>OY735202.1:49409780-50024780 GCA_963457665.1 Thysanoteuthis rhombus
ATTCTTTCTCTTCCATATGCTAGGGCTGGTGAGGTCACTTATTAGATGGAAAAGGGGTGATGAGTTCGGTTTGACTACTGAAACATTTTGTCTAATTTATTTCCTTTTTACACTTGGTAGAATCTAATTCATTGACATGTTTTTGACGATTTTTAGCATCTTTTAGGCAGTTTTTAGCAGTCAAATTAATGCTATGAATATTGTTTGAGTTGTAACACTGACCTGATTGACCTCCCTAGTTTCAATAGATCTGTGATATTGACAGCCAATCTAACATTTCATAATATTTCTTAGTATCCATCTGTATAGCACAAAATCATATAACCCACAATTTAAAGCTTAAAAAATGTGCTGTGATGGAGAAAGATGGTTTTTATTTCATTTTTTAATTCAGCAACTAAAAATGCATTTTTTAAAAAAATTTTTTAAAAATCAGAAAAAATCAAATACCTGTTATTTTCTTTGGTGTTTTAGATTTGTTTCAGTCCCAGTAAGATTACTTTTGGAAAAGAAGAATTCAAGGCAAGTTTTCATACGGTTATTCAATGGCTCAATTTGTGCCTCCATTATCCTGTTCCTTTCTCACACTTATTTTTTCGAAATGAATACAATCATTTAAAATTTCCCTATTCAGGAAACTTGGAAATAGATAGATCACATAATTCAGTTGAACTACCAAGTTCTTTTAGGAATTACAGTACAAAGAATTTTCCAGAAAAGTTGGAAAAATTCCTCATCGCTATCCAAACAATTAACGATTGATAAGGTAACTTTATGGGTTTTATTGTTACATTCTTCAGTGACAAATGTATTTAGAACAATGAGATTGTGTGTAGGGAGGTGTAACTATATCAGACCATGGGTCACATCCGGTTTGCCACGAGATTTTATCCTATCAACAACAGCTTGAAATATTTATGAATAATAAATCTAATCATTTCCCTTCCTATCTTCCCCAACCACACTGTCAGGCAGTTGAAACATGCAGTTAAGTAATTGATTCATTTTGTCTGAGCTTTTGCTAATGTTTTTGTACACTCATCCTATTATAATTCTCTAAAAGTCTTTCCACATGACTACCTACCACAGAAACGATACATCATAACCCCATGAAATTTTCTGTTTGTACCAATATGACCAATCAGCAGGTTTTTATAGGTTTTTTGTTTTAAATCATCAACAGTGTTTTTACAAGTGTTCGATTTACACTGTAGATTCATGCTAAAATGGAGATTTTGTGCCAGCCTTTTCAGTTGAATCCACAGAGTATGGATGAAAAACTGCTAAATTGCAGTGGGGACGCATAAAGAGAAGTGATGAATAAATAAAAGATATGCTTTATTGTGCCAATAGTAGATACATTGGTCTTATACAGTAGGGGCTGAGAGCAAGAAGAATGTTCATTTCCTGTTAAGCAATAGGATGCATATTTAACATTTTCTGTGATTGTTGAAAAAATTTAAAGTCAAATATCACTTTAAGCCTTGGTGAGGGCAACAATTCAACCATCCATTAGGGTGGATATTCAGATATATATATTTATATATACATATATATAGAATACAAATTAGGAATATGATATAATACATAAGGAGTGGTGGGTTTATTTCATAAATTACTCGATACATTCAACATAAGTCGAGTTAAATTAGAGCTTGAAAGATGATGAAATAAGAGTTCACAATATAAACACATTTATGTTTCTGCCCTGCTTGGGCTTCTTCAGGCAAATCAGACTTGCCTGAAGAAGCCCAGACAGGGCTTATGTAGCAAATACTTATATAATTTCTCAGTGTAAGCTCAGCATAGTTTCTTTGTAATTATCACTTCTTTTGTTCTGAATCATATGCTGTTTACAAAGATCCAAATGAAACTGTTCCATTCAAAGGAGTTGAACAAATGGAAATTCCATGGATGTTGACGACTGAGATTATCTATTATTTCATGACTCTGCTCTTCTCTCACTTTGCCGGTAGCTTCTCATTTTCTCCCTTATCCAATCTTTGCTGCCCACCCACATTTTCATTTAAATGTAAGAAAAACTTTCATATGCAAAAATGTTCATACCCTCGTCCATAAACTACCTAAACTTGATTTTCTGTCCATCCCCTTCCTATATTATTAAACTTACTTTGTATTCTCTCTTCCCACCCTCTTATTAAACAAAGACATTTCCCTTATGATTCAAAAAAACAAACCAAAAAACAAAACAAAACAAAAAAAAAATCACAATGTTCTAAAGACTAAATACAGTATTTCTTTTATCTATTACTTCCATCTACTCTTTTCTGCTGCATATTCAAGTAATCAGTGTTAAATGCAGATCAGACAAAATGGAAACTTTCTGGTCGTCTTGCTGCTAAGAGAGAAATTCCATAGTAGAAAGGATGTTAATAGGTTAGTGGCAAAAGAGAGATAATGACCAAGGGCAGCCAACTAGACAGACAACGTCCTGGCCAACCATCAATACAAAAAATAGCAACTGGATTGTTGAGGACCGTTTTTTTTACAATGACCAAAAATGCTGACCGAGAATGGCACCAGCAGATAGGCAACAACAAAGCAGCATTTTTGTCAATTGGTTATTCAGCAGGTGAAGGTAGAGCAAAACGTTGAAAGAGAAAAGAAAAGAGTGAGTACTGACAGGGCAAAGGAAAAAGGTTTGATAAGCAGAAAAATTGATAAGAGAATCAGACAGAGTGAAAAATGCAAGAGAAAGTGCACTGGCATTCAGATCTTAACTTAGACACTTGAAGTTTTCTGAATACTTAAAATACTGAAACAAAAGCAATTTCCTCACCAGTGAAGTTAGTTTTAGTTTAACTTCTTATTTTAACAGTTCTGTTGGATATCATAAATTTTTTAGGGAATACAACATGGAAATAGGATTAACTCTAGGTTGAAAAAAAATTCCAACTATGAAATTTAACCCCAGATAGTAAATACATATTTACTATTCTAACACACAAAAAAGGCCCTTGTTTTATTCTAAAAACTCAAAAAACTACTGGTATTAGTCTATCAAATGAATTTCTACGAAGTCTCCAAAAACATCATTCTCCAAGTCCAAAATCCTAGATGAAAATCCAAGATGGTGGTTGTTTTTCAAAATGGTCACCAATTTGCCCTTATTTATTTCAGGCCAGAATAAAACCAATGTTTGTACAGATGGCATGATATATCCTTGGAAAGGGAATCTTGTCTGCTTTCCAATGGTGCATCTTGTTGGTTTGTATCTGTTGTACAAAAGTTGGAGACAAGAACGTGATGGTAGGTATTATAGTATATACTGTTATTAGTCTAACAAAGTGAAAATTACTTTTTGGAGGAGGAATGTTGGAAACCGAGTTAAATCATTTCTAAAAAACCATTTCAATCGAGACAAACATTTTTGACAGTTCTTCCATGTACTTTAAGAACGGCCATTGTGAAATTCAAAATGGATGACTGTAATATGTACATTTCTTCAAAATATGACCAAGTAATTGTGCATAGATCCTCTCAAAATGTTATCATTTCTTACTTAGCCTATTGCCCACCCTTTAGTGAAATTTGATTTAAATTCATCGAGAACTGTGGAAGGTATTGTGTTTTGGATATGGACTCAAATTTTCAAAACATTAAATTTGGCTCTCAAAATAATAGCTAAATACAAAAATAGAAAGACACCTACTGAACCAGGTTACACCAACTGTAAAAAGGAAGAAAAAAATATTTCAGCAATGAAATTAAACTCATCAACCCTTTCCTGAAGGATTGATAATATATTGTCAAACTCCTACTCTAGACACTTGCAACATATGTAACTAATTTTTTCTTCAAAACTATCTTTTTGTGAGATGTCACAATTGAAAAAAATTAATATTCATTTCTGTCTTCCTACTGAACTAACCTCACACTACCCACAGCGTTTATTTCTACACAAATTGAGGGTTGGTCTTTAAGAAGTGGGTGGTGGTAGGACGGGGATTAGGGTTTGTAAAAATTGAAACTTTGTAACATGGATTTATGTGGTACACAAATTATGGACCCCAACTTCTGCATTATAACAGGTCTACAGTGTACGTATTGAGAATGCAGGCAAATATGGAATTATCAATTAATAGAATAAACACGAATTTAATTAACCAAATATTGATTACCTATAAGCTTTCTTAAAGTGACTTTCATCCTTTGTTTCCAATTCAACTGTTTTGAGATGTGTAGTAGAAAGCTGCTTATTATGATCACTTTAAGACAGGGTCTTTTAAAAAAATAACTAATTTTGATAACCATTTAATAACATCCGTGATTATGATAAACAGTTTCCTCTGTGTATGGTCAGACAGTTATTTTCATTATGAAATTTAGGACCAAATTTTTCTTACAACACCTGAAATTCATAAGTAAAATACTCTAGAATCTTATTAAGTCTAACCCATTTAAAACCGGTTTTTCAATGTATGCTAGCAGCAGGTAGCAACTTGTTGCATCCAATATCAGTATTGATATTCTTACTTATATTCAAGGCCATTCAATGGCATGTCTATCTTCAACAATGACAATACTGCCTAAAATCTGTATTTTAGAATTTAGAAAAATTAAAACAGAATTTCTTTCTCCACAATGCATCTCTATAAAGTCTCCAGAACACCATAGTAAAAGTGCCAAGCAATCCTTGAGGAAAATCCAAGAGGTCAAATTGGCAGCCATCTTGAAAATAGCTGCCAAATTGCCCTCTCTAAGTTGTTTCAGTCCAGAAAACACGATATATTGATGGAGAGAGAGTTTGGTCAGCTCCCCATAGGTGATTCTTGTCAGTCTGTATTGTATCCATTGTTCAATAGAAATTTCAGACAAAAACACTATCAGTCTATTGAAAAGTGGAAGACCATTTTAGAAGGATTAATATCTAAAAAGGATATAGATTCGAAAAAAAAAAAAAAGAAAAGTTTTTTCTAGGAACCATTAAAAATTCAATATGGATGACTGTAAATCTACACATTTCTTCCAATTACGGCTAAGTAATGCATAGATACATCTCAAAATTTAATCACCCACCCATGAAATTTGATTGAAATCATGAAAAAAAAAAAAAAAAAAAAAAATCTCAATCATGAACAAATTTCTGGATCCAGTCCAAAATTCAGTCACTCCTTACAATACTCCTTGCTTTATCCTTCAGCAAAATTTAATTGAAATTCATTTAGAGAGATCATGACAAAGACAAGATTGGAGATTTTTTTACATGATCGTCAATAGAAACAGCTGGAGAAGCAATAATCAGAATTACTACTGGATTGATCTACAAAATCATCTTTGATATTGTACATAATAGGTAAAGAATGAAAATTTTATTGTATGATGCTATGCCCTAATTTAATATGCATGGAAGGTCTAGAGCAACAAGTTTTCAGTTTGAATACATGGCGACCCCTATATTTTCAGTCAAGAATTAGATACGAAACCCCTCTTTTAGCTAGGTATCTAAAATCTCACTTCCTTCAACAACTCTTTATAAAAGCCTTGAATGCATATGGTCAAACACCTCTTTGCCCCAGCTTTCAAGCCAGTTACCATCTCCCTTTCTATCTGGCTCATTTGACCCCAGCATCTCAAGCCAGTTATTTTCCTTTACCCCTCTCTAAACTCGCAGCCTCTATTCATTGACCGTGGATATATATATTGTCACTTATCTTCCTTGATGTGAGTATTTGCAAGAACTTCATAGCTATCCAATGCAAATACTGCAACTATTTTTGGCAACCACACTGACGTTGCATTCATTATTTTTGCCCCTCTAGCTCCGTCTTACATCTATCCTGATTAACTGTCTTTTTTTAATCTATTTTGGTCAACTATACCACTCATAACAGGTACAACTTATCAGGCTCCATTCGATAAATAGACAAAACGACATTAGACCCTTTAGGCCACGTGTTCCTCAAATTCATTCTTTCCTATATTGCATTTTTATGCCTGGGAATGACTTAAACCTAAGAGGCCTCTACTCTTCTTACACATGGGAATGTATTAATATTTCTATTCTATGTATTTCCTTTACATTCCTTATTTGAGCATTAAACGTATCTCATTTTCCACTTCTAAATATTTGTATGTGTATTTTTATTCCATTTAACATCTACGTCTACTTTTGGACTTGCATGTTCTCTATACATCTCCCTTTATCAACTTCTCCTGTGACGTCTGCGCAAACATCAAACCACGTGGAAGCAAAATCCTTTGTCTCCAACATCTTTGCACTACCAATTCCTCGATGGGAACTACTAGGACTATCCAGAACCATAATTTCTACAAACAGCTGACTTCACAACAGGATAATATTCCACCAATGTATCATCCCAATTATCGACTAGTATTTCTTTCATTTTAATTTCAATTTTTTTTTTCTCCAACAACTTCCAGATCATTTCATGAACAGAGAGTCATAAGGATCAAAAATGGAAAACAATCCTCCAGCGTGACTAACTCAAATCCCTTATTCTTGGGGACCTGCCTAAACTCAACAGTTTTCTTACCACTTAAGCTACAAAGGCCACTAGCTGCAACAATCATTCAAATCTAATCATATAGATATTCTTTATTCTCCCCTCCACCAAACTTCTGATACACATTTCTCATCATCAGTCTTTTTACGTCCATTGTTGGATATAGACCTTCCCCAGGATTCACCACACTTCTCTATCGTGGGCATCATGGAGCCAGTACTTTCTAAATTTGTCAAGTTCATCTCTCCAGCTTGTGTCCTGTTGGCCTCGGCTTCACACATGATCTCTGGGGATCCATGTTGTGAGTCATGATGTCTATCGGTTATCTGCCATTCTTGCAACATGGCCTGCTCATTGCCATTTAAGTTTTCTAATAGATTCTATGATGTCTGCGACTCATTTTCTTCCTGGTATACTGTGCTGTCTTGTGATCTCTCATGTGCACGTTGCATGCTTCTCAGTTTGCTAGTCTGTCTAATGAAGAATAATTGACAATGATCAATTTTTGACCGCTATTTTTTTAATCTTTATTTCATTTGCTTTTCATCCATGAACATTATTAAGCATAGTTGATAAGAAATAAAGCCTACAGAGTTGAAATCTGTCTTATAAAAGCTGCCTCACATTTTAGGAACCAGGTCAAATCTTGCATCTGCTCATTCAACTGAACATATAAGAATGAAACATTGGTTCCTATGTTTTTCATCTAGATAAGAATCATCTTTCATGTTTACTTCTGCCTCTCCTTCAAATCAGACTACAGGCCCTTGCAGATCAATGTTGGGTAGCCTATGTAATAAATATATTTGAATAAAAGGTAAAATGTAAAATTTAAAATAACAGGTTATTTGAGAGTTCATTTTTGTCATACTAAAATGCAGATTGTGGACTTGAAAATCATAGTAGCATAGACTAAGTTAGCTTGCTATGTTGAGACAGTCATATATGAATCTCCTGGAGATAGATTTTATGCACAGACACACATATATGTATATTTATGAATGCATCACATTTGAAACTATTTGAAATGACCTCCCATTGTTACATGGAGAAGGAGTCACTCAGCCTAGACAGTACAAGAAGAATAAACAATTAAAGGAAAAGAAAAATGGGGCTGTAAGTGACTCATTCACAGTGTAACAATGGGAGGTTGTTTCAAATAATATCATGTTTTAATGAATATTGTTGGATTATGCATCCATTTCTTTATATATAATAGCATAATTACAACAAATTTTTGTCCTTAACTTTCTTCAGTCTCCTGGATGGTTGTATTCTACAAGCTTAAGATTTGTGTAAATGGTAACTTGACCACAGGATAAACAAAGGATAGGTAGAGATGACATCTAAAGATCTTTTTTTAGGTTAGGTCAATTTTGACATTTTTTGACCCACCTGAAAAATGTATAAGAGCTTACTAGATGACCTGTCATTGTTGATTACTTATTTCAACCCCATGCAATTTTGTTAAAAATCAACAGATGTCTCTTTCTCATTCACTTTCATATACTTACTGATAGAATGAAATTAGTAAATTCAAGAAACATCTTGAATTAGGCCATGTTAGGCAACTTACACTAGTCTTTGGTTAAAAAGGCAATGGAATAATTGTCAGATTTCTGAACAAATCAGAATCATGTTACTTTCTAAGTAAGGAATAAATGCACATTCCCAAAGGTGCTACTTAAGATATAAATGGCGATGACTACAGTTTGGTGGAAAGCATGAATCCATCTCTTTAGAACAGGACAGCCTGTGCTGGTAACCAGTACAAAGGACAACTCAAATTGATTTCTGAATAAAGGAAGAGGGTTGGGCGTGGAGGTTGCAATGCCATTCAGCAAAATGTACTTGCTGCTGAAACTGCAGCGGCTTCACCCCAAAAAGCCAGACTGGTGCGATTTCAACCCTATACTTCACAAAGAGTCTACAGGAATAAACATTCAGTTGCTCCAAATAATTTTATACAAAGATACAGAAAAGTAAATAATCAAAAAGATCTGAATTCAAAATGGAGATTAAACGAAGCAGTGTATATTTACATTTTGAAGAAATGCTCTAGTGAACACACGCTAACCAGCATATAACATTTTTCATTATACCACACACAAAGCTAAATATCGATTTATTTCCATGTCATTTTTACTTATAACTGTTTATCAGGTTATATTTTCAATTTAATCATGTGTAAGTAATGTTCATATATTTTTTTTCATAAGGAATAGTCAGAAAAATAACCTTGAAAACATTTGAAGGTTAACTTTTTATTTTGAATTTCAAGTTATATTTATAAAACGGGATTCAGTTGATTGAAAATAAAAGTGAAAAAAATTTGTGAGATATTTACATCAAATGTTTCAACCTGTGGTGTCTGGTCAATGTCAAAAGTACATGCAAGTCAAAATATAGATAGGATAAGCATCACATAAATACACAGACTTGCAGAAATACATGAATATATAATTGCATTATATCATTGAAACTATTTGAAAGGATCTTCAGTTATTATACGGCGGATGTATTATTTGGCCTAGACCTAGCGTTGCTCTTACCACTGAGCTAAATAGCTCCTGATAATACAAAAGGCCCAAATAACTAACTTTACACTCCAGATTCTGCACGTTGAAACAGCCACCCTTTCATAGTACGTATGAAACAATGGCTTCAAAGTATTTCGGTTGCTTGTCTTCAGTGTTGCCAATTAAGGTATTTTACATCTAATTTCAGATGATTCTAAAGAGCGGAAATCAAGGGAGATAATTTACAGAAACTAAAGTTATGCATTATTTTGCAAACTTTCTTCTATTTAAACTATAACAAGTTCTGGGAAACCGCAATAGAAAGCATCTGAAATTAAAGTGTAAGAAATATTAGTAAAAATATTTCTAATAGTTGAAATTGCTTTATCGAAGAAATTTTAGATCATAATTTCTTTATTTTTAAAAGAAAACTAAAGTTAGTTTTATAAGCTACTACAAGAGAGAATAGACTATATTTTACTTTATCCATTGAAATTATAACTTCACAAATGGCAATCTAAGAACCAAAACACAAACCATCCTAGAAAAGTTTGCTTGCATTTGCTAATTCTGGAAGGCTCATAGCATGGTTCTTAATACTTTCATAAGAACATACATGAAATAAGACTTAAAGTATGTAGTGATTCAAATACCTTAATCTATTACTAAGTGCACAAAAAAAAAAAAAGTCAGAATATTTTCCATAAACATTTCTGCTTTTAAACACATACACACACACATATATATATATATATATATATATATATATATATATATGTATGTATATGTATCTAGTGTTAAAGAAACAGCAACTAAATCACAGCACCCAAAAAAACAAAGTGTAACAATCAAAGAAAACAGCTATCATTTTCAAAGCTCTGAGAAAAAATAGTTTCTAACCGGTTATAAAAATGTGATTTTAAAAAAAAAAATCTTTTTCTCGTTCTTTTAACCTATTAGTTATTTGTGATTGACTATATCAGACAAAGAAAATTGATGTCATTTTTGAAGGTCTAATAAAAAATAAAAAATAAAAAATAAAAAAACAAAGCTTTATTTTTAACTGATGTAATTAAGAAGCTGAAATGCAGTGAAGAAGACTAAGACTGTATCAAGTGAGCTCTACATTGTTAAGGAGGACAAGATTGACTGCCAAACTAAGATCACTCCTCCTCTGCAAACATGTCATGGGTCAGCATGGCAGGACAAGGTCCATCATTTCTCATGCCTTACACTTACATCAATAGACCTTGGGGAATGCCCAAGTCCAACAGTGGACTTCAAGGGCTAATTATGATGAGGACAAGGTCTTCTTAGAGAAAAGTTTTCATTTATACTTTTTTTTATATAATTTACGTAACCAATGCATTTATAGATCTACTCAATGAAACAATCGAGTTTTTATAGGAAAATTTCTTTCTATGCAAGTGAAATAAAACTCTTCCATTATTATTAAAATAAAATACGCTAACAGCAGACAAAAATAATGACATGTTTGAATCGAATAGAATGTTTAAAGTTAGAATAGCTAGTGGGAAATAGACAGAGGAAGATTCATATAATTTTTCTTCAAGCTATACACCCATAATTAGCCCCCTCCCAGCCATTCTTTTCTACAAATCAATTGCTGTTACTATATTATGCACATAACAAATGATACAAGGAAAGGAATGCAAGACACGAAGCAATACATGCTATTACTAATGTGTGCAAGCAAGCAGAGAAAGAGTAGAGAATGTTTCTTTGTTGCACAAATTTAAATCAAAACATACCAAAACTTCTAAAGCACTCAAGTAACTTGAAAGGAAGTAGCAAAGTTTTAACAGTACATTTTGTGCCATAAAACCATGACAGATAGTGGCTTTGATACAAGATTATTTCTTTTAATACGATATTTAAAAAAAAATTTTTTTAAAATCAATTCTAGGATGAAGTATTGCTAGATTATCATTAATTTTGACTAGCTTTTTATCTCCATCTTAACTTTCAGTTGCTTATCACAACTTTGAATAGGATTGTAATTCAATGGCAAGGCTGAAAGTTAAAATGAAGGTAAAAAGCAAGCCAGTCAAAATTGATAATGTTGCAATACTTGAAGTTTGAAGGGGGGGAGAAAAAAAAAAAAAAAAAAAAGAATATCTTTGCAATTAAAAAACTACAAGGTCTCGATTGTAAACATCAGCACGCATAGAATATCGTATGTAAGGAATTAGGTTTACGGTGTAAAATCAGCTTCTATGGCTGAAAGGTAAAAAGCAACCAGGTGTATACCAGACCCCCTCTGGCTAGAGAGGGTTAGTTAGATTATCATCACGGGTTTGCTCATTTTCCTATTGTGCCATTTAAATCGCTGCTGTAGAATTATGGTCCAATTCAAAGTTGTGATAAAAAGCCACCGAAAGTTAGGATTAAGGTAAAAAGCTAGTCAAAATTAAGATTATTTCTTACAAGAATACTTGCAAGGAACCAATCTTCATCTGAACTTATTAAATAAATAAAAAAATTCTACGTGTACAAGGTATAGTCATAAATGTTCGGGGGGAAAAAAAAAAAAAAAAATCAAAAACATGGAAGACTAAGAACCATGTAAGGCGCACAGGAGAGAATCATGCTCAACTTCAAATGGAGAGGTTATAAAACAGTATAGTGTATTACACAGAAAACAGGAGTCTGATATATCAAAGAAATCTTTAGAAAACTTAGATATGGCAATGGGCTGGTCATGTCGCAAAAATTGTAGACAACCACTGGATATCATGACTCATGATCTCTGGGGAATCATCTTGTATGTGAAATTGTAGCCATCAGAAAGTAAGATGTTATTGACAAGCTAGACAAATTCAGAGAGTACTGGCTCCACAACACCCATGATAGAGAAGTCTGATAAATCTTAAGGAAGGTATGTCAAACAAGGGACACAAAAAGACTGATGATTATCAAACTATTACATAAATGTAATAAAAGTAAAATTTTATATAAACTAATTATCAAGAGGGACATGCATACTATATCTGTGTTGAGATTTTTTTTTTGTTACTTGTAGTTAATTAGTAAAAGAGAAAAGAGATAGATATTTAGGAAAGTGTGGCATACCAAAGATATTCAAAAACAAAATAATGAAATGGTCTCAATTTATGAAGATTTTGGCAAAGTGATAAAATCAGAAGCCAGTAACATTTATTTGTATCATTATGAAGTAGGAACTTTATAAATCATTTATAAGTCTATAGGGCAATTTTAATATGTTATCAGGTTTTAGTTTAGAATCCTAGTTTATTCCAGTGTGGAATCTTGTTTTTTTTTGTTGGGGAAAAGCTGCTGGCAGCCCTGATGAGGAAAAAAAAAATCACAATACCAGTGAATTATGTGCAATACAAGCTTGTCATAGCATTACAATATGCATAAAAATGATTGATATCAGTGAAAACTGAAATTACAACAAATTGCAAGGGCTATTCAATCTAAGACTAAAGTAAAGTACCAAAATCTCCAACAAAATCATCATGATATCCCATCATAGAACTAAAGGCAATCATTAAATCACAACTATCATAATCATAAATAAGTATTCCATATCAAGCATAATCATAAATAAGTATTCCCACTCAACAATCTCTGATTTTACATCAACTTAGGTACCAGATTTGAGGTCTGAAATGAAGTCCTAATATTTTAGTTCAATATCTTCACTCATTTAGTCAGAATGGATCCAAGAACAATGACTACTTTGTTCTGTGCAACCAAGGCCAATGTTTTCCTCCATTTTGAACAAGCTACCATTCCATAACAGGAAGTTATACTGGGTTGAAAGAAAGTGTACCCTGTTTACTAGTTATGTAGAATTTGAAAATGTTAGCAGTAATACTAAAAAAAACAAATACAAATTTTGAATAGAAGTTAAGTGAAACTATTTTTAACTTAGTCTTGATTTCATTTCATTTTTTATAACATCCACAGCTTGGACTAAAACTATCACTGCTCTGTGTCCAGACATGCTATACGTTTACTGCATCATTATCTACTAAAACTCAAGGACAATCAGGAACTCCAAGTACAGGATCCATTGGGCCGAGAAAGAATTTTTCTTCCACTCAAATGATCAAAACATGGAAGGCTCTCAGAGAAGAGACTATTTTCTCAATCAATAAATGCTTCCAAAAACTACTAAATGAAGGATGTTAGGAACTCAAAATTCAACTATAAGTTTTTGTATTAACATAGTACCACCTTGTCTGGGTAAGATTGTTTGATGCACCGCATATGGTTTCTCAGTACTATTCAGCTGCCATGAAAATTTATTTGGAAGAATGTTGAAGAAATATTAGATGAACCATAGGCAATCATTATTAATTTCTGGTCAGTATTTTCTTTCATTTTAGGTACTTTCCATTCTCACGTCAGTCTACAGCAGTGAATAAACAGAGTGAATCTGAAATGAAGGATAAGCTATTAGTGAGACGCAAACTCATGTCCCTCTTGCCTTGGGGAAGTCTGGTAATCTTTACCAGCTGCTTAGCTAAATGGGCTACAAGAACTTTAACTGATGATAGATAAAATCTAACCTTTAAACCTACACCACCCCCTGATTACTTTTATACAAATAAAAAATTAAAATGTAAATTTTCAAATTTTGCCCAAGGGTGAGAAACAAACTACAATAAAATAAAAGACACTCATGTAAGCCCTGCCGGTGAATGTCAATTGTCCCTTCAAGGTCACAAGCATTAAACTAAGAAAAGATAGAAATTATCTCACTAAAATAGAGGATTTTTGTGTTGTAAATGACTATTTTTTCAGAGGAACGTTCATAAAACGATTATTTATGCATTTGCAAATATGTTCCCAAAGAGATAAAGCTATATATATATGGCTAACCTTCTCCACTTATACCCTCATCAAAGATGTCCTAGGATTAGGTACACAGGCAATTGTTGATAAGACCCATTTCCAGCTTGCCAGACCTGATGTAGCTCCGTTTTGTTTACAGCACCTGGTATACCCTGATGGTCACCCTTCTAGGCACTGACCAGGCTCAATATTGCTCAACTTCAGATATGCTGGTTATGAGATCAGCAATGTGATTTAGCCGTAACCCCTTAGCCCTGGGGGAGAGATTTGTCAATTGTGGTCCCCGAGTGCTTAGCAGAAAGATATTGATAACATTTTTTAAATCTTCAGTATGGCTCTGCAGTGGATTGAACCACAGCCTACCAAACCAGAGACTAGCACTGGGTCAGACTGATGATAGTAGATAAAACTAAGCATTTATGTATTTTGATGGGAGTACTTACCCAATTCATAATTCATTTTTAGCCTAGAAAAAAGCTTAGAAGTGCAATGCATCAGGACAATTCTTTTAGTGATTACCAACTATACATGCACCAACATTTGCTCAGCCAATTCAATCTCTCCCCATTTTGTTATCCAAAAGTTAGTATGTTAATGACTCTTCAAGTTATAGATTAAATCATGTATGTGCACACTAAAAATAAACTTCACAAATAAGAACAAACAGAAAATTAATGCCCAGGGTATCACCAATTTCACTATGTATAAATAATAAAAAATGAATGAACAAGAGATAGAGAAAATGATTGAATATATAATCTGACTTTTAGTGACATCCATCACTTTAAAGCAAAAATAAATCATCTGAAGCTGAAATCTTATTAACTTGCCAAAGCTGGATTAACACTGATGTCAAAGCCATTTAAGATTATCTCTAGATGCAGCAGTATTTATAGAATCTACTCAAACATACATATATAAGAGTGTATAATGGAAGGATGGATCTACGAGATATAGATTTGAGATTATATAACGTTAGATGCACAGTCTAACGTTTGAAACTGCACGTTTAATATGTCAATCAAAAATAGTAATTATACCATTTAACTTCTTGCTTCGTAATTGCAGATTGAACCCGTTTTGGACTTTGAGATGTACAAAATTGATATTAGCTGGAGAAGGAACATACTGGTCCAAGAAGTAGCAAACAGTTCAAAATCAGGTGGCAGCCTCAAGAGAATGAATCAAACCTTGGTTGTGTTATGGTCCATTATCACTAATCTCAACCAGTCTCTTCATACAAGGACATCAAGATGGTAAACAAGAGATTAAAAATGTTGTTATTCAAGCCTCACATACCATTGTCCAGTACATACAAGTCTTCATCTTCAAAAAGTTTAATACAATGACATAAATGACTGCCTAACAATAGAGCAACTAAGTAGGGATTACACAAAGTAAATAAAATGACAAATTTTTTAATAAAATTCATTTTTATAGTTCTTCAGAGAAACTTTGTTAATTATGCATATACATTATGCAGGTTATCTTCTACATAGTTATTTATTGTAATAAATGATACAGCTTTCTAAGACCTAATATAAACAAGCTTTGCTGCAGCAGGGTCAAACTCCACTTCTACTTCTATTCCAATTGGAGACGATTACTGCAACCTTTTGTCTTGTATATCTATATAATAAATGAATAAATAAAATATACAGCTGGATTCAAAATCATACCCACTACAGAATTGTGCCGTCAACTCTAATGTTTAGTCCTTTCAGCAAATCTGTTTACAAAGGAACGACCACTTAGAAGGACCAAAATCCACTGTATAATCATAAAAATCTTGACGTATTCTACTTGCACTTTATTCCACATGGTGAAGAAAGTATGCATCTTGCCCAAAGCTACTTAGAAGAGAGTGTTGTGTGAGTGACAAAAACGAAGTATTTTTGTGATTTCATAGCCAAAAAAAGGTCATTTTTTGACAGTTTTCAATTCCTGAAGCTATTTTTGTCAAAACAGATTTTAATAAGCAGTTGCAAGATGAACAACCTGTATAGTTGATAATTAGCCCCTTGATAAGTGCCAACCTTCAAAATATCAAGACACAGGCAGACACCTAGAAATTAATATTTACGTGATAATTACTTATGCTCCCCCTCCCAAAGCAGAAAGGTCCTGTCATTTCAAATGTGCCAGTATTAGGAAAAACTGAAAGCTTCCAATTCAAAATTTGAAAGCTGAAATTTTGCAAAAAGAATGTTTTAACCCATCAAATTAATCTTTACAGAAGTGTGACAAATTATGGGTTTGAATTTTTTGATAAATTGGTGTAACAATCTTATATAAATGTGCAAAGAAAAAAAAGGGGGGGGATGTTAACTTCTACAATGTCTATATTAGAATTAGATACTTTTATGAACCGAATCAAGAATTATTTCTGAGAGCATGGAACTGTAACTGTGGTCATGTGGTCAGCTAAAGGTCAGATCAAGCTAGCTCCAAAATATCATAATCTAATAGAAATGGTCCATCAAAACCATCTGCCAGTAAACATTCTTCAGTTTTCAAGTTCTGCTTGGTTGGCTATCAATGCATCAGATGTACAGACTGCAGCAATTGAGTTAGAGGGCTGAAAATTTAGACATCACTCACCAATATCTCTAGAAAAAACATGTCTGCTCTTTTAGAAGAAGAGTTCTATTCACAATCTAAGATAATGCTAAATTGGTTTCCATGTCCAGCAGTTTTCACACTACTTTTTGAAAATTCAGACATTTTAGTGATCATCCAAAAAAATGCAATACATGTAACTTATTCATCGATTACCCCCCCTCCATTTTTTTAACTGATCACCCCAACATGACAAGCAGCATAAAGACTGTCATGAGACTGTTTCTATTAAGTAACAAACCAGACCTGTTAGAGCTTTGTTTTAATACATTTGTTGTATCTAATATCTAAGCACCAAGTTCAATCTATTTCACTAAATTGCAACTAAAGTATATTATTTTTTTTGATTTTATGATGTTTCACCTTAATTTATTAGTTGCTTTTTTTGTGGCAACTTTTACTCAGACTGATTACTCTTTGGCAGTGTGCAAACAGCATTGATTGGAAAAAAGATTTATTCATTATTTCCGATCAACGCAGTTTGATCATTGGCAAAGAAGAATCGCTCCTCGTAAGAGTTGCGATAAAAAAAATAATACAGAGATGGAAGTAAAAATTCATAGAATTAAAAATGCCATTTTATAATACACCTAATAAAATGAAAATGAAAAAAAAAAACATATTCAGCATCTTGAGTCTCTGAAATGCAGAGTAAAACACTCACTAAAATAAGTCAGTAACCACTTTCAATTTTTTATCCCCTAAGAGATCATATCATTCAAAATAAATGTAACAATGTAGGCTAGTGAATTCTGACTAGGTGGATTAAAGAAAATTTTTTTTTTCAAATTTTACTAAATTTTCACTTAGTAACTTCCATTAGACCCACAATATTCACTGTGGAAACACAAAAATATCCAGCTCCAAATTTTCACCAAGTAAGAAAAACTATTATTTACTAACATCAATCTTTTAGCATCAGTCGTTGGATATAGACTTTCCCCAAGATCTGTCAGACTTCACAATCTGTGGGGACCCATACTGTGATGTCCAGAGGTTGTCTACTATTCTTGCAACACACACAGCCCATTGCCATTTGAGTTTTTTAATTGTTTCTATGATATCTTGGACTCCTCTTTTTGTCTAATATACTGTGTTGTCTTATGATCTCTCCATGTGAGGTTTAGCATGGTTCTCTCAGCACATATGGTTTTCAGTTTGTGGGTCAATACATTCGTTAGGTTCCATATTTCAGCTCCATAGGTGACTATTGGAAGGATGCATTGATTGTATACCTTTTTTTTTAGCACAAGTGGGATTTGTGTGTTCTCGAAAGTCAAGCATACTCTACCAGAAACTTGCCAACCTAGTGATTCTTCACTTTATTTCTTTCGAGGATTTCACGGAGATTAGTGGTCCTAGATAGAAGTGGTGGTCAATTTTCTTCATCTCTGCATTTTCAATTTTGATCATTGTGTCTTGGGTACCCAACATGTATATTGTACACGACATTTGTTTTTCTGAAATTCACGTGAAGGCCAACTTTCTTAAATGAATTTGTAGGTTTGACTATTATAACCGACACATTAGAATACATGACTATGCCTTTCTACCTAGAATGCTAGTCTAGTATCTGCCCCTTCCCTGGCTCTTTTGTGTTGGAATCAGATACAATTCCTACATGAGAAACCTAAATGAAGATATGAAGCCAAGAAGGAATGGAGAGAGAGAGAGAGAGAGAAAAAAAGCAATAAAGATGAGGGAGGAAAAGAGAGCTTGGAGAAGGAGAGTAAAAAAGCCAGAAAAAAAAAAAACATGGGAAACCTGCTGAGAGGTGATATACAAAAATCCACTTATAATAAAGTTATATTATTATGTCAGCCTGTCTGTATTTTCATTTTCGATACTCTGAAGACAATGGATAATGTCCCATGGATTAGACTGTGATCAGGTTACATTGCCTACCGTGACTGTACAACCAGATTCTTGAGCAGCAAACTGCTGCAGCCCCTACCGGCATAGTCCGTGCTTAGCACTGTAGGAACTGTCCGTTTCATTTTCTAATGTCTGTGTAATGAAGAACAGGCCTTCCTGCAGGTCTGGATTCAGCAGCAAGCTTACCACACAAAATGTCTAAATTTTCAGGTGAGCAAGGCAAAGAAGCTTAGTATTCCCAATTGTGCCAGAATTATTATTTGGCAGATGATGTCCTGAAAGCTTTTGAGACAATGCAGATGGACCTCACCTGGCATTGAGTCTGGATTCATGACGGGAATACAAGTTCCATATTTTACTGCCATAAAACAGCAAGCCAAGCTTGTAGATGTGGTATAGTAGGTCAGCATGGAGCTGTCCCAGACCCTCTTTGACAGGTGGGCTATTGCTGTCTCCCTGGCTCATGTCTACAGCTTCGCATCCAGAGATAGACAGTCACTGCAAATGGTGGAACCAAGGTAAGTGAAGTCCACCATTTCAGGGGTGTAGTTACTGATGGGTACACAGGAGATAGAGCTAATTCATGACCTATGATGTTATTCTTTAGACTGATAGTGGGATCAAACTCTCTGCATGCACATGCAAAGCAGCCGATGAGTCACCGTAGAGATTCTTCAGCACATGCAGGACACCATCACTCACCTGCAAATCCTCTTAATCAGTATTTTCTGCACCCTAGTCTTCACTTGGAGAAAAACTTCTGGTGTGGAGATATACACCATCTTCTAACTGGCTGAAGGTGAAAGACAGCATCAAAGAGAAGATGCTACCAAAAAGTCTTAGGACAAGTACAAACCTGTTCCACACCATCCCTGATTAGGAATGGGTCAGAGGACCAGCCCTCAAGCTGGACGACACCTTGCATGTCTTCATGAAGAGAATGTGATCATCCTTAGGAGCTTAGGGGGATACTCAATCCTCTGCAGCACAGTGAAGAGGCCTCTCCTGCTGACTAAGACAAAAGCCTTGGTCAGGACAATGAAGGCGCTGTACAGTGGTTGCTTTAGCTCGAGGCACATCTCCTGCAGCTACCTTAGTGAGAAGATTATGTTGATCTTGCCGCGCTAAATCCACACTTAACCTCAGTGTATACGCATTCTGCAAGTAATAGCAACCTGTCCAGTGCTATGCAGGCAAAGATCTTCCCAAGAATACTGAGGAGGAATATTCCATGTTAGTTGTTGCAGTCAGTGCAATCGCCTTTGTTCTTGTAAAGTGTGATGTTAGCATCACACGTCCTGGGCCAAAGTTCCTTCCTCCCAGCATTGAAGCAGGAGCTAATACAAATGGGTGAGGAGAGCATTCTCCTTGCCAGCCTTGATGACTTCCAGAGGAATGCCATCATTTCTGGGAGCCTAGCTGTAGGCTAGGGAACCGATGGCCTTCCTGTACCTCCTACCTCAAACTTCAATAATTCAGCTTAACATACCATCATCACCATATTTTTGGGTATGGGAACACAAAAATTTTTCCCCATATAAATTGATAGTAATTGTTTTATGGTATTTAAGCTTATGAAAGTTTGTTTTTTTTTGTTTTTTTTATAGGAATGCTCTACTTTCAGATAGCAGGGGAAACCTGTATCTTTATTTGCTGCTTTGATCTTAATTTAGCACCTGAAGCATCAATATTTTCACTGTTCTGAGAGTTATTCACATTTCATGTAGAGTGAACAGATCCAATCATTTTAAACATCTCAAAGTTTTACTTTACTTACCCCAAATTATCGTATACACATGGGCAACTGGTATTAATGAAAGACTATATAAGGCGGCAAGGTGTAAAACTGTCATCAGCAACACATTTCTCCAGACAATTTTCATGGGTGGTCTCTTCTCTGTGTGAGTCTCTTCAGTGATCACCGGTTCTACATTCAATTCCCCAGGATGAAGATCATCCTCTGTGGGAGGAATTTCTGTTACAATATTTCGTGGAGACATTTTTTCACTGGGATTTCCAACTGAAAAAAAAATAAAACAGAAAAAAAATATGGATGAGTTTTTCTGTCGAATAAGCAGTATAAAACAAAAGGTGTTAATATTCATTCAAGACATGATTGGAAGCAAACTGAATACTTGTTTGATAATTTTGTTTAATACGTGTATTCTGTAACCACTTTCATCAGGTGACTAAACAAGTTATTGGTGCAGCTTCTGATTATCTGATTTATCAACTTAAAAATAAAGAAAACCTTCAAATGGCAACAGTCTAGACATTTTCATCAAATAATCTACACACATCTACCACCAAATAACTTTCAGAAGAGTTGTCTACAGCAGAAACAGTCCGTAGAATATGCATAGCATTTGGAGGAGGTGGAATCAGAGACCATATTGCTTAAAAGTGGTTCAAGAGGATTTCAATTAGTGATGAGTCGTTCAAAGATGCACCTCAGTATAACTAAAAAGCATTGATAACAATGAACTACAGTCTTGTGGTAGATCTAATCTGCTTCAAATGTGCAGCACATTAAGATTTGATACAAATGATTAAATCATGCCTGCACCAATAGTGGATCAGAAAAAAGACAAGCATAAAAGAACTGGATACCCATGAACTTGATGAATAAAACCCAACAGAAAGAGAAAAAAAAACATTTTCCAGCATTAAACATGCTATTTTTCCCCCCTCAATAACCTCAATTTACCCTACATCCTACAGACCGAAGGTTTCTCTCTATCCGAACCCTACAGGAAGGGGATCTATGCTTGACTGTAATCTGAGCCCTTGTATATGACCTCTGAATAAAGAGTATAAATTATTTAAACAAAATTATGAATAAAAAAATATACATGATCACAAAAATTAGTTACCATATCAGTATACTATAGTAGATAAGCCAACAGACAAGTAGTGATTTACCAGTATTTTCACTCCTCAAATGACTGACTTTAAGGGAACAATATTAACTGACATGGAAAAAGAATGGGAGAGAAAAAAAAAAAAAAAGAAAAGAGGTTGGCCATGACATAGATATTTCAGTGAGAGTAAAAACCACTACTTGGCTGAAAACTGAATTAAATAACTGGAATATCATAGGATAGATCTGCACCTACACTGGGTACTCACCAGTAGACTAGGTTAGAAATTTTAAAGTAAACTTAATGTGTTAGCATATTGTAGGAGAGATTAAAAAAAGCATCCAATAAAGCATTTGATAATGAATTCTCAATAATATCAGGAATAATGCAAGTCTGTTATATAAACCCTTTTTATTAACAAAATGTGCAGAAATGAAATTAATTTAGAAGCAAGGCTGTTAAGATTTACTTGATGGAAACCTGACCTTGCAGCTGATTCCTTTGGAATGCCTGAGATGGGGCTTTGGCCCTAATAAAAGATCAGAACTGCTGATTTAGGAGTACACATATAGATAAATAGAATCAGACTTAGTATTATTGAATAGATAGATACATGGAATTCAGATTATAATTATCGGGTTGAATATGAAAACAAACCACATGATTTTCTTTTCAAATAGCTCAAGTCATCCGAGTTATGCTAGCAAATAGAGATGAAACAGTTACCAGTTTTTTGATAAAGCGCAGAAAAATTCCTGATGGTTAGTTCCACCATATCAAATTGTAATTAAACTTAATACCATGATGGTATTTGATTACTGATTATTATATATCGAAGACAAGGTAAGTTAACTTATAGTTCAATCAATGCACAATGTGGGAACTTCAGAAAGATAAACAAGTATTTTTCCCCTCAACTTATAAATAGCTAGTTGATAAAGTAAACTGAAGTTTTCATTACAGGTGGATAAGTTGAAAATTTCCTACCAGTGTTGCACCACGTTTGACTACCCAGCAGATAATGTGACTCGCAGGTTGGGAATAGAGATCATATTTAGTAAAAGTAATGTTAGTCTATCAATACCATGATGTAAAATCTATCAAGATGTACAGGTAAAATACAACTTGAAGAAATCAAATCATTTTCCTAGATTTTTTTCTTTACTTCCAAGGGAAACTATCTGGTATGTAATTAAAACAAAAGAACATTTTTTTCATTAAGTTTTTCACTGAAAAATTATCTCAAAGCAAGACATTATCATTTATGCCTATGAGTTTTTAAAAGCAGTAAGAAAATTTTTTTCAAATCAATTTGATAACTAGTTTAAAAACAAAAACGGGCATACTTTTTCAAGTTTAAACTCAAAAATTGAACTTTTTAGACAATACATGTTACACAATTAACTGGATCAAAACTTTAAAAGAACTTGAATTTTTGTAGCAAAAATGAAAATACAAAGTTCCTATTTCATAACTCGCTTTTCATTTATTTTTGTAAACAATGAACATGAAGTTTGTTTTGTTACCAAAAAAGTTGTTCTTTTTCAAAGTTCTGATGGAGTTATTCCTGTAGTATGCATTTTATTAATTAGAAAAATAAATTTGTAAACTAAACTAGAAGTTTACCAGTTGGTGGCACCTTATAAGAGAAGTTGGTAACCAATGGCAGGGACATAGTTGTCGAGGACAAATACTTTAGTACATTTCAACATGCATATAAGTACTTTTTTTTTAACCTTTCCCACATATTTTACATATATCACAATAATACTATTAACCATGATAGTTTTGACAAAAAAAAAGGTTCATACGTTTCATCTCTTGACAAATAAAATAGTAATTTTTCAGATATGTATGAACACAGATGGACACAAAATAAGGTACCAATTCAGTGTGATAGTTACATTGTGAATCAACCCTCAATTGATGATTTATTTTGGAGAGGAAATTTCTAAATCTACAAGCTTAAAACCGGCATTGGGTTCCAATTAGTACACCAGTGGCAGACTGACCCACTGGAATACAGGAAAACTCCCAGTAGGTCCTTCTTTGATGGTGGAAAAAAAAAAATAGCATGGTGGCCAGATTAGAACTTGACTATAAAATCAGACACTACATGAAAATAGAAAGCCAAGAAATTCTGATACTTTTGTTGCAAAATGTATTGACTATGCGCATTGAAGACTATTAGTGTTGTGCAGCAACATGATTTGTTATCAAACGACGTTTTGTCAAAAATACAAATTGCAGGCACACCACAAATATATACGGGTGCATACATGCCCATATGTGGTATGCAAGTGCATGTATGTATAAGTGCACATAAATACAAGTATGTGGTTTGTGTGTAGATAGCAAGTTTTTAAGTGCACGTGTATGTGGCATGGGTGTAAGTGGTATGTCTGCATCTGGATACATGTTTGTGGCATAGATGTGTATACAGATGTATGTATTTTGCTTTTCCAATGAAATGTCATGTTACTGCAGCCAACAGGTTTAGAGAGCTGAATGCTAGGGAACGATCCAGTCTCATCAGTTACAGCTAACTAAATTTATAATCAGAGTTTGAGTAACGAGACTGATGTTTTTTCCCCTTATTACTTTTCTTTCTAGAGGAAAAGTTTTTTTCACTGAATTTTTGAAAAATCTGTGGGGATCTTTTTTTAAAATCACAAAAAGTCTGTAATTAAACTGAGTAAAAACCAAAACTAAAAAGTTGACAAAGAAATAATAGGGTCAGTCATCCAAATCATGAAATGCATTGTAAATGAATTTGGCAATCAGAAATATTCTGTACAGATGGATATTATTTGAGACACAGCAATGATTGACCAGGAATCTATTTTTGTGCATTATGTTTTGTGGGATGAAGTAAAAGAATGTTTCTTTGCTCTAAATAAATTAACAGATTCCACTGGATTTGATTACACCAACAAATAAGGTTTATACTTGAATGTTTTGGATTAAGAGTGGAGAATATTGCAGATGCCTTGTTTGATAGAGCTACAAACATGAGGTGGATACAGTGATAAGTATATAAGAGATGAAGCTAATTGTTCCACCTTTTGATCATTGACTTGCTTTGGAGTGTCAAATCTCCCAAATTTAATGCCTAAGTCATGTGTGAGGTCAATTAATTTCTTGATGAATTGCCTAAACTAGTTTTTAGCCATTGCAGGAGTACAGTAGACAAAATTGGCCTCAGGATATCTCAACTGGAGACCTAAATTATCTTAGAGCCAGTAATATGGTAGAAAATGCAAAAGAGGTTTTAAAGCATCTGAACTTTTCATCAAATAATTGTTCAAATCACCACACATATTCATGAACAATTTTCAAATGACTCTGAAATTGTAAAAGACACGTTTTGATTCACTACATTTCAAAAAATAAAAAATTGAGAAATAAATTGCAATCTTTTATCTTAATCGAATGCCTTTTGAAAACTATGAAGAGTTTGCAACAACCAGACCCTTAGAATTGGAAGTGCTGATCCTTCAAACTCATCTTGATTTGAGTTCATGTTGCATTGCTAGAAAGTCATATAAAAAGTGTGTGCTTTGCTAGTTCTATATCATAATTGCACACATCTGCATACTCAGATTGGTTTTTAGCTTAAACATCTTTTGACCCTATCATTCAAATCAGTTGCAAACACATTCAGGATGTTAAAAATTGTAAAAACTCAATTACACCAATGAACGAAAAAAAAAAAAAAATTTGCCTTTTGGAATTTCTATGGATGATATTAATGTTCTTGTAAGGGACAGGACAATTTTCTAGATTGCTTGTTTAGGGTATTTTTGCTTTATAAAATACTCAGATTGTTCGTTTTATGATCAAGATTTATTGGAAATCAACTATCACATGTAATTCTAATTCATTAATTTGACAACCCATGTTTCATTTAATCCTTTAAATGATTATATTTGTAAATATCACAAGAGCTCAACCATGCAAGACGTGGTGGCAGACAGAAACCTTTCTTTTTTTTCAACTTCAAGTTTTGATCAACAAATCCTCTTGAAATTTATTAATTGATTTTTAAATTCAACCAATTCAATTTTTCAAGTGAGAACTCAAATTATTATCAAAATAACCTTTTCACTACAAGAGCAACAAATGACTCGGTCCTCAAGAGAACTTTTTTTACAAATCTTTCAAATTTTGACATCTGAGGAAGTTATAAATCAAAGACAAAATAGTGTTTTACATGCATCCTCATTGAATTCTCTAAACTTTTGGGTTAAAGAAGATATGCAAAAAAAAAAAAAAACCTTATTCCAAATACTTTATATTCTTATACAGAAGAAGCCATTCATTGTGATCACTTTGAGACAAGGTCTTTTGGATAATAACTGGCTCACATTAAGCAGAAGGTAGAGAAATTGAATAAATTTAATTGCCGTAAATTTTCCTCCCTATGAATGTGTTTTAACTCGATATTCTCACCTGTTGGACCATCTATCAGTTGCGGTAGAATTTCACTTACCCATTTAATGGTTCATTTTCAAATTATTTAAAAAGGTGTTTAGGACTGACTGATTCTGATAATTATTTAACAACACTATCCCAGATTATTATAAATAGCTTCCTATGTACGTTATTTTAATCAGCAATTCTTATCAATATTTCCTGCAATATTTACGACTTACAGCTTGGATAAGTATTATCTTTTTTCTAATTGCTAGCTGAACAAACAAATAACATCTGGGACACACAATTCTTTGAAAGTAGCATGCTGTATCTGCTAGATTTATAGTAATAAAAAACTATATCATTAATGTATTGCATGTAACTCGTATCAAATATTTGTTTAATTTAAGTTTCTAACAGTCCTAATACTTCAATACACAAGATGTGCATAAGAGGGTCAGGTGTATCATTCAATTATTTATGTGACCTCCTTTGGTTCGGCGAAGTGCAGAATCTAGAACGGCTCTCAAACAAAGGGTGCCAGGAGAAAGATAAAATAAGAAATAAAAATCGATGATGTGCACATAATACGTGAATAAAAATATAGAAGCAAAAGTTGTCAAGTATAAAAATGGTGGGAAATGGGGAGACAATAGGAACGAAAGAAAAAAAAAAAAAAAAAAAATTAAAGTAGTTTCTAGAAGGAAAATGGACTGAAATGTACAGATTAATTTACAAAGTTCTTTTGTTTTTATTAGCTTTCACATTTTCCGATAAATTTGCAGGGAAATTTATTCACAAATGTGTATTTTTGAAAATATATGCACATGTAGATATATTAACAAATCCATAATCTAACAATGAAAAAACTTTATTCTGCACAACAAAATGTTCATTTTTCAATCCCCTCCCTCATCAATGTACTTACTTCAGTCATGAATATTAACAGATTCAGCATTACAGTGAAAATCTTGGATCAGAATTCAGGTAATAATTATATGACAGGCTACAGATTTATTGATCCACTAGTGTATACATCATAGCCCCCCCCCCCACCTGCCATCTGAAAGCATTTGACTGCTCAATTGCCATAATTAAAAAAAGTAAGTCAAAAACAAAAAATAAAAAGGCAGTCAAAATATGAAACAAGCTGAAAAAAAAAAAATTTCTGAAATGTCTGCTGAACATTAGGAGGAAGAAAAAGAAAGAAAAAAAAAATCATCACCCAGCTTGTTGAGCATGTGTGTGCAGCAGAAAATTCTCTGCAGCAAACTATAATCATCAAAATTTGTGGTCGGCTGACAGTTCAGTATCTGGTGGGAAACCCAGGCAGACAGAGGTACAAACAGGAATAAGAAAAATAAAAAAGGTCAGACAGTCATTGCTAAACCTTTCCATGTGAACAGACACATGCATTCAAATATAATGAAATACTGTAGCACTGTTACCTTAATTTGATGGTAGTTAGTAATAGAGGAGACAAAAATTTCATAGGGAAAAAAAGTAGCCAACGAGAATCAGACGCACACTTCAAATTAACAAGTTAGAGAGTAATATAGCTTTCTTAATGAACACTTTGAATATTATATCAATACCATAATTTTTACATCAATATACTCGTTTGTACCGACTTGGAGTATTTAATGCTAGATTTTTTTTTAAACATTGGTGCTATAAGAACTTAAAATTCAAAGATTTATCAATGATCTCTAACTATAGGATAAATATGTTAGTGTTCATTAGGCAAAGCTTTTTAGACAAAGTATCTATTTTTCTCAGTTTGGAAATTATAAAACCATCTTATTTCAGGATGAAAATAGATAATTTTTTCAATTGGGAAACTTGCAGGTAGTAGAGGAGAGAGAGCAGATGTCAAGTCAGGTAAAGTTTGTAACTAAACTCAAGGTTACAAAAAGAAAAAAAAGAAAAAAAAAAATTTTTTAAAAAATGAGCATTTAAATTTGATATTTTTACCAGAGATCCTGACAATTTTGAAAATAGCTCTGAAAAACATTTATAAGTAAGTCACTTGATTAATGAAACAAAGTGCAGTTTTAATATTTAGTGTGTTCGGGCATATACAAACACTATCGTATTTCTATGTGTTTTCATTTATTCTCATTTTAATGATAGTTCTACAGTGAGATATCTGTAATGAGTTTGACACTCACAGTGGTAGTACCCAACTTTTGTGGCCTTGCTATACTTGATGAATATCAAGTATATACAGCTTCATTTGACAAAACCAGTGAGAATCAAACTTACAATAGTAATGGTCAGCATCACAAACTTGTTAACCATTACTACACTGGTTTTGAAAATAGAAATTTAAAAAAAAAAAAAAAAAAAAAAAAAAAAGAAAATGGTGAAATGTATAGTGATTTCACAAACTGTAACATACACATGTAAGAGATCTGTTGCAGATATACAAGAGTATGTGAAACTCCTATTCAAGGAGATAATCTTCAATCCAAACACTGAAAAGATGTTGGTATGTCAATAGGATTTTTGCAAATTCAAAAATGTTACAATCAGAATGACACTCACTGGGTATAGGTTTCATACTACTGGGAAACCACTTTTAGAAGCTTCGTAGACAAGTTTGTATAAGATTGCTGGGGGGAAAAAAATGATTAGAGAAAGCCTTGTGGAGCCATCTTTTTGGAGATGGCTAAAATTGTGTAGGGTGATGCTGACAAAAAATAAATAAATAAAAAAGAAGTGCATTTGTCAACAACATTAAGAACAGTCCAGCAAAAATCAGCATGCAGATGTATCAAACCATAGGCAACTGCTTATATTTGTAATTTGATCAAGGAAAGAAGATCAAAGACTTGGAACTACAAGCAAAGCAAAAGGTGAGTTCTGGTTGATCTTTTTGACAGGAGTTAGACCTCCTGCCACGATTGGGTCTACAGACACGGACAGACCTCCTGCCACGATTGGGTCTACAGACACGGACAGACCTCCTGCCACGATTGGGTCTACAGACACGGACAGACCTCCTGCCACGATTGGGTCTACAGACACGGACAGACCTCCTGCCACGATTGGGTCTACAGACACGGACAGACCTCCTGCCACGATTGGGTCTACAGACACGGACAGACCTCCTGCCACGATTGGGTCTACAGACACGGACAGACCTCCTGCCACGATTGGGTCTACAGACACGGACAGACCTCCTGCCACGATTGGCGAAAAATCTGAATTTGCTCTTGTTATGGAAAGACTTCTGCATGATCTGACAACACACAATGTTCTCCATAGGCAAGAACTGGCATCTAAAACATTCCCAAATAGACTTGACTTGAAGAGATGGAATAGTTATGCAGACAGTTAACTTGATTTTTGGTTGAGCATCCAAATATTAACCATTTTTAAAATTCTGTGATGAGGTTTTATTATACTACATACAAGTATATTGGTCAAGTTGGGGTCAGGTTTTCACACATATGGTTGAACTTGATGATGGAATTTGCAAAGTTCTTTCACATCATAGCAAGCCACTTTGAAGATTTTATCGCTGGTCTTAAATACATGGCCAAGATTTTTCATGTCCTGAACACTCTGAACATATTGATGTAGGGGAAAGATGTAAACATAATCCACACCAAGGGATGATTTGTGGCATTTACAAGGAAATTACCAGTTTAGAGAGTGTAACCCTTGCAAACTTAAATTGTTGACAATATCCTTATTAATTTCAAAACATTACCAGTTTATATACTTATGAAATCAAGAACCATTTGGAAGTTCTAATTACTAATTTTGAAGGAGCTACTTCTTTGATATCGATCTTGTGAAGAAACGTATCCATGATGAGTGGCAATCCAGCCAAGGACGATTTGATTGAATTCTAAGACGATTCAAGAAAAAAAACGATTTTAAAGAGTCTCACTTGGATATCAGTTTTAGTATTAACAAATTTCATCTTTGGTAATAAAGGTAATGAAAATTATGGTTCCTCTCAAAGCAACCTATTTGTACAAAGTAGGGTTTTCTGTGTTATCAAACTTGAAATCAAATGGAGACACCAACCCCGTTTCTGCTAGTATACAAGTAACATTATCAAAAAATATTGATTCTTGGCACAGTTCGACTATAGGAAAACAAAATGAAAAATCCCACTGTAAGTAAAATAGGCAAGAAAAATAAGTTAACTAGTGTTTGTTTTGTTGTATTTATTTATTCGCTTTGTTTAGAGTTTGTTTTTTTGACGATGATTTTGATGGTCAGGTGAAGGGTTACAGAGACGAGACACTGGAGGTCTGGAACTGTAGAAGGGTTGAGAACCCAATATAATGCAACTAAAATCAGTGTTCACCGAGAACTTGAGAAATCATTAAATATATCTCAGAAAGTTACTTAAATCCTTCTGACAGATTCAAGTAATCTGTAATAATGGGATGTAAATATAGCACAGTAAAAATCACTGCTTTTCACAAGTAATTAATAATAAAAATTGATTCCGTCCAAAGTGAGGATTTCATTTTTAAGATCGGTAGCATTTAAAAATCAGAAAAATACACACTTGGCAATTCTTTTATAGGTAGTAGCATGGGTTCAACTTCATACCATTTCTAAAGTCTTAAAATTGAAGTTTTTGTTCCAGTTTATCTCACACTTATTACAAAAAGTTTTAAACTAGAGAAAATCTTTACATTATTCCTATAAAAACAACATCACATAATATAACCATCATAGAGCAGAAAAAAAGATTAAAATTTATAGCTTATGCAATAATTATGAGTGCACATAAATGTTATGAAACTAAGGAAAGAAAAATTAAGTGGAAAACACCTGCTGTAGATCAAAGGTTAATATTCTAGTTTTGAAAACCAACACCAAAGAGTTCAATCCTTCCTAAGTTATTATATTCCATTAAAAAGCAAGTTTTGATTTCATTGGACATCTAACCTTTCATTTCTCCATCCAAAGAGCAGTCAGTCTAGAAAATATAAAATCCATACTATTCGAAGCAGTGTGTATGTTTGTACTGAGAAATTGCATAGGAATTATATTTATTAGATGTGTGCAGCATCATAGTTTGAAATGAAGTAAGACAAAAAAACTAATCCAACTTACCAGTTGGTAGTTTGTAATTCTCCAACAATTTTTGTCAGAACCACAATTATTATTATTGTTACATATTATAAAATCAAGGATGTAATAGCAACCCAATCAGGTTCTTTAGTTGTTAACTAAATTAATTTACCAGTCATCAGATATCACATGAGCTAATCAACCAATCAGCTAATGGCTATCCAGGTCAGGTGACTTCAGTATATGGGAGGTTTCCTAAATGATACTTTGACATGGTTTTCCTATTAGCCACAGCCCAACAGCTACTCACCAAAACAAAAGCAACAATGATAGGTCCCACCCTTTCTTACGGCAAATTAAGTAGAAAATCAATTGTACAATATTTAGTCAGTCACATTGAAAAGAAAAACTAAGAAAAAATCAATGAATTGATATCAGAATCTACAAATACATGGATACACACAACATTTTACATCATTTTTTTGTGTGGAACACTTTTTCAATGAGTACACTGAATCCACATTGATCTTAAGCAGCTACACATATCCTAGGCAGAAAGCATGTACAGTCTGTTAGCCAGGGATTTGATTTTCCCACTCTTTTTTTTTTGGATTGCAAAATTTTTGAAGTCCCCACTCTTGGATTTGTATCAATTTTGTGTTTTTTTTTAAAGCCAAAAATAGCCAAAAAGACACAAAAAAAAAAAATAGTATAAAAAACATGCTCAGCTTAATTGAGAAATTGGAATTCAGTTTCTATTGAGAATTAGCTATTAAACAGCCAGTGAGAATGCAAGACACACTAATATATATTCTGTCCCTAGGCAGAAGTGTGGATCCATGTATAAATAATCCAATCATTTTTAGGGATATTATGGTAGTAAGAGAAAAATTTCCAATCAAAGATCGAAATTACTATCAAGTGTCAGATTCTTTGATGATTTCTTAATGCTACAAAAAGACTTTAGAAAAGTAAATATCTTAACATGATGTTTTAGTTCATCACTAGCCATGAATAGATGACCAATTTGTGCTCAGTAACAAGTGCATAAACACAAAGGTACTGGGTCGAACTTGGATGATATAATCAATCCATATAAAATACCATACATCTTTCTCACACGCACATATATATATATATATATATATATATATATATGAAAATATATGAAAATAAATATATACACACACACAAGTGTACAAACACATTAGCAAATTTGGTTGATATAATAAACCCATATAGGAAACAATGCATCTCATATATATATATATATATATATCTCACAGTGTGTACACCCAAATCTTACACTGATCCTATGCAGAGCAAAGAGATACTTTAATCCACAGAAGTACCAATCCATACACAAATAATCTCATCTATTCATGGGTACTATGCCAGTAGGTAATAAGTGACAAACATTTTTATGAATGGGAGTGATTCCACTTTACTATCTATTGACATGATTTCAGTCGTGTAGTGTATTTATAAGTGTATGTAGTAACTTGGTAGAACAGTATGAACAAAGATCAAATGAAAATCAATTCGAAATCTTATGAAACCAGGGAAAAATAATCAGATGAAAGTTAGAACCACCTGCTGCAGAGTTTTGAATCCAACATTAAAGATTTCAATGCTCCCTGAACGCAGCCTTTGGCTAAAGTTAGCTTCGTCCAACAAATGCCCATCTCGGAGACTATGGGTGTATGGAAACTTTGGTTAAAAATAGAAGAACAGATTTTTAATGAAGTCTTTCCATCAATCAATGATACACAGTATAAATCACACATGAATCTTAAAATACATCGTTTTCTACCTTTCTTAGTAACAAAAATATCAATTGCCCGAATTTTATCCATTGTTTTGCCCGGATTGCGGGGGGGCTTGTACGCCTATATTGATGACAGACAGAGAGAAAGAGAGATACACATCATTAACTGACTTTTCTCAACTCCAAAAACACTAAGGACACATGCAGCAAGCCACTGATGAAAATTGCACTGCAATATTCTTACCACTAGTTGGAGAGTGACCTCCAGCTCTTACAACTCCCCAACCTCTTTTAAAGTATCCCCAAGGTTGCCCATAAGTAGTCCCATGTTATCAAGCAAACAAGAGTGTCCTAACCTGGGCATAACTTGCATAACTTTTGGTAGCAAGTAAGGCAACAACACCCTATGAACAAGTAGAAATTACAAAAAGGAGCAATTATCACATTATAAAGATTAGGGTAAGGGGTGCAGGAGTACAAAAATCTATTAGTAGTTTAAAAGAGCAACAAGGTTAATGGAAGAGTGGTGGTAGGCTATTTTTATTGGTCAATTTCAGGCTTGTACATAGTCTGAGCCCTATTTGATTGGCAGATCTAGGTTTTTAATGAAACGCAAAATACAGAAATTTTCACTAGCAGTTAGTAATTGCAGGTGAAGATGGCAATATGTGCATCAAGTAAAAATTCTGATGAATGCATGGTACATTCATTTGTATTCCTATTGCTTAATTGGAGGAAGTGTTCATTTTATTTGCAATGACAGACTAATGCAAGTGATAGGTAGATCCTTATTACTCTTACCATTAACAATACTAAGAACAACTGCGGAATTTGCAGGAGTTTTTTCTAAATGGATCTGATTATATCTATTTTTTGTTTCATAGTATTATTATTTCACTTTTATGACACTTCAACTTATTAAAAGTTCTAAGAAAACATTTTTGAATGTTAATTTTTTAGATTATCAGAGGAAGGGGAAGGAAAACAAGATAAGATACACACCATGTATTACTCAGTGATAACCACTTCAACAATTAGATACCCACATAGTTAAACAGATTAAAGTTACATTAACAGGATTAGGAATTTAGTCAAATTCTATTAATATTGGAGGTCTTCTGTAATACTGCCACCATCATGCTAAAACTTCAAGGAGGTTATTCTAGGTAACCACGACATTTCTGCCTAATAGAAGCAATTTCCAGTAAAATGAAGGTGTTGAGTTTGCTATGAAGTGCAGAGGTTTAAAAATGGGGGTTGGGAGAAAATGAACTTCTTCCAAGGTCACCTGAGGTGGAATTAGTTTTGGGCCTTATGATTTGTAAATTGCAGTAAATTGGTACATGGATTCTACTCAGGCAGAGAAAGATAATAGGATGGGGGAGGTACTAACCTCTATTGTCCATCTTTCTACAAATAACTTTTTACCCGCAACACTGACAAGTAGAGAAAGACTGCCTTTTTTTTATATACAAACATAATGAACATGTAAACAAGACTCGTAGAAGTGGGTATTTTTCACAGGAAGAAATCAATTGGCTTGTTGACCTCTAGCAATGACAAGGATAAACACAAGTTGAAGAGAAAATCTTGTAACAATAAAATGGCAAGCAGAGACCAAAACAATTAAGTAAATGGAAAAAAAACAAAAAGAGTAGAGGTTATGGAAAGTCAAAGTTCAACAAGCTTCTGGAGGTAAAATTTGGCAAATACCCAATGAAAAATGAAAGAAGAAAAAAAAAAAAAAAAAAAATGTAACAGTTCACAGAAGGAAAAATTAATTGGAGAAAAAGAAACAAGAGAAATTTTTTTGATTAGAACTAAAACAATTGTTTCACAACAGCAAAAAGTTTTATTCTAGATGGCCAAAAATAAAAGAAATAGCAGGGACAGTAAAATAGACACTTATCTAACCATACCCTCACACTTTACAAGATAGAGCTGATCAAGGCCACCCACAGACTGTTTCATTATCTATTGTTTCCTGCCGAGTAAAATCAAGTTTTCCTTCCTTTGAGTTTCTGGTTATGTTTATGTGAAGGAACTCTTATTACAAAAGGTTTCAGGGTTTGGCATTTCTTAAAGGGGGTTTATATAATATACCAAATGGTAGAACTTGGATCAAAGTTGCACCGATTTTTTCAATCTTGGCTTAAACCAAGTTTGAAAGATTGAAACATGAATCACTGAGCTTTTCATTTATTATAATGGGTACATTTCTTGAATTTCATTCCCATAATAAAGTATATTTATCATGGACCACGTATTTAACAATGATATTTTAAAGGTGAAGAAATCATGGTTGGTAGTTATTAAATTGAAGAGATCAGAAATTGAAAAAAAAAATATTTAGTGTGTGTAGAAGTAGGCACTTAAGAAAGGACACCTATAACTAATGAGGTCTATGTCTACGACAGACATTAAAAGACCAATGATGATGACCTATAACTAAGTACATATACATTTTGTTAAGATAAAAGAGCTCTTCATATTTTCTCATTTAGGTTTAGTTGTAGTGCACAAATTCTAAAAAAAAAAATTTTTTTAAAAATAGAATTAGAGTATAAAAAAAGTGCCAGCGAGACATTTCACAAACATTTATAATGGTTCCACTTGTAGTTAAGAGTAATATTCTCACCCTTGTTAGTTTTATCTCCATTTTGGCCAATGTATTCTTTGGCAGCTTTCATCAAGATAGCTATTAGCAAAGATTAGAATACTAGTACAAGCAACAATTGGAATAACTTGAAATGCCATACAACATTCATAAATGCCCAACTTTTGTCTTCATGCACCATTTGTGCTTATACTAAAATGTGGTTTGATAATATACATCTAAGATAAGGAGAACAAGAGGAAGTGTCAGAGTAAAAAGTATGTATTTCGGTAACTGATGTAATGGTAAAGAAAAAAAAAATACAGATTCCATGGTTGAAGGATGGTGATATGAAATTTCATTATGTTTTTATGACTCAAAGTCTAAAAAAACCTACTCAATATTTCATCAGTTCCTCATATGGAAGTTCCAATTTGTTAAAGACAAACAAAAGTGGACACCAAGGGATTAATTTAGCATAAACTTATAATGAAATCCCTACTAAAACCCTCATTTTGGAGGGGAATTTTGAGAAAAAAAATGGTATGGGAAGTGTGTGCATAAAATTTCAAGTTTCAACTGAGAACGGTTAGGATACATAATGTCAGAACACACAAATAATCTAAACCTAATATCTTGACTAGTGTTGTAGGTAGCATGGAATAATGAAAATAGAGGAATTAGAGAATGCATTGAGTTTCATAGTATAAAGTCTTGTTTTCATTTCCAATTGATGGCTTGTCTTCATATGTTGCAGGATTTATATTACAAGCCTTGATATTGAAAGCTTTAAAGTTTTCAACTAACAAAACCATTTATTAGATCTCTACAAAAAGAGCAAAAAGGAGGAAAAAATGCATAATAATCAAGCAAAGTATACACAATAAAATATCAACAATGAGATTAGTAAAGATGAAGTTTGTTAAGGATGAACCTGAAAACCATCAGCATAAGAGATCACACAGAAGCACATTGATTACTAATCTACTAAAAAAAAAAAAAAAAAAATCTCCAATAATTCATATCTCAATCCAACAATGGATTTGATGCTGGAGCTTACAATCAACGTAAAATTTACATCCACATACACATGTATCCTTACATGTACGAATAACCATTCATCTAGTCAATCTGTTATATCTGCTGTTTCCTTTATCCCATTTCAGCATAATCTTCATTGGCAGATTATGCTGTATATATTTGCTGTTCTCTGAATGCACCTAGTAATGAAGAACTTCTGGTTACTTGAATCGTAACTCCAGTTCACGTGTTGCTCACAAATAACTTCATTCTCACTCCTTGTCATAATAACTGACCTCTACTCAATGAGAGGCCCACACAATGTAGTACTTGATCATCAGTCTTTTTAGCATCCATCATTGGATATAGACCTTCCCCAGGATTCACCAGACCTCTCTATCATGGGCATTGCAGAGCCAATACTTTCTGAACTTATCTATTTTGTCATGCTATCTTATATTTTGCCAGCCACAGTTTTGCCTATGTACATTGCAACATGGCCAGCCAATTGCCATTTAAGTTTTCTAATGGATTCTAAAATATCCGCAACTAATATACCGTGCTATTATTTGTCCATGATTGTTGAACATGATAGTTTCCTGAGCACGTTGCATTGTTCTCAGTTTGAGGGTCAATCTGATTACGTTCCATGTTTCATCACCATTAGGTGACTATCAAGAAGATGCACCAGTTGTAGACCCTCCACAAGGGATTTTCTTGGAGGTTAAGCTGGCTCTTCTGAAAGCATGCCATTCTAGAGTGATTATTTGATTTCTTTGAGGGTTTACAAATGTAGAACCTGCACAAGTAAAATGCAGTCAAGTATTTACAGAATTTATTTTCCCCCCTTTGTTTCAAGTTTCATGACCAGCTATTATGAAAAATAAAAATAATTCTGATTCTATAAGAACTCATTACCAGATTATAGTCACATCTATAATTAAACAGCTTATATACATTTCATTGTTCATCGCAGTTTAGAAACATGCTCAATTTCACATGGAGAGATCACAAGACAGCATGGTGTACTAATGGAAAAAACAAAAAAAAAAAAAACAAGATTTCGAGAGAACATAGAATCCCTAAGAAAAACTAAATGGCAATGGGCTGGTTGTGAGAACAGCAGACGACTGCTGGACATCATGACTTGCATGGCTCCCCAGAGATCACGTACAGAACTGGGACTGGAAAAAAAAAAAAAAAAAAAAAAAAATGTAAGATGGCTTGACAAGTTAGTTCAGAAAGTACTGGCTCCCTGACGCCCAGGATAGACAGGCTTGGGAAAGGTCTTTGTCCAACAACAGACACTGAGAGGCTGATGAAGCATTGTTAATTTTTGACAAGTATTTCTTTCATCTCTTTTTTTTTTTATTATCCCAACTTAGGTACTTTTTACAATTATTCTTTGACTTCAGTTAACAACATGAATGGGAAATAAAGAATAAAATTTCAATAGCTTCAAGTAGGTTTTGATAACAGTTGAATAGCAACATGAAACCGTATACAGTCCACCATACTTGCCCAACCAGGTAGACAGGGTGGGGCTTATACTAATATAAAAAAAATTATAGTCAAACTTTTTCCAATATCCTTCACTAAATGTTTTTTGAAAACATTGATCAATTTGAAGGAAATCGTCTCTTCATTGAGAGTATTCCATACTTTGGTCACTTGAGTGCTTGGGAACCTGTCTTACTGTGAGAGCACTTTACCAATTAGCCATAAAAGCTCAACTACTAGGTGTCATTTGAATTCTACTGACATGCTATATTGTTTATTTACACTAGAGGTACATACCTGAAATCATGTTTGGCACCAAACCTCTTCCAGAGGCGATGCATGCTTAACCTACTGTTAGGTCACTTATATCACGGTGCTCCTACCAGTTAGACTCACCTTTGTTGCTCACAGATTTTTTTTTAACCAAAAATTCACCACTACCCACAATAGAAAGGTTTAAATGAATTTTTCATTTAGAAATAAGTATCCTAGTAAGTTTATGATTTGTCTTTATCATAATTCACATGAATTTTCATAAAGATCAGAAATATTAATATTCTTGGCACAAACCAAAATAATTCACAATTAATACATACAACCAAATACAGATTTGCAGCCAAATTATGTTGGTTCTCATAAGATCAAAGTTAACATCAAGCCTGGTCAGTACCTAGCAAGGTGACCATTCCACATGCCATAAGCAGAACAGATTCAACAGACCTGGCGAGTCAGAATAGGGTTTTACTAACTACCCATATGTACATAACACCACAAGAGAAGTAAGTGGTGAATGATGATACATACATCTATCATAATCTCTGCAACTTTTTCAATTAAATTATAAAAAGTGAATAGATCTTACGATCAAAACGTCAATATATTTAATCTCCTCTTCCCCTCGCATTCACCACTCCCAGATCTGTTGATGTTACTGCTGTTTGGCAGATAAAAGAAAATGCGTAATGACAGGTTATACAGGCTTTTATTTTACGACAGTAGATAATGACACTACTCCACCATTACATGATTTCTTAATCACGTACCTAATGGACATTATTTTCTCTTCTGAATCCTTGTTACTATACCTTCATGATCAACTTTATTCTTACTCGATAGTTTGTTCAGACTCGTGTCATCACTCATTAGCACAATGATTTCAGCTTTCTTCGGGTGAATTTTCAATTTGGAGGAGTTGCCCTAATGGATATTTCAGTATGAATGATTCACCAGAAGAAGGCTAGACGAGTAGCTAGTCAAAATGCTTGGGGGGGAGGACATACCTAGTTTTATCAAGAAATATAAATGGAATTCTTTTTTTGCATGTTTATACATAAGAGGATATGCTAGATCTCACAAGTTTGGATAATTCACAAATAGTTTGGGACAATTGAACACCTTGTTATTTGTCAGATGTACCATCTGAATACAAGGGTGGTAAACAGAATATTCCAATAGTAACAACACTACATCATAGGATTTGGATAATGTTGATTTTTTTTTGTTAGGCCTGGTTTTCCATACCTTTGTCCCTGTTGAGTAATGAAAACCACATCAGGTAGAACGAATCGGCCCAAACAGGTTTGCATGTTCTCAGAACAATACTTACACTTATCGAATCCAAGTGACAAAATTTATAAAGAAAAAACAAAACAAAAAAACACACACACACACACACCTTGTCTGCAGATTTCATTTAAACTTGTATTAGGGAAGGACACACTAAACACTTGACTGGACAAAATTATGTCAGAACACTTTGAAATTTTACTTTTCTAAGGTTATGAATTTAGCATAGCCATTGGTTACAGTTATAGATAGTCAATTTGAAGACTTGGTACGATTTTGAATACTAATGAGAACAGGTAACCAACATGATTAGTGTACTTGATTGCCCAATTTATCCATCAAGCATTTGCTATCAAACATAAGTGGGCGATTTATTCATGAACAAAACAGAAGGTATGCATTTTTAAAGCTCACTAAAAATGTTCAAATTTAACTGGTGAACCATCTCAATTCTATTTGGGTACTCCTACTTAAGCACTGTTAACACTCATTTTCTCTCAAATACCTCAACATGACAAGCTTGTGACAATACTTAGAAAGTTGATTATTAGTTGGGCAGATTGTAGAGCAGGCTAGTAAGAACAGTTTTGTTTTGCTTTGCCTTTTTGGGGTGGGTCAGGTTCACAAGGCGGAATGAAGGATTGGGGGGGGGGTAATGCTTTCACATTGTTTTAAGGGCTTCAGTATAAGGAGCAAATGGAAACTTCCAATACTCTAATTTCATCTGTATGTTAACTGATTAAATATTTCATATCATATCAAATTCTATGTAATGATACTTGTTAAGGACCAAATCAGTCAATTACTGACCTTTAAAAGAAATATACATATACAGTCTGTCAGCAAGAAAAAGCTAAGTTGTTTCCTGTGGTGCACAACACATTAGGTGATGATTTGTCTCCATTTCTTAATGTTCCCTTTGTTCGAAGCAATTATGGTTTTGTTTTTTTGAGGGGGGGGGGTATGCTAACCCAACATCTGAGATGGACTGCCTTACAGGGCTAAAAAACTTGAACTTTTCTATTTACCCATAGCTTGGGAGGGGGGGTGAGGATGGATTCATATCCTTCCCAAGGGTTTTAGTGTAAACAACGTGTCCCAGCTGGTGTTTGAACTGTTCACAGATTCTATTCTCCAAGGTATTAAAATTTAGGCCATCCACACTTCCTATCAGTAATAAGTGCATTAATTCCCAAAATCTCCCTCATTTTCAATGATTTCCTACAGTAAAATCACTATGCATCTACATTAAATATAATATCCTCATTCTGTCAGTAGTACTTGCATTAGTTCCTGATTTACAGTGGCGGAGGCTTATTTCTAATTTGCACTCTTTACTGGTGGCTATAGAAGGACAGAGAAGTAGTGATGAAAAGCAGTTGAAGAGATAAGTGATACTGTCAACCATTATCAATTTTTGACTAATGCTTCATTTAGTAATCAAAATTAAAGATAGTATTACTTGTGTAAGTGGAAAAAAATTTTTTTAAATAACAAAATGCGCTAATACTGTCAGTATTCGAACAAGTATTCACAACTGAAGGAATTAAGAGGAGTAAATGAATACAAAGAGGATGAAGGAAAGAAAGTGTAATCTAAGAAATGGGAGATGGTAGGGTTGTTCATTGAACAGAGTGAGACAGTTAAACATAGAAACATGTCTACCTTCTGTTTCTTCACAATATATTATTAGGACATTCTAATTTTTAACTGGTATTTCTTTCATCCTAATTCCAGTTGTTTTTTATAACTTTTCAAACTACCATTCTATAGCTGTTAGCAAACATCATAGATGAGAATTAAAGTAAAAGCCATGGGCAAGTCTAATTCTAGTTCCATCACCTCAGGAAGATCATTTTAATGTAACAGCTCTTTAATTGATTAGATCCACTGAGGTAACCAGCTGACATAAACTCAGATCAAACCCTAAAGCTTTCTTTAAGATTCACTGCCATCAAATATTTACTAGTAGTATCAGTAGCAAAATTGTTTTGATTTTATCCTCAGATGAAGCAGTGTTAATTTTTTGTCAAGTATTTCTTCCATCTAGATTTGAGTTGCTTTTTAATCACAGCTTGCTGGAGGTTTCTTTATACTTGGCAGGCACTGCTTACTGACAGCTGTAGAATAATGTTCTGAGAAGTTGCAATAAAAAGTAACTGAATTAAAATGAAAGAAATTTTATTTGAAAAAAAAAAAAAAAAAAAAAAAAAAAAATTATTGACAATGTTTTATCCAAGTACAATTGAAGCAATCTGTGTGTTTGTATGCACAGCGATTACCCAAAAACTGGCTCTTTTAGATCAGCATATATATTAGTCAGTACACAAGGTATTGCAGTGTCCAGTTTGAAATTTTGGGGATCTGCGGTTCTTGAGAAATTTAATAAAAATAAATAACACATTCAGAATTATCAAAATTTAGATATTTTATATCTAAATTGGCAACACTGCAGAGAAGTAACCAAAATACTTCAAAGCCATGGTTTTGTACAACTAATGAGAAATTATTTTACTGGACAGTTATGGCAAGCTGTGCCATCTAGTTCAGCCTCTTCCTAACAGCTTTGGAAGAGCACTGCACTAGTCTAAGATAACATAACTTTCTAACACTATGAGAGAGACAATATGCCGAGATGACCCCTCAAAAGCAGAGCTATTTGGCACTGGTTTTTGTTACCACTAATCAAAAACATGCTATTTGGAACTGCATTAATGGGATTGGGGGTACTATAAATAAGGGGATCAATTTGATACCTAAAGTACAACTTGAATAAACCTTGTCACCAACTATACACTTTAGAGCCTGCAAACAAAGATACACCATCAATGAGAGCAAATCCCATCCCAAAAGAGGTAAAAATGATACAAATACAAAACTTTACTAAGTTAATGCACAGTAAATCATCAAAGGAAAAATTCATTCTCCACATTTTATGGCGGCGAAGTTTCAAATCTTGTCCAACTATAGCAAGAGATTTAATAGATTAGTTACAAGACAAGGTAGACAGTAGGACCTACTGGCCTAGAGTCGAACAGGGTTAAACAGAAGGCAATCACATAGTATAATTACAATACATTAACAGTGACCATGCAGTAGATTAATTACCAAGCTGACAGATTTAGGCTGAAACTAACCTGAAAACAGATATTTATTTCACTGTTCATTTACTCTACCTGTATGGTGAAGCAGCTCTCTCTCTCTCTCTCTTATGAGACACTCCCAACGGAGTATGAATGGCCAGTGACAAGTACCAGGTTTCTACTACATGAGTCAGCTTAGTGAACCTTGCATATCTTAAGTCTAGTTGAGGCCAGGACTTTATCCTTTCAAATTTTTTTATCATCACCCCCTTGGCAGGATGCAAGTCCACCAAAAGGATTCCTTCACTCTAATCACGCAGCTTACTCAATTAGCTCCGGAGTGCATAGGGAAATTTGCCCTAATGAAAAGTTCTGTACAGATAGCTGTGTTGTCAAGTCACTCTTCACAAGGGGTAGCAGATCCCTATGGTTCAGCATTTGCCAGAAGGAAATGCTTATCAAATCTACAATCTTGGGCCCCTTTTAAACTTATCCATGGACTATACTATGTTTAAAGTGGTTGGCTGTATGCACATTGCGCTTCACTTTAACACTTCATGCTGGCTGGTGGGTTATTTTGGGTACATTGCACCCCACTGTCAAAGGATCCTATAATCAAGGAAGATTTTTCCTAGATCTTTTTTCATGAAGCCAAGCTATTCATAAATTTGAAATTATTTGGGAGCAGTTCAAGCATTTTTGGTAAATGCATACAAACCTTCAATTATGATAAAAATGCATAATTCAATAAAAATGTAGCATACTTTCCAGAAGACAGAAAGTAAATGCATCTGCAGGAGAGGAAATTTTTCAAAAGCAAAAACAACTCACCTTAGAAATCTGTTCCAGTTTTCAAATGCGAAAAAAATACTTTAATGGTAAAGCATAAACCTACAAAACAATAGAAAGAGAAAAAGATGACAAAGGTTTGAATAAAATCACTCCCAGAAATGTTCAGTTCAATAACAGAAGGAAACTGAAAGAGAAAAAAGGTGGGGAGGGTTTGAAGAACTTTTAGATTTAGATATAAAAATGGTAGCAATTTTAATGCATCTATCCCAATACACACTGAAAACACAAACAAAGAAAGTAACCAGAAGTAGAATTTAAAACATGCACCAGGTCACAATATTATGCAGATAAAATGCTCAGTGACACCCAGTGTTTCAAGTTTTAAAGCATTACTTGAACAAATAACAAAAGTAGAATTCATCACAGTCTTCAGCATTTGTATTTGAAAGGAACAGAGCAAAATTATAGGTTTTTTGACATGTAATAGTACTAATTCCCATTTCAAAGAGATGGCAGCACTAAAAAAACAAAGATTCAGAAACTTCAAGGAGGTACAAAATGAAAATGTTATAAGAGAAACAAATTTAAGGAAGAGAAAAAAATGGGGGGGGGGGTCCTTGGCATTTACAGAAATTCATGTCGGCAGACACTGACACTAGTGTAAAAAAAATTCCTTTCGGGAATAACTGCATTAGATTGTACTTGGCATACATTTTTGAGGTGATTCCAGACTAAAATCTAAAAGATTGAAAGTGATCCTATCAGCACAAATTATAACAGAAAAGAAAAAAATCTCTTGTTGAGATAGAGAGGGAGAAGTATGTTTTGCCAACCATCTCAGAGATAAAAGTCATCTCAGTAAATACAGTTTTTCTTTTTCTTTTAAATTTCAATGAAATCAATTCAGTTTTCCTCACTATCCAGAAGTGGTGAAGCTTAAATGACACAAAGCAAAGAATCAATTACCACTAATTTATTGGGAAAAGAAAAAAAAAAAAAAAAAATTGAGTATTTCCAGACCCCAAAAATGGTGATGGTATTTAAGGGAGAGTTATTGGAGTGGATGGCCCAAGAGATTGGCGTGCAGAAGTGAGGGAAAAAAAGGTCTGCACTAACTCTATGACGGCAAAACTGGCGTAGAGTGAATTTTTTCAAAAGTGGGAGATACATGTATTTGATCAACCATTAAGAATATGTAAGAGGTATTGCTGATATTCTCATACTTATTAGCAGTTGTGTTGAAAAAAAAAAAAAAAAAAAAAAAGTTAAAACAAAGTGGTATCATTTAAGTTTTTGGATGCATAAAAAAAAAAAAAAAAAAAAAAAGAAAAGTTTTAGAAGTATACATTTAGAATAGGAAACCAAGTAGGACAAAAAATTTTCCTGTCACTAATCACCGAAATATATGGGAGAAGGGGGGGGGGGGAGTCCTGCTTTGCACTTCAAGTAAGGGGTGTCTGTCCGGGTACTGTAGTGGCCACAACAGGAAGACTGAAAGCAGTTTCAAGGTATGGCTAAACCTTAATTTTCAAGACTCCTGGGATATACGTGAGCCATAGATTTTTTTTAGCAGTTTACAATATGCATGTGTCAGTCACAAAAAAAAAAAAAAAAAAAAAAAAAAAAAAATGTATATATATATATATATATATATATATATATAAAAAAAAGAGATATATGTTCCCAGTTTTTACAACTGTAGGCAATATCATAGCATGAAACCCACATAGAAATTAGTTTGCATTACATGAGTGAACAGGAAATATGTGTAGGCAAAGTGATCTGCCAACTCCATGTTTTACTCCCTAATGAGTAAATAGTCACTAATTTTTCTATATTATATACCTTTATATGATTTTTGTATGAAAGTGTACACATCTGGGTTCTGAAAGAGCTTTTTTCTTGAATTCAGGGTTAAAGTACCTGAACAGATTGGTCATGAAAGGATTAATATAGACTCCAACTGCTCTCCTTACATTACAGTGCTTCTTAAATTTCAGTGTCATTTACCTGAGAGTCATGATCAGTAAAGTTCTTTCACCCACAACTAAATTCCTGAGGGTTTTTATAAGGGGGGGGAATCTTTTCTCCCCTTGTGTACAATTCTATCATTTTGTATCAAAAGCTTGTCTGGCCTAACCAGCTACTTTGAAATTACAAAACCATAGGTAGAGAAAAAATATGAAATTTTCGACTCCACAGTCTTTTAAAAGCAATAAGAGCTTGATAACAATTTTAATGGCAATACATTTTTCAAGTGTAGGAAAAAAATTTAGAAGTCCAAATAGATTAAATCATTCACACGCTAGTTTCATTAAATCTAATGTTTTCGTTTACCCTTGGGTGAATCATTCACCAGTTTGAGAAAAAACACATTAGAAAGTGGTAGCTAAGAGGAGTGGCTATCCTGACATTTTTAAAAGGTTTTTCATTTATGATATCCAATAGCTCCTGTTAAGTCAGTGAAAACAATTTTACTAGAGTCCAAAAAATTAACTCCTGAGTCTAGCTACATATTTTGACATCTTGGAACTAAGTGCCCAAGTTGACATTATCCAACAGGTAGGAAAATAATTCCATGACAATAACCGACAACTAATAGCTTTCAGTACAAAAGATGAATACAAAATAACCAACAAGACAAGTTTCTCTGCAGAAAATTATTCACCATAACTAAATACATGGTGCGCTGCTGATTTGATTGGGGCTAGATTATTTAGGACTTACAGGGGGAGGTGGGGGGGTGACTAGTCTTATGGTACAATGGTCATGAATCATTTTCAATTTTCTTCAGAGCATTGCCAACTCGAGTTATTATTCTTTAATTCCTCCCTTTTGTACTCCCCACTGCACATTTTTAGACTAAAAAACCAATTTGTTACATAATTCAAAGTCTTAATAATAGTAATGATAAATGAATAATAAAAAAAAAAGTAAAAATGCCATATTCGATGCTACCAATCAAAGTATTCATATAAGAGGTGGTGGTGGGGGTTAAAGTATGTTAAAAGAATTTTTTCATCCAAATAGGTGCTTTTTTTGTTCACCCATTTCTACCGTGGCAGATGTTATTTTGGTTTGTAGCATAACGTTTATTAAAAATTACAGTACTTTTCAGATATAAACTATAAGAATGATAATTATATAAGGAGAAGAAAAAAAGTGTGTTACACATACATTTTGCACAGAACTTGCATTCCAATAGGCCACACCATACTTAATAGACAAGGTAAAAGAGAATAAACATGAATTAAAATTATTCATACACACACACACACACACACACACACACATATATATATGTAAGAAATTTAGAATGAAAGAGAGGAAAAAAAGTATCAATCCCTTCAACTTGGCTGCCAAATGAATTGGTCAAAATAATAATCTATAACCATCCCTTTAAAGATGGTTTTGATTATCCATGCCAGCTTGAAAGAATAATCTGTATCTGTATAAATACTAATATGGTGCAACTAGGCTTGGAGTGAATGGGAACAGCAGTTGTATCATTAGTGGTCAGAGCAAATAGAACCATAAATATAAACAGGAGCCGTACCAATTTTCTGGCAACCTTGGTTCCAGAAACCGACCAGATAACATTTTTACAGACCAAAAGAGGCAAATGTATATGTTACATCTTTAAAACATCAGGACTGTTTATAACTTCAAGTCAACATATATTAAATACAAATTAAATGGTCAAATGCAATTCATCAACATAGGTGATACAGTTTATAAATATAAAATGAAATTGATACATGTGTGGTAATTGAACAATTACCATATACAGTTGATGAGCCAATAGCATTGGTCTCTTGACCAAAACACTTCTGCCTTTCCTTGCTTAGATATAGAATTGTGTTGGCATATTACACAACCACCACCAACATCTTCACTTTGCTTGGAAGCCATTACGAGGGGTAAATGTAAGCAATGAAGGACTATGGATTTCACAAGAATTTTTTTCCTGCCCCAAACACTCCCAGTGGCCACTCAGTGAACTACTGAGAGAGATGCCAAAAATTCAAATATGCTTTCATAATTATTTTTGAATTAAAAGAGGCTGCAGGAATATTGGTGGTGTGTATGCATATATCTAAAACTATAACGACAAAGAATGTTTTGTAGTTGGTTTCTAATTATTTTTTTCCATAGGACTCCTGAATGGTTACACCCTATGGAGCTGGAAATTTGTGGATGAGAGTAATTTGACCAAATGGATCAAGGATAAGCATTGATGATTTTTAGTGACCTCAAAAAGGTTAGTTTGGGTCAGGTCAATTTTGGCATTTTCAAATCTAGCAGAGATGGCTGCATCCTAAATGCTGCAGAGTTTATGTGCAAGGGTAACTTGACCCCAGGATGAACATAGGATGAGTGGTTTTGACCTCTAACGGCCAATTTAAGGTGGGTCTCACAGAGACAACTGCTCACTGGCCTGCAGATATGTGTACAAGAGTTACTTGACCCTAGGATAAACCTAGGGTAAGTGGCAATGACCTGTTGACCTCAAAAGGTCAATTTTCAGGCAGTCTAATTGGGTGCATTGGTAATTTGAACCCCAGAATGGGGACATGACCTCTAGAGGTCAAGTGGTATTTTATGAAGGGTTGCAATTCATACTTCAAGCACTCTAAGAATTTATGTCATGTCCTTTCATTATTGATTACCTTTTTTTACCCAGGGTAAGCTGGGTACACCAGCCAGTAATATATAACCAGCCTATAAGATTCAAGTCAATCACTGGTCAAGTTGGAGAAAAAATAAATAGATTTTTTTTAAAACTGCAATTCAACTATTTTTCTCATATCCAATTGTTACCCAATGAGCAGAAATGAGCACAATCGATTTCTCATTGATCAAACTCTAAAGACAATAAGTGTTAATAAACCACTGTATCCATTTCCCTTTGCAAAGTTTTTTTGAAAGGTTTTCATTCTGTGATCCTATATCGGAGGTTAGGACTGATAGAATGGCATGGGGAAAATAAATGAATCAATAAAAACCAACAGGCCACCTTCAAAATATAAAAATTGTAAATGCAAAAAACTCATCTTTCAAACAGACAGATGCTGGAAAAACCCTCTCAATCAAAAGAAGGAAAAAAAAAAAAAAAAAAAAAAAATCAAAGTGCAAAAAGCAAAGCTGGATGAACTTAGAAGAAATGCCCATTTCATAGAAAAGAAAAACTAAGAGAAATTCATACAAATGAATCTCTCACATATCCGACATTGATAAGTGGCTATTATTGAAATTCAAAATTGATTACAATAACTTCAGAATAGAGATTGAAGAATGAAAATTTGGTGGGAAAAGGTGAACCTGATATGGTCAACTGAATAACCTAATCTCTTTGGTCCATTTCTCTCCCTTCCATCATCAAGGGCAGAATGTAAAAGAGAGTTTCTGGGAATGAAGCAGATCAAGTCATCAGAACAATCTCTAATAAACATTGGATGATTCACAAGCATTGATAAAATAGTTCATCTTTTGATATTCTCTAGTTAAAGACTTTTGGTTCACCAAAAACCATATGCATTAAAAAATTAGACACTAAAAATGAAAAACCAGAGAGTGTATCTGTAACTGTTTTAGAGAATGAATCTAGTAGTGAATTATCATCCAGAAACCTCAAATAAATATCACCGAGTTATAGTTATGCACTATTTTCTATTTCTTTTATTATGTTAGATAGAAAGATTGACTTTGTATGAAGAAAACTCAGTTGAGAAATTTTGGGGAGAGTAAATTTTCCTACTAATTTGACCAACAATCAAATTACTAGCCCCCGTTACAAAATTAACAGGCTGTATATAACTATAAAGATGAAGAATGATTATCTGGCTAGTGTGAGTGTATTTCATTGATTCCTTAAGGGCTATAAGGGTAACTTGAACCCAAGATTAACATAGGATAGAAGGCACCGACCTCCAAGGTTCCTACGGCTTAATTTAGGGTCAAAACTATTTTTTTTTTCCCTAATTTGTAAGCTCTTATTAGAAGATTTATTTAGTGAAATACCAATTATTCAGTAGTTAAAAGCACTGAAAATAGAATCAGCACAGAGGTCTAACTACAGAGAAGGAGAAAAAAAAAAAAGAAAAAAAAAGTAAAATCAGGTACTGTTTCAATTGTTTTTTATATACTTTCAATCTGTTAGACCTTCAAACCTCAAGGAAATCTGTTTTAAGAACAATTGTAAAAGGTTTTAGATGAAGAGTTTCTATTTTGAAGTGTAACTATAATGCTAAACTGGACCTTAACTTTCCTTTTGACAGGGGAAACCACAGAAAACCAATTTTTGAAGATTTCAGGAAGGGCTATACAGGCTTGCTTGGGGCTGTGCAGACCCCAAATCTCTATAAAGTATAAGTTGCTTTCCTGCATCATATTTTAAGCTTTGTTTTTGCTAGTTTTCCCCTCATGCAACTCCAGGTACCCTTACTAATGTGGGTGTGTACACATTGTACTTACACACAGTGGGTGAAAAACTCCCTATTCAAATAACACCAGTAGCGGTAGGGCCTCAATAGAGCTTGGCAGGAAGTCCAACCATATGTTGGCCATAACATGTTGAATGCACTCCTCCAGTTGATCCAGAGTTTATGATTTAGTGCAGTAGACCTTCATTCAGCCCAACAGGAAAAAGTTCCAATTAGAATTAATATTTACAAAAGATTTATAAATTCTAATAGGGAGTTAATTCTCACCCAACCTGTATAGCAAAGATATTGTTAACATTTGAATGTCATGTTCAGCTATGTCTGAAGATGTACTTTGTCTCTGAGGATGCTAGAACACATAGCTTGTGTTCAGTTTTTAATGTCCGTATGATCAAATGTCAGTACCATTTCATTTAAGCCTTGTCTTTTAGCTACAGACATAACAAAACAAAACATAAGTAACATAAGAAGAAATGTAGCAGTCAGTTTTGTAATTTTAAAAAATGAATACTCAGCTTTCATTTTGAGTGAATATAATCACAATATAAGGCAGGAGAAAGCAGTTATGATATAAAAGCACAATGAAAATAAATCTGGAAGTTGAAGTTTTTGGCTTATTCATTGCTTGCAAGGATATGAGGAGGATCTTCCTTTCAACTGCACTGATGGTTGTTTATTTTCAAGTGGAAATCAGCTGGGCACATAAGCCAAGACAGCAAATGTGCCATTAAATTAGAATATTACATGTGATACAAGATAAATTTGTTTTATCTTGAAAATTAAAAATCTAATTTGGCTTTTTTAAATATATATATATATACACACACATTATATATATATATATATATATATATATATATATATATATATACGCAATAATTAAATTCATTATTTTTTTTTCTGAAAATTGAGCTATGAAAAAAAAAAATTCTAGATGCAGGTTATGCATAGAAACCTAATTGCAGTTCATTTTCCCTATCACTGTTCGTTTGGTGTGGGTCATTCATTTGACAATCATTGTGACGATGATAGATAATATAGAAAACTGAAAGCATTGTCGCCAGGTCGCAGATGTTACATTGCTGTAATTTACAATTAAAATATTCTTAGAATTACATCCTTTTCAGGTAATCAAAATAAAATTATAAAAACATAGTTTTGGCTAAAATCACTTTTCCTTTTTCAAAAATGCAAAAATCAAACTCAGTGGTCTCAAAACTGGGATATTAAATAATCCACATGGGTCTCCAGCAGTATTCCTTCTAATCCTGACACTTGACGTCTTGTGACAGAAATAATCAGAGAGCTATCAAATAGAATTCAAATGAATATGATTGCAAGATCAAAATTGTTGTTTATTATTGCAGGTCATTGATTGCAGTTTAAATACCAAATGCTTAACATGAGGGGGGGGGCTGCCAGAATATTTCCTCTATAGAAGAAGTCCTTGAGTTTTCAAAGTTTCAAACCAACAGAACTAACTTGACTCTTTCCAATAGTTACGCCACTGACAATGACATGTTTCCATGGTAACAGTATATCGCAGATGTAAAATTCACATTTTTTGATTAGACATTTCAGAGATGCCAATCAGATAGAGGAAGAAAAAAAAAAAAAAAAAAAAGTGTCAAATAAACATGGATCATGCATTTTTCATTCAAAATGAAAGCATAATCAGGGAATGCAGATGATCTATGTGGTAGCAGTTTATACATGGGAAATTACGGGATGTGTACATAAGAAAATGTCAGCATGGATATAAACATACATACACACACAAGAAATATTGTCTTTTGAGAAGACAAGAAATTAGAGACACCCCCAGCCCAACATTGTAAACCCTTAAACTGTAAAGGCTTTTCTTTCATGAGTATCCTGAATAAAATAGTTGATGTTCTATTCCTTACCTGCAAATATACATCATGGAATTTCCATAGGTCTTGCTAGTATGATTGCTTGGCACATCACTTCCCACATAAATGTCAATGCACCAGAATCCATCTATAAAATGAACAAGTTTCCACTACCCACAACAGACTGGTTTAAATCACTGTTGGTTGGGTTTCGGTATTTCATATGTTCAGACATTTATATCTATTCAAATATCTGGACTTTACCTAGCCCTAACCATTCATGGTAGAATCTTAAGATTTTGTGCGCACACATACACATACTCAGTAAGGGAAAGGATTTTCTCTTAAATTATCCCTTATAAAAAGGTTTTCATTATGGTTTCAACTAACAAAGAAAGCTTATGTTAAATTGGTCCCTTGTGTCCATGTTTTTGTTTTCTTTGAATCAAAAATTTATGATTTGAATTATACTGGAGTATTTTGGAAGTAATTTGATTTTACCACCACAGCAGCATAATTTAGGAGGTAAGAAGCAGAAAACGTGTAGCAGTAGTTCCTGATTTCACTTGGTATGCTAGTCCTGTTTGTTCCTCTGTCCATATCTTCCAACCAGAAGCAGAAGTGCCACTCAAATAATCCAGTCAATTTTTTTTTCCCTTTCCAACATAGCATGTTCATGATCACAGCTTCATTTCAAGAACAAATGTATTCCTTACAATTCTTTAGAAAATAATGAACAATGCTTGGGTCTATTTATCAACATTTTTTTCCCACCTGTGCTCCCTCCTTTATTAATGTCAGTCTGGTAGATCTAATGATTTTAAAATCTGATGCGTTATTAATATCTGAAATGAACTATTGCATAAGGTCTGATGGAATTTATGAGTACAGGAACTCCCCTACTTACAAACAGGATAGGTTCCTGGGGATTGCAAGTCCAAATGTTCGGAAGCGATAATATAAAGGTATTTATAGTGTTACTATACACTTCCAAAGATACATAGGTGATTAAGTACAATTTGTTGAACTACACCCCCTTTTAGATGACAAGCAGAAATAGTGACTTCAGTATGCAATTAGGATTTTTAAAGAAGGGGGGGGGTCTATAATTCTCTTTATTCTGCAGACTTTTCCTTTTCTAACTTTATCAGTAGTACAGAGCTAAATAAAGTAAGGCATTCAAGTGGAAAAAAACAAAACAAAAAAAAAAAAAAAACAGGTGTTACATCTCGTAGATTTTCTATTACCGGATACGTTCTGATGTTGGCCAGCCACCTTTCTCAGAGAAACTTGCTGTTGCAGAGAAATATGTGTGCTGTTCACATGTTTGAGGACAGTAACATCAGTTTTTTTTCTCTTAAATTTCCCTTCACCTTCAAATTGACATTTTACAGACATTCTATCGTATCACTTCACACAGACAGACACACATACAGCTTTCAGAAATATTTTTAAAAAAAGAAAAATACACCTCCATACAATTTGATATCTTGGACTTTTACCCCTCCATTTCCGAAGGCATGTTTGATGAAGCCATGGAATTTGCCAAAATTCACACCAACATAAACAATAGAGACATTAAAATAATTAAGCACTGCAGACATACAGTACTATTCCACAACAAAGCACAATGGACAAAAAAAAAGAAAAAAAAAGAAAAGAAAAACACCACTTCCTACTAATCCACCCACTAAGCAAAATATTAAAAAACAAACTGAAAATCAGCTTTTTTCAATAAGGAAAACGTAAACAAAGAAACAAGACTGCAATTGTACCAACAAGAATAGTTGCCCTCTGCAAAACAAGTCCCAGATCAAATAAAGTAAACCAAGTAGAAATATCAACCCCAGAAAAATCCATAAAAGTAAAATATATTGGAATATCTAAGATATCGTTTAATCTTTGATTAGCCAACCCTACATCATCCTTTATGAATAAAAAGTGTAAAAAAAAAAAAAAAAAAAAATCATTGTCTACATATTACTGGAAAATGTGCAAAATGAATTACAAACCAACTGTAAAATGAAAAATACAAACCTCTACATGCCAAAATATAGAAAATCCTTGTTACCGCTGTCAAAACAATAATCCGAAATACTCAGTTTTGCTAAAAAACCTAAAATACCTAAACCTAAAAATAGATTTATTAAACAGGAAAAATGAAATAGCATTATAATGCTGGCATTACTCAAAATTTTTATTGAAAAATAAAACTCAATAACCCATACAATAGTACACCAAAAGTTATATAGTCAGTTTACCCACAGTCATCTTAAAGAACCACCTATCCAACATTGTTTACTTCCCCCTATCTCAGTAAATTGAGAACGATACAATCCATCATGATCATAAAGGACCCTAACATAGATAGGTTGAACTTCTAAACTGGCCTGGTGGCCAAAATATTCAGACAGATGGCCCTGTACACTGTTACAACTACCACACTTCTGAATTAGGTCATTTGTGTGAAACCCCTACCAGTGAGTTGACTAGCATTTTGTAAGAAAAAAAAGCTGAAGAGTGTTGATGGACAGACCAAAAATCAATTAGACCATGTATGGATAACAGTGACAGATGCAAAAATTGATAAATTCACTCAGTACAACTCTGGTGGACTTGTTTTGTAGAAGTTTACAAATCCCATTAGCAGAAACTACCAATAAAGGAGTTGAAATGGGACAGTCTTGGAATGATATTGTATGGAGAAATTAATTCAATTTTGTTTACTTTTTAGATTTTAATGAAGTAATGCAGTTTGACATCAGCACAGTCAAGCTTGTCTTATAATAAAAGTTGCAAGTAATTGTTCTATCAACTATTTTTTTATTGGATGAACTTTTGCAAACCATGAATAATTTTTGTGAGCTATCTTAAAATTTTTTCTTTGCAACTCAACTAGTGATTGAAGAGCTCAGATCAAAAGTAAATTAGCTCTGTAGATCTTTTTTCAATTTGTCATAGAAAAAGAAATATATTAAAGAATATTTTTCACAGAGTTGTCAATTTGAAGTAATGTTTTCCACAGACAACATCAGGTATTCAAGCTAATATCTTATAAATGGGACCGAGAGAAAGCCTATATAAAGTCCCATAAACTCAAGTTCAAATGGTAGGTTGAGGAACAAATCTTTGTTTGATGAGCTCAAACACGTCACCAACAATATTTGATGGTTTAACTATCATTTTCAATATAAATAATCCCTAATGCAGGAGATAAATACCTAATAATTATTATCTTGGTCTAATAATCTTCAAAGATTTAGATTTAATTATAAGCTAACTGCTCAAAAGAAATAGAGACAAGAATGACAAACATAATCCTATGCCCAGAATCAAATCCAATCAGCAGCTCTTCTGAAGATCAAAAGAGATTTAGCTAGAAGTGTCATTATTGGATCCATTACTGGGAATCCAACAATGGTCTAATTTTTCATACCTCCTCCCAAATGATTTTTATTTTTGCCCACCCAGGATCATCATAGTGATGTTGAGAAATCAAAGCATATTTTATGAATTTCATGACCAGCTTTGATATTTTTTAAATATTCAACTAAAAGCATAAGTTTCAAGAAATCTTCAAATGTATTAGTCTTACAAATAATGGCATGCATGGTCCACTAAGTTAAGATACTTCCGACTGCTTGATATAGTTTCAAAAACAGTAAAGCATCGACACATTATTTGATCTCAATAAGTCATCACAAAGCATCTTAAATTTCAGTTGAAAATTTTTTCATGCAGTGCCTACTTAAAAAAAAAAAAAAAAAAAAAAAAAAATATGAAGTATTCAAGAAATATTGCCACCTGTTCATGAAGCCAGTGCACATTGCAGTTATAAGCTAGGTCTTCATATTCTGCCTCCATATCCAAAAAAACCTGCTGAAATTGGATTTACTGCCTTCACTGTGATGTTCATAACATGCTTTAATTTCAAAGACTTGGTACATAATGCAACCGGATAGATAATGCAATGAATTCTGAATGTTTTTATGATTCCTAGGTTTTCCATTTTCCCTTGAAACAATGCAATCATGCCTTTTATCAGTTCCATCAGTTGTTATGCCAATTAGTTTTGACATATCAAGCTTCATTTCTGACATTTTCAACAAAGTTTTAGAAATGTCTGCTCCAGTAATAGTGTCCTTCATGGCAATTAACTGAACAAACTCTTTATAAATTTGAGAAAGTTGAAGTCACCCCTTGCACAAACACTGCAAGTTGAGTAGTGTCTCAAGTCTGTGCTCTCATCAAGTGCAACTGAAAAGGAAAAAAATTGCAACTTGTTGCAGGCATCCCTTGAACAACAAAATATTTCTTCAACTCACCAGGTGATCATTCTTGCAGACAAGCTGATAGATGCAAATGGAGATTTCTTTTTAGAACAAGCAGTATCCACCACTGCCTGTAAACATTCTTTGACAAACTCCATCTGTAAGAGGCTTCATCTTTTTATGCAATGCATTTCGAGATTTCAAAGCCGGTACAAGTGTTTTCTCCATTTTCACTGTTGCCTGATAATTGTCACAATTTTCACTGCAATATTTTCTCAGCAAATGAGACAAACTGGTTTCCAGTTGCTTGATGAAGGAATAATCCAGTATCCAAGTGCCTTGGAAATTTTGGCACTCAGCACCTATTCTTGTGTTTAGCTTTCATTGCAATTTTTTTTTACTGCTTCAATGTAATTTTGAAACACCAATTATTCAATCTGGGGCCAAAGTTATATGATCTTTCAGAACTTCTTTTTATCTGATTAGTCTATGGTCACTTGCTGAACCAACCTGTTAAACCAGGTAACAATTCTTCTGAAACATTTTGATTTGGAATGAAAGGGAACACACAGCAAGGGGGGGATTATTGCCTGGTCAAATACCAAGATTGGCCTGCAGGTCAGTTAGATGACCCTTGAACTAAAACAACAATTTAGAAATCAAAGAATTATGAAGTGATTGATTGAGTGCTGTTGTGTACAAGCAATTACTAAAATATCACAGATTGTACATGTACTGTAATGGGAATAAATCTATAAAAAGTGAATCCAAGATTTGCTCCATTTTATATCCATTTTTATCAACCATGACAAATTTATTCATTGAGCTGAAAGTATACAAATGAAGATTTAGTTACCTTATGTTTTGTCCAAAGAGTTTTCAATGGTTAAATTAGACATTTTCACCAAAAGCAGCAGCAATAATGAACAAAAATGATCAATCATTTATGATAAGTAGTTGAATATCAAATAAATGCATTATGGTATTTTGACTGAGATCATTCATACACACACAATTATATTGTGACAATTGTCATCAGTATGCATTTTTTTTTTAATTGGTCAAAAATTAACTATTTTAGCCTTGATGAAAATGAGAAATATTTTTATGCTTTTAAGGAGGTTAAATATGCAATTACAAAAAAAAAAAAAAAAAAGAAAAAAAAATCACAGCACTGAAAAGTTAGAAACTAAACAGTAAATATTGTTTAATTAAAGATTTTCTACATTCTACTTAATAAATCTAAAACTTTTTGAGGGCCCAACCCAGATATGCATATGAGAGTGAGTGCACAACACAGGAAGATCTAACATTACAAGGGGTAACTACAAAAAAGGAAGCTGTACAGGGAATAACACCAAATATGTATCGAGTGCAAAAGACAGAAAATTGAGGAATATGGGGTATTAAAGTGGAGAAAAAAAAAACAAAAAAAAAACAATATAACATACTGACAATATCAACAATACAAGTGACAAGGATCATCTATTACCTTTTTCCTCCTCCAGAAGTTTATCCAAAACTCTTTGTGCTCAACAGAAAATTGTTAGTACAAAAGCTAAATCAGTCCATTTCTGCCATAGAGAAACCAATATCAGAAATAAGTAGTCAAACGTTCCCCTAAACCCTCCAACACACTTCATAAATTTACTGCTTTCAATTGCTTTAGTAGGTTAAGACAGCCAGAGATTAGATCCCCTGGATGGTTTCCTTGGAGAAGTTTCATAAATCAGTGTCAGCATCTGAGTAAACATCAAGAAAACAGCTAAAGGCAAGTCAACTGCAGCTATAATTCTTAGGATATAAAGATGCAGTGATAGACTATTGTTACATTTCAGGTAGTAAGGCAAGAAAGATAATTTTAGTATTCTGTATATTATAAGTGGGCTTTTGAAAACCTGCTGGAATTACCATATTTCTTGGTATCAAAGGCCAAAATAAGACTCAAAAATTTACACAGCATCCCACAGACCAAAGGTTACTTTCTTTATAGGCTTATCATGACCCCAGGCGAAAGTAATCTAGACAAGGCAGTACTCTAAACCAATCCAATATATCACATTGGAATGAAGTATAAGAAAAACAAAATCCCTAATATAATGGTCCCCAGCATTTTTTAAGCTATAAAATTCTTAAAAATGTAAAATATTTCAGTTATATGCTCTAGAACCTGTATAAGAGTTTTCATTCTAATCTGTTCAGCAGTTTCCAAGTACAATATTTTTAACCTGTTGAAGTGTTGGTTTTTCATACATGAAAAGGAAACAGACAGATAAATCGTAACTCACTATTTTTCAATTCTTTGGGTTCAGTTCACATTATAGCCAAGTTTCAGCAAAATCTGTCAAAATTTGAGAAATTTTTCTCAATTGTAAGCAATCTGATCAGCCATAATTCACTACTAGAGTTTGTCCATAACCCTTCATAATATATCTAAATGAAGTTTTGTGAGAGATTTATAAGTTATCCAATCAAGCAAAAGCAGACAACAGACACCTATAGTGAATGATAGTTTCCCCCCAGCTTCTTCCCCTACCCCAGGACAATTAATGAAGTAGTAAATAAGCAGACGCATCATGAATAACAAAAAAAGATGTAATCAAAAAAATTAATTCGCATATCAGTAAAATATAGTAAAACAAGCCAACAGACTCATAGTGATTTAGATATTGTATATCAATCTGTAAAGATAAGCAAGAGGTATCACACCACGTGTGTGGGTGTATGCTTGCTTGCCACACTATAGAATCCATCTAAACATGGGCACTGCTCAACCGAATCTAGCATACACATTCAATGAACCAAGGATAAGGTTTCAAAGTAAAAGGTAAAGTTCATAGTTATAGAGGGAGGGTTCTATTTACAATAGAACTAGAATGTTCAGGTGGAAACTTACTTTGCATTCAATATACATATCTTATTTCATAAGTTTATATATAATTCTTCAGAAGTCAAAATTAAAGGGAGAGTTTTCCCTCAACTTCAAGGGGTTAACAGTCTCGAGAGTCCCCCCCCCTACTCTGAGGATTAAAAGAGTGAACTTATTTATCTTTTAGGAGTCAAAAAAATGAGAGGAAATTCTTTTTCACGAGTCTGAAAGCTTTACTTCTGGTTTTATTCATACTCAGCAAGGGAACTTCAGCTAGTATTACAATATTGTAAACAGTAGGTCGGGGAGATTATCAGAAGACCTGCACGTTTCTAAACCACCCATAAAAAGATCTTGATAAAGTAAGTGAGGGAGCTGAAACCCTAATTTTATATTCATTCTTTTCTAAAATTTTGCAAGTCAAAATTTGGCTGTGACCTTGAGGCTGGAGTGTCTTGACACCAGGACATACAATACTTTCAAGTAATGAAACTTGTACTCTAATGTCAAGCTTTTAAGACATGATAGAAAATAAGATCAAAGTTTACTCAAATGACTATATTAAGTTAATTCTACACAGTTCTTTTCACTCAACTGTAACAAATTGATTTTACTACCTGTAAAATGATTTCTAGATTGTATGCGTGTTTACACATCACACCACCTAATTTCAAATAGATTTTTTTTTCAAGGTGAGGAATGTATGTTATTCTCAAGGCCTTATAATGGACGCACTGATAAACATATTCCTGTTCTACATTTTCTGATAACTGATCAAGCTATTTCACAGGCAGGCCCTCATCTGTCAAGGCTAACAATGGATATAGTAGCCATTCTGCTGCTATTGTCAAAGTGGTGGAGTGGATTGCTTGTGTACTTGCTGATCTACACTTTTCTCTGCCTGTTTACAACATACTAGTAAACAAGACCTTGGTCACAATAGCTGGCAATGAGATACAATTCAAGATTTTGATTTGTGTCTCTTCCAAAGGAAAAAATGTGATACTGACGGTCAACCTGAATCTCAGGTTTCGTCTTCAACGTTGTACAGGCAGAATGTTAAGATCAATTGCCCCTTTTTACACACACAGCATTCACAACTAATCTATTAAAAGTGCTCAAGGTCTGAATTTGATATTTTCAAGAACTAATATCATGAGGGAATACATATGTCGCAGACGACAATCATAGTTATTTAGAATTCACCATTATTCTGAAGAGAAATGAATATAATATCAAATTTTCATACTGGACATCCAGAAATTGCTATGAAGACAAACACCATACACTGGAATACAACACATTTACATAAAATAAGTGATAATTTTCTGCTAATTTAGGCATAAAGCTCCCTAGGAGAGTAATATATATATATATATATATGAATAATAAAAAGGACAAAAAAGACTATTACGATGAAATCCCATTCAAAGTGTCTCCTGAGACAAAGCTATCTCAGATGTTGAATAGAAATATCAAATAAAATTAAAAGCCATGTTTTTCTTTATACTTTTTCATTATATATATATATATATATGAATTAACAAAATTAAGGAAAAAAAAAAAAAAAAAAAAAAAAAACAAGGTATACAGGGAGCACATATCTTTGCCTATACCACTCATTCTACGACTTGAGGGAGCTAATAATGGATCCAACCCAAAATTTGATAACTTCTGGTGCCCATTGCTCACCCTTAAAAAAATAAAATAGAATTAAAAAATTTAAAAAAAGGGTAAGGGAAATAAAGAAAACACTCAAAGGGAAACTATGAATCACTACCGTCCTTGTATTATTTTTACCAATCAAGTAGTGATGGTGGTAAAATTAAGTTACCTTGATGAAAATACTACTAGAATGGTTTGAAAAGAAAAAGAAAAAAAAAAAAAAAAAAAAAAAGAGAAAAATGGAAACCATTAAGCAATGTCATGTTGGGTATGATCAATCAAAAATTTAGTAAAAGGGGTACTTAATGAATAAGTTGCTTTTCTCACATTTTGTTGGGCAATGATCTCTAAAGACATGAATTTCCAAAACAAGCCTAAATGCTGCCAGACACAAACAGATCAATTAAACTTACATTGCATATTGAACCACCGCAAACCCCGCCAACTGAAAACCTAGGGTGGAGGGATTATTTTCAAGATTCTACAATGAACAGTTAGGGCTAGGCAAAATGCAAATAAATATATATATATATATATATATATTATATAAGTCATAACACATGAAGAACCTAAACCTAGCAACAATGTTTAAACTGGTCTGTTGTGGACAGCAGTGATTAATGACCCCAGTTGCTTATCTGTACTAAAGTTCTCAAAAAGGCTATGAGAGGCCACTGCTGACAGAATAGGACACTAAGAAAAATTGTTTCAAGTTTTATTTCTTTTAAGCCATTAATTATACATTGTTCTATTCTGTCAGTAGCAATTACATTAATTCCTGACCATTGACAATACTTATTTTTTCAATGACAAAAAGAAAGAAAGGAAAGGCCTACTCAACTTGATGGTTAATCAAGCCACTACATTAACTGTTTTAATAACATCCTTTCATAAGGGGGGGGGGGATGAAAATGAAATTTTTTTCAATCAAACATTATCAAGAACTCTGAAATGCAAGTTGATATAGCAGGACATTACGGAATCACTTTATTTTCCCTTTCCTCTTATTAATGTCTTAAATTCAGAAGTCTTAAATTCCATGTCTGACAAATTCTAGAATTGATTTTATCATCATGAAGTTGACAGTATATCTTTCTCAAACAAATTCTGGATGAAAAATCACAAAATTCAGATTATTCTCTTTCAAAAGATACCAAAATATTTTGTTTGTTAGTGAGGAAAATCACCAAACAGAGAAGTAGTGGAGTAGCAGTATAGTCATTGGTCACTGATAAAGAAAATTGAAGCCTTGCATACACACACTAAGTTCAAATGTTGTTGTTACTTAAATACAACTGATATTTTCTTTATTATCACCAGAATTCATCATGTCACTACATCTGTAATCATTAGAGTGAATGGAAGGTGACATTTGTTTCATACATCCTCCCTGTGAGATCACAACTTACATAACTAGCTTATTTTGTGTTCACTTGAACCAGATGTTGGCATTGTCAATGCTCAGCATAAATACGAAGTAGAGTCATATGGATTTGCAGGTGAACCTCAAGGATTGTGACAGTAGAAAATAGTGGAAAAGTTCCAAGCCAAGGATTTGTTCAGGCTCATCTCAACTTGGTTCAAAAGTGGTATTCCCTAAGACATTACTTTGTGTTTCAATCTAGTACTTAGGATACGAGATACATAGCTAATTAGGAGAGGAAAATTAGCAAGTATGAAGAAAATCTCAGTTTACCATGAAATATTAACTATCCATAAACCCGCAACTTTAGAAAATAGCAAGTAATTTTTTTTATTTTTCATTATTTTCAATGAAAGTTTCCCAATAAACTCATTTGAAACATTTGACATTCCCAAATCATTGTATAGGAATCACCAGCTTAAAGGTTTGCTTTATGCCACTTATATGAAAGACCTCAAGCCACTATAGCTGTGTCTAGGAGCATCTGTGTTTTATCTAGATTTTTTTATGTATCCATTAATAAGATGTGTCCTACAGCCTAGGCATTAGAGTGGCAAGTTGAGGTTATTTTTGTGGGGAAGGGGGGGGGGGCTAGGAACACTAATTTTTCCAGTGTGAATAAATGGTAAAGTTTCTTTGCTTTATATAATTTAGGCTTACAAAAGATTTCATAGGAATGCTCTACTTTAAATGGTAGGAGAAACCTGTATATTGACTAAGGTTACGGGTGTGAATTTATATTAACAATCAATAATTGTTAAATTTCTCCAATTTTGACAGCCAGACCATGACAAATTAATTCACTAGCAACAGCAGGCTATAAATATTGTCATGTGGAAGATACTCCTCACATTCTATAATTTCAACAATCATTAAATGGAAAAGAAAAGGGGTCATGGACAAGGCTACCAGCGCTGGGTTTTTAGATACCAGTCTTTTTTTTCTTTTACTACTTTAAAATTCAAGTTTTTCTACTGCTCAAATCAGTAGAGTAGCAACAGGAAACAAAATGTCTTATCAGTATTTTACATCATGCTAACTGTGCACCAAGCTTCATATATATCCAAAAATGCTTATTAAATGTAAGAGTACATAATTTATAATTCTACCTTTCACAATGAGTTTCAAATTTATTTCCTTACACATTATGAAATAAACAACCTTACCTCACTCCCCCTTTTGATTTTTTTTTTACAAGTAATTCTTTCAATCTAAAAGATCAGTTCCATCATTAAAATTTGTCAAGAGAAAAAAAAGTTTTTTTGGAGGGTTCTATTTACAATAGAATTATAATTGTTAAACTGGACATTTACTTTTCACCATTTATACAGAAGTAGAGATTCAGAGTATCAAGGTATTCAGTTGCCTTTTTAAGTATTGTTATCTGGGTTTTGTGTGTACAACCAAGGTTTATTTGAGTGCAAGATTGTTTTTTTTTAGGAAAAGCAGCTAGTAGCCCTGTTCATGGGTGGTGTGTATTTAGATTATTAAACAGTACAAAAGAAAAAAAAAGATCTTGAACTAAACGTAACCAATGTCCTGAATTTTTAATCCATTTTTTTTTTTTGATACTGGAGTTTTATAAAGTGAGGTGCCTGATAAAGCTTGAATTCATAAACAAAAAAGGTAATGAATGATCAGCAAGACAAGCTAATTAATAATAGTAACGTGTCATATGATAATAATAAAGAGTAATATTGGAGTACCGAAGCCTAAAAGGTTTTTTTCTATTTCCAAGTGTTAAAATTTAAGTGGAAAAATTGGGGGGCTAAAATTTAAGAGGATTCCATCTTCAAAGGTCAAAATCATTGGTACTTCAATGTGAATTTCCCTAAGAAAAAAGAAAAAAAAAAAAAAAAAAGAAGGCACAAGACAAAGTATGGGCAAGCTCATGCAGGCATGGTAAGGTCCCTCCGATTGGTTGCAAAAGTAGAGGGAGAGAAAAAAAAAAAAAAAAAAAAAAAAAATATTGCGTGCCATATCAAATGCAAGATAGCACAAGACCATCTACAAAATTTGTGAATCACCCATTGATAGCTGTAATATAGTAACACATTATTAGGAACAACTGACTGATTTAGTAGCTCACTATACCACTTACAAGACAGATACAACATTCAGAAAACATCCAAAGGTAGAAACTTGATTTGGCAACAAGGATTGAACTTCTACAATCCAAATGTACAGCCACAGATATGTTGCTGTCATATTCTTCATTTGCAAGGATCGTGGGAGAATGTCTTCTACCTGCACTGGTTTTTTTTTGTTGAGTACACGCACTTGATCCGTTTAGTCTTAGTGCCTAGCTGCGGGTTTTTTGTTAGAGTAGCCTTCCCTCAAGATAGACTCCTTACAGGGCTGGTAGGCTCCAAATACCCTACTATTCTACCTGTAGCTGGCATTTGGAAAGTGGATTTATACACTTTCCATGCTGCTAGCGATTAGGCTAATTCTACTCTGCCACAGAATAGAATGGGAATATTGTCAATGACATACAAATGGTACCAACAACCATAGATAGCCAGGATTTAACATAATCGACAATGAAGGAAAAAAAAAAAAAAAAAAAACAAAAAAAAAAAACAGACATCTGTAATCAAAAAAGAGCTGAAAGACCACATAGAATAATATCAAGTACCGGCAGTTTTTCCACTTTGACAATTTCAGACTTGAAAGTACCTTGAATATATAAAAATGCATAAAGAAAGGTTCAAGTTATTATTTCAACTTCTAGTATCAAAAGGACATTTTACAGATGATTCAACTAATGCAGATCAAGAAGGTTATCAAATGATAGAATACATCTTTTGAGGTGAAGCCAAGCTATAGCATAACAACTGATATAGTATATAATATATGAAGACAAGGAAAGAAAAGTTATTCGAATGAATGAAGACGAAATTGAAGGGGTCCCTCTTATTGGTAGAGGAAGAAAGACCATTGTCTGTGCAAGATCAAGTATTTATTTTAAGACAATTACAAAAATAACAACTTGGCCCAGATATTATCACATATAATTAATAAGTTGCCTTCAAATTTTGAACAGGTGAAAGTACTTCAAGTTTAGAGCTGAAGAAAAACTGTCTGTTCATAATCCCTAAGGAAAGGCACGAGTCCATCTCTTCTCCCTCCCTCAGCTATGGGTAAAATAGCAGAGCAAACTTAGCCCTCTAGCCTTGGGAGGCAACCAGTCTAGTGAAAGGAAAACTGAATTCAAAACTAGCCTACAAATAGTGTCAACAGGTCACCTCAATTAGCCACAACCTTGCCAAAAACTAACATGTCTGTATAATTGCCATGGGAGGAATTGGGAAAGGCCTTTATCCAGCTGTGGACCTGGAATGGCTATTGATGATATACAATTATGTTTACAAAGTCAACAAGGTATAGATATTCTTTCTAGTTTGCTGACAATAGCAAAAACAAGATTGTCATCCCTGCTTACTCAAAAGCCTCTTGTCAAGTTCTCATGAATATGGATATGAAATTGGACCTGTGCAACTATGTTCATGATAGCATAATATAACCAATTCACCAGTTTCTCTATTATTAATGACTCAGGTGACCAAAATCCAAGAATATCTCGTAATAGACATACTAGTCAACAATTTTTTGGCCATATTAATTAGTGCACAATAAGATCATTCACTTGTCATCAATTCACTCGCATAAAAAAAAAAAAATTAAAAAAACTCTAGTTAATTTTTTTTTTTTTCCAAATGGTTTAGAAAAACGCCCAATTTTGAAAAGATTTCCAAGTTAACTCAATTGTACTTCCTTTTGCCTTAGTAGCAAGTGTATTATTGAGGGTCAATGCCTTTTCACAACTAATAACCGGATCTGTCAATGGTGTCTCCCTGTGAGTTGGTCAGCAGAAAGTTCATTTCTGACTAAGATATCAAAGGGAGATAGGAGAAAAATAACAAGGTTTACAAAAGTTATCTGAAAGTTCTCTGGAAAAAAATAAAAATAAAAAAATAAACGAAGTACTAAAAAATATATGAATAAATAATGAAAATAATACTACACAAGTTGATTTTGCCTATCATTTTTAACATTTTTTTTAAATATTTTGAGATATTTAAGAAAAAAAAGAAAAAATTTTTTACGAGCACATGACCACAGGAAACAGGTTGTTGGGGAAAATGCCAGCAAATACTGTGAAAGGAAATTTCCATTTAGTCTATTTATGAACAAATGGTTTTCAAGCAGAGAAATGGCTCCATGGTTATATAGCAAAGGAATGAGGATATTTTTCTGGTTCATTTTCTAAATGAAAAGTTGAAGCTCATTTACCAAACTGAAAACAATCTACAGCAGTTGGAGTGCTTATCTTGTGACCCCTTGTCAGCAAGTTCAATACAAAGATTTATGCTTGAGTAAATAGATAATATTGAAAAACAGCTGCAATACCAAAAATTCTGACACCTGTCAACTTTGAGGCATTGTGCATCAAGTTTCCTCCCACTTCTGAAGTGGGTCATTTTTAATCCCTTCATGTCCTTCAGGCATCTAGGAAAGAGTTATACATTCTGTCTTACCATTTTGCTCAATACCCAGGCTGATCAACAGATGGCAGAGTGGTTCAAAGTGGAATGAAAAGAAATGTCTCTCCAAGATTACAAGAAGGTATTGAAGATCTTTCAATTTTTAGAAATTTTTGCCAAACTCCAAGGCCTGAGTCTACTGTTTTCCCCCATAACAAGAATGATCCTCACCAAATCTGGAGGAGTGAACTCTTCACCGTCTATCCTGTCACCTTAAACCAAACTGATATAAAATTAACATTTCTCAACAGTAAAGTGAAATCACAACCAAGTGATTGATGGGTGGCTCTTTTACCGACAAGTCTTACATATCTACAAAAATCTATATGATCATCTTCAGTTGGAACAGAAGCAGGAATGGAGTTTGACCCTGCAACAGCCAGGCTTGTTGAGCTTATCTTTATCCCTTGCAGTAGCTTTTGAAAGAATAGCAGGACTTGATGGTGATACTAGATATAAAATTGTACAGAGCAATTTGGATGCTATAAAAAGCCTTTTTTCCATCAATGGCTTATTGAGGAAGGGAAAATGAATTCTGTAGACAATTCCAAAAAGCAAATTAGTTGACCAAATTTCTTAGAGCGTTGCCACTATTTTCTAGTTTTTTCATCTCTCCCGAGACAGAACACAAATTCAAATCTTGCTGGAAGCTGATTTTTTTTTTTTTAAATTAGCTTTCATCCCATCTGCTACTATAAAATATAACAAGCTAACAGCTATGACAAAAAAGAAAAAAATTAGCTAATAATTAAAGCAAATTGTTATTGAAAAAATTAAGTACGTGATAAAAATACAGAGCGTAATGAAGTGATGACGTGTTATAAAATTTGAATTCTTTGATTTGGCAAAAATCATCTGGAAATGCTTTGAGAACCACAGGTAGAAAACATAACACCCTCACATTTCAGTAGGAAATATCAAGATAAAATTTTTGTTTGTACTTAGAGGGAAGCATTTAATGTTATTGAAATATATAGCAACAGAATGACAAAAAATTAGACAATGTATGCAACTAGGTCAGCATAGTCCACCACTTTTAGTTAGTATCCAATAGTAAAACTCAAGTGTTTCTCTCCTGTAGCAAACTTGAGTCGGGTTCTAGATGAAAATAATGATCTCAGAATATCCAGCTTTAAACAAGTACTGGTCGTCCATGGCGTCTGGGTAAACATTAACCGATCAGATATATCAACTCCACATATAAGACCCAGGAGATATATTTAGCCCAGGAGGGGGGGAGGGGGTGTGCATGCCATCAAATATGGTAATATTGCACTCATTACAGAATAGTATAAAAGTTAATGTCAACTGGTAGCACAAGTTTGGTTAACATGGATTCAAAGATAAAAGGTCTGGTTAGTCACTTAATAGAAACAGTAACGACATCTTCTGGCAGCACGCTGCGTTGGTCGGGTTAGTCTATCAAAAAAAATTAGAAAAAGGAGTGATCAATGAATAAGTTTTTTGGAGGGCATTGATCGCGAAAAAATTCAGAAATCTTTTGAAAAAATAAAAATTTTAAAAAAATATAGAGAAGTAAAGGTTTAAATTTTTATCCTCTATTGGTACAGCCAGTATGTACAATACATAGCAAGCTAACCAAAGTTAAAAACTGAAGAAACTGGTGTTGACAATTTTGGTTGGAGGTTTTTTTAGCATGATGCATAACAGTGTGGCTATTGAATTAATTGGTAAATACCAAGTACTGAAAATAAACAGTTAAAAATTACTTCAAACCAAGCAGAAGACAATTAAACTTTTTCTGCAAAAATCACCTTGAACATGAGAATAGAAGATTAAACTGAAAGAGGAGAAAGCTCATGGAAGTTAACTTTTATTTTACTGCATCGCTATTACAAGTATGGGCCATGGTGGGGGGGGGGGGCAGCAACATGTTAATTCAGAATATATCTTAGGGGCAACCCTAGTAGACAATAGGCATTCCATCCACCATTTGTAAAAAGGCCTAAACCAGGAAGGTAGGGAGGAGAGCAGATGCCCTGTTTTTCAGTTAAGTTTATTCAAGATTGATTTGATTGTAACAGCTGTCGATTCAGTATGCATATGAAATCAAAGAAAAAAAATGCCAAAATCAGCATTTTCATTGATTCAATAATTGAAGATTAAATGAAAATAAAATTTTCAGAATTTTAGTTTTCTAAAATTACAAATAATGTGGAATTAGTGATTCATTATGCACTGATTACATTGCTACTGATACACAACATGGTCATTCTTTTTTCATGTAGTTGAGATGTAATAAATACTATAGAAGCTGTTAAGCCTGTTTTTAATGCAAATTTATTCATTTACTCAAAATCTTGCATTTGAACATGTTTACCAATATGGTAAGGAAATTAAGATAGAAACAAAGAAGTGAGAGTGATATGGTATGACTAATAATCACACATTGGGGGAAATATCCTGTTTGCAAAGAAAACACAATCTGGCGACCAAGCTGAATATGAAATAACATACAATAGCCTAGATGATGCAATAGACCATTAGAATACAATCACCCAACTTCGATTGTGGAAGGAGCAAAAATTAATTCAGAAATCAGGCCATCAGAAATGTGTATTATGGCCTGACAAGGCCAGTGAGTACCACTGAGACTGAGAACTGGCAAACAAAAAATGGGTAAGAGGGTTCTGCTTAAAATCATTAAATCTATTGTCCATCTACTGCCTCACTAAATAACCATGCACATCTGAGTCTTCTGCATGTGTTTGTAATACAATAACCAAATTTAAACCCATGTCTGAAACTACCTGATAAAATAGCCCTAGATAGTGTTTATGTTCATTAGAAATAAATGGAAATTAGATTTAAATTTATTTCAATGATATTGCAATTCAGGAATAGATAAAAGATCAAGACACATTTTAATGGAAAACGGAAGAAAAAAAAGTAAATAAAATCCTTTAAGTAGCAATTTATTCATTTACGAATTTAAGTATGCTCAATTGAGAAAAGTTATCTTTTTCAAAAATCCCAAAGACAATATTCTTTAATAAAATTTGAAAATTTAAAAAAAAAAATAAATAAAAAATAAAAAATAAATGAGGGAAAGAGATCTCTGCCACAACCTCAACCATTAGGCCACTCGTAACTCCAATGCTTTTGGAAATCATTGTTTACTGTGCTGCTTGAATATAGGGTAAAATCAAATTACAAGATCTAGAAGTCCGCTGGTTTTTTGATAATGTTTATAATCACTTGAACAAGTCACTTATAATTCTTTCACCCTCCAAAGAAAGAAAAAAAAAAAAATTATACTGAGGTGTTGGACTCAGCTAAAACTACAAATATAAAAATCAATATTTTTGGAATTTATATTACATTTTAACAGTTATCTCTTTGAAGTATAAAATTTATCACCATTTCAATTTTTTTTTTTAAAACAAGTGGCTATGTCTTTTGGTATGTTAAAAGTCAGACATTCAAGTCAGATGTCATAGCATGCATCCAGTTCCAGATTGTATTGAAATAATTTTTTTTTTTTACTTTGGCGATTTTTTCCATATTTCGACTGAAATTTTGCATAATTTGTAAGTGACAACCAGTTCATACCATACTAAAACTTTTGATAAGCCTTTTTTTATTCATTCATTCTTACCTCTGGTGGTTCAATCTGATAATGTAAACACTTTAAAACTGAAACCAGTGTAATTTGATAGATAAGTCATATTTCAAGCCCCAAACTCAGAATCTAAATTTTTACCATAAAGTTAATGAGCCAATTTCAATAGAACATTCAGTATTCACTTTTTTTTTTTTTTTTTTTTTTTTTTTTTTTTTTTTTAATCAATTTTATCATCAAAGTGGGTATTTTGTAAGAAAAACATATGGAAATCTTTTTCAAAGTCACCTGGTATTCTAGGCTCAACATCGCACAACTTCAGTGATCTTACAATAACCAATGCATCAAATGCAATTTGGCTATATACACAAATATATGCAATGGGGAAACCAAAATAATCCCAGATTCTATCAATAGCATCAGAGTAGGGCTTAGTTATGTGCCACTAGGTAATGCATGCCATGACAGTCTGCAGTGACATTGTGCTGAGTGGATAGAATACATATTTCCAGTTCTACCTCCACCCACCTTTCAATGATTGTGCATGTAACTTAAGGATTTTTTCCAAGCTATCATGCTAAGATCTTGTGTCGGATTCCATTGATCTGAACTGTAGACAGTGATTTCTGACAACTTAATGGTATACGATCAACCAAGATTTTAAAATATACCAATTTAATGTGGTGAAGCTTTGACAGGTTACTTTTTTTCAAGCCCTTCAAAGAATGAAGGTACAAAGAATTTTTTTTTTTCTTCAAAAAAGCCAAAAATGTGTTATTCTAAATTTATGAGTAAAGAAAATTATATCTATTGAATAGAATTTTTCTCTATATTTTGAAGATCTAAAATCATGAATACATTAGTCCCATTAGATATTTATTAAAAAAAAAACAAAAAAAAAAAACAAACAAACAACATTCATGGATCATGGCAGATCATGTGACCTAAATGTTTTCTCATTCAGTAATGTAATGCTAACTAGTTTCTTTACATGATGACATCATGGACTGCAGTAGTAAAAGCCATGAAAATCTCACAATTTTTCATGACTCATACATCCCAGTAGATTTGTCAAAGATCTACTGCACTTATATATCCCAGCAGTCAGAGAAACCTTGAGAAATATGTTCAATGAATCTTGTAAAGTTAATAGACATTTGTTTTTGTTATAGAATAGTATTTAGAATCTTGCTGAAGCATACTCACAGTCTCTGCTTATCAAGCAAAAGACTGTTTGCTCTAAAGTCTACCATGATGACTTGAAGCAGGAGGGGTTAAACAAATCAGATATTACAGATAAGATAAGGAGGAGAAAAAAAAAAAAGAAAAAAAAAAAAAAAAAAAAAAGCCCTAGAAATATACACAATCCATTCAGCACACCACCACACAGCAGACTGATTTGCCAAGCTGGAGGAATCCTAGCAGCACATCCAATAATCAAACCCTTCTCCCAAATCATTGATGGATTTTGTATGCCCACCCTGCTTGTATTTTACATCACCAATAAAATAAACTGTTCTTTTGTAGTTTCTTAAAAGGATGCAATCCTTTTGATACCAGCACAAAAGACTAAATAAACATTTTGCCAAATAAGATCGGGATTCTTTTGATACCAGAAATCTTGTAGCTTGAACAAATTTATAGCAAACAAAACTGTCCTTTCATCAACTCTTAAGCTGAACTAGAAAAATCATTTTACAAAAGTTTGTATTAAAAATAACAATAGCCAGGAAAGGGTTACAGAATTAGCTAAGAATGAATTAAGGAAAGAAACACTTCAGCATAGACAATATACGTATAGTTTTATTGACAGATGTTTCCGTCTCACCCTCAGTTATTATGTAGCTCAAATGATTTGAATGATAACATGTTCCCAGCTCATTGCAACACATTTTGTTTTGACAGATTTACATACTCATTTCCTTTGCAGCTTTAAAAATGGATAAGATTTGTAAAGAGGCAGGAAGTTCAATGAGAAGAAAGAGAAAAGAGTAACGAGCCAAAACACCAGTAAGTAGCTAGAAAAAGTAGACAAGTTTGTAAATCTATTCTTTTGCAAACTTTGTCTATCAGAAGTTTTGAAATAGATTTTCTAAGCTTATGACAAGTTTGGAGCCCCCAACAAGGATAGCAAGCGATCTATTACTCTACAGCAGGGTTTCACCTTTTTTACCGTTATCATCCTATTTGGAATATTTTTCAAATATACCACCACCACCTGAGAATGACTGCTCTACATTATCTAATGCCTTCAGCAAAATAAGAAGCTTGAGTATAGCTTTCCATTATGTAATGTCTTATCTTCACTATAACAAGTAAATTTCATATGTTGTTTACAGCGTATATTTGGAGCTCCAGGACAAGTTAGGCATGCTTGCATAATGAAATAATAGAAATGGAAATCAATTAATTAAAAGCATTTTTTTTAAAAATACATATTTTGTAAATCACCAAGTGGGAGTAGCTTCCCTTTATTTCTTGACCTCAACATGAATCAAGATTGCCTTCATGTGACAATCTATCACTCCTCAAGCAGCTCAACTTTTGTCCCTGTTCAGAATGCCAGCTCTACAGAAAGGGACATGTGTCACAAAGTACAAGGTAAATGAAATTTACCATTTTTACAACTACGGACAATGACATCATAGTATGGAACCCATGCAGAAATTAATTCATATTACATGACTGTACAAGAAAGACATATAGGCTGGGTTATCTACTAATATCAAGTTTTTCATCCTGTCCTTTTTGATAAATGGACAATGGAGGATATGACCCCATCATGATTTTGGAAAAAATTTGATTTGATAAAAGAATAGATTTCTTGAGCCATTGAATAAAAAAAAAAAATTATCACTTATGGGGCTGTTTTATATCCTTTTAGAAATTTAGGAATCAAGTACCTTAAACAGACCTAGCCAAATTTAGCTTGGTCTGACACTCACTGAAGATCAAGCTCTTCACCTATGTGAATTGGTCTGAGAGAGATGATTGCTCATCGTTTCAGAACAGAAGGCATATGAATATTTGTTAAGACTAGTTTAGTCTTGCACAAGGCCATGAGTGCAGTACTGACTGAAGGTCAAATGCAGTGCATTAGAAATGATCTTGCTAACTTCTGGCCCGTGGTGAAAACTTCAATTATATATGTGCAACACTTTTCAAAGAGCACACAGATACTACACTGATCCTCAGAATAGTTACTCTCATCCTAGAGTGGAAGAACTGATTCATATGCTAATAACCTAGTCATTTTCTTTTATAAGTATCATGCTAATTAGGTAATAGATAGTAACTACAGTAAACCCTTGCTATAACAATTGTGGGAGGGGGATGGTTGTTAAAGCCAGAAGTTAGTTATACCTGATGCTTGTCCCTCGTTTGCTAGTTCACAACATTTAGCTTCAGTGTTGGCATTCAGCATCTCTTCAGCTAGGGCTTTGTTGACAATGCCAGGTCACTGTCTAAAACACCAGAGCCAGCCATCACTGGTCCAGACTTCAGCTTCTTAATCTTCACCTTCAGGTCATAGATTGTCATCTTTTTTTACAATCATACTTTTCCATGAGTTCAACCCAGCTCTTGCCATGCTGAATTTCAATAACTGTCGAGCTTTGTCTTCAGACAATATATTCTTTTGCTTACCTGAAGTAGACATAGGTGTACTTTGTTTAGACACTATGGCAGAAATGCACACAACAAAAAATGATTTGGGGTGAACAAGTAAATAACGAGGCTACCCTGTAACCACACAAGTGCATGCCAGAATTCCTTCAAATCATCATATCCCATCAGTCTTGGCACACACGCAATCAATGATCGGTTCTCATATTTATCCAACTTCATTTGGTAAATCCAAAGGCAGTTCAGGTGGATCCATGAGTTCGTTATAACTAGGGTTTACTGTACTCAGATGTTTATCCACAAAAATCAAGAGTATTATCTAATGATCTCATTGTTTTTGGTTTGGGGATAAGTATGGTAATGCAAATAAACATTGAGGTGTTAACGAAACCAAACAACTTTTCTAAATTGTCTTTAGAGTTACTTTTATTTTTTTCTTTAATTATGTTACACTGTTTCATTTAAGCTATCTATCATTTATACATTGCCCAGATTTCTTCAATATTTAAGAATGATTACTTTTAAAGGGGAGGAAAAGAAAAAAGAAAAATGGGGGGCATTAGCACCAACATATCAGCCATAAATCTATTCAATATGAAATTGTAGAATACAGAGTTATTCATTGTATTTAAAGTTTATTTTTTCAAAAGATTCATTAGCACCATTTTCTAACTTAATATCAATCCATCAAATTCTTTACTCATGAATATTTTGAATTATGTAACTTCTACTCTATATCAAAGTCAGTCCAGACATCTGTAGAAGTGGTGACAAATTCTTTTATATAGATAAACCTGGTAATTGCACCAAGTGGCAAAGAGTAATAATCGAATCACCATAGCCCCTAAAATGGCTAAACAAACCAACCAGGTTCTTTGAGTATCAGCAGGTCTCCAGGAAATACTGGTCACATTTTTTTTAGCTACAACCTTGAAGATGTTCAAGAATACACCACAAAACACCATCTAAAAACGTTTTTTTCCAAAAATGCTTGGGGGGGAGGGTCTCCATGGTCACTTTTTTTCTTAAGAACACGCACAGGTTATGGCGATTCATTTATTGAGGTACGGATATTACTATAACTGCATTGACTGTAATTTCAGTCATTTGCATTTAATGGGTTAATTTTGAGACTCTCTAGAAGATTTTTATGACTATTGGAATAGACATGTCCCGTGGCTCTCTTAAGAGTCTATTGGGACATGTCACTAAATATCAAGTAATGAGATTTTCCAAGCTTCAACAGCAGACTAGGATATCATCTTAGAAAATCACATAGAAACGAGTTTACATCAAATCCCTGAACAGGAAAGACAAGTAGGCTAGGTGATCTGCTCATTCCATGTTTTTCATCACTCGCAAGATGAATATCTATTGAGAAATGTATTCTATAACTATGCCTCTTCAAAAAAGAAAATATTTGAATAAAAGAATAGTATCCTTTAGCCATTAAGCTTTTTATATATATATATATATATATATATATATATATAGGCTTCAAAATTCAGGCATTAAGCCTCTCAATAGGATAATAGTGAAAGTTAATCAAGTTGGTAAAAAACAATACCTATGCGGGGAAAAATTAAAGAATCTAACATTATTTCCATTAGATATACAAAATTTTGAATTTTAACTATCATGCTAAAGAGAAGCCATTAGGAGTGAGGTCTAGAGGTTACGTAAAACTTTGCAAAGAAAGAAGCACAAAGACTCAACTTTTTCCATCATGTTGAAAACGGAGAAGATTGTAGAATCTTAAGGGTCATTAACACAGCCACAGGACAGATCAGCCGAAACATCATGTTGACAACAAAAACAAGGAGTTCAATCCTCCAGCAGACTTTGAAGAATGAAATTTTCTATATTTAATTCAACTTCATGAAAGTATGAGCAAGAACACTTTCTAAAACCTAGGAATATTTTTAAGCATTGATTAATCCATTGTGAAAGACCTACATCAATTGAGGCTTGATGTCCAACCATATAATTTGTTTATAGAAGGTAATACAAACATACATACATCACAATAGAGTAAACATTTTCAGGCAGCAACATCAGGAAGACAGCATGTAAAGTTTCGACCAGTTTCAAGCTATAATATAAAAAGTTTTAAAATATCTTTACGATCAGTTGAATCGTGAATTTATAATTTATTTTCAACAAACTAAGGAAAAAAAAAAGTTGCTAAAGATATATAGGAAAAATTCAACCTGTGTTGCCAATCCATTCTACAGTCTTCCTCGGGTGTATAATTAGAAAATCGAAAAAAAAAAAAAAAAAAAAAATGAATAAATAGAGGGAAGGGTCCCTTCTCCATGATATATTTTCCTCATGAACTATGCACCTGAGGAAGGAGCGGAACAAATCAAAATGTGAAAATAAAAAATGAAATAAATGAAATATAAGTGTCTAAACAAAACTTGGAATGTTATCTTCTCAAAGTCATTAACTACTTCAGGGTGTTTGTTAACATATGCATGCAAAACTATGAAAAGAGGAGCTAAAAAATCCCAGAGTGAAAATCACAATGCATTACAAAGAAAAAAAAATTAATTAATAATCAAACCAAAAACAAAAGTAATCCGTCAAAGTTGGAGAGGTATATGTATTTGGTGGAGTCTTCCCACACAATGGACTTGAATGAAATGTCATGTCAGGGTGGAGCGAGGAAGAGGCGTTTGAATTTAGGACGGATCCAGGAGCTTTTCATTTTTTCCCCTCCTGGTACATTTATGTATATGCTCATGATTGTTCACACAATGACAATGAATTTCAATTAAATTGGTTACATTAAATTTGGGGGCGGATCCATGCACAATTACTACTTCTGATGATAGCATTGGCAGAGGTATGCGCTCTCCGAGTGCTTTCTAGTTTATTTAGTAATGATAGAAGTAATATTCTTGATAAGAAAAAAAAAGATAATTTGATTAAATTGATACTTATAAATTTGTATAGACATTTGGAGTAATGGAGTGGAAAGAAAGAAAGAAAAGAGAAAAAGAGAGAGAAATAAAGTTTTATTTATACACCAACTTCGTAGGGAAAGTGGTCCCGATAGTTAAGTTCAACACGCTCGCTCCTTGTTGAAAACAGCGAACAAACAATTCAACAATTTATTTTATTCAAAGCAATAACGATATAATTTATGCATTAACTTCTATTTTTCTTTCGTTAATCATTTTTCTTCATGCGCTTTTTTAACATCGAGAGCAAAACTTTACATTTTACAATCTGAAAACTAGACAATTTTATAACATTAATAGCTGTTCAATAAGTTGTTAGCCATCAGGACCACTTGATCTCTTCGTTACATAATTGAAACAAATTGACTTCAAATAATTTTTTTTCAGTACACTATCGTTTTAACTAGCTTTTAAGACGCATCCACGTATTTTCGATATTCCTATTTTTCTACCCTTATGGATGAAATTGAATAAAATTCTTTTAAGATAAATTAAATTACGTGGTTTCATTTACTAAAAATACATTTTCGTTATGCAATGATTGTTTTACTTTGTTTCTTTAAAATATGTTATAAAAACAAAACAAAAAACCCACAACCCTAGCTGCCAATTACACTGAACAATGTCACAACCATAGTCGTAAAAGTTCAACGGAAGTAGCCATCTTTTTATTATTATTATTTTTAATAGTTAACCGTTTTAAGCCCCAGATAAGCAAAGATAACAATTAAGAACATTACTTGTGTCAGTAAATGAATCAAAATATTAATTTTTTTCTTGAATTTAGGATGACCTATCCTACCCAGAGACCAAAGTTTTTGACTTTTCTTCCAATTACATTTATAGGTAGCTCAGGAAAACAGTAAATTATGACAGTACTGTTCACCAAAATTCCAAGTATCAAATTCTTTCAAGCTGGATTGAATCTATTATCGTCAATGATAAAAAAAACGACATATAGTAATATTTACAGTGCACATCGATATATCTTAAATAAGATTTCAATAATGCTGAATGATTTCTGATATACCTAAAAAGTAAAGCACAGAAAATTACCAGTTCCAATAGAAGTTGGTGGGGAAGCTATATGCAGAAGGCAAAAACAAAAACCCTAGTCAGAAACTTGTTTTGGCAAAGAATACAACATGGGTAAAAAGAAGCAATCAAAATAACCCAAGATCATTCAATGTTTCACTGACGAAAGTAAGAAAGATGGAATATATTGTGTCATTCACTGGAAAACGGTTACAAGAAGAATGAAATTTTCATTCAAGAATAGATGAAGACAACCACAGGAAAATTCATGAAACCTTTAGTAAAAATTATCAGTTAATGGAGGTGGCCACTGTGACATGTTTCAAGACTAGTGATGCTCTCAATAGCAAAACTTTCTACTTTTGAGGCTTGCTAAAGGAAAAGATACCAGATTTTCATTCCTAGTCCTCAAATTGACTGAATTGAATCATTTAATTAGTCTATTTGAAAAATGAATTTAATTTCGCTTAGATTTTGTTGTCAGCTTTTACATGAGCTTAAAATTTACTTAATCCTAAGGATTTTAATTTGCTCCCCCCACATTAACCTTAAAGCTTTTGGTTTGAAATTATACCAAGTCACTTGACAGGTGTTGAGACCGCTACTATAACTCATTTAAAATGACTTTTTTTAATGAATAAAAATAAATACCATATGTTGGAAAGTAACAATGAGTTGTGTAGTTCCAGTTGAAAGTGACTCAATATACGTATGTATTTATGTATATAAAAGGGAATTTTGTGCCAAGAACATGTTTTTATTTCCTTTAAATCAGAGGCTAGTTACTGTCCGGTACATATACCGGAATTTGGTGATGAGAAAACAAACATACACAGCGATAAAATCGTTTAATTTCAATCACAATCTGTCATTTTTGGTACCGAAACATTAGTTTTAGTTACACATATTTTAGTAAATTCATACTTAGAAGGTATATTTCAAAGTTTTATTCCCACGTAAAACGTCTTTACAAGAACTAAGAACAAAGAAAAAAAAACACACACACACACAACTGATTAGATTGAAGGAAAAAAAAGAAAAAAAAAAAAAACACGAAGTCAACCTTGAGAGGTAGCTTGAAGTTGGGAAAAAAAAGTCGATTTCTGAACGAATTATTTGCTTCCAACAAAACGAGCACTTGATATGGCCTTTTTTATATACTTTCCTTGATTAATGTAAACGACAATTATTGAAAGTAACAATCGTAAAGACAATTCATTTCATTACATAATTTTATTTCTAATTGTTTCTCCATTTTTCTAGCATATAGAGCAGAATTTTGCTTGTGTTATTTTCTGTTTATAAAATGGGGAGGGAGGGGGTCGATATGCAAAGACTACGAGAATGCCTCAATTGATTGGTTTTGTTAAAAATAAATAAATTTAAGACGTTTAATCAGAAATTGAGATTTGAATATTCACTTATTGTTTTTCGTTTCCTTCTAAAGGGGATGGGGAAATTTTTAGGAGCTGAATAAATGAAAGTTACTTTCAAGTTTCACATTTTAGGGATTCTTTTTCCCCATTCCTAACACGAAGGAGGAAAAGAACTAAATCTGAAAGAGGTTGATAAAGAATCTGGCAGAACAAAGTGTTATATGATCATTACATTTTACTGATAATAATATTTCAACATCGACCCAGCGCTGATCTGAACTGGTGATCAGATCCAGCCACTTGCAGTACAAGAAAACAGCTTCACGCACTGCAGTCAGTGAATAATGATGATGTTGAAGGTGATTTGCAGACAGCAGCAAATAGTAATCATAAAATTGGCATCATTTTTACCTGATCTCATATTGAGAGTCCACTTCTTCCTCTGCATTTAACGCAATTCATTTTTACATCATTTGCTGTAGCAAGCAAATGCACGTTTAGGTTTCCTCATTACTCACTCACATTTGAGAACCCCCATAGTTTTATTAATTGTGTAGCGGGCAAAATCTTAGTTGCATACTGGATATCTGGGACCCAGGGATAAAGAACATTAATCTTTCCAAACAGGATCTCGGGTTTCAGAAACCTTTGAAACAAGGTTCAACGAGGGAATCAGAAGGAAAAAAATATATATAATAATAATAATTTTTACAGCTTTAATCATTCAAGTATGCGTTACAATATGGTGAACACGTGACCAAACAAACAAGACCTTTCATTTTCTTCGCATCTATAAAAGGATTGTATCAACTACAAACGTGGTTTGCACTAAGACTGTCGTAAGCAGATTTTCTCGCAAATTCTGCCCTTAAAATTAATCTTGTTTCAAAAAGATCGAAGTTTTGTTCTGATGGAATTTTTTAGTGATCAGGAGAAATGTCAGATCTTTTTTCCAGTCAACACATTTTCATTTATATCAAGTATAGTTTTTACCATATTTCACATTAGGAAACAAATCGCATTCAAAGTTAAACTGCATTTATCAGTCGGAGAAAATAACATTCCCAGGAAAACTCACTATTTAACAACAACACCAATGTAAGATCGATCATTGTGGTCGTAAGTTTTAGAGACCTTAAAAGTTGCTTTCTTTTAATTTTATAGAAATTAAAGAGAAAATGATCTGATTCTACAACTCGAGAACCGGTCTCTAAAGTGTACGTTAAGATGCATTAAGTGATGTACAAAAAACGAAATGAGTTCAAATTCTCAAAAGGCATTTGTAGTGGAGAAGAGATACAGTTCTTTCAATCTCAAATACAAGGTTGGATACTGGCCTGGTGCGCTGCTCCCCTGCTGTTAGTGTTAATCAAATATAATTACCTCGGCTTGAACTATTCAATTTCAAGGAAATTTCTTATCAGAAGACGAATTTTGTTCAAAACATTTAAACAAAAGGTGACCCTATTGGTAAATGGTATTCGATTCCTAATTTTAATCTCTACCAATACCAGAGACAACAAGCGAGTCTTCATCCAGAGATCCTTAATCCGACACAGTATCGAAGCATATGATGAAATTATTGTAGAACCTTTCCTCACTATTCAGATCAGTGGTGAAAATAGGGTACGGCGTACTTCCCAATTTCCAGTTTTTTTGTACGTTCAATGTCTATTAATTGAGACATTACCACGTACCTAGACCCCCAAAACCCATTTCCATATCAATCAGACTGAATAAAACAACAAATAGGATAATTGCAGAGACTGAGATCCTATTCTTCTACAAGAGATGTTCGTTATCCCAGATTTCCCGAAATGATGCAGCAATAATTGTCGGCTAAGCAATTCAAGTCAAAGACATTCCCACTAAAAGGAAACCAAACTAAAAAGGAGCAATATTACTATCAAAAGTGATATAAATTATAAACCATCCAAGCTTATTACCCTGCTTTTTAATGATGATTGATAAATGAATGATGGAAAAATATGAATGATGCATTTTTTTTGTAGTGGGTGGTGGTATTGTATTCATAGTAGTACAATTTGAAGTAAATAAGAAATCATTCGGATTGAATGGTATTCGATAAGAGAAAAGCTTTTAGTTATAATATAAAATCTAAATAAATCATACCAGAGAGAGAAAGAGAGAGAGAGACACACACACACACAGTGGTACGCAAGTTAAGTTGCCATGATCAAGGAAAAATGATGACGTGAAGCTGAAGCAATATCGGGTAACGGTAAAGGAATAAAGGACTTTTCGAAATTTCAAATAAAGAGCTTGAATAGTGAGTTTATACAATAAACTGTACAAAAAACAATGTTTTTCGGCACACATTCCAGAAGTACAAAATATTTTGTAATACGTAGGTAGGTCTGAAGTTTTTCTTGCAATATATCTACCACTTTAAGGGTGTTATGCAATATGCATGAGAATGCTTCAGTTCGCTCGAAAATAACCCTTTTTGTCTTGTGGTATTCGTTTTTAATAATAGCCAACTAAATTGAGAACAACATTGAAAGGAGAGGAAGATCATTTTCGAGAAAAGAGTGACGACTGAAGGTACTACAGACATTTCGAACATAACCGTTGTGTGCCATTGATAAGGTCTTGTCGGGTGACTTTTTATTGTAAAAAAAAGAGGAAGGACAAGAAAGAGCGGGTTGGATAAATAATACACACTCATATGTACAGAAATTGGTCTTTTTCTTCTATTGTTCAAGTAAAAGAAGCGTGGTATTTTATTTTCCTCCAAGGAAATTGATAGAGGGGGCATAAACATTTAAGGAATGATACGAAGCCGTAAAGTTTAAAGACCTAGATATTTTTGTTTTATTTTTCTAAAATAAGAGAAACTCATTTATTCTTTTTACCTTGAATATGATTGCAATGAATGATCATTGTGACGCGAGACTCCCCCGAATATCACCGGTTGGAAGAAGAACGAACGATTTTTTTACCAATAACTCGCGCACTGAGACCAGAACAAGAAGCGCTTACTCTTCAAAACCAGATATATAATCGGACGAATTTACTAGGGAAGCTCAGAAAATTTATAACTTTATAGCTACAGTCAACAACGAGACAATACATTTTCATAAATTGAGGGTTAATTACACGAAGTCTGCATGTTCTTACATCTACGTAAGAGAGCAAATCCTGAAATCCACTGCAAAATATTTAGAACAACAGACTGCAAGTAATGTGATAATTACTACACTTAAAATTTACTAAGATCGATATTGGGAACAGTCAATATAGGCATGACATGTCAGAAAAATAAATAAAAAAAATTAGATTTTCCATGGTAGTTGTTACAATGTTGGCCTCTCTAGTTAACCGCAGAATTTCTTCAAAGGTCAGTTTTTAACGTGACGTCAAATAATTTAAATTCACCAAGTTTATTCAAAACGATAAGTGTCGGTTAAAAAGATCATATTACAAACAAAGAAAAGAACAGATTTTTATATAAAATGTGTGAAATACTCACTGCAAATAAAATATCGATTGCCGTTAAATTCACATCAGTAAAAAATTTAAGAAATTAATTTTCTTTTGAACGAACGATTATATAAAAACAAAACAAAAAACGCCGAATTGTTTTCCTTTAAATAAACATTCATACGTTGAACAAATTTCAATTTAATTTCCAGCCAGACGCAAGAAAAAAAAAAGTGTATGATTAATTTTTAAATCTATTTTATTTAACAAACATCACATATGCAAGATGCAAAAAGCACGTATAAAATTTGAAATATTTATTTAAAAAAATATAAAATTTTAAAAAAGTCTACCGAAATGAATCGCACATTTACTTATTACATAATAGGAAAATGCCTTCATGGGCACGTACAATTTACATTAAAAACTTATTCAACATCAAGCTGTGTATGATGAAACTTTTTTCAAAAATTACAAGCTTCGGAGAAATATTTTCTAGCCACATTTTTTTTATTTTTTTAAATTCCATATCATATTCCAGCTGATAACTGCCCAAATTGCCTTATTAATCTGTTTTATACCCGAGATGATCTTTAAACATAGCCTGAATGAAAACAAAGAAATCGAAATTATGATTTGAAAAATTGTGCAAGCAAGTGGGAGAAGAGACGAAGTAACGCACCAGATGCGAGGGACGTGCCACACATTACACAATATCGGGTGATTTCAAAACAAAGAAAGAAAAAGAATAATAATATTCGTCGTTATTTGCAATTCATTCTTTGTGAGGTTTCAGATTTTTTTTTTTTTTAAGAGAAAAAACGAGTAATGTCGGTAAAAAGAGAAAAGGCGAAAAAACCCTTCGAGATAGAATTTTAAAAAAATAAAAAAAATAATACATACGTTAAATAATACTAACTTTACCACCACCACTAATAATAATCAACAGGGTTTCTTTCTTTTTTTTTATTTTCGGTATAGAGAAACGAAAAGTTTAGTTTTTTTTTTCTTCCACACTGGTAATTGAAGAGACGGAGAAATAAATATGCTTTTAGAAAATATCATTCGGGGCTCGAAAAATCCGAAGTCTTCTGGAGGGAAAACCGCGTGTAAAAATAAAACAAAAAAGAAAGTAGAACATGGAAAACAGAACCAAAGGGAAGGTAGGAGAAAACTGCTTCGCTTAAAAATAATAATAATAATAATAATAATAAAGTGGTTTAAATAAAGAAAGAGAAAGGAAATAGAATCAACCGAGAGGATGACCATAACTAAAAAATTTACCAAGGTTGAAGGGGAAAAAAAAAAATGAAAAATTGAATCTTAATTTGAAAGGTGCGTTGCCTGGTGGAAACGATGAAGAGAGAAAATGAAAATGGAAGGGGTTAAAAAAAAAAATTGAACCACGTTTACATTTGTATACTTACAGAAAAAATCGCCGCCTACGTTGGGTAATATGTGGAGTAGGGAAGAAACTATAAATAAAGGACGGTGGTCCAGCCGCCTTCCAGCTTTTTTTTTTCAAATGTGGTAAAGTATTATGTGTGGACCTTCAACGGCGTGCAACAACATATGACGGACTGCGAACAGTAATTAAACCACGTGACGCACACAGCAGTAGCAGCTACAAAATCAGTCTGTTTCGTTGCTCTCAGCACCTCTCGCTCTTTACTTTCTATCTATCTTTCTCTCTCTCTCTGCACCGACCACTCGTCTCTACATTGCTCGGTCATTCATTTCTGTCTGTCTATCTTTCACTGCATTCCCCGCTCATTATGTTTCTCCCTTTCTTTCTCTGCATTCCCCGCTCTTACTCTTTGTCCTTTTCTTTTTCTGCCCTGTTCGCTATATGCATCTCCCTGCTGCACTTCTCGCTCTTTCACTTTTATATCATTCTCTGCACTGCTCACTCGCACTTCCGGTTTACCCATCCAAACCATATTGCTCTTTACTCTCTAGCTCCCTGCATAGAGTATGCATCTATATATTTCTTCTTTTTTTTCTTCGTTTTCTATGTCCTCTTCCCCATTTATCTTCTGTACCCATCTTTCCTAAAAAGAAAAGAAATTCTGCCTACATCTTTTTTTAGGGGAGAGGGTCAACTATCTATCTGTATCTCTATTTCTTGGTCGAACCTTATTCTTTCATGGACACCATTCCCTTTCCCTTCGTTTAGAATATACCCACTTTATTATGGCTTCACTCATCATTCTCTCTTTATTACTTTCAAATTTAAAATCTATGATACAGATTATTTTTCAATCCACCGTCTGTTAGCGAAACACCACATTGATAATTTATATCGGTAAAACTGTTGAAAAAAATTACAACTTAGAAAGTACAGTGACGTTTTTTGTTTGTTTTTGTTTTTTTCAAAGGTAACTTAACGTACCTTATGCCTTAGAAACTGTTTTATGGAACCACCAAATAAATTATTTTAAAAAAAATTAAAAAAAAAAAAGCTTAAATATTTTCCCCCAAACAGAACATGTAGCGTATAGAAGTCACCTGCGTTAGTCGCCATTAACAGAAGCAAACAACACTCAATGAAACAGACCTGATGATGCTAAAGTGGATTCAAGTTTTTATCCCATTAAATTTTACTCTCTTTAACAAGTCTATATCCATTAAATTAAACCCTCTCTCAGAAGTTTTTATTTCGTTCAACTATACACACTATCTTTCTCTCTCTCTCACAAGTTTTTTTCTCATTTCGCTGAATTATACACACTCTCTCTCTCTTTCTCTCTCTCTCTCTCTCTCTCTCTCAAAAGTATTTACCCCATTGAATTACACTCTCTCTCACGAGTCATTTTTCTTTCAAATTACACCCTCCCTACTGTTTTCATCGCGTTATATAATACTCTGTTTCTCAAGTCTTTTTTCGGTTAAATTCCACTCTCTTTCTCAAGTTTTATCCCGTTAAAATACCCCCTCTCACACACACGCATATACACACACACACACATACACAAGTCTTTAGCCCGTTAAATTACACTCTCTTTCACAAGTCTTTATCCCGTTAATTTACGCTCTCTCTCTCACAAGTCTTTACTCCGTTAGATTACACTTACTCTCACAAGTCTTTAAAACCTCGTTAAATTACACTCTTCTTCGCATAAGTCGTTATCCCGTTAAATTGCACGATTTCATTAGTTTTCATCCTGTTAAATAACAATCTCTGACGCAAGTCTTCATCCCGTCAAATCATGCTTCCTCTCGGAAGTTTTAATCCCACAAAATTAGACCCTCTCTCAAAAGTCTTTATCCTGTGAAATTACATTCTCTCTCTCTCTCTCTCTCTCTCTCTCTCTCTCTCTCTCTCTCTCTCTCTCTCTCTCTCTCTCTCTCTCTCTCTCTCAGAAGGTGTTGAGTGTTAAAATGGTTACCGGAACAGCAATACGAAATTGGCGAACCTGAACTGTGTTCAAATTTCGTCAGCGGCTGGATGCTTATGTTTACTTTGCACTAACGTCACTAGGGAAGGCATGAATCCACTTCTCCCTTCACTCTGTTCCATTCGTGAACAACTTGAATAGTCTTATCACTCGCAGGTCACGATGTTTGATGGAGAAGAAATTGGGTAAGTGAGCACTTGAGCAAACCACTCTCCCATGAATACTTTTCTTGTCCAGGCAGTAGCCATAAAAGTGTTCTTACCGCCATCATCGATCTTGAAGCTGGTCCACCACCAACAATACTGGACCACTACACTGCTACGATTCAAGTTCGTCACTTGAACCAGTTTGCTTATGTAGTGAGCTTGTCCCCAATTGGTGCTCCACTAACGTGAGCCTTGTACCCAACTAAACTGAACCTAGTGAAATAAAGGTGCCTCGTCGTTGAGTAATGGTTAGCTAGCTAGTTGGGCATACCATCTTGTGAGTACGATCTCTTTGTGTACCCAATACTTGTGACCTCGTGACATGCTAAGCTCAAGAATGCCTTGCATAGACCGATTTTTAGCAACTTAGATCATTCACGACTGTAGTAAATCAGATATACACAGGTTGCACTGCTATTGTGGCCTTTCACTAAAATGAGTGAAACTTGGTTCGATTCTAGATTTTTGGTTATATCATTAACATATTCAGCACCAAAAAACGTTAGCGTATTTCTTCGAGTACAAGACGAAAAAAGTTGTATCCATATCTGAGTAAAAGGGGGGGGTTGCTATACTCGAAAGTCTGCAGAAAAAAGTATATTCGTCAATACATTTAAGCCCATTTGGCTTATCCCTCCAACGCACGAAGACATTTGACTTACACAGCTTACTAACTGTGAAAATTAAATGGATATCCGTACTTTGCATATATGGATCAACGTCACCCGCATGTTTACCAGAACTAATTATCCGAAAAATTATTTTTTATCCAAAAAAAAATTATATCTTTCATCTACAATTAAATCTATTCATTAAAACTAAATACCAGCTCAAAATCTGGTTATTGATGGTCCAAAATGCCAAAATGGACACAGAGACACGAATAAACCCACTTGAAAAAAAAAGAAAGAATGGTTTTCAAATGGTACTTAGGGGTGTACTCATGCAAACTTTCAAGGTTGTAGCCCCAAAAATGTGACTGGGGGCGCCTGAACACACACACACACACACACACACACACACACACACACACACACACACACACATACGCACTGAAAGGCGACAAAAGAAAGAAGAATCAGTTGATGTTGAATTGAATTTTACATCTAATCATTCACTGGTCGCTTCCTACATGGATTCGATTGAGGACCTTAATGTCTGTAACATTGTCGTTCTCATCTGCTTCGGTGTAGTTGATTTCGGTCTTGGGTTCGTAATTGGGGTTCCTCCAGGTAAGTTTCCATTGAGTTTCTTCTTGAGGAAGATGTCCATGATTTTGAACCTGTTTGCCGTTGCAAAATTGACAAGATCGTTACCTCGTTCGTTCCGCATTTGGCAACAGAACATGCCGACTCATCTTTCATTCCCTTGTCCTAGTTGAGCGTTTAGGTCTCCCATAATGATTTTGGATTTTATTTTGATATCTTGGAATATGGACTTCAAATCGTAGAAGATGTCTATCCCCCCCTGGTTGATTGTAAGTGGGGAAGTAAATTTGAATGATGTTCAGTACCTCTTTGAGAATTGTACGTTGATGGAAAACCCCAAGGTCATTGATGCCATCATATAGCAAGACGTAGTTCCTGTGTATGTCACTTTTGAAATATATCTACCGTCACAGCAGTTCCTTTATCAGACTGCATGAAGACTTCGAGCACTTCCAGCTCAAAAAAAGGGGTAAGACTAAGTGATAACAGCTCACCCAAACTCCTTATAGCCTGCCCTGAGATGATCTTCCGAAGCCTAAACAGAGAAAATAAAGGAATCAGAATAGTCGGTGAGGTAATCTCAGATTCGCTGACGTCATTGTCCTTTTCGCTGAGAACCTCCATGATCTCCAAATACATATTGATGGAGGATCTGAATGAAAAAGGCAAGAAAGTTGGGTTCTTCATGAACAGTAAAACAAATGTCATTTTCAACAAATACATTGAGTACAAAGACATAAGGATCAAAATCGAAAAGGCTAAAGTCAAGAAAGTAGATCACTTACATCTACCAAGAACAATGAATCTCCATGAAATCTTCAAAAGAAGGAGAAATTAAATGAAGAATCACAATAGACTGACAAGCTTTGAAAAGAGCAAGCTCAACCTTCAGGAACAAGAAAAACCCATCTGTTCTAATGTATTTTCTTGATAATCATCTATAGAGCTGAAACACGGAATCTAACCAAAAGATTGACCCCCAACCTGAGAACCATGCAACATGCACATGAGAGAATCGTGTTCAACGTTACATGGATAGATCACTAGAGGAAAAATAGGTGTCACATGTCATAGAAAAGAAGTATAAAGTTTTATTTATTGTCTATATACATGGCTTAATGATTCTACCTGCTGACCAGTGAGCATATCATTTGATCACACAAATGTGATGAGCTAATCTTTCAGTTAATTCTGTAAATCAATATTGATCCTAAATCCGGATATTTGATAAAACCTAGGAGTATTCTAACCCAAGTTTATTCTCATGTCTATCCTGGGGTCAAGTTACCCTAGTACACAAATTTGCAGCCAGTAGGGTGCAGCCGTCTTTCTTACATTTAAAATGCCAAAATTGACCTGACCCTAAACAGGGCGTTATGGATACCAGAGGGCATCACCATGTATCCTATTTTCATTCTGATTTCAAGTTACACTTGTACAGATATTTGCAGGCCGTTAGATATAGCTGTCTCCGTTGGAATTGAAAATACCAAAATTGATGTGACCTTAAACTGACATTTAGGGGTCACCAGAGGTCACTTCTGACCCCAGTTTGACCTCTCTGCAGAGGTCACCGAAGGCTTTCGTTGTGTTAATCCTGGGATCAGGTTACCCCTGTACGTACATTTTCAGCTCGTACGTTGCAACCGTTTACGATTTATGAATAACATAAAAACGAAAAACATTCTTCGTCTTGATTGCTGCGCAAAGCCCATGTTCATAATGATGGCATTAGTCAGAGCAGGGAGAGACAGGTTGACCCCAACATGTGCATTGTGTAAAAGCAACGATGGTGTTCTTCTTTGCTGCAGGCACTCAAACTATTCAAGAACACTTTTGGTCTACCACAGAACGAATGAGATGCTACCATCAAAATTCTTGTTCATTTCATGAATGGAAAAACGGAGGTTCATATAAAACAGCATTTCCATTGGGTCTTCCTGCATGAGATATGGGCATGCCTGCGCTGGAATAGTTGGACACACTCAAACAAGAAAACATAGGCTCCTTGCGGTCATGTGGGCAATCGATGGTGGAGTTGGCTGAGATGAAAGATGAGAGAGATGATGATAGATGCAAGAACACTCACAAGGAGGAGTCAATTGCTCTTATGGAGAGTGACAAGAAAAAGCAGGCGGAATCAGGAAGAAGATTGCTATGTGCATACACTCTCTCGATCTGGATGTACATGCGGAGCAGCTTTTTACATTGCAAATGGTTCTTTTACTTCACTTTCAGGGGATGTTGACGGAGTAATTAGCGATGTCAAAGAGTAGGTGGCTGGATTTAGAAGTGTTACGTCAGGGATATTTGAATACTATTGGAAAGAAAATTTTCAACCATGAATTATGGGATTACGCACCACCTCTAGAAAAGTGGATTTCAGATATGTCCTCTCCCATGAGCTTGCAGCCACGCCGAAAGCTGTGCTTGATGATTCAGAGGAGATGATGATCTGCAGTCCAAAACAGATTGAAAGAAGAAATCGTATGTTGAGGCATCCGTGAGGAATGCTAACCAAATGAACCATGCTATTGTGGATGGTCGTGCAGCCCTATTGGTTGTCCCATGGCTTGCGTTAAGACAAACCAACCAAGCTCTAGCCAGTGGAGTCTGTCAAGCAGTATTTGTAGCGAAGTTTGAGAATTGGAGATGTTTATCTAGTGCTTTAAAGGTACATTGAGTTTAACGCAAGGTATTCAGTTCGCTAGGCTAGAGGGTGTGGTGGCTGCAAGGTGTCCCAAGAGTCTTCCAATTCTCCACTTCCCCATCAGAACGAAGTCGTCAACATCCCAATGAATAAGAGGCGACATATAGCAGAAACGCTTGTGAGTGGAGCCACAGTTCCTCAAATATGACAGAGCAAAGTCATTACTTACCAGGTCAGCAAACTGCCTCACTATATCGACCGAATCTAAAGATCACCCTTGAGGAGAGAGATGAAGATGTGGTGACACATACCGTCTATGAAGCAACTGAGGAGTTGTAACAAATGAAACTGATGTCTACCTTATGCTGATGTACCACTTCTACGACCAACCCTCCATTGCTCATTTAACAATAATTCATACATGCCTGGAAAGATCTTTCATTGACATAGGAGCTACAATACACCTGGTTGGAACTCTTACTTACTCACACCGTGAGTGGATGCAACCAAGTTCCAATGCATCATGGAATAAGTAGTCGGATAGTGTGGAAAGAGATCTATCTGCAGACATAAAGGCTGTTATAAGCCACGAAGTTCATCTGTGCTTGCTATGAAATCGATGATGTGACCGCTATGACAGGTAATAGAGTGAAGGTCTGGATGCCAAGGACCGAGAGAATGCCAAAGCTTGAGGTTTTCTGGGTGAAGGTGAAGAGAGTCCATCACCTGTGTATCATCTGGAGGATGGCTCTCTATGAATCCCCAAATGCAGACCCCTCTGAGTATGGCGAATGAAGAAAACAAGCCCCTTCTAGCCTGTCACACACTCAGTGTCACAACAACCTGCACTAGATTTCATTATGGGGGCAGTCTGTTATTCTTGTACTGCAGAAACACAATGCAAAACCAGGAAAACTTCGGAATAGTTTTTGACAGTGAATTAAACTTCGATGTACACATCAACAGAGTTGTAAAAAAAAAGTTAATTCTGTGATGGCTATGATTGACGGAACATCTCGACATCAATATGTTCAAAAAGTTATACACGTCAATGGAAAGACTGCATTTACGGTATAGGGTACCAGTTTGGAACCCTCACAAGTAGAAGCAAATGTTGATAATCGAAAACATATAGTGACGAGCATCGAAGATGATCCCTGCATTATCGAACTTGTCCTATCAGGAGAGGCTGCAGGTTTCGAGATATTACAATACTGCATATATAGGGGCGATGCGTACGAAGTGTATAAGTTATCACACGGTTTTACGACGAAGGTACAGCCCGAAACTTCTTTCATTTTCGGTCTAGCCACTTACGAGATCACAGATTTAGAGACAAGTTCGATGTATACAAAGAGAACTGTAAACAAGATATCAGAAGATATTCTTTCGAGTGCCGAATCACAGATCAGTGGAACAATCTTCCGCGGGTAAAAGTAGAAGCACCGAGCCAAAAAGCATTCAAAAACCGCCAGGGGAAACTTCGGGAGCAAAAGGGGATCATTTACATCACTGATATAGATCTCTATGCAATAATATCTACTCGCTGAACAGGAAACAAATCAATCGACATAAGTTAGAACCTGGTACAAGAAGCTATCACTAAGGCCTAATCCAAGACTGATACTACTACTATCACCACTGCCAACATCATAATCATCATCATCATTATGTTTTTTTCGTTGTAACATATTTCTAGGTGATACATTATCAAGATGGTCATGGGAATAAAATTTATGTCATGCTAAAAATCAATGTATCCATATGTACATATTAAATTACCCTATTCTGAAAAATGTCCGGAGCTCAGTTAAGCTCAGCAGGTGGTTATGTGTTATAGATACATAGGATGACCACTTTAAAAGAAAACTTGAACCTTACCAAAGGTTCTGCCGGACTATAAGGCTAGATATACCGGAGAAAATTTAGGAAAAGATTATCAGGCGTATTACTTTGGGACGCCTGACAGATAAAAACTTGAAAGAAAAATGTCAACAATCATTAGGCTGTCACGAATAAAAAAAAAAAATATTTTCCCAACGGTTCCCTGAGAGACAATGAGCATATATTGCTGAAACACCGCTTGAAAAAAAAATATGGACGTTAGCTTCTGGTGTGGACAAACGGGCAAAAACCCATGGATTTTATTAAGAGACAAGTTTCAACTAATCTAACTTGAAAACTTGACATTTGCAGTGAATGCAGCTGTAACTGTATACCTATGTGATTACTAATAAATTCAATTAGTTTGTCTTCACAATTTACTTACTGATTTTCTAATTTGCTTGTTCTATTTGTTTCAACTTGCTGCGTTCTTTTGATTCCCTTGTCGTATCTTTAAAATTGCTTGTCCTACTTTTAATTCACCGATGAATATCAATGAATATCGATAATATTTTGTCGAAGGTTAGACCTAAGGTAGTATCGATTAAATTTTGGAGTGGACCCCAAAAATTCTACCATTACCTCCCTTGCATCGTAACAATTTATGTACTCATTTTTAATGCCAGTCATTTTCGGAAACAATGTCACCTCAAAGGGTGAAACAGTTGAGCTGAGGGGAAGGGCGGTGGATTGGCACATACGAATGGAATTCTCTTTGAAGTAAAAAAAAAAAATGGTCGACCTTCCGTTCTATGTCGGTAAAGTATGTCGGAAATAAGGGGAAGCTACTTCCACTTGGGGAATTTCAAAATATGTATTTCAAAAAACGTTTTAATTATCAATTTCCGTTTCCATTATCGAGTTGTTCCATTTTGTAATTGCGTTGAACTTATTTGTCGTCGGGTGTTGACTTACCGAAGTTGAAACACGTCGAGATGTGTTGAGTGATAAGAATCTGGCCAAGTGGAAGGTGTAGTTTTGAGTGGTACAATCTTCTAAATGACGAAGTGCGTCCTGATTTTTGGATGTCTTAAAAAGGGTTAAGAAGGCCCAGGCAAGAGTAATTTGAAGAGTGATTGTATGGTTTCTGATAATATTTATCCTTTATAGTAGCTGTATGCCGGTGAGAAATTGATGGGCAACAAACATTTTCTTCAATGCAGGAAGGAATAGGTATTTTTTCAGAACAGGGTTAAACGCAGAGATGACTTGGATATTATTTTTGAGGTTATAGAAATAACCAAAATGAGTAAATTGGGTGAAAACGATCCGTGTATTAGTCAGACATTACGAACCAATTATCAGAAATCAACCAAAAATCATCATCATAATCAGCATCAACATAGGTTCCTTCAGTTTTTTAGTTAATCCGGCTGACTATGTACGTATGTATCGCGCCTAAAGGCCGCACCATTTGAGCTAGAAGGCTGAAAATTTAATGGTTTACTCTTCATTAAGTCTAGAAAAAAAATTAATTTCCTGCAAGATAATCTTTTTACATGGTGATCAATTCACAATATAAGTTCATGCTAAATTGGTAGCTTGTTTGCTTTTGGGTGAATATGAAAATTTTGACTTTCTTAGTGATCACTGCCCAACAGAAGATGAAAGAAGTATGATTCATTAATCACCTTTTTATAATTTTTTTTTAATTGTTCACCCCCAACACTGCATGCTACCCTAAGACATTGGTCATGTGACGCTTTCTATTAAGTGACCCTCCACACCTGTCCGTTGATTATTGAAGGTGATATCTAGCTGTTGTTGCCCAGTGTAAGTCGCCAAAAAAAGTTGTCTTTAGAACATTTAATAGCAGTCTTTTTGGGTGTCAACAATTCCTTCGTAATCCCTTTATCAATTCGTAAGTTCTCATAGTAGGAAAGTTATCTGATTTCAAGGAATTTCATAATATCGATAAAAAATAAACTGTATGCTTTCATATGACTGTGTTTGCTTACAGTGTATTTCGGAGTTGGAGTGTTCTCAATTGAGAACCGTTTTAACTATTGATGCGTTGATGCATTAGACTGTTTTGTTTTTGTTTTTTTGTAGAGGAATCACTATACAATACAGAAGTTTCAGTATTCATCTTCTGTCGGAATAGAAGTATGGCTGGAGTTTGACGCTGCAACATTCAAGCTTGTAAACATATAAAGAATGCACCTCATACGTTACCATTAAATAGAAAATAGCAAAAGTCATTTTTTTCCATACAAATCTTAATCATTTACAATCTTTACAGAAAAAAAACTAGCAATATTTTGGATATGGCTTATGTCCGATGATTTTTCATTATCAGACATTGGAATTATTTCTGAACTTTTGATCTTCTAACTAGCTTTTGGCGATTAGAAACCGGATTGAGGATATTCCAATATTAATCAAAACAAATAATTTTTCTGGAAATGACTTGACACCTAACGAAACGCCCTACCCAGCTTTAGATAAAATTATGTCTTTATTTATGTTCCTTATAAAAATGGTTCTAGCCATTTGATTCAGATGTCTGCACTTGATTTAAGGATATACTTAATTCAGTACCGGATTGTGACACACATGCTGACCATTGAATACCGATTTGGTAAGTAACTTTTGTCGGCCCATAATAGAGGGTCAGCTCAGCCAAACAATTGTGCATTTTGTGATTAAAGCAAAGTATAAAATTCGGTACACTCATTGCCAAAGGCACTGCAAAAAATCGGATAATAACCTATCGTGAATTTTCTATATGTCGCCAATAGCAGCCATCTTACTTAACGGCAACATCTCTTTCCAGATCAATTTTCTTATCAGTGATGTATGTAATATGATATTGATGACATAACTAGTTGAATTTAATTACCATACATAGTTTTGGGGAATTACCATTAGATAATACATGCAAGTCATTGAAAATTCAGGTGGCCACCATTTTCCGAGATGGTGGCCATGACACAATTCCATACTCAAAATAACAATCCAAACCTAGGGTATATCACTGGAAGTTCTATTCAACACTGCCTTCCACAGTAACAGAGTGTAGTCGAGTGTAATGCAGCTTTCTTACACTTTCGCTGTAAAACACATCCTTTCTTACATTAGCAGAAGCCATAGCTGGACTGTCCAGCATCTGGTAAAATATTCTTCATCATCATCATCATCATCATCATCATCATCATCATCATCATCATCATCATCATCACACTAACAACAGCAGCAACAATTGCTTTTCAAAATTTATCGTTGGACTAAGATCTTCATCGAGAATCATCAGACCTCTCTATCATGAGCGTTGCAGAGCCAGAATTTTCTGTAAATTCTAGTTCGTCGCACTATTTCACGTTTTGTAAGCTACAATTTCGTATATATAATCTCTGGGGATCCACATTGTAAATCATGATGTCCAGCTGTTGCCTGAGATTCTAGCAACATGTGTTTGTTCACAGTTTATTTTTGAGTTGGAAAGCTCTCAATTTAGGTCTCTTTTTAAACTGTTGATGTGTAAATTTATAAGATTGATCTTTGTTCATCTCAGAGCTTCTTTGTAGAGATATGCATCCCGCGCAGACGTCGCCATTTTGCAGGGGAACTGATGTCGTTGTCTCAGAAGTTGTGTCCAACGTCGGAACATTAATCTGTAGAGTGACTCTTGCTTCTCTCCTATTGTCGGTGGTCGCTAATTTGTGGAGTTGTTAGTTGGTCGTTGTCCAGGATGGTTGCCTCTAATGCTTCTATCCCGGGATCACCAATCTTGTACTGGAATCAGACTTAAATGTGTTTTGAATGAGTCAGTTATCAGATTTATAAAGCGAAGTAATCATTTCTCTGCACAGGCTACGGGCTTTTGATCCAGCCCCGTTTAAAATCTGGATTGAATCACAACGAATATACGTAGTTACATTAATAAGTCCGCAGATTAATGATAAACAAATATTTTACTCCAAAAGAATACAAGATCAAAATTTTGTTAATTATTGTTCCAGGCTATGGACTTATTGATCCACCCTCGTAAGTATCCAGAGCTAGATAGGTTGGAAAATAAACCTGGCAATATATTCCAACTGGGATTTGATAACAGAAATCGCTCTGAAATTATCCACAAATTTCTATTCGCTGTTCAATTCACACCCTCTGTTTTTCCCCAGGACCTTTCTCTCGCTTTCTCCCTTCCTTCACCCGTCTCTCTCCCACCCCTCACCACCTTTCTTAGTGTATAATTCTCTCCTCTCCCTATTCCCTCTCTATCTCTTCCCCCTATCTCTCTTCCACTCCTTATTTCAAGTGTGTATACACTGTTCTAATTCTCACTCGCTTATATTAACATTTACCCCCCCCCCCTTTTCAAATCGATATTCCTTCACCTTGTATTCCCTATACTCATTGCATGAATTTGAAATACATCTTTCTGCCTTCTGTATTGTCCATCCGTTATACTGAACATTATTCTCTATCTCGCTTCTCACTTTAATTGCCACGATGTTTCAGTCTCTATCACCTACTTTTTCACTGTCATTTGGGCAAGATTAGCTTAGTACGGCACAAGACTAAGTGGAAGATTATATTGCACCAATATTCAATGTATAGGGAGAGCTCGCTTGTTTCAAATGTTGGTGTTTGAAACCATGACATTATGTTTAGACTTGAATACCAATCTTGAACATCTGTAGGAAATACGTGAGATAATTTCTTAGACGTGATGCCCCAAACTTATGGGTTAGTGCGAAATAATACTATACAGTACAAATTGTTACCATCCTTACAATAGTTTGGGAAATCTCCGTTTGTATGCATCGAAATAACTCAACATAACTGGCCGTTACATGAAGTTGATATCCACTGGATATATTGGCCTGTGCACTGGACATTGCAGTGCCAAGTTTGAAGTCGTTTTAAGTCAGTTATCGATATGAGGACGGTGCTCGATTTACATGCAATAGAAATTAATCTTGAAACGGATATAGTGCGTTGTCTGATTATATTCTACGTCACCAGCGTTCACAGGCGTGTGTTTATAGGTTTATAATGTTTGGTGAGTATGGGGGGAAAAGAAAGAGAGTGGGAGAGAGACAGTGTGAGTGTGTGTGTGTGTGTGTGTGTGTGTGTGCATGTGTGTGAGAGAGAGAGAGGGGGATAAAGAGTGAAAAGAGAGTGAGAGAAAGAAAACAGAAGAAATAGAGATATAATCAGGTGTTTTTTTCTGTCGAATTTTTCTATAAAACGAGATTAAATCAGATTGTAGTCAGATGACGTAACGTCATTAGAAAAATCTCTTCTGATTGTTGCTAGTAACGACATAATAAACAAAGAACAGTGTCTCTTTATTCAAGGTTTAAACTTTCCGAAGATTTTCATGATACTGGATGCACCTTTTGAACGGGCATGTCCCAGTAATGATAAAACTGAGAATTTTTATTCCATATAATGAATTTTCTTGAATTCTCAAACATTCTATGAAATTCGTTTTATTCGTAATATAAACAAGATGAAATATCCGAAGTTGTCATCAATCTGCAAGCATGTATTCAAATAAAACTTGAACAGCAACAAGCGTTTTTCAATGTTCCTAGACCCTAAAGCTGGTAATGATGGTATGTTAAACTGAGTCGAAGGAAGTTAGGGCGGCTTCTCACTATAATATGAGAATATCATACCACAATCTCCAGTTATTGGTTCGTCCCCATGAACGTTCTTTCGAAATTCCAACAACTCCGTGCATTACTGGGCATCTCAATGTTATCAGTGGCCAACATTATGCTTTCTTCTATCCAATCAACAAGCACTACATCAAAGCCCTTTTGGGAAGTGGGGAAGCTAAACCAATATGGACGCGAAAAAATCTTCAAAAATCCTCCATGTTTCGTTTTGTCTCTCTATCTGATGACAAGGCACTGGGCCGATTCACTCAGTATCATGCCACAATCTTCAGTTAGTTGGTTAGTCCCCAGTCGAGAAGACACTGCAACTACATTAACCGGCTTAACACACTTCTGAATTTCCAATGTTCGGTGTCTCAAAATTCCTACAAAAATTTCCAATCCGGTATCGTCAGTCAGTCTTTTGCGACAAGTTTGACAGCAGTTGATCACATGATCAGCCTCTTGACTTCATTTTGTCCCTGGCTACCAAACTCTTGTCTAGCCAAAGGTCTATTTTGTCTGACGTCAGTTTTCCTACTGTTTGCTGCACAATAAACAGACACTTACAGTACTTTACTCTGTTTCTTTCACTTTTCATCATTGTATACAGAAAACTAGAAAGCACTTTCAGAGTGCAAACCTCTGCTAACGTCATTGTCAGGGGAAATAACTGTGCATGCATCCGCTTAGAAAATCTTAAATAACTTCCTCCGTTGTCTATCGCATATAGTTTCACTAAATATCATTGAAATTCGTTCAGAATTTTTGGGGATATTGCGTGGACAGTCATGAACGTATACATAAATGTTTGGGGGGAAAAAACGGGAAAATATAATCTGAACCGCATTTTTCTTACTCCATGGCCCGCGTTTCCATAAAATCTAATTTAAATCCATTGGGTACTTTCAGAGATATCGTGTGGACAGAAAGACAGACGAGAAAACGGCCTGACGGAAAGACACGACCGAATACATATATCTCTCCACCTTTGGTAGCTGAAGTGACCAAGTAAGATGCTTAATTCCTTGCTTATTATATGAATTCTTTGTAAATGTTGTGATACGTCTTTCCTTCTTCAATTCATATTTTCCTGCCTAATTGGCATCTCATCATAATAACTCAACAACTGGCCATTGTACGTAGTAGATATTCGCAAGGTATGAAGGTCCATGCACCGGACTTGTCATGTTTGAAGTTTTTGGGATTTACAGGAGAGGGCTGTGCTCGATTGGCAATGAAAATCTATACTGAAATCAACACGTATTTTGCACCCGTTCATGTGACGTGATCATGACACGATCTGCGTCTCGAACCATTTCGAAGTAGTTTTGTGAAGAGAGAGATTGTAAATGTTTATCTTTTCACGAGAGAGTGACAGAAAGAGAGAGTTTTCTTTTTATGAAAGTGGAAGAAAGAGAATGTTTATCCTTTTTTACTAGAGAGTGAAAGAAAGGGGATGTCACGTTAAATCGAACCTATTGATGAAATGAATATTTTCCTGCCGAGGTTTGAAAACACGTCCAAGTGACTGAAGGCAGCACTCTTACCGACTGGGCTAAACTGACAAATCATGCACATCAATATGATAAAAGATAGTGAAAGTCATTTTTCCATACAAATCTTAATCATTTACGATATTTTCAGAAAAAGTGGCAATATTTTGGATATGTCCGATGATTTTCTTCTATCAAACATTGGGAATATTTTTTTAACTTTTGGAATTCTGACTAGCTTAGAAAACCCTGACCAAGAATATCCGAATAATAATCAAAAATAAATTTTCTAAATGACTTGACACCTAAGGAAACGTCCTACCAAACTTTGAATTGGGCAGATTTGATTGAATTGCAATTTCAGCTCAAATCTCAAAATCTCTTAATAAGTTTATTTACATAATAAAGCTATATTTTTGCTAATGTTTCTTAGAAATAGTTCTAGCTAGTTAATCCAAATGTCTGCACTTGACTTAAGGATGTACTTAATTCAGTACCAGATTGTGACACACATGCTGACCATTGAATACCGTTTAGGTAATTTAATTTTGACGACCCATAATAGAGGGTCAGTTTAGTTAAACAATTGTGCATTTTGTGATTGAAGCAAAGTATAAAATTCGGTACACTCATTGCCAAAGGCACTGCAAAAAATCGGATACTAAGCTATCGTGAATTTTCTATATGTCGCCAATAGCAGCCATCTTACTTAACGGCAACATCTCTTTCCAGATCAATTTTCTTATCAGTGATGTATGTAATATGATATTGATGACATAACTAGTTGAATTTAATTACCATACATAGTTTTGGGGAATTACCATTAGATAATACATGCAAGTCATTGAAAATTCAGGTGGCCACCATTTTCCGAGATAGTGGCCATGACACATTTCCGTACTCAAAATAACAATCCAAACCTAGGGTATATCGCTGGAATTTGTATTCAACACTGCCTTCCACAGTAACAGAGTGTAGTCGAGTGTAATGCAGCTTTCTTACACTTTCTCTGTATGAGACATCCTTTCTTAAATTAACAGAAGCCATAGCTGGACTGGCCAGCATCTGGTAGAGCTTGTTGAAAATACTCATCATCATCATCATCATCACACCAACAACAGCAGCAGCAACAATTGTTTTTCAACATCCATCGTTGGACTAAGATCTTCATCGAGATCCATCAGACCTCTCTATTATAGACGCCACGGAGCTAGAATTTTCTTTACATGTCTAGTTCGTCACACCATTCTATGTTTTGCCGGTCACAGTTTCGTATATAATCTCTGGGGATCATCGATGTCCGCCGGTTGTCTGAGATTCTATTGTCATTTGACTTTTCTAATGTCTTTTAATGATATATCTGACTTTGCTTTTTGATATAATGTACTGTCTTGTGATCTCCAAATGCGACATGGAGCATGATTTCCTCTTATGCACTTAGCATGGTTCTCAGTTTGAAGGCCAATCTTCTGATGAAGTTCCATGTTTCAGCTCCATATGTGACCATCGGATGTAGGTATGTTATTCAATGATTTGTATCATCATCACCAGCAGCAGCATCACCAACACTTATTACCACCACAACCCCCACCATCATCACCATCCCCGCTTAAAATCGAGACAGAGAGTTCCGCTCATCATCAGCAGCAGTAGCGTAGCCATTACCATCATCCTCGCCACTACCATCACCATCATCAATATCACCTCTACCATCACTATTATCAACATTATCAATGACGATATCAATGATAATCCTTTATCATTAGGAATGATAGCAAAAATAATGTTAGGATGCATCTATAGGACCATTACAAGCATTTCATACCTCTCGAATCATTATCCTAACACTTTAGGTTAGAGATTCCATAAGATTAAAAATAAAACCAAGATTAAATCCACTATGAATGGCTGCAGTAAATGTATTCATTTACGAATTAGCTATAAAAAAAAGTAAACTGAGTACTTTACGCAAAAAAGAAAAATGGCAGCCATGGGCGCCATATTGAAAATTCATGATGGCTCAATATCCAAATTTCTTCTTGGAATGCCTTTGGCTATGAGTATACCAAATTATAAGCTTTTATCGCAAAATGCACAATTGGCTTGAAGTTTCAAGCTAAGCTGTTCCACTATAACTCAGTTTCTCCGTCCGTGCATATGTTTTTTATACGAATTAATATTCTTCTCAAAGGCAAACATAATTAAGCTTAGGAAATGCACGTTTGCAGATGCCATGATGCCTGATAGCATAAACAACAAAAATTCATTTGATCAGTATTCCAACCATATACGAGTCATTACCCAAAAGTACGGGGAATTTTTCCCACGCTGGCAAAAACGAAACGGTTGGTATCGTGTGGGGTACAACACGTGTAAATGTGAGTAAATTTTTAAAATGTCCAGTCCTCGCAGCCTGTGCAGCAAAGGCATCAAAACAATGAATAACCAACCTTTTTAATACAATGGTAAGGTGCTGCTCTGGGATTCAAATATCCAAGGTTTAGGCTCGTTTGCTTCAATTTTATGTCCTGTCTTGCTCAACGATAAGAACTGAAGGTCGGGGAGTTCGGAGAACATTTTGATCAATCAGTTCAGATTGATCAAACTGTTCATCTGTCAAGTTGCTCAGCGTTTTCAGTGTCTCATAGGAAATTTCAAACGTTTCTCGAATTCACGCCTGCAGAGAAAAATCACATATTCTTTAATTCTCCCTGTTTATGAGAGCCATTTCGAATCTGGTTTTGGGAATCCCAACCCAAGGTATTCCTGACGCCAATACGCTGTTTAGGCTAAGTAATACATTTCCTGTGTAATAGGGGTAGGTCATTACAAATAGTACTATAACGCATTCATAAAAACTCCGTCGGATTATATATTCATTTCTTGGTAATATAATTTTCTATGCATAGAAACAAAAGTGCAGACTGGGACAATGAATGAACAAGATGAGAATGTGGGGATAAAGCCGTTTCAGCCTTCGACTTTCAGCTGGGCTGTTTAGTTCAACGGGAAGGGCGACGCTACGTTAAAGCAGCTACCTATCGGTTGCAGCTTCGATTCCTGCAGCGACTCCATTTTCTTTAATTGTTTGTTCTTTTTCCGTTGTCTACACTAAGTGACCTATTCTCCGTGTAAGCTCATTTCAAATAGAATTTCAAATATATATATATATATATATATATATACATATATATATATATGTATACATATATGTATATATATATGTGTGTGTGTGTGTGTGAGTGTGTTTGTGTGTGTGTGTGTGTGTGTCCTATGCCAACTGTATGAAGGATCAGAAGATAGACAACGTTTATCGAACAGGATGTGATAATGTGAAAATATTTATGAAGGAACTTTATTTTGCTCGACAAATGAACCAGGAAACAGCCTATACGCGGCTGTGTTCTCACCAACACAACGACGCCCCTTGGCAATGTATGAGTTTATCACACACACAAACACATATATCCCTAAAACAGGTTCACAGTAAAAAAGCTAATGATTCCCACAATGAAATTAAGCGTGTAGCATTGGAATCCAAATTGAAGTAATAGTGATAAAATCCAATTCTGTATAAGACACGAAATACTCTGAACACAGTACATTAACATCGATCGGAAAATAATGGACTTGGATAGAATAACACCGTAAGAAGATTTTTGACTGTGTGAAATTGATGAAATGTTTGAAATAAAAATTCTTTTTCAATGTTAAATGTGTGTGTATAGATATATCCATATATAGTCTAGAAAGCGTTATAACTTCAAGAACTGAAGATGTAAAATAATGTTTTTTTTTAAAAATCAACGTCATTTCCGTCCATTATTTCTAAATATCTGTTAATGCAATTAATGTGAGATTTTCAAAGCGTAATTAGATATTATATGTGATTTTTTTCTTGTTGGGATCATCTGTTGTTTACTATGTTACTGTTTCGGGGAAATCAAAACAAAACAGTAATATGAACATGTCTCTCTAGCAGTGTTGATCACCCACCAAAACCTCTCAACCTCTCAAGCTATGATTTTGATATTCAGCTTATATTATTTTAGGACCGTGTCATAATACACGTTTGTTATTTCACATAGGGCATTTTCATAGGTTGTATATGGATGTTATTTTATACTACACATCATTGAATTCTTTTGAATAAAGGGCTTACTTAGAAAGGTTATCCAAAAAAACGCACTTGAAAACGAGGGATCATTAAGTATTACACCTGATGTGACTCGTTGCGTTTGCGTCACTTCTGTTTTTACCCACGTGAATATTAAATCTGTTATGTCGGATTTCAAGCTCAGTCTGCATGCAAACCATCTTATGATATCATCTTCAAGAATACTAGTTAATAAAAAAAAATCAGACTGACGAATTTGACGAAGATATTTCTTGATCACTAACCTCAGACTGAATTATTTACGTCCTACACCATCTCACTTTCATCAATATTTTAAATCGCTTCTAACTAGATTATCTTTGTACATATGGTTATGACAAAACCACATAGCATTCCAATTAATGAGCGACACCATATGGACTCACCCGTCGATATGCTACAGACATTTGTTACTTAGCATTACTGGTTAAATCTACCATCCCGCCTATTTACCTCTCAGTCTGACAAATGGACCAGAGTCAACCCTATCCCTGGTCCACTGACAAGGGCAACCCCGTCTCTTTATGTCTCTAAAATACTGATATGTGTCGTAATAGTTATACTATTTCATTTTTTATTTGATAAACACTTCTCATTTCTTCTATTTTTTCATACTCTCATTAACATATTCTTTAACGATTCATTATGTCCAATCTGATAAATTTTTAAATGATCCCGATGGCTGGTCATGGCTTTATAAAATTATCTAAAAATCTTACACTTTCATAGAACATTTCTCAAAGAAAATAGATACTTCTTGTTCTACAAAGCATGCGTACGATATGGGATGATAATGAATACCGTTTAGAAATACTACTTGTTCTAAAAGGCATGCATACAATATGGAATGGAAATAAATCTCGTTTGTCAAACATTTTACTGACGAATACCCTATTATCGATTTCGATATCCAAATTTAGGAATGTTGGGTGCATTCCGTTGTTGCGACTTTTTTTGCGTTTTCTTTTTTTAGTTAAAATTGATTCGAAAATAATTAAGTATTAGCCTGAGTTACGGAACCCTAAATCTAGGCACATATAAAATACGACACTTCCTTTAGCCTCTGTCTATAAAACCAGTAACTTCCAGTGACCATTGCTCGCCAGTTACGTCCTTCATCCCCACCTCTCTCCCTCTCTCTCACTTCGACTGTCTTAATTCTCTTCAGGGAGAAAACATGGGTTAAAACCTCCATTTGCTCTCTATAATCTAAATAGTCTTTCCGTCCTGTGTTCTTCATCGTGTAAGAGTGGCCCCCAAGTTTGCTTTCGGCGATCATAGAGTGGGATGTGCAACATCACTTCACAACTTCGTTGTTGGCAAGACACTGATAACTTTGTCTCCATAATCAGCCTTTTGTCCTCGAGATACCAAACCTCATGGATTCGAAGCATTTCAGTTATCTCCGTCTCATTAACTCACGACTGCGACTATATATCACACAGAGCCCTTACCAATTCGTACGAGTGCTCACTTCTTTCTTTTCTGTCTATCCACTTGTTTACACTACATACCCATTTTACCTAGAATCCAATCTCTTTCGTTAGTTACTTATTAATCCAGCCGATACAAAAAAAAATCACCCTAATAATTACATGTCTTTTCTTTCCAGCTTTACATGTACTGATTATAAATGTCTTACAGTTAAAACATTAAATGTACGTTCTATTTGTTCGTCGAAACATTTACATTTGCTTTCTTTTTAATTATGAATTATTCGTTTATTCCCTGTGTACATATCTAAACATGGCGCGTAGAACTCTTGTTTCTAAACAAAGGAACTGTCATGTACATTCCAGAGGTGACAAGCTACACTCAATTGACTCAACTTTCTCAACTCTTCTCGTGACGTCAGCATGTGGCGGTAAACTCAAACACGTGAGCAGACTCCTCAGTGACAACTAGAGCCATCGTTGTGCTCAAGGCTATTTTATAATTAGAGGAATGATACTTCCGGCAAAATTGATGATTTGACAACTTTGGAAAAAATAACTGAATGGATTTCTTGTATTTTTATTTTCGACAACGTGTTTCGCAGTGATGTGGTAGCGTCAACAGATTGGATTCAATTTTTAAAATCTGATCTGCTGACACTGACGCCCAATAAGCTATCGTCCAAAAAGATGTGACTACCAGGTTTGGTCTCCTTGCTTAGGTGGGATGACCAGAGGGTGGCCAGTCCCCCTTCTTTCCCCCTTTCTTCCTCCTCTCTCACCCTCCCTTACTTCTAGTTATATTTTTCTCTCCCTTCTGTGTGTGTTAATTCATTTAATAATCCAATTGAGTTTTCACTTCTTTCAATGATTCCTTCGTTCTCCTCTCTTGTAATTAGTACTCTTTCTCTTTTTAACCCCTTTTCTTTCTTTCTTTCTTTCTTTCTCTCTTTCTTCAACATTGTCTTACGCACTTTACCGTCAGCACATTTCTCACCCTAATATCTATATAATTAAAAAAATGCCCTTGCTCGCTGTCATTCTTCCTCTCCCTCCTCAGCGTCTTCAACTTTCACCCTTCCCCCTCTTTCTTTCCTCCAATCCATGATATTTACCTCTCTCTCTTTCTTCCTCTTCCTTCCCTCTTTTCTTTTTGATCTTCTTCTCTTTCTTTGTCATTCTGTCATATTTTTCTCGCTCTCTGTTAGCCAAACGAGATTCTTCTTGTTCTCATGTAACTCCAGGAAATGTTCCAGACGGATATTCTAAATGCTTTAATTAAAAAAATTAAATCATCACACTTATCTTAAACGAAGTTTTAAGAACCGCAAATAACACTCATTACATAGAATAAACGGTGACAAAATTTATTCTTAAGTGATACTTTCAGGCCTGATTACTCCCAATTTTATTTTATTTTATTCCATTCATTTTTAGTTTTTGATTACACAGGTATACATTGGAAAAAAGTGTTTATTGATTATTTCAGATGATTTTTGTGTATTTTTGGTTATTGAATTCAAAAATGAAGTATCAAAACGTTTCCTCTTTTTAAAGAAACACATCTTTCAGTTTTAGATTACAAGCTTTTGCATACTTTTGCACTATATACGAGTTCTGTCCACAAAGAAACTGAACTTTTAAAACAGTACGCCAATGAGACTTTTTTGAGTAGGAGTAACCTTGAACTTTTGAATAAAGAAATCTGCATCAATCCACGTCGGTTAGTTTAATTACTTGTGCGAGAGCAAATGTGTGTCTAATGCACTTAAGTTTTTTCCCCAGAATTGAGCAATGATCGTTTTAGAATTCCTGTGATTCGTGGAAATTGTCGCCTAAGTGTCTGTGAATTTTCCGAAGAAATATGAGCCTGTAAAATTTATTTTTTAAAATCATGTTGCACGAATAGTTACAGATTCCCACCTCTTCGGAAACTCCAAGGGCAGTTTGAGGACGATTCCCACAACATGCATTTTTACAATGTGATCTTCTTCCGTCAACGAAAAATGTCATCCAGATTTTCATCATCTTTGGTGCATATTCTTCCCGATTTGAAACGCTAGCATCACTCGTGGTATTGTGCATAACCCCGAAAATGCTCCCCATAGATCTGTTGCAATATGAGAATAGTCTCCGCCCAAAATTTCCTAATTTGAAACAGAATTCATCTGAACCCTTCATTATTCAAAATTCAAATGAAAATCATTATTCTCCATCTCAACGTTTTTTGTTGTTTTTTTTCACTTGTAAACATTTCCAAATCTTCATTATTATTCAAAAATGAAAATAAAATCTTCTAGAGTAATCATTTCAGGTGATTTTTATTCATTCTTGAGTGTTGAATTAAAAAGGAAAATCCTTTACTAAAAACTTCTTTTACTTTTTTTTTATTTTTAAGTAAAAATTGAAAGATAATTCAATGAATATACTAAGGTGGTAATTTCTGAGGTAAGCTTGAACGCTGCTGTTCATAAACTAAAGGACGAATTAATAATGAATTATCGTTGTAAATTGAACCCCTTAATAAAACTATCTTGTTTAAAACCTCCTCCTGGGTCCCATTGGTAACTGCAGAAGATTTGGTGGTGATTGCTCCGACGGTTCTTGAATTTTGCAATCACGGTCAGGCAGACATTTAGTGAGTTATATTGATAGTATTTTTTTAGGTTGCGTAAACGACTAATTTGGTTAAAATTTGCACTGTTAATGAACCTTCATCTCCAACCCTTTCATACAACATAATTTCTGTGAGATAATCTTCTAAGCACCTACAGACTCGGAGACCTTTCAGCTCGAAGAAGTGGTAAGACAAGGAGATACCAGCTCACCCAAACTCTTCACAGCCTGTCTGGAGATGATCTTCAGTCTTGGAAAATAAAGAAATCGGAAAAGATGGTGAATACCTAAGTAACTACATATTTGCTGACGACATCACCCTTTACAGAGAATCTTCATGATCTCAAAATAATGCTAGACAAACAGAATGAAGAAAGCAAACTAAAGGACAAAGACAACAATCAGAATCAAAACGCTGGGCTGAAGAAAGTAGACCACTACATCTTCTTGGAACAATGAATCCCCATCAAATCCTCGAAACCAAGAGAAGAATCACTCTAGATTGGCAGGCATTCGGTAGAGCAAACACAATCTCCAAAGACAAGAAAACCACATTCACCCTTAGAAGAAGCGTATACAACCAATGAATCTTCCCGATAGTCACTTATGGAGCTGAAACAAGGAACTGGACCAAAATATTGACCCTCAAACTGAGAACCGTGCAACGTGCACAAGAGAGAATCGTGCTCAACATCAAATGGAGAGATAGCAAGACAGCTCAGTATATAATAGGAAAAACATGAGTCAGAGATATCATCGAATCCATTAGAAAACTCAAATGGCATTGGGCTGGTTATGTTGCAAAAGTGGCAGACAATTGCGGGAAATCACGACTTGTAACGTAGATCCCAGAGATCACATGCGAAATTGGTCGGTAGAAAATAAGATAGCATGACCAACTAGACAAGTTTAGTAAGTATTGGCTCTGTGACGCCCACGACAGAGAGATCTTTGGAAAGATTCAACGACGGACGCTAAAAACCTGATGATGATGATGATGATGATAATGACGATGATGATGATGATGATGATGAATGCCATGCACAGCCTGAAATTTAGATTTAGTCCTACCTCACATAGCCTCCACTGAATTAGTGCACACTCTAGTTTGTGGGTCAACTAAGTTTCAGTAGTGATTAACAGTTCATAAAATTAGGAGAAGTCTATATTGTCTGCTCCAGTCAGAAAGAGCTTCTTTGTTGTTCCCTAAAAGCGAGCTTCAGTGTTGATCAAAAATAGATTTTGAAACTGTTAGTTGAGACGTCATCGTTGAATATTATCCATGTTAATTATTGATTGGTTCATTAAATTCAAGGGAGATTAATTTATGAATCATAAGGGGAGGTGCGATAACTGTGCAGGGACCCACTTTCCTAACTTCTCCTTTTGCCCATGTAAACAGTTTCGATGACAACACGTAAACTAGATAACATATCTAAGTAGCACACACACGCATGCGCACACGACTGGAAAAAGAAGTTCAAGGACACGAGACAAAATCTTAAATGACATAATACAAAGAAACCCGTAGAAATTCCATGTTTTTTTAACAATAAAATACAGAATATGCGCGCACACACACACACACACACACACACACACACACACACACATATATATATATATATATATATATATATATATATATAGAGAGAGAGAGAGAGAGAGAGAGAGAGAGAGAGAGAAGAGAAGTTCAAGGATAAGGAACAGACTCTTTCTAAATGATATATTACAAGACAAGTGAAACCCATGGTAATCGTACATTTTAAAATCTGTACAGTATAAAATATGTGTACGAAAATAGTTATTATTTCAAAGAGTATAAAATTCAATACTTCCTCAGAAATAAAAACCAAATAAGAAAATCTGATGTACAATTATATCGATGATTATTCTAATTTTATAATTTCAATTAAAAATTCATATTTTTATCCATTCATTTATTTTTTGTTAATTTATTCAATTGTTTTCAACTTACTTTTATCATATTTTTTTCATCAGTAATAGATATCGGAAGGTGTAGACAGAGAAGCAAATAAACAAACAGAAAAGGTCACAGTCAATAAAATAGACAAGGAGTCGGGAGACTACGACTCTCGGGCCAAATCCGTGTCGTAGCCTCATTTCAACAAGCTAGCGGCCTTATTTCTATCAATCCACTAATTTCATTGAATATGTGACGTTGCGTAAGAAAATCATGTTTTCCATATCAATATTGTATTAGAGAATAAGATAAAAATCTATCTTTTTAATATTCTAAGGATACCATGCATCCCTGCTGTTTTATTAATGTGTACTATTTGAACCACGATTAAATAACATTTTATCCACCTGCGCTGATAAGATTTCATTGCTCTCATTGATTAATAGTACATTGAGGTTTATACGGATATATACACCTATAATGGAGAAAAGAAAAAAATATTAAAGTGATTCAAAATACAAGCTGTTTCCATAACCTTGTATGATCGTTGCTTCAATTTACATTCGCTTTGGTCCGCAAGCATTTCTAATCCGGTCCGGCCCCCCAAAAGTTTGCCGACTCTCGGAGCAATGCTGAGCGAGTACGTCACGCCGACGATTAGTTAGTATACTAAATTCGATTGGTGCTTCAGAAGTGTGTCATACTTTGTAGTAAATATCCATACACACAACAGCACGTATGAATTATGAAACAAGGATTTCGCTCATAGTCTAATTAAAAGTCATAGAATTGTATCTCCTTCACTGAATTTTGGGGGTTACATCGTCATCATCAGCATCTGTCGTTAGACATAGACCTTCTCCAAGATCCGCCCAACATATCGATCGAGGGCACTGCGGTGCCAATATCCCCTGAACTTGGTCCGAATTGTCACGTCATCTTATTTTTTTGTCGGTTACAGTTTCGCATATGATCTCTTGGGATCTACGTTTTGAGTTGTCATGTCTAGACTTCGTTTGACATTCTTGTCACATTGTCTACTAATAACCATGTGAGTTTTTTTTATGGATTTTATGATATCTCTGACTCTTGTTTTCCTCTGGTATATTGTGCCCTCTAGAGATCTCTCAATGGTGACGATAAGCACGAATCTTTTTTTTGTGTACATAAGATGGTTCTAAGTTTGTAAGTCGGTCTTTTGGTTAAGTTCTCTGTTTCAGCTCCATAAGTGACTTTTAGGGGCATGTGTTTGTTGTAAACCCTTCTTTCAAAACTGATGGGATATTTTTGTTAATGAATGTTGAGATTGCTCGACCGAAATCTTGCTAACTTGTGATCGTTATTTCTTAGTGAAAAGAAGATTCACAGACTGGGAGATGATCTCCAGAACTAATGTTATTAAAATTATCGAGAGAAATACTGTGTATCGAAAAGGTTCGTTCTGATTTTGACATTAGATATTTCAACTAACTTTATTTTTTAAAAATTGTTTTCGATTGCGCTGTGACGATTATCATACAAGCGTGCGTGCCTTTTAAAAATATGTAAAAAATTAGGGTATTTTTATAGATTCATTCTAACATTGAAATAGGAGAAAACAAGCGACTTCATTGGTGTATTATGCTTTTTATTTTAAGAAAGGTAAAAAATGTGACTCAAATGCAAAAAATGATTTTTGCAGTTTATGGAGAATATACTGGAAATAATCGAACGTGCCAGAAGTTGTTTGCGAATATTTCTTGCTGAACCATGCTTTGCAGTCGAGTAAAGCAGCCGAGTTTCGTAATGATCAAATCATTGCTGGAGAATAATCAATGTTTTATGTCGCGAAGACAACCAACATACTCAAAATATCCAAATTAAGCATCACAAATCAGTTGCATCAGACTGATTAAGCTAGCTGCTTTGATGTGTGGCTCCCACTGGAGAAAGTATTTGTGTGCGATTCACTACTCAAACATAACAAAATAATGTTCCGTTTTTTAAAACAAATTGCAACAAATAATGGAAGATGGATACTTTCCAACAAAACAACACATTATATAAGAAGGTAAACAGGTGTCAGCGATATCATTACGTAACTCAAAAGGCAATGGGCCAATCATGTTGCTAGATTGTCAGACAATAGCAGGATCCCCAGAGATTACATACGAAACAATGGCCGGCACAAAAATAACATGGTGTGACGAAGTAGACTAGTTCATACTGGCTATGCGACGCCCATGATAGAGAGGTCTTGCGAATTGAGGGGTAGGTTTATGTTCAATGATGAACTGTAAGATAATGATCATGATCATGTTGATGGTAATGATGATGGTAATTATGATAATAATCTGGGAAAAACACGTTGAATTATAATAAGGCTTGAACAATGCGATTTTTAACAGAATGGGAAGTTCTTAAACGAATAAGTGGCACTAATCAAGGTATACCTTGTATCTTATCATTCGCCTTTCTTTCCGTTACTATGTTACCGTAGGTGTACACTCAGACATACGTATGCAAGTGTAGGTGCATACGCACACGCATACCCTTTTTTGTACATACGCGTGTGTTAAGAGAGCGTTTTGAGTTTTTTTTTTTAAGATTTGCTCCACGTTTTTTTCCTTTTTTTCTCTTTCATGCAAGGATCAGGCATAAAGGGCAATAATTCAACGAAGACCTGTTGGATTTAATGAAGTATCAACTTCAGTTAAATGATATTAGAGAAAAAAATGTTACTCTTATGATACTGTCGCGCCGTTATGTCGACACATGGGCTTCTCCAGCAGACCGTTTATCCCACTTTCTTAGTTGCCACGTGAGCAAATTCTCTTTAGTTCATGTATTTGTTTGGGTTTTTTTGTTTTGTTTTGTTTTTTCCAGCTGAACCTTTTCTCCTTCAAGGCTTTTCAGTGCTCAACGCTTCGTTGCATGTTGGTCGCTTCAGCGGATCATTTCACTCCCCCCCCCCTTTCTAAAACCCCATTGGTTTAAAGGCTCAAAACCTGTTGATCAGAGATTGGCCTTCTCAGCGAGATTGGACTCCAGCACAACCAGGGCTTTACTCAACACCCTCTTTGTGCATCGTCATCGCCAAAACTACCATTCTTTCAACGTCCGTCGTTGGGCATAGGCCTTCCCCAAGACTCAACAGATCTCTCTCTCTCCCTCTTTCTCACACTCACTCATTCACTCACTCACTCACTCACTCACTCTCTCACTGGTATCGCGTCGCCAATATATCCTAAACCTGTCTAGATAGTCCCGTCATCTTATTTTCTGCCGATCACAATTTTACATATGATCGGTGGAATATTTCATGTTTCCAACCAGGGGACCTTTTCAATTCAATATCGGCTGACCCTGCTGCTTTTTGCCCTCCCGTCACTTTCACCGACTCATTTTCATTCTTTGCGTAGGTCTGATGTTCTAAGTCTTGAACCCCGAGACACCGTCAACTTTCACAACTGCCATACCCTGACCAACATAACAATGCGATTCCTTAAAAGACAATTTGTTGACCAATCGCACTAGCATGATGGTTTAACAGCGAAAGGAAAATGACACTTTAGTTTTATTAAGTTGTTTGTCAAGAATTGAACACCACTAAGAAAATTATTTGTCAGATTTTTATTGAGTGGAAGTACTGCCATCATCTTTTGTTGGCCCATTCATTGCATGGGCATTATATATTTAGATATGTCCAAGCATCTCTATGAGACACTTTTCGGTCGACTTTCTGTCGGTTACTCTGTCAATCCCTCACATGCTTGATATCAATTTTCTCCTCCGTCTCATACTCCTTCTATTGTCCTTCCTCTTTTTTATTCTCATGGGGAGATTCGCGACTTTTAGACTATTTCAAACTAGATTGATTTGAAACCTAGACCAGACCTTCTTTTTCTCCTTGGTTGCCGAGGAAAGTTGACGGCCAGCGACAGCGACGCAGGACTCCATCTGTCAAAGACCCTCCCCCCTCTCTCTGTCTCTCTTCATTTGTTTATTCTTAATTACCCTTTTTTCTTTGCAATTATTTTCATATATAGAAACAAAAGTAACTAGTTTTAACTGCTAATCATCGGGTATTGCTAAGAAGTTCCCCTGCAAAAAGGTTTGTCGCTGATTGTAGGTTACTAGTAGACACATAGACATATATGGGCGTAAGGGTTGTTGACGCATCGTTGAACTTATGTGTCTTCTTTATTCAATTATAGAAATGTACACGCACCTACATACGCACATACACATATGCTCACACAAATTTTAGTCGAGGATCCAAGATGGCGACCGTTTCTCAGAGTGGTCGCTGGTTTGGCCCCCCTTGGTTTGGGGGGAGCGGAGGGCCAAATTTTTGTGCTGATATGATGTATCGTTGGAAGGAGAGTTTTATCAGCATTCCAACAGCGTGGCCTGTCAATTTTTATCTGTTGTTCAGGGGACATGGCAGACGGAGACGTGATTATGGTTGTTCCAGTGCATGCTGATAAGGTCCTTTTCCCAATACATCTATACGTATATGTTTGCTGAGCCTAATGTTTGTGCATAGGGTTTGATGTGTCGTTACGGGAATTTTTTGTCCGCTTTCCAACGATGTATCTTGTCAGTTTGTATCTGTTGAACGAGGTAGTTTGTGGCCAGGGACGTGAAGGTGGGTGTTTTGATGTGCTTTGCTGTTGTTGTTGGCTTAACAAAAGGTGGAAGTTATCATTTTTGAGGGTAGAATCTCGGCAACCAGGTTAAATGATATCTGAAAATCATCGAGAAAAGGAAAATGAGTGTTGCCAGTTTTTCTATGAACTTTAATGGCGTCCATTTTTGGACGACTGTGAATATATATTTACTCCAATTGTGACTAGATTGTTTTACGTAGGTCCTTCCCAAGATTTGTTTACTTCTTCCTAGGCCTATTGCCTACCCAACCTTGAAGTTTCATTGAAGTTCATAGAGAGAATTTTGAAGAGTCATGTTGACAGACCGGAGTGGGTGTGGAAGTGTACTCAGTACACGTTCCATGATTTGTCCTAGAATTTGATCAAATCTTTCTTTGTGCGTAACCCACCTTCCAAAGAGGCTTCAATGGGGTTCAGTGAGTACTTTTCTAGGTATCAACTTACACCCTTTCTTTACAAGGTAAATGTGCCAATTGGCCAAGACAGCGAAAATAGAATTAACAATTTTCACCATCCTTAAGTTGGAAGTCTATTCATTCACTGTTCATATCTGTTCTTCATGTTTTCCGACGCATTTGTAATCATTCTGTGGGATTATATATCTATCTTTTATAATATATATATATATATATATATATATATATATATATATATATATATATATATATATATATATTCTAGAAAGCTTTATTGCTTTAAACACTAAAGTCACTCATTTTCCCAATATCTGTCAATGTAGTTTATGTCATTTTCTTCGGTGTTTCTCTTCCCTGTTTTATATATACCTCATGATTATGGTAAATTGTATAGATTTTCTTTTATTGGGATCATCAGTTGTTTACCATGTAACCATTTCGGGGATTTTGAAAACAAAAGTTCTACTATCATGGCACTATACAGCTTATGTCATTCATATAGTTTGTGATTTTATTCAGGGTATTATGTGTATAGTATATTGATATTGTTTTATACTACACATTCATTTTTTTAAACAGGGCTCACCTACGTAGGTTAGCCAAAGACGTATTTAACGATGGTGGATCAGTAAGTATGACAACAGACATGACTCGCTGTTCGTGTCATTTCTATTGAATATTTGCCCGTGTGAATGATAAATCCGTTGTGCTGTTTTTAATATCAGACTGGGTGCAAACCAACTTATGATATCGTCTTTAAGAATACTAATTAATTTCGAATAATTCTCTACCAACGTATTCAACCGAAGAATTTGATATTTTCTCCACTAGCCTTAAAGTTAATTATTCCATGTCGTATAGCATCAAACTTCCATTAAATTCTATTTTTAACACTTTTAATTATCAAATATAGTACCCATATATACATGGTTGAAACTAAACGAAATTACTTTCCAGCGGGTAGTAACGCAGTAGGAGATTCCATTAATACACTTAGACTATTTGTTACATGGAATTCCAAGTTCAATCTCCCACTCAGCCCAACTACCTATCAGTCAGATAAATAGACCATAGTCAAATGTTTTCCCCTTTCCTTGGCTCCAGTCAACACTATATTCTTTCACACTGAAAAAGACTGGGTCCATCTCTTTTGGTTACCTGATTCCCCTAACATTAATACAAATTGATTTATTTTAATATACACTATTCATTTATTCTATTCTTATACACTTGTTAACACATTCTCTGATTTTTGTTATCATTTCACTATGGTCAAGCTGATATGATTTAAAGGGATCAGGATGTCTAATCGTGAATTTATTAATAATATTACACACACACACACACATACATACAAAAATACAAATCTGCTATTCGATATACGATGGATGATTTGGTTTATTTTGCAAAAGTGCTCGATACAAAACATTTAGTAAGAGTGGAGCTTTCATAAACAACTGCCGCCATGCAAGAGTGAACCCTAAAACCCGTAGATAGCTAATAACTAGATAATATATGTCCTGTAACAAAATCCATCCCACTTAACTGATGGATCACCAACAAGACTGGTAAGAAGTGTCGGAAACACTCCAGCGCAACCAAAATAATTCATAGCGACCAGCCATAAGCACAGAGATTAAAACCTCACTCCCTTTAAGGGAGATAGATAAACAAACAAGAAAAAAAAGACCACAAATATTACAAACAGATGGATTAATCGGTATAATATCTTAAAAGGTTTTAAAACCCCCAAACCCAAAATATCAGCGTTAAGATACTACGAATGGATGAATCATAACTAGGAAAACGGAAAAGGGAAGCTTAATTATGATAGGGAGGGGCTTTCTACCGAGAAAGATGAATGGCAAAATATACACCTTCCAAAAACAGTTTTAAACATGGATCTGAATAAATAGAATCATTCGCCCGAAGAAGCACGAAGGGGAGGAAAATAAACGTGTATTTGTAGCGAATCTATTATTTCACCATGTACATAATTATGAAATCTTATGCGTAAAATTTTTCACTAGAGTTCTGGATTTTTTTTTTTTTTAAATTTTGTATTACATTCTGCGTCCTGGATCTAAATCTTTTAAATCTTCTATATGTTATGGTTATCAGGGACTATCTGGAAAGTACTATATGATACTGTTTATTGTTAAATCGATCACATATATTTATCCACGCACACTTGGCAGTATGGCTCGCACACTGAAGCCAGTGTCCACGTATCCCTTGGTACGATCTAAGCCATACGGAATCCCAAGCAGTTCAGACATCTCTGCTTCGACTCCGACGCCAGCACAATCAACGACAAGAAAGCTTCCACCTTTCGCTCTCTCTTCTCTTCTCATTTCTTCACGCGATTGATCAGATTTATTTTAACATTATATGTACTTCATTTTCATTCGTCATTTGAGTCCTTGTATTAAATGAACGTCTTATTTGTCCATCTAAATCCTTGTATGTCTTCTTTTTATGCTATAAGTTCATACTTGGTGCGCCTTCTCTTCGTACATCTCCCTTCCTTCATAAATATCACCAGTGACGTCGCCGCGCTTCTACCAAACCATGAGGAGCCAAATCCTTCGTCTTCCAACATCCATCACTTCGGGGTCAATAGTTTGGGGCTGCTAGTTATATTAGCCCCCAAAATAATAAATAATCTGAATTTATCTTCTTAGATCAATTCTGATAATTTATTATTCTAGGGGCTAATATAACTACCAGCCCCAAAACAGTCTTATCATTCCATGAGCTATTAAGATAATTTTTCTCAAATAAGTTGTTTTTTTTTTTTTAAATTCCAGTCCAAAACTGGAGTTGATTTTATCATTCTACAGAATAACAAGAACAATCCTCACCAAATTTAGAGGAGTAAGAATTAATATTCCCCAACCATGATTTGAAATCACAACCAACTGATTGGTAGTTGTGTTGCTTACCAACTGAGTTAAATTGACAAGACTTACATAGTTAAATACATGTTAGAAATATGCAAAGGATTATTTCATTTTAATGAATTAATATATTAATAAAATTATCATTTCCCGACCATGATTTGAAATCACAGTCAAGTGAGTGGTTGCTGACTATATTATTGACTGGGTCAAACCGCAAACTGACGAGTCTTTCATATCTACAAATCTATCTTCGAGATCTATGCACAGATGTGCAATATATATTTTTATGATATTTCGTTGTTATATATAGGATACGAGAGTTCTGGGAATCATCTTCGGTCGGAACAGAAGTTGGAATGGAGTTTGACACTGCAGCATCCAAGTCTTGTATCACTGTTTTATTTTTTTTCAGCTAATGCATTCTTCAGCCTTACTTCAAAGGACAAAAATCAAGTTCTTCCTTTCTTTACAGCCGACTCATTTTCTGTTTTGCTATTTCCATCAATCAATCGGTTGATCTCTTAATGTGTCCCTCACTCTGTGTAGCCTGTCTCTGACCCTCTGTCTTTTTTTTTCCCCACCCATCAGAAGAGGTAACACATCTAAACAAAGGCGGATCAAACGATTTGGAACATTACAGAAAAATAATCTTTTTGGCTATTTTCCCTCCACTCCATATCCCACCCAGCGCCATATTTATCCCTCCTCCTCCTCCTCCTCCTCCTCCTCCTCATCATCATCATCATCATCATCATCATCATCATCATCATCATCATCTCCAACAGGAATTTCTTCATACTCTACTAAAGATGTTGAGTTCTTCTTTTTTTTTTAGCTTAACCTTGTTTATCCAACAACCGTGCTTAGTGACATCCCCTCCAAAAATCTATTCTTATCATAAGCTAGATTAGAGTAACACTTACCAAGAATATCGAAGTAGAGATAATGATAGGTTTCTTTTAAAAAACAAGTATTTTTTTTTTCTCTTTTAAAAACCCTCGTTTCAGATAAAAACAAGTGATACATTGATAAAATGGGATTAACCGCTTATGTAAATAAGCAAACTAATCAGAATGAATAAAACAATTGAACGAAAATGATTCTAAAAAAATCACGTTGGCCACAATATGTTTACCTTCAAATTCATTTATTAAATCTAGTAACAACTAAAAAATCACCAGCAGACTAGTATGTTAACTCTTTTTGCTGGGTTTATATCCAGCAGAAATAGAGATATGAAGGTATATGTTATGTCAAACCACTTCAAAATTGAATCCCACATCAATCTGTTCCTATTTTCTTTCAAATTCAAATTAACTTACTTCTAAAACATCCTAAATTATAGTTGGATTTCCAATATGAAAACAAAGAGATATTTTTTTCCATCGACTAACAGTGAAAAACAATTCCCTTGTTCTTATCTAAATAACATAGTATAGGTTGTACCACTCTAATCTGGCGCCATGAATGTATGGGAAGCTTTTTCGGTTGAGAGGGGCAAAGGCTTGGTTTGTCTGAAGATTTATGTGTGCCTTGTGATGTCCAATAGTTGTCTACCATTCTTGCAACATGGCTTTTCCATTACCATTTAACTTTTCTCTGATATACTGTGCTGTCATATGATTTGCCAATGCAATGCCAAATAGCATCTCTTGTGCATGCTGCATGTTTCTTAATTTGAGCACCAACAAAGAGGTACTAATGTATACAATACCATCAAATCACCATAGCACCACACAAAGCCTGCCCCACCAACCAGCCAAATAGGCTTGAAATTCTTCTCTTTTTACTTGTCTGTATTTGTATGTGTATGAGTGTCCATGTGCTCTTGGTCACACTTCCCAGACTACAGCCTTGAAAATTTGCATGGTCACTTTTCTAGCATTTTATGCAATCTGACAATTGTCAGGTCTCAAAGTTATGTGATTTATCATTATCATCATCATCATCATCAGTCTTTTAATGTCTATCATTGATCATAGACCTTCATTAGGATTTGCTGGATGGCACGACTGTCAGCCTCATTTTGAGTAGAAAAATTTCGGCCATTTTTCCACTAGATTTGAGTCATGTATAAGCATGAATAGTTTTGCATGAAAAAGGTTTTTCACTCTGATAGGTAACTTTTCACTTTGATGAATGAGTGCCCAGTTCATGCTTTATTGTGCAGTTGATGGTTGCAAAGTCTATTTTTATGAGAAGGGGTAACATACAGTATATATACATATGTATATACATATATATATATATATGATTTCAGGCAGCTTCAGTCAGAACTTGGTCTTGGAATAGAATGTAAAGAAAAACATGTGTTTGGGGCTGGTTGACATGCTGGGCCACTAAGTATGCTGTTTCATATGCAACAAAGACAAAGGAAAACAAAATATCAAAACAAACTTCAAACAAGTCGTTGGTGTCATTGTTCTTTTCTTATTGTTCTTCTTTTTCTATCGTCTATCTTATTATAACACATTGTTGAGGTCCACTCTAATATGATTCCCCTTGTCCCACCAGGTGATCATTATATTCCTCAAATCTTACTTTTCATTGCTGTCTGGTTTAAAAATCTTCATTTCTCAATTATAACAATATATTGATCACATCTGTACCTGCCAGCAAGAGAACTAACTTGCCCAATCAGATTGTACCAACTATCCCCTCTTATGGGTTACGTTTGTACACTTTTTTTCTGAATGTTTACATGATGATGTAATAAACTTGACAAATGTTTCAGATTTAAACGACCCATCCAAAGGAAGTCTCTCTCCCATGATAACTTTTGGTCATATTTTCGTTTTAATGATTCAATTTCACAGCCATCTAAATGAGAAATGTACCAACCAGCCCCGGCTTCCCCCATATCTGGAAACATTGGGATTTTGAATATAGGTTTTTAGTGGGGGATTCAATTTACAGTGTAATATCATTCTAAATTAGTCACCTAGTTTGTGCCCGGCAGCATGCACACTTGTCTTTGTGAAAATTCAGACTTTTTTAGTGATCACAGCCAAATAAAAGGCAATAGGAGTAATTTATTCTTTAGTCACACCTTTTACCAGTTGATCATCCCAAACACAGGGGTCACCTTTTTGGCATCTTATATGATCTAGCAAGGCTAAGTCCAAAGGTTGTGTGATTTTGGCAGCATGCCTCAAGGGGGTGATCAATGAAAACAAAATTAGAACAAGGGTTGATCAATAAATAAGTTACTTTTCTTGTCTTTTGTTGGGCAGTGATTATGAGATAATCTGAATCCTATCTGCCTGACTATTTTAGAGAAGAGATGGATTCATGCCTTTCCCAAGGGCATTAGAGAACAAAAGCAACTCGGGTTGCTGATCTGTGCACACAAGTACATTTAACCGCTTGCTTTTCAAGAGTTTGTTCTGTACCACTTTTTGTTTTTAGGAAAAAAAGGCAAAAAGCCAAAATAGCATTCCAGCATTTTATTTTGTGGTGAGCCATTATAGAGGTAACAGTTTAGCATGAACTTACATTGTAAACTGAATCCCCCTTTAAAAACCCATTTAGGGAGGAATAGGAATTTTCTAAAAAGCAAAAAAAAAATGATTTTTCTAGACATAATAAAGAGTATATGTTTTCAGCCCTTTTTGATCCATTAGTGTGGCTTCTATGCATGACATATACATATAGAGCCAGCCAGCCAGATTCACTTAGAAACCCAAAGAAACCTATGACAGTGTTGGTGACAGTTTTGATTAATAGTTTCTAATTAAACATGACAAAAAAAATCAGGAATGACATTTAAACCAAAAGGGTGAAATGAACAGTTCTAATCAGGATTTCCTGGAAATCATCAAACTTTAAACATCTTAGGAAGGCTTAAGAGTACAATGTTATGTGTAAAATATCTAGCCATATAATAAGCTTGAATGCAATTTTTTCTGTCTATTTATTTGTTTGTTTGTTTGTGCTCAAATGGAATGATCTCATTGGTTGATTCACTTTCCTATTATGATATAACAATAAAAATTACATCATGGAAACTATTCAGACATCATGTCTGATTATTACATAATGAAACAGCTTAAGATGAATTGAGACTTGCAAAAACCTTGAAATTAGGATACTGGAATTATTAAAAATGGATTATCAAATAGAATAGCTTTACGCTCCATAGTGCCGCTCTATACTTGAAAAAACCTGTCATTTTGTACAGGTATATTCTAATGAAGAAGTTAGTCTGAAAGAATCCTTTATCTTACAGTTTTCAGAAATTGCTCTCAGACACTAATAAAAGCACAGTGGTTTATTTTAGAAAATTAAATTTTAGCAAAAAACAAAAACGTTTGTGAAATTCTCTCCTACTATGGGAAGCACAGATGTGAATATTCAACTTGTTTGATTTTGTCAAATTCCTGCACGAAGTCTGGAGTTGACTTTGTTTTCCTACAACAACAAGAATAACATGGACAACCCTCAGCATTTGTTGGAAAAATGCTAGAAACCCTTTCTTCGATGTTGTATAATGAAATAAGGTCAAAGAAAGTAAGGGAAAATCTTTCGATAACTAAATGATAATTATGACTTATGAATAAAAGACTTTGACAAAAAATTTTTGGTAGTTTTGCACCAACCTGATAATGAACGCATAGAAATCCATAAAAACTTCTAATAGTCCTACATAAACTTCTATCAATGTAAATATTGTTTAAGTACAGTATTTTATCAGTATGAAAGAAACTAAACATATGCTGGATGTCTCTTTCCAATTTCCTTTCTAATTGAGAATAAATTATAGAAGAATCAAAATGCATTAATTTTGATTAGTTTGTGCTATCTAAGAATTCTATAGCATTCTTCTGCCCCTATTCTAGAAGGATTTGATTTGTGATCAAATCAATTTTCTTGTGAAGATCATAAACACTCGATTGGTTCATCTATATCCTATTTTCCATCATTGTCAAATTTTACAGTTGAGCTGTTGGCAATATTATTGGTTGGAATTTTTAACATGTTTTATGGATTCAGTGATCAGCCAGTACCTTTTGGAAAATCTAAATTGTATAGCGGCATATGAAGATGATTATTTCAAAGCTTTTGCCTGATCTTCAATTCACCGTGGTACTTTCAAATCACTTCACATAAAACACGAGAAACCCGTACAATGTAAGCAGGAAGAGTTTGTTATTGCACTAAAATTGTTTTTAAGTATACCTTATTTTCGAGTGTCATTTGATCTCCGATCATCACAAACATAATTTACAGCATGGGTCTTGCTTTTGTGTCTGATTTGATAGTGTCTAACCACATTTTCAATTTTATTCTAACTATTCACACATAGCAAATTTGTACCTTTAAACATTCTGATGAATTTTCCTTTGAGAGGTGTCCGTCGAAGAAGCTTTCAGGATTTATTTCAATGATAAAAACAAAAACAAACAAACTTGAAACTTATTCTTCAACTTAATCATGCATTTGCAATGCATCTGCCAATTACAGCAATATTATTCTATTCAGGCTTTCTCACGGGAGAATTTAGTTAACGTTCAGATGAGAACCAGAGCAGCTTCTAGCAAACATTTCTAAGTACATTTTTCTGAGACACCATGTATATATACACACACAGACATGTATATATACGTATATACATAGATATATTTGTGTGTGTGTGAGTATATGAATATATATATATATATATATGTGTGTGTGTATGTGTGTGTGTATGTGTGTGTGTGTATATATATATATATATATATATATATATATATATATATATATATGTATATATATATATATGTATATATGAGAAGAAAGAGGGAGAAAGAGAGGGGGGAGAGAAAAGAGATTGAGAGTGATGAGCAAGTGAGTAGCTTAGATATGTTACAGATGAAACCAGTGTTCTCCTCGCATGAATATCATCAGCTGCTCCAAGAAAATGATTGCTTTCACTGTCTTCATCATCATCTCCAAATTGAAAGGAAATTGGGAGGAGACATCCAGCACATGAATGCATTGATTTCATTCACAGAAGGAGCTGCTCAAGGCTCTTTAATACTGCCAAAATACTGTATCTAAACAATAATTCATATTGATAGAAGTTCATGAAGAACTATTCTAAAAAAATTGTATAAAGGGATGATCATTGAATAAGTTACTTCAATTACTTTTCATATGGCTGTGATCACTAAAGAAAGGCCGAATTTTCAAAAAAAAACAAAACACTGCCAGACACAAACTAAGAGACATAAACTAAGGGACCAGTTTAGCATAAACTTACATTGTAAATTGAACCACTCACTAAAAACCTATTTTCAGTGGAGGTATCTAAAGACAACAAAAAAAAAAATTGTCTTATCTAATCATGATAAGAGTAAATATTGAGATTTTCAGCCCTCAAGTTGCATCGGTTGCAGACTGTACTCCTAATAGATACATAGCCAGTCAGCCTGCCAGATCAACTCAAAAACTGAAGAAACCTGTGTTGATGTTGACTGTTTTAGTTGACAGTTTTTCAAATTGGAATATCCAGTTTGACATTCTGGCCTGCAATAAACAATGATGATTATAATTGCTTGAGACAGAGCTAAAAGGTTAGATTTATCATGTGTCAAGAAGAGGAGCAGAGAAAAAAAAAAAAGAAAGTAAATTTTTTGGAACAGATAAATATTAAAAACAAACAAATTAAAGAGGACCTCGTTAGTTTTTGCTCCCAAGTATCTCATGATTCTTCATTAAAGGAGAATTTATTTGTTAATTGCTTGAAATTAAGATAAGTGGATAATCTAAAGTTGAATCATATTTAAGAACGTAATTTGTGCCTGCCATTTTTCCCACTGAAATTTCAATACACACGCACAAACACACCCACACACTCATATATATATATATATATATATATACCGACTACATGGTAAACAACTGATGATCTCAACAAGAGAAAATTTACACATAGTACCATAATAGCAAAGTATATGTAAAACATAAGAAAACCCTGAAGAAAATTACATAAATGTCTATTTTGGGGGAAATAAGTGACTGAAGTGACACGAAAAAATTAATTTCTCATTTTTTAATGTGTTTAGTGTTTAAAACTGTTAAGCTTTCTACAATATATATATATATATATATATATATATATATATATATATGTATGTACGTGTGTGTATGTGTGTGCGTGTTTATGCATAAACATATATAAAGAACAATGTATATCCATGTGTATATATATATTTTTTTATGTGTGTAACACTTCTCAGTGAGTGCACAAATACTACAATCTAACTTAGATAGCTGAGGAGCAACACTTTGATCCTTAGCAGAACACTGAGATACTCTGAGCCAAGGCAGGAATGCCTATTCATACATAAATAATCCCATCATTTTTGACAGATACTATGTATATATGTGTGTGTGCATGAGTATTTATATACATGTATACATATATATATATCTGTATACATGTCATTATGGTTGTTGTTGACATATTCCTTACTGGCAATAATCAGGGGAGGATTCTTCTCCCCACCTTTGCTGTTTTTCTTCTTAGAGTGGAGAGTCAGCTCTTTAGGCGAAGTCCATCCTCACTAACTTGGCAGGCAGAAATGGCCAGACAGTAACTTTTTTTGTCAGAGTAGCTTTCACTTCATTGGGCTATATTTTAGGGTCTAAGAGCTTCACCTGTCCGACTACTTTACCAATAGCTAAGGGATGGTAGATGGAATCTTACCTCCACTAAGGGTATTAGTATGACGTGATCACAAACTTTGAACTCAGTTTTCGTATATATATATATGTGTGTATGTATATATGTGTGTGTGTGTGAACATGTCTATGTACATGTATATTTATATAAACATACATACATATGTATGCACACATATATATATTTATATACATATGTATATATTTGTGTATGTGTGTGAAGCTAAAGTCTGACATGTAGTTTCTAGCTGGAATTCTACATAGAATTCACCGTTGCATTAAGTGCTTTGACAAGGAAGAGGATTATGTGCTTTACTAACCTATTTTTCTACCAAAGAATATGTGTGTGTATGCGTACATATGTATGTATATGTATGTTTATATACACACACACACACACACACACACACACACACACACACATATATATATATATATATATATATATATATATATATATATATATATATATATATGAATACACATATATATATTCATATACATATGTACATATTTGTGTATGTGTGTGAGACTAAAACCATGTAATTTTTAGCTGAAATTTTATATAAAATTCACCACTGAATTAAGTGCTTTGACAAGGAAGAGGATTATGTGCTTTACTAAACTATACTTCCTCCAAAGAAAGTTGGTTGGGATAAAAAGAAAGGAACATTAAAAAATTAGCAGACCAAGTTCAGAATAAATAACTTGATATTAAAAATGGTTTCCTGAGCTTCTAGGCACCATATAGTACTTATCTCTATACTCTAATGATTAATTCTATTTTAGTCCTGCCCCTGAAAAAACAAGAATTTTATGTCAGATTTTGGGATTTGATCAGAGGCATTGCAGGAAGGGGCTGTTGCCCCCAGTTGCAGGTATGAAGTGGCACAAATTTTCTTCTAGCCGATAATGCCTGTTAATCGATAATTTTGCCCTCCCCTCCATAGATACAGCAGAACCATCCACTGGCACAGTTTTTGCCCCCAGGTGCAGTCATTACTGTTGTGAACAGATCAATTTTTTCCACAAAACACTTAATTGTATTTTATTATTTAAGAGTATGTAATACAGGAATCATGAAAATAAGTTTTTATTTTTGTTTCACTCAATATTTTTTCTGCTCTAATCTCTTCAAACTACCGATTGATTCCATTCTGTCTCTGACCTTGAAATAAAAGATATTTTGTACCAGATTTTAGCACTTGATTCAAATTATTCGGAATTAGGAAGATTAGACATGTCTCTCAAAGTAACTAAAAGAAACTTTGAGATACATACTTTATTATATTGGATAATTTTAATTTGTTTGATCCTTCTTTAATTTGGTTCTTACAGACAGAATTAAAGAAAAGAGACAACAGAAATTGTTTTTTTCTGTCTACATTCATGATACTCAAAGGAGAAAGTCTACTTCCCAATTTTAAAATCGACGAGTTGCAATAACAGACCCATAGAATGGAAAATATTACTTTACCAGATTTTGTCATCTTAACAGATCAACTTTTTACCCCATTTCATTTTGAAGCATATTTTTTCATTTTACAAACTAAGAGCAGTAATATAGGAATCATAAAAGTAAGTTTTCTTCTCTTTTACTCAATTTTTAAAAATTTTTTGTTGCTATAAACATTGTCTTATACAGTCTATAAAAAATCTCTCAATATACAGAGCAAGCATCATATAATCTGCCAGATTTCATCTTTAAAGCTAGTATGCTTCAAAATAAAAATATGTGTACATACAATATGTATTCATTTATGTTGCAAAAATCCTAGCTAGCAAGTGGAGAAAAAACTTTTTCCATTATGTAACAGCCATAACACCTTCACTTTTAGTTTAGAAATAGCTAAAATTGTATCTCTGGTTGTTTCCAAAGATCTTGCAAAATTGGTGCTACCAGGCGTAAAATGTTCAGAATAGACTCATTCTTGCTAAAAAATGACAAATATTTTTGGTTCAGTCCAAAATCAATAAGTATTTCATAAACAAGTTTACTAGTTAACTCATGATGTTCTGATAGAAATAAGATATAAAAAAAGACGAATCCATTAGGAGCTCCAACAGCTTGGTATAGAATCTTTTGGGTATTTTGTTAAGAAACAGTTTGGATGAGACAGGACCAGCTGTACTTTCATTCGAGGTTCTTAACTTCAAAAACTAAAAACGTCTGACTGAGGAAAGCATTATGCGTCCTACAATTGTGACCTTGACCTGTACTATGCTAAACCTCACAGGAAATCTATATGGAGCCTCACTGTAGAGCCATAGTTATGAAACTAATCTAGTGAACCATTACCACTGTGTAAAGAGTATAACCCCTGCTGGGTGCCCTCTACAAACGGCCTTGTGCCAGACTAAGGTAAGTTTAGTACAACATATGTCTGGAAAGTATGGAGTCATTTTATATTATCGAAAAAAATAGTCCTACAAAGGTAATGTCAAAGTTAACCCAATGCAAAATGGCTTCCACTGGCTAGTAATGACCACAAATGACCTTGAACAATCTCCAAACTCAACCTCACATAGCCACTGACCTTAGCAGTGAAGAGATGTATGCCTATGCTAAATTTAGTGTTGTAACTATTATGATATAGGTTTGAATATACTCTGGGTAGCTCAAAGTACATAACTGGGGTACATTGTAAATATATATATATATATATGTATATATATATATATATATATATATATATATATATATATATATATGTATGTGTTTGTGTATACATATATTTGCATGTATATATCTATATACAAGTATAGTTATATATATGTATATATATTGTTATCATTTTTTGATGGTTAAGTTATCTATGATTGGAGAATGCTCGAAGATTGAAGAGTGCTTGATATCAGGAATAGAACAGATGTAAATAGAAATACACAGAAAATTCAGTGCTTTGTGACTCCAAGTTAGTGCAATCGCCAGACTGTCTACTGATGATTGCACAAGCATGAAACTTGGAACACAACAAATCACTGAATTTTCTATCCCTCTCTCTCTCTCTCTCTTTCTCTCTCTCTCTCTCTCTATATATATATATATATATATACATATATATATATATATATATATATTCATACATATGACAGAAAATATTTTTTTATTTTTCAAAACAATTCAAAATTATGACATAGTTTTATCCATGTATAAATTCTCAAAAAAAATCTATTGCATAAATGTAAACATAAATCAGAGTCTTACTTCAAATTTAACCTGAGTTTATCTGCAACAGGCATAAAATGAACACATGTAAAATAAATTTACTTAAACCTACATCCATACTAACAGAATAATAATAGAAAATTTTTTTTTTTTACATTGAAATAAGGGAGTAGTTATACTGAAAGGTTATTCTTGAGTCAGGGAATGCTGGAACATTTTCCCCATGTAAATTAATGGTAATTGCTTTTTCGCTTCATGTCATTTCAGCTCACAAAGGGTTTTAGAGAAATGTTCTGCTTTCAGATAGTGGGGGAAACCTCTACATCAAATTGATATATGAGATGAAAACTCATCTCATATATCAATTTGATGTAGAGGTTAAGCAAACCAAAAGTTTGATCCATGGAGATACAGATGAATATGATGGGGAGTGCTCTAGCAAGAAACCTGTCCTATTTTTTAATACTCTCGAAACATGGTTTTGGTAGAACAGCCGACAAACTCCATAATAGAGAATAAAATCTCTAACACACATACAAAAAAAACTAAATTATTTGCTCCAAGAACATAAAATTGTATAATAAACTGATCAGACTAAAAGTGGCTAACATTACGCATACACATTGATACTTTGGGGATATGAAAATTGACTAAAAACATTTTCTCTTTAAGCATTTCAAATGGGAAGTTTACATTATGATATATACATATATATATATATAATGCTATTTTGAAACAGCTATCCTATCAGTCGCAGATTCGATTCCTGCAGCAGCCCCATCTTCTTATTAATTGTTTATTCTATTTTTTGTTGTTTAGGCCAAATGATACAATGACCATGTAATAACGGGAGATCGTTTCAAATAAAAGTTTCAATATAATGTAACGCAATTTATTATCATTCGATCGGATCATGCATCCATTTCTTTATAACATAACTGTCGCATTGAAAGAATCCAATGAAGCAGTATAGAATAAGAAAAAATGAATATTTGGGCCTTTGCGTTGCTGGCAGCTGTTTAACTCAATGGTCAGAGCAAAGCTACATTGAAGTGGCTACCCTATTGGCTGCAGGCTTGATTCCTACAGTAGCCCCATTTTCTTCAATTGTTTATTCTATTGATGTTTTCAAGGCCACATGATGTAAACACTGTGTCATAACGGGGGATCATTCAAGATATATTTTCAATAAAATATAATGCAATTTAAATCATACATACATATCTGTATACGTATTTGCACCCAATGACCGTTATCAATTCAAAAAGGTATTGTAGCTATGTATACAAGTGTGTGGGTTTATAAAAAGCTCTTAGTGACTGTTGTTGTTGTCTGATTGAACTTCAGAAGCCACATTCAACTCAAGTATAGAAATATCTGATATTTTCGTTATGAGTGCTACCTGACTTTTGCTTTTATCTATGAGTATGTGTGTGTGTGTGTGTGTGTGTGAGTGTGTGCATGAATCAAAACAATTTTTTCTTGTTAAAACAAAAAACAAAAAATCAATAAACAAAGTTTCCCAAATAGCTATTCATTAAGCTAAGCTTAGCCAATCACAAGACCTCAGCAGTAGAGCACCCAGTGAAGTCCAAACTCATTACAATAGCTGGGTATTTAATAGTCTCCTGCATGAGAACCATGCATGACACATGGTCAATCTTCAACGTGTCTACCCACACACATTTGCTCACGGTTGGTAGCAGAAATTGCATATAGCTGCTGGTGCCAGATCATGACCTCTGATACTAAACATAGTCATTGCATTGGGGAGATGCTGCCTTGCATATGGATCCCCAATTGGTGTTTTTTCTCTATCTCACTGGGAGTCAAGACAAGGCCAGTGGCGAACCACTTGGACTTTTAATAACCAATCAATAAATGTTTAGGGTATACAGGGCTGAGGAGAATACCTACTTCTCAATTTCCAGACCTGGAATCGACAATACTTTTTTTTTTTTTCAAATTACCCATAAAGGCTTACAGTGCCCTGGAACCTCCAGCTGCAGGGATCCACTTTGCTCATCTCTTACTGACCCTTTGTATTCCCTGACCATAAATCCTAGGTGCAGCCTTACCGTATACATATAGTTCCCAAAACCTACTTCTATCACTGGTGGAGTGCTGTACAATACAATTGTTATAGCTGATGTGTTATTGGGGTTCACCAAATTGTTATATACTTATTACAATATAGGAGAAAGAAGAAGAAAATGGCCTCACTGAATTAAGTATCATTACTGCTTTATGAATATGTCATTGATTGAGGTCAGCACGAGTCAGTGGGAATGGATGGGTATGTGCTGTAATATATGAGTGAGTCTACCGGAAATGTGTGTTCGCATCTTGTTCCCCATAAAACTGATGTCCATCAATTTCAGTACACTTTATAAAATCGCAAAGTAGATTCAGTGGAAGCTTAAAGTAGTGAAAACTGATTGATTAGTGGTTTATTTATCTTTTACTAAGATCAGATTGGTCAGAGTAGCACACCAGAATCCTCTTAAAGTAATAAAACTGTTTTGGTATCATGATATAGTCTCAACCTCACAGTGTGGAAACTCCAGCTAAACAGGTATACCCCATTCTACAAAAATTTGCTCAATACCATTTTGCTTTTACCAAATACTTCAAGTCATCATGGCTTTGAACTGTGCCTTTGAGCATATGTACTTTATCATGAATTATTCTGTAAAATTTGTCCTAAGGTATCAGAAAAGCCTAAGAGTGGCCATGAGAGTGCTACGCTTGGCGTAAAACTGGCACTCATGAAAGGTTATTCTTAAGCCTTGGAACACTAAAAAATTTTCCCCATATAAATTAATGGTAATTGCTTCTTCACTTTGTCATTTCAACTCGCAAAGGGTTTCAGAGGAATGCTCTACTTTCAGATGGCGAGGAAAACCTGTACATCAAATTGATCTATGAGAGGTAAGTTTGTTAACCGAGCCCAAAGTCTCTTGTATAAAGATAAGAATAAATATATGAATTGATGAAAAGAACAGAAATTTAAAAAGTTTGCTGAGTGAGATAAAAAAAGAAAAGAAATAACCATTAAGAGTTTGGGTGAATAACAATATTACAACATCCATCTTGTCCATGAAGGCAGGATGTGACACAATGTCAAGTTTAAAGTTGGGACCCACTCATGTATGTGTAGGCAAGAATTGAACTGTACCCACAATGTCAAAAAGATGTCATTGCAACCTGCCACTCTCCCCTTTTGGTGCAATATGGGGGTAGGGGCTACTCCAGGGCAGCTGCCTCAAACCTGATCCCTGAGACTGGACATTGTCTACCGTAGGACAAATCCAACAAAGATAGGAAGGGATTAGGTCATCCAAACAAAAGTCGGAATATTTCTAATGTTGTGATCTTCTAATTAACACTGCATGCATTGAATCTTACCGTTATATATAATGACTGTTCCTGGTCAAATTTGACTGATGGTGTTACAGGTGTTTGGTTTTTTTTCTGTTACTGCTGCCTGGTAGTGACCGTTAAGTTACTTATGGGAAAGCAGTTTGCCCATGTGTGCATTCAACCACTCTTTTCTCCGTCGATAGCTGTCATACCAGAGACAAGACATTTTTGTCGAGACATCCGATGATGAGGTAGGGGGCAAGGGATGTGGATTCATGCCTGTCCTCAAGGACTTTAGTGCTCAGAGAACTTAAAAAGCCTCAATCGAAATTCGAACTCAGTTTGCTGATGCAGATCACCATTTCTATACCTTGATGCTTTATTAGTATGTACACAAATGCATTTATACATATTTGTAGCTGAATATATACAAGCTGTTTCAAAAAGAATGCACCTGCCTTCTCAACACTCAAATGGCAATGGGCAGGCTATGTTGCAAGAATGTCAGACAACACCTGAGAATCATGACCTACAATATACATCCCCAAAGATCATACGCAAGGCTATGGCTGACAGAAAATAAGATACCGTGATGAATAACACAGGTTCAGAAGATACTGGCACTCTGACATCCATGATAGAAACATCTGGTAAATCTTGGTGACAGTCTGTGTCTAACGATCGCAGTCAAAAGGCTGATTATCATTATGATGTTGATGAGATCTAAAAACTATTTTTCAAAGACATAAATTACAAAAACATTACAGAAAGACGTTAATTAATTACACGTAAACTTTCGAATAGACGTTGAAAGTGATTTTCTTTAACCTGGATGCGGGTTTTCGACCCATTTCATTACGTACACTTCATTGCATTGGAAAACAACAAAGATGGCTCAAGGTGCATGATGCAATCGTTTCAAGTGCGAAATGCTGTCGCCCCTGAATACATTGCTGCCACGTGACTGGCACTTACTGTAGCATAGAATTTACATGTGCATAAATTCTACCCTCTTATCCCTTGGGTTGTGCCCTATATAAAAACCCCCTGTAGTGTACATGCATATACCATATATACTGTATGTTTACATACTTTCTCTCTCTCTCTTTCTCTCTCGCTCTCTTTGCACATGTGCACGGGCGCGTGTGTGTGTGGGAGCACATACACATTGGGTGTCTTCTAAAAATCTAATTGACTGGTACTTACCGTAGCATAGAATTTACATGTGCGTAAATTCTACCCTCTTATCCTTAGGGTTGCGCTCTATATAAAAACCCCTGTAGTGTACGTGCATATACCATATATACAGTATGTGTACATACTTTCTCTCTCTCTCTCTCTCTCTCTCTTCGCACACGTGCATGGGTACGTGCGTGCGTGCGTATGCGTGTGAGAATACATACATATCTGGTATCTTCTGAAATCTAATTGATCAGCTCTAATTGATCCGTTGTTGTAACAACACATAATGCATTGTTTTGATACAAGATGAAAAAATCTAATTTTAATTGTAATAATTATAAAATCGTCAAATCAGATCTTCGTACAAAAATTGCAACTAAACCATACATGTCCTCACAGAGTTTTAATCTATCTATCTCTGTATTTATCTATCTATCCATCACAGTCTGTCTATATCTATTTATATTTGTATGTATGTATGTATGTACATTAATGCATGTAAGTTTATATCTGATAGATAATTATATACTTATCTACATATATACAATACATTAATTTACATGCAAGTTGCAAGAGAAAAATATAACAAAAGATATTATTCCGTGGTTAACGTTACCATTGTTCACTTGAAGAATAAGTCATAATTCCTCCGCTGAAATTTCTTGTGCTATCTACTTGTACAGTACACCATAGGTTTGTCTGTATTTTTGTCGCTAACATTTAATGGGATAACCATTAAATGCTAGCGTAGTCTCCCTTACTTACCGGGTTTATTCTGACTGTTGAACATAAGCAGGACAACATGATGTTTTTATTATCTTTTTAATTACAGTGCAATTGCGAAATTATTTAAATATTTCCGCCATTTTTTTCACGGCATGTGTAAACAACTTGTTTACTGCTGTCATTTGGAAATGAAATAATTTATAAATTCCTCGATTATGTTGAAAGTATCAACACATCTGTTCCAGACATTTTTCGTTTCACTCTTTCACTGCATGTCAACCAACTAGACTGTTGCAAATTGCGATACCACTTCGCGCGGAGAGAGACGATCTATTAAATTTAGAAAATGTAGGGCCCGGGTGTTGTGCCTAATGCCTAAAAATAAAGTGCACATGTTTAGGTGGGTATGGTTTGCGCTCAGGGCGAGGAGAGAAAGGTGAAGCAGGAAGCTCAATTTGCCTTAGTCGAGGGGATATATACGTAATTTATTACGTAACATACATTGCTACTGGCTATATTTGCTCAATGCTCGGTGCATAGTGAACGTTTCAAGTGATTTTTCATAGGGGAGTGAGAACTCGGATCCTTGGTAAAAGAAAAAGAAAAAAAAAAGAGGAAAAGAAAAGACTCGCGCTTCATTGAAAGTAAACAAAAGCCACAAGATGTCGACTGAGTGGCGTAATCACCCCAGCAAGGTCACTAGATTGAGATCAGCTCAGCCGACCATTCTGAGCCTCTGAAACAAGCTACTTAATACAATTGTGTTTTCCTTCGCATTTTCCCCCTCAGCCTAATGAATGCGATGTCAAATTGTATCTCCTTACTTCTTTTTACGGACCGTAATCTTCGTATTATTTTCTGTAAATTTTCGGAGTGTCAAAGTAGGTTTGTAAATTAAATTTGAATGTGAGCTTTTTGTTGTTATTGTTTTTTTTTCTCCAAGTAATTTATCCGAATATAAATTATTGTAGCATGAATTTTATTAATTAAAATATCGTTAATTGGAGAAATATTTTCGAAATGATTTAATGAATAACGAGTTTTAAATAAAATCCTTTTAAAATTATTTGAAAAATCCTTCTAGAATCATTACATAAAATAGAGTTGTAGTTTTTACTGTCGGTATAGTACAATATTAGAAGGTTGAGAGGAAGGAAAAGAAGAGAAAAAAAAACGTTATGTAATCTCTTCAGTGAGCGCGTGTAGTTTTCATATAAAAAAAATGAGCATTCGCACGGACATTGCAACAGAAAAAAAAGAAAAGAAAAGAAAATGTAGCCCAACCGTTGGGTAATTGATTAACGAACTACGCGAGCAGACCATACAGTGTACCCTTACTGCGATAATCACCTGGTGCCCTACACTTGTGGCCTTGTACCAGACTAAGCTGAGCTTAGTTAATATCTATAGCGCGGTCTGCACATATTAATGTGAGTTAAAACAAAACCGTTTCACGGGACAATTTAAAAGAGAGAATGAAATAGTCCAAGGGCTAAGGCCACTTTATTTCTCATATGGGCGTATAAGGTTCGATTAGTGGCGTAAGTAGATTTAAGTTCGAGGGATCCAAATATGGAAGTCTTACAACTGTCAGCCTGTGCATTCTGTGGAAACATTGCAACGTCTTATCGAATACGTAGGAAAGATCAGACTAACAAGATAGTGGAGAAGGGGAAATATAAATGATCATATCCTACTTAATATGTTAAAATTATGCCAAATAATTTGACTAATTAATTCACCTATTCACTACATCTTTCCTGCATTTAACTAATCAGTTGAGATCAAAAAGTCACGAAAACTATGCAAACTAAAATTATTAATTATAGGCTATCGGTAGGTGGAAGTTATCATAGGAGAGGGGGCAGAATCTAAGCAACCAGATTAAATCATATCTAAAAACCATCCAGATTAGGAAAAACATTGTTGCTAGTTTTTCTATGAATTTTAAGAGCGGACATTTCGAAATTCAAAATGGACGAACGTGAATGTACATTGTACATTTCTTCAAGTTATGACAATCAATAAAGGAGAAAGATCATTAAACCCTTAATTCATCAATTATCTCCATATGATTAATACACAACTCAATTTGCCTTCAATAATGAATTTATCATCATTTGATACATGAGTTATCGATGTTTCCATACCAGCACAAATCATATAGACAATTTTCTTTGATCCTTCACAGAACTTAATAACTTCTTCCTTATCCTGTAGCCCAATTCTCCCACATTTCATTGAAATCCATTGAGAACTCTCAGAGATATTGTGTGGACAGATAGGAGTGAATACAGTGATGTATGGGAAAAAACGAATAAAAATGAACAAATATCTTACAATCGAAAACAAATTATTTGATCCATCCCCAAATTAAATCACTTCTTCTTCGTTGCATGGCTTACTCTTTCACAAGATTTCATCGTAATTCTTTGTGAGTTATCGTTTAGAGGACTGGGTCGAATATAGAAATAAACGAAAAGAAACTACAAAATATCCCTCAATCAAAAAACATATTCGTGAATCTACCCCTAGATTCAATCAGTTCGTCCAGGTTACATTTTCACGAAATTTCATTGAAATTCACTTTGGAGATATTGTATGGTCAAACAGGAACGAATTCAGAAATGTATGGAGAAAAAATAGAAAAATAATCTCTCAATCGGAAAAAAATTCCTGGATCCACCACGAAATTTCAACCCTGACTTACAATGTGGCTCATCCTTGCACGAACTCTTCGAGATATTGCAAACAGGGGTGAATTCAGAAAGGTATAAAGTATTAAAACGAAAGAAATTTCTCCCAATCAGAAACAAATATAAGTTCTCAATGAATTTCAATGAAATTTCGTTAGGGCACGAAGTAAGAAAGAGGTAACTGGAGGGTGTCCAAGAATTCGTTTTCGATGGAGAAAGATTTTATATTTTAATATTTATAAATATTTGTATTCGATCGTGTTTGTCCTCACAGTATCTCCAAAAGTTCTGAATGAATTCCAATCAAATTTTGTTGAAGGGTCAGATAAATAAAACATGATAAAATCTCAAGACAGATGCAGGAGTTTGTTTTTGATTCAGAGATATTTTCGCGACCCTACCGCAGTGAATTTCTGTATTCACTCCTGTCTGTCAACACAATGTCTCAAAAATTGAATTTTAGTGGAATTTTGTGGAAGTGCAAGGCACAAGGTAAGGAAGAAGTAACTAATTTTTGGAGTTTTCTATTGAGAGGTGTTTTCCCGTTATGATATTTCATGAATTTCTATATTCACCCCTGTCTCTCTGCACAATATCTCCAGAAGTTATACATGAATTTCAACGAAATTTTGTGGAAAAGCGAGTCATGTTGTAAGGAAGATGTGATTGGATTTTGGAAGGATCCAGGGATCTTTTTCTGATTAAGAGATATGTCTGTGTTTTCTTCGTACATTTCTGTGTTCGATCCTGTCTGTCCACACATCACCAAAAGTTCTCAATCAATTCCAATGAAATTTTGTGAAAGAATAGGCCATGCGATCAAATTAGGGTGTGGACCCAGTAATTTCTTTTTTGATTGAGAGATATATTTTTCATTTTTTTCATTCATACATGTCTGTATTCACTCTAGTCCGTTCACAAAATATCCACAAAAGTTTTCAATGGATTTTAATGAAATCTCGTGAATAGTTGGGCGGTGGGGTAAGGACAAAGTGATTAAGGAATGAATTTGTCTATGTAATGTGTACTGCTGTATAAAAACAATTATAACTCATGTATAAAAAAGAAATCATAATTATCATTGAAAGCATAGATGAGGTTGCGTTTTAATAATAAAGAGAAAATCAATTTGGAAATATGAACCTTATACATCCTCAATCATCAATTTGGAATTTCAAAATAGCCGTCCTTGAAGCTTATAGGAAAACTAGCAACAATGTTTTTCCTAATCTGGTTGGCTTTTAGGTGTGATTTAACCTGGTTGCATAGATTCTGTCCCCTCTCCCATAATAACTTCCACTTATTGATAGCCTATAATTAATGTTTCAGTTTATATAGTTTTCGTGACTTTTTGATCTTAACTGATATAGTTAAATACCGGAAAGGTGTAGTGAGTAGGTGAATTAATTAGCAAAATTATTTGGCATAATTTCAAGGTAAAGCTTATCGTTGTAGAGTAAATATTAAGTAAATTATGATCATTTACATCCCCCTCCCCCACTCTCCTGTTAATCTGATCTTTCCCATATATTCAATAAAACTTTGCCATGTTTCCACAGAATGCACAGGCTGACAGTTGTAAGACTTCCATATTTGGATACCTCGTACTTTTTTATCTACCTTGGCCGCCTATCAAACCTTGTGCATCCAATACATGAATGAAGTGGTCTTAGATCTAGGACTAAAGGTAATCCCGAAAGAACGGTCTTGTTAAGCAGGACCAAACAACCGACTTCTGAGCACTCCTCCGCTGGGTGTGGGCACTGAAAGCAACGACAACTGTTAACGTATTTTTATTAAATTTTTTATCATATCATGTAATTGCCATTGTCACCGCTTCTGATAGGCCACGTTATATCATATGAGTCATGTTGTAAACACGTCCGAGTGTGTCAGCTGTCCAAGTTATCCTTTTCAGTTCAATGTCCTTTACTTCGTGCTCAAGTTTGGAAATGACTATCCTAGTCCTTGTTCATGCTATAAACTTAACAGAATAAAGAATAGAGCGCTTAATATTTTGTAAATTATAGGAATAAGTGGCGTAGACATTATTGGTGTTTGATCGTCTGTCATTGGACATAGACCTTCCACAGGGTTCGCCAAATCTCTCTATCGTGGGCGTCGCAGAGCCAATATTTTCTCAACTTGTTCAGTTCCTCACACCATCTTGTATTCTACCGGCCTTGGGTCCGCATTTGTTCTCTGGAAATACATGTTGTGAGTTGCAATGTCCATCGGTTGCCTGACATTATTGCAACATGACCAGCCCATTGCCATTCGAGTTTCCTTATGGATTCTATGATGTCTCGGACTCCTGTTTTTCCCTAGTATACTATGTTGTCTTGTGGCCTCTCCATGTGATTTTGAGTATTTTATGTGCACGTTGCATAGTTCTCAGTGGCATAAACATTTCCATTTAAAAAAAATAAAAAGTCTTCTCAGGTTTTGAAATACAAAAGAATATTTCTTTGGAACCATTTTCATCCCATTTCCTCTCACGTTTGCTTTCTAGATGTGTATTTGAGGTGTTAATTCCCCCTCAAAGATGATTCATCAAATGTGACAGATCAAGACTTTGGAAGATTGTGTTGCGCAAATCAGAATTCAAAATTTTACCTGGGCCCGAACTTTGAACTTTGGTACTGGTGAGAAATGGGGTAAGTATATCAGCCGCGAGGTAAGCTACAATGGAATTGAATTATTATCTATTTCTAAGGCTAGTTTTCATTTAAGAAGAAGAAAAGACGTGACTGAATTAAGGACTGATAAAAGACTGAAAATATATTCTCAGGAAAATGTGCATCCGGGTTAACTGATCAGTCTGATTCAAATTATGCACTCTATTCTCCTCACTTTTTCAGTACGTCCTATTGTTATTAGTAGGCGTCAACCAAAATTGGCACACGAACTGCGAACATCAGTTTCTTCAGTTATTAAGTTGGTTTGCTATGTATGTATGAATTGCGCGTACAGGCTGCACTAACGGAGCTAGAAGGCTGAAAATTCAAACTTTTACTCCTAATTATGTGTAGAAAAAACTTAAAAAATTTTTTTTTTTATTTTGCCCTCTCTACCCGAATGTAGATTTTTAGTTGGGGTGGGGGTAATTTACGATGTAAGTTTAAGCTAAGTTGGTCCTTAATTTATCTCTAGTAGCATTACTGCTCATTCTTTTTTCTTAAATTCGGACTTTTTTCGCGATCACGACCCAACATGAGTAACTTATTCATTGATCACCTCTTTTTCCAATATTTCAACTGATCACCCTCAACAAGATTAAAGATTTTCAATATCATATGGATATCATTTGGAATGCACCTTTTGGGCCATATGATCTTGAAGGCTAGAATGACTTTCTCAAATATGCAGGAAATGGCGCCGGGGCAAAAACGGTTGAGAACCACTGCTGTGAAGAGATTCTGCATCGCGTGGGATTGAGACTAAGTAATGACCTCCCTCTTTCATAAAATATTACTCAAAATGGGTAAAAGCGGATCTTCATTTTGTCCTATCGGAACTCGGTGCACAAATAAATCTTATTTTTTAACCAATCAGTTTTTGATGCACTGAATTTGTTATAGGATCATCTCTGCGATTACAGAACGTATATCAAGCTCAAATCGTCAATTAGTTTCTTAAGTACTTTCCGTCAACCGACGCACGGCCTTTTCATCTTCGCTGGACTTCTTTAGCAATTCATCATATCAACCACCAAGCAAGCCTTAGATGCATAGACACTGACAAAGATCCCGTAGAAGGAAGAGTAACCTAAAGACTATATATTGGCCAAAATATATACCCGTGAAGTCACAAGGATTTATTATCTGCCTTTGTTTGAATTTCGGGAACTGTAGCGGCACAAAGACGATGAAGCATTTTATGTTCCTTTATAACCACGAGTAAATTCGTTCTTTTTTTTTTCAGTAATGATTCATGACATGTAAAATAATAGTATTTTGTGATACTAATTCTTTGGAGTGAAACCACAGAGAGAATGTAACGGTTTCTTATTGTCTGATTACTTTTCTTTTTACATCATAAGATTTTGAAAAAATGTATTTTCTTTTCGCAAGACTTTATAAGGTTAGGGGCTGTCACAAGGATATACGGAAAATTTAAAACCTCATCCGCTTGGAGAAAATGTCTCAACCAGAAAAGTCATGACGCTAGGCTAACTTCATTTTCATGGCAAAGTCTTTTTTTAAGAATCATTTATTTGCTTTAGAATAGCAAATTCTGATTGTTTTTCATCTATATTTCTTCGATTTTGATTTGATTTTGAGTCTGTTCTGAATCTCTTCACAATTTAAGGTCAATAAATGTCCTCCCCAAACCAAAAGAGTTTTAATCACTCAAAGTGGATCTCGGTGCATTATCACTCTGGCCAATCAGAACTTAGCGCCGAAAAAATTTAACCAATCACTTCTCGTTGCGCCAAGCTGGATTCGGGAATCCCATTTCCGGTTATAACAGTATTCCGAAATGATAGCCGCCAGCCAGCTCCCGAGAAATACTGAAAAGCACGTACTTATCTGCTAACTGATACCTACTTCCAAGATGTCTGTGCTCATTCATCTCTGCTACTCTGTTTCTCACAAACCTTAAACACAGACTCTCCACCAGCCATCTACTTACACGCGGGTTTCATCAACCTGCAACTCTTCTCACTTCGAGCCGACCTACGCACAAACTATGCAATAGCTCTCAGTATTGCTCTGACCTGTGCGTGACCTTTGAGTTGCTGTCACGAAAGACAGCCGACTTATACTATTGTCAGCATGTTTTAATTAACAGCAATAAACATATCTGTTGCTATTATTTTCATTTTATGATCTCTTAAATGATGTCCACTCTAGTGTATGAAAACTTCCGTGTGGTCGTATTGACTGCAGGGAAGGTCTTTGTAGAGAGTTACCAGCGAATTTGAAGAACCGGTTGTGCGGACTTGAGGTAGCTTGGCAACCAATCAGAGGGGAATCAGAAGGTTTACTCGGTCGGCAGTGAGACGCCATTGAGTGTGCTCGAGTATTTTGTGATCGTCACATTCACAATGACTGAGCAAGTAGGTTCTTAATGTCTCGTGCAGGGGTTTTTTTTTTTGTTTAAAAAAAAAAATAAAACATCGCATTGTCCGGTCCTGTCAGATCCCTCTCTACAGCACAGATTTGGCTCCCTGCAATTTCTGGCTATTCTCAAAGTTCAAATTGTCGTGGAAACAAAGAATTCAGACGGTAGATAAGATTAAGAAGAACGTAACGAGGCTGCTGACTACGACTCTAAAAGGGGACTCAATAGATTGAAAAGTGGGAGCAAAGGTCCCAAAAGGGAAGACCTTGAAGAGGAATGGGGCGCTATTGACCAAAGTGGACTATTTTTCGTTATTAATACATAGCTGGATACTTTTCAAACAGGATTCGTAGATTTTCTTGTTTCTTTTGTTTTTTTTTTATTTAGAGTAATTCAAATTTTCACAAACGTTTTAATTTGAGGAACTTAATGACAGTCCGAATACTGACGCACTTTTGTTTTTCAATCGGTTTAGCAGGCAGGCGAGTTGATTTGTAAAAATCAAGACCAATTACAAGAGACAAGACATAACAAATATCAAACTCAAAAAGTAACAAATCAATCAAAGGTATACACACCCTGCGCCAGCTCACAAAAGACATTGGTCATGTGACTGTTTCCATTGTGACTAACCAGACCTGTTGTTGGGTAACTTTGCTTTCTTCAAAGTCAGTCGCCATGATTAAAAAGCCACTGATATTCGTAACTAAACAGTTGGACTACTTTTCAATTGATCACAAAAGATTAACAGACAAATACATTCATGCATATACAGGTTATTTCTCAGGGATGGGCATGAGAAGGTGTGCACAGATAACTGCGTATATCCACTTCTCTAATTCCTTTTTTTTTTTATTAGATATATTCAATGTCTGCTAATGGAGACATTACCGTACACCTTGATCTCGAAACATAGCCTTACCGTATATCTAGTTTCCAAAACCCATTTCCATCACTGGCGTTTCTCAAACGGTGCAACCCTAAGGATAAGAGAGTAGAATTTATTCGTAATACGTAATTTTTTTTTTGCTACAATATCAGTCACGTGACAACAGTGTACACAGAGACAGCAGTATTTAACAGTTGATTGGATAGCATGAAACGCTAGTCTCATTCGAGCATCCTTTTCTTTGTGTTAAGTCAGCTATGTCGTTTTCCAAAGTAATGAAACGTTCGTGCGAATGAAATAGGTTAAAGCAAATATCATTTTCAACATTTATTGTAAATCAAAAATGTATGTGTGATTATTAGCCCCCACCCTTTTCATAATTTGCGTCTTTAAAAATAGTTTTCAGATTTAGAATTGTTTAAATACAATTCGTCAAAAAGACGATTGCATCACTTTTCTATGAACAGATTAGGAAAAGGTAACATTTGGTCGTTGGCGTACATGAAAGTATACATGTATTTGTTTTCAGTGACCTTGACAAAACTGTCAACATAACACTTTATTTCAACCATTTTAATCATAATATGAAAGTTTCTCTATATAACAATCGACGCGTTGCCGTGTATTTATACGTGTGCTCCAGTTCAAGGACACATTTTCAGGGAAAAAGAAGAAACAAATGCTTTTAATGTCGATGAGTGGGAAATCTGTTTACCAGAAGAAAAGACACAATGCTACCTAGAAACGTAACCGGAACAGAAGTCATCATGTCATGTTACCCTGAGCTACTTAAAAACGTCACTGGAACAAAAGTCACAAAGTAACGTTACCCAAAGCTACCTAAAAACATAACTGGAACAAAAGTCACAAAGTAACGTTACCCCAAACTACCTTAAAACGTAACTGGAACAAAAGTCACAATGTAACGTTACCCCGAGCTACCTTAAAACGTAATCGGTGGAAAAGTCACAATGTAACGTTACTCCAAGCTACCTAAAAACGTCACTGGAACAAAAGTCACAAAGTAACCCTACCCCAAGCTACCTTAAAACATAATCGGTGGAAAAGTCACAATGTAACGTTACCCCAAGCTACCTTAAAATGTAATTGGAGGAAAAGTCACAATGTAACGTTACCCAAAGCTACCTTGAAACGTAATTGGAGAAAAAGTCACAATGTAACGTTACTCCAAGCTACCTAAAAACGTAACTGGAACAAAAGTCACAAAGTAACGTTACCCCAAACTACCTTAAAATGTAATTGGAGGAAAAGTCACAAAGTAACGTTACCCCAAGCTACCTTAAAACGTGATTGGAGGAAAAGTCACAATGTAACGTTTCTCCAAGCTACCTAAAAACGTCACTGGAACAAAAGTCACAAAGTAACCCTACCCCAAGCTACCTTAAAACATAATCGGTGGAAAAGTCACAGTGTAACATTACTCCAAGCTACCTAAAAACGTCACTGGAACAAAAGTCACAATGTAACGTTACCCCAAGCTACCTTAAAATGTAATTGGAGGAAAAGTCACAATGTAACGTTACTCCAAGCTACCTAAAAACGTCACTGGAACAAAATTCATAAAGTAACCCTACCCCAAGCTACCTTAAAACGTAATTGGAGGAAAAGTCACAATGTAACATTACTCCAAGCTACCTTAAAACGTAATCGGAGGAAAAGTCACAATGTAACGTTTCTCCAAGCTACCTAAAAACGTAACTGGAACAAAAATCACAATGTAATGTTACCCCAAGCTACCTTAAAACGTAATCGGAGGAAAAGTCACTAAGTAACGTTACCCTGAGCTACCTAAAAACGTAACAGGAACAAAAGGATAAGTTTGAAAAAAAAAAAAAGTAACATTGTAATTTGGTTTATACTAATAAAATAATTTAATTTCTTTGTAATTTTTAATGAATAAAGGCTTTTTGTGATTTATTAGCAATGTTTTGTCGTTGTCAGGTAGCTTTGAAAGCCAGATATATAGCCCACGTTAGTTCGGTTAAACAGATTGAATGAATAAGAATCTTTTTGGATTTATACACTTACGTATTCACTCATTATTGTCCACTCAATATCCCCCAAAGTTCTGAATTAATTTCAATGACATTTTTGGGAAGCGTAGGTCATAGGCTAAAGAAGGGCTGTTTAGATTTTGAGGCGGATTCAGAATTTTCTCACGGTTAACTCCCCTGTATTGTATCCATTGATGAACAGTTTCTTAGGGACAATGGCGATGATAGAGGTAAGCGCTCCCTGAGTGCTTTCTAATTTTTTTGTGTTTTACCATCTGCAATAAATTGGTTCTTTTTGTAGACATCCTGTGATTAAATCTGTTGGAATGTTTATTTGCAAATTATAGAACAAAATTGTTGCTCTTTCCTCACCAAGTTGATTACGAATATCACAGAAACGTCTTTGTTTAATCGTCTCGGTAAATAGACGGCGAAAACGGGATTCAGTATACCAGCGACCTCCAAATGAAATTATCACATAAAGTCAACAGTCGCCATTAATGAATATAGTGAGGCCTCTTAGCTGAACAAAAATGGATGTTAGACCATCATGAATTTTCAATATGTCGCCTACGGTAGCCATTTTTCTTATTTGAGAAAGTACTCAGTTTTCATTTTTATAGCATTTACTGCAACCATTCACTGTGGATTTAATCTTGGTTTTACTTTTCATCCCACGGAATTTCAAATCTCAAATTTGAGCTTAACTATCTGCAAGATAGGCTTTAAATGCTGATTATAGTCCCATTAATGCATTCTAACATTATTCTTTTTTGACAATCATTTTTTATGGCAAAAAATGATCATTGTTTTCATTGATGATAATGATGATGGTGATCATGATGATGGTGATGGTGGTGATATTGATGATGATAGTGGCGATGGTGATGATGGAGGTAGTGGTGGTGGTGGTGGTGGTGATGATGATGATGATGATGATGATGATGATACAAACCATAAAATGAAACATAATATTTTCAGCAAGAAATACTGCTTCCATAAATATAAAATACATAATTCTTTGGAATCGTCATTAGGATAATAGATGCAAGCCATTGATAATTCAAAATGGCGACCATGACTGGTATGAAACTTGTTATTGCAATAAATTGCGTAAACTAGTGTGATATGGTTGATATAAGTGTCAAATCATACACCTTTTATGATGTAGAATTCGAATTAGGAACCTTAGAATTGCCCAGAAGCTCCCTTCTATCTCACAATTTTAGATGACCACCCGTAAACACCAAAACTACATTGTATAGATGGAGCTGGTCAAAGTATACCCGAAGAGTACAATGAACCCTTCTGAACATACGTATCAGATGCAAACCAATCCAGCTATGTCGTCTGCAAATGTAAGAAGGGTTTTGTTAGACAGTGCAAGTGCAAAAAAACTTCATTAGACTGCATCCCCCTCTACTACTGTGAAGGGAAGTGCTGGATAGACCTACCCGTGATAGGTCCTAAGTTTGCGTTATTATTGTTATCACTCATTTTGAGTGTGGAATTGTATTGTGGACATCATTTTGAAAATGGTGGTCATCTTGAATTTCCTATGTCTTGCATGTATTATTCAAATGTCAGTTTCATAGAACTATGCATGGTAAATAAATTCAACTAATTATGGCAATATCATACATCCATCGCTGATAAGATAAATTGATCTGAAAACTGTTGATGCTAGCGAAATGGCTGCCATAGGTGACGTAATGAAGATTCATGATGGTTCAATATTCAACCTTTTTTGAAATGTCTTTGACAGTAAGTGCACCAAATGACATGCTTTTATCACAGAATGCACAATCGATTGGCTAAGCTGCTCTACTAATAAGATATTTTATATTAAAGTTCGGTTCAATATCATCTGAAATTACATTTGTATCTCTTCAATTCGGCAATTCGATGACCTGGCTATTGCCGGACCACATGAGCCCTGGAAAACAGAATTTATAAGATTTTGAAGAAGAAATCGATACATACATGTCAATTTTGCCACTGCATTAATGTTTTCGTCTATACTATGTTAGAATATTCTTTTTCAGTATTTTTTTAAGTTTTTACAATTATATTCGCGCATTATGGAGGTACGCATTTTTCTTACTGGTCCTGTTTTCTTTGATATTGATACGTACACACGACATCCTCAACAATTACTACTATTGTTTTGTCTTTTTAAATAGTTCCCGGGTAGATTCGATCCACCATTGTTTTTGATTACAAAACGGACACGCTGACCAACTGCGCCGCGGAGATAATAATTCTTTAATTCAAATATTGCCAAGCTTTCGAAATCATTCTTATTTTCAACAAAAAAATTCTTGTTGTATGTTAACAAAGACGTGAAATCCTGTTTATTTTTTTACCATTTACATGTCAAATTAAGGGTACGTGGAAAATTCTCCAAAAATCTGTATCTAAAGTTTTCCAGATTTTTGTGAGTCGATGTAATTAAAAAAAAGTTATTCACAATGAAGGTCTCTACTGGATGACTTGAATTTTATTGAGATTGGTTGAATTTTTATGAAACTTTTTACGAAATTATAGTTGTCGATTTGTGTAAAAACTCAAGTTACTCGTATCAAGGACAGAACTAAAACGCTTCCCTCCGAAAGCAACGGGAAAAATTATTTTGCTATAGAAATGCACTATATAACTGATTTTACCATAGAGATGTTTTGAAAATTAGGAAAAGAAGTGCTGTCTGAGGTCGAGAATTATCACACATGTTATGGATAGAATAGATATATCATATGCATAATGAATTTTTAAAAAATATTGTATATATGATAAAGAACATTGCATTATACTGTTATGGTCAAAATACTTCTTTGTTGCTTTTATTGCAAAATTCAATTCACTGCATTCTCGGGTCTTCATCGGGTATTATTAGAAACGAAACTGTCAACCCAAACTGCCAACATCAACATTGCTTTCTTGAATTTTCATGCTGGTCTGGCTGACTGGCTGGTAGGCTATGTATCTATGACGTGTACAGGCTGCACCAATGGTGATAGAGGGCTGACAATTTGAACTTCTACTTCTTATCATTTCGAGAAAAACGTTTTTTTTTTTTTATCTCAGTTCACAATAGAAGTTTATGCTAAACTGATCCCTTCGTTTGTGTTCACGATCTTTTTTTTTTTTAATTCGGACTTTTTTTTAGTGATCACTGCCCAACGAAGGGCAAGAGAAGTAACTTATTCATTGATCAGCCCTTTTTCCAATCTCTTAATTGATCGTCTGCTGCCAGAAGTCGTTGCTCAGGTGACAGTCTCTATTGAATGACTACTTAGCGATTGGGAAAACATTATGATGACTGAAAAATGCACGAGTTGAAATCTTGTGATGAAAGGTACAAATAAAGATATTGGTCGCTGAATAATTGTTCAAGTAAAAGCCCTATTTAATTGCAAACCTAGCAGTTAATCCCACAGGGCTTCCATGATGATTGTCAAGTTCAGCTTAGAATGAAACAAAACCAAATATAGGACGCGGAATGGGTTAAAGAGATTGTGCGGCACTTTCCCTATCAAATATCTCAATATTTACTAAGCCGAACTTATGGAGTGGGGAGATTGCATGGGTCTCGAACACTTGGGCAAATAGTATCTATTTCATCCACGAGGCGAGCCATCATTCAATTCCATCGTAATTTAGTTTCTTAAAAAAAATTTTAAAAAAGAAAGAAAAAATATCGACGAGCTGTGAATCTACCATTTTTGTGGCCAGCGCTCGACTCCGAACAATGACCTAATCAAATAGCAAGTGAAACGAAGTAGGCTGTTTTGAATTACTACAATTATGTAAACATCTCGTTTGCATGCTTTGTAATAACTTGAGAGAAAATTATTGTTTCCAAGAGATCAAAGTTTTCAAGGAAGTGTGAAGAAATTATATCCTTAAACGCGCGCTTTTGGATTTTTTTTCCCTCAGTATTTCACTCTGTATAGAATTCATTTTCAAAATGGATCACATGAAATAAAATTTAAAAAAAAAAAAGGATAAGAGGGAATTTAGAAATTTAACTTAGAAGAATCGTATTAATTTGGCATGAAGTGTGAATCAGGCTTTGATTTTCCAATCTAGGCCAAGAGATTTATCGATTGCACCAATTCCTCTATAACTGGTCTTGATTGCAACTCGAATATAAAAGTTAAAAAAAAACCCAGATCTATATACACACAAATTCATGAACTTAACACTAGAACTAGCCACTGGGCGATTATGAAGCGTGCTAAAATTGTTCCTTATTTTGTTTTTGGAATAATTGAAAAAAGTGCAACGTATATCATCATCATCATCATCATCATCATCATCATCATCATTATCATCATCATCATCATTCTTTTATCGTTCGTCGTTGGACATAGATCTTCCCCAGGATTCACCAGGCCTCTCTAAAATGGGTGTCGCGGAGCCAGTATTTTCTTAATTTGTCGAGTTCGTCTCTCCATGTTGTATTCTACCAACCCCGGTTGCGCATGCGATCTCTGAGGATCCATGCTGTGAGTCGTGATGTCCGCCGGTTGTCTGCCATTCTTGCGACATGACCAGCCAATTGCCACTTAAGCTTTCTGGTGTATTCTATGATGTTCCCGACTTCTGTTTTTTCCCGATTTTTTTTCAAAATTCCACTTTTTATTGTCTTTGAATTACAATGCATATGGCCACGGTAAGAAGTCCATTTATTTCTCTCTCTCTCAAAAACAAACAAGATAATACAAGCGCTTACTGAAATTTGCCACCAACTCCTTGTTCCTTTTGCATTCAATATATATGAAATATTTTTTTAAAATAATAAAAAAACAGAACATAACCAGGACTACTGTAACGTTCCTGCTTCCCTCAGAGACCACCTAGGTAATAAAACGAGTTCGATCCTCAACAGATATACAGGTTTATCCTGCTAACCAGCAAAGCACAGAGTTTCAATGAAATTATTTCGTAAACCGAAATGGTGTAAAGCGAAGAAGCAATTACCATTGATTGATATGAGAAACATCTTTGAGCGTCCCCACTTTCAAAAGATGGATAAGATGGTCTCTTAGTCTGAGTCATCGGAGGTCGTGGTGGTAGGAGGTACATGGAACTTAGGTACAGAAAGATTATGGTCTGGTAACAAATTAAGCTAAGCTTGGGAAATGAATATCAAGACGCCTCGCCGTTGAGCAATAGTGAGCGAGCTAGTCTAGCAGACCGTTTTGCAGTGTAGCGAGTTCGATCTTCACTGTTTTCTCCCATATTTGTGTCACACTAAGATAGATTCAGTTGTTGTTGTTGTTGTTGGGTTTTGGTTGAGCATCTTTCCGATGATCTCTGTCGATGTGCTATAATCGGTGGACTCAAATATGGCTGACGAATCCAATTCATGAGGCACACACTCAGGGACATTGGAAGCTCTGGAGTGTTCTGGACACGAATGATGAGCCCTTTCTGGTGTTCTCTGGCGTCTTCGGCTTTCTGAAAGGATTTACGCGGACGTTGGCTCCGTCCTCACCATGAGACCCCTGCTCATTCCCGGAGGATGACGAAGTACTTTAGGCTGTCCGTTATTCAGTCATTGAAACGTTTCCCATTACGCCCTGTTTCTGTGGTACTGCACCAAGGTTCCGAAGAGGAGTCGGAGGGGTATACGTGATCTGTCCATGCAGATCATATGATCTGTCCAATGGAACTGGGATTTCAAGATCATTACACCCACACTGCTGAGGCCAGCACTATCCAGGACTTCCAGGTCAGTTTAGTTGATAAATCAATCAGAATTAGTGAACATCAATAATCATTTTACTAATAGAATAAAATAAAACACCGTGCAACCAGAATAGGACTTATATACACTTGGTCAACACTATTGGCTATTTACTAAGCTTAGCTTAGTCTGGTACCTTCGGTGAACCTATTGAGGATCATACTCACTATGCTAGTAATGGTTTCTGAGTAAAGCTTGCTCTCCACTTCGTCGTAGTGAGATCAGGCTCATTGTGTTATCAAATCTGGAAGCTGATGATGTATTCTATAATGATACATCTGATATGTGATAATAATTCACTGCCATAGCGATCAAGAGAGAGAGAGAGAGAGAGAGAGGGAGGGAGAGAGAAGGGGGTGAAGAGACATTGACTTTCTATTTTGGTGTCTTCTTACTAGTCATTAGAGATTGGTCTATCCCAGAGTTGAGCCCTTCCCTTGTGCATCGATTGGGTTGATATTTGCGAATATCTCAAACGTTCTTTCACTCATCCCGAATCTATATTACTGGGAGAATAAGGTTATTGTATGCATAATTTAATTGATTTGCTATTTATTTCACTATAGAAATGCATGATATATGACTCACTATAGAAATTATTAATAAATTGTTCTACTCTAGTAATATGTTGAAAATCGTAGGAAAATTGTTTTCAATGTCCAGAAAATAATGCAAACATTATTGGCAATGGGTTTATTATCTTATTGTGATTCACCAAATGTCTGTTTGTCTGTCTCTATGTCCGTCCATCTGTATGTGATAGCCTAAAGCTAAAACCATGCATAATAACCCCATGAAATTTTCTGCGTGTACCAATTTGACACTGGAGGAGGTTTTGGCGAATTAGAATTTGAAAATCATCCCCTTTGAATAGGTCGTTTGGGGGGATTTATTTACAATGCAAATTCATGCTTAAATTGAAACATCATTGTGCTCTCTTTTTCAGCCGACCTGGGTACTGTGGGAAATAAACAGCGGGTCCTTGTATTGTTCATAGAGAATAGGGGTGAGTAAAGAGGAGAATAAACGTCCACTTGTTGGTGTGAGGACATCGCGTCGTTCATAGAGAGAAGGAAAGAGTAAAAGTGCGAATGATTGCTTACCGGTTTTAAGGGCTGGGCGTGAAAGGAAAAATGGCTTCTATATTAAGCGGTGTTTACGTACATTTAGCATTTTCCGAGCTCGTAGATAACTCTAAAAGTCACAAATATCACCTTTTAAAAACAAATTAAATCAAATACAATCTGACTTTCATCTTCGTATCTAGCTACTTTATCGATTCTTTTTAGAGCAGTTTATCCCGACTGTTAGATTAGGTGGGTATTTAGACTAGTATGTAATAGCTTATTTAGTATGCATAGCTAATGATCTTACTATAGGAAAGCATTGGCAATGATTTACTCTAGAATTGCATTATAAATAGTTTTACAATAGAAATACTTTGAAAATCAAAGTCAAAGGGATGTCAATGGTCAAAAATATGTGAAAGCGATACATACAGAACAAGGCCAATTTATGTATATCGTAAATTATTCACTGATGTCTTTGCAATTGAAAAGTACTGCAAATGATAATCGAAATCCGTTGTAAATGATTTTATTCGTCAAATGCATTGTGAATAAACTTACTATAAAGAGTAATTGTGAATGATTTTACTAGAGAAATATATTGAAAATCGGGGAAAAGAGAATGTCAGCGATCAGAAATTAAGATATGCTCATTGACAGAAAAGGGATATTATGACTTTTTATCCAGTCGTTTTTTGCCAATCCCGGGGAATTGCACTTCAAAATGTACTCGCCAGTGACAAAAGTATGCATCATTACTCCCGCTTCTAACATACGTTAAAAAGGCCATGTGCCATATTCCTAATCTCATAGGAGTTCAAAAAAATATTGGATATATATATATATATATATATATATATATATATATATATATTTAGAGAGAGAGAGAGAGAGAGAGAGAGAGAGAGAGAGAGAGAGAGAGAGAATTGGCTCAAGGATTTTGGGACAATTCACACCTCTGGAAGTTGTTAGGTGACTGGCTCAGCGATGGTAGGGATGAATTAACTCTAGGCCTGTGGTGACTTGGAGTTGAGGGCTATTCTCATCATCATCATCATCATCATCATCATCATAGTCAGATCTAGCTTTCTCTTTGAGTGTTAACTTACGCTTTTGGCTGACAAACACACGAAAAGGCCTTGCACACACGCACACCTAAAAGTGAACACATATTCCTTAAACAACAGGCATAAAAATAACTCCAAGTACTTGACATGTACCACGTGATATAATATTATTGCAAAACTGCGGAACAGACCATAGCATATCGGATTTCAAAGAGTAGAGTATCTTACTCAAGTATATGTTTATAGTTCCATTCTGTTCATTGATAACAACTTGAAGCGAACTGTCTGGCTACTAAATCATCGCGCTGCATTCTCCGACTGGATGGTCGGCTGTTACTTACCTCTACTGCAGAAATGTTATTGACCTGTTGAGTATTCGAGATTCTCGCTGTTCATCTAAACCTCCAAATGATACAGATTACGATGCATAGTTGATTTTGTCGTGGAAAAATGTGATACCGGTAATACTCATAGCAATCAATTCGGTGTTTGTTTTTTTTTTTCAATAAGATATTTATTATATTTATTTGGTTGATACTAATGATCTCTACCCCAACTCTGTACAGTGATAGGGAAATCTTAGGAGTGTCCCTGCAGTTCACTCATTTCTTTGAGTGCTCTCGCTCATTAGGAATTGCTTGCAGAAAAGTGATTATTTTTAATTTTTTTTTTTTTTTTTTGTGAAAGTCGTGACTGGATATAGAATACTCCTTATGTTTAGTCTGAGAAAAGATGCGACAGGAGTTAGACGGTGAATCACTAAAGCTTATGTTGATAATGCAGTTGGTGCAAGCTCGTGCCTGGAATGGTGTGGGAGGTTTCAGATTGAGAATTTTGAGCCCAAAGACAAAAGCGCTGTGGAAGATCTCAGAAGTTGAAAACTGATGAATCGGAGAAACTTTGGAAGGAAGATGCAACACAAACGATACGTAAACTTGCAGAAAAAGGTGAATCAGTCAACTCAGTTGAATAACGCATTCAAACTGAAAACAAGCCTGTCTGATGCAGGGCCAAATTCGACTTCTTGCATACCAACTGAAGATCATTACTGCAGCCTTTGTATTGTACATACTTATAGTAAATAAAAAAAAATTATAAATGGTTTAGTATAAATGTATTTATTTATTAAAATGGAACGAGTACTTGATAAATCTCGTAGAGAATGTGAGACTTGTCAGTTAGGCTCAACCGGTAAGATAGCCGCCTACCATCATCCGGCTGTGATTTAAATAGCGATCGGGAAATGTTGATTTTATAGATGGAAATAAAATTAGCCCTTGCGTAACATAAGTTTCCGTGGATATGTTGTACTTCTAGCTCAGGCGGTAAGAGAATTGCCTACCAATCAGTTGGTCGAGATTTTAGATCACGGTCGGGGGAAGCTAGCTTTTACTCTCCTAAATTTGGTGAGGATTGTTCTTGTTCTTGTCACGGTAGAAAAACAAAATCAACTCCAGACTTGAACTACAGTTTGACAATACCGTTTTCTTAGAAAGGAGGACGAGTGAAAGGATGGGTGAGTTACTGAATTACAATGCTAATCCTCAAGTTACAAATGCGATGTAGCAAACAATCTAGGGTGAGATGTTCTTTTACAAGTGGCGTATTCTCCCGACTTGCCACCAATAGATTATCATTTGTGTCGGTCCATGCAATTCTATTTGTCTGGGTCAGAAAGTTACAATTTCGAGATACTGAAAAAATTCATCATAAAATTCATCGCAACAAAACCGAATTCGTTATTTTCAGACGGAATACACAATTTAGCTCGAAGGTAGCATAGTCATAGAAAGCCAGGAAAATTACTTAATCTTTTGAATAAAATATTTTGTCGGAAAAAAAAATTCTGGTTGACTTCAACAGCACCTTTATTATTCAAGAAACGATTTTAAAAATTGACTCTCTCGGAATAAGAAAATGAAAACAAAAGTAAAGAGCTTTTATGGTATGTTTAATCTTTTTGGATAAATAGAGACCGAGAAATTAATGCAGGTATAACTAAACAGAAACCGTCAACCAAAACTGTCACCAAAACTATCAACACTGGTTTCTGCAGTTTTCAGGTTGGCTGGCTGGCTGGCTAGCTATGTATCTGTCACGCGTACAGGCCAGACCAATGGAACTAGGGGATGGAAATTCAAACATATACTTATTATATCTGGGTTTTTTTCACCCTCATAGGTTCTTTTTGCAGAGGATTTAATTTGCAATGTAAGTTTACTCTAAATTGGTCCCTTCGTTTGTGTCCAGCATCATTTTTGGTTGTTTTTTGAAAATTCAGATTTTTTTTTAATAATTACTACCCAATAGAAGGCGTAACATCTTGCACTACCAAAAGAGGTGTCTTGTTACGTGTTTTTACTCGTAATTCCCTCCATTTTAATCTTATCATCACAACTACTTGGATCGTCGGTCTACTGTGGTGAGTATATAGCGCAGATCGAAAATAATGAATTGGCTCTACACGAGGCCCGAACTCGAATCCTTTTTACCCCAGGAAGCTTGACTACGAATGGTAACAGCTTTACCGATTGAGGTACTAGAGTCCTCACACCTAGCAGAAGATCAAATGCAATCCTTTAACTCGCCCTCCCTTTTCCCAATAGCTTGGTACAATATTTGTAATTGTTTTTGTTTTTTTTCTTTCCCGTACACTAGTTAGATTAATTGTAGTAATATTAGCCTGATTTATTTCATTTTATCAAGCATAATTCACTGTTACAGGATTTTTTTATCAGTATTTTTTTTCATTTTCACTTTGATTCTAATTGCTTTTTATTGCAACTATTAATATCGTCAGTCTACGGCATTAATAATAGTTGAAAATTCTCCACCTGATAAAAATAAATCAAGATACGATCAAAGCGGATAGTTGTGGCCTTTGACATAAACTTACTTTTGTACCACTTCAACAACCACTTTTTTTTTGCTGAGAGACAGAAAAAGTAGCTGCCTATGGAATATACTTAGAATGGCAGTACCGTGAGAGGTTTTCGTTAAATAATAAACACTGATGATCAAATGAAAGCAAATCTCGAAACCCTAGCACTCTCTTTGACGCTCTAGTTGATTTCAGGAACGGTGTCGTCTAGATGGTTTTAATTCTCCGCTATGTTTCCAATTCTAACAATCTATTTACCAAGCACTTCGAGATTGTTCGTGCCAATAACGATAAGCACAACTGCTACCTTCATGTGAAAACCTTTTTTTTTTTTCTTCAGTTTTTTGGCAAGGTGTAGATATTTCTCCAGTGTTTTTACTTTCTTCAAATTTTACTCTGTAGGCTAGAAGAAGAGCGACGTTCAATATCAGATGGACTTTCGTCTCCTTGTAAACAAAGAATATATCCGGTCCTCTGGTCTGGATTGGAGAATATGTTTGAATTTTCAAGTCCCATAGAACATTACTTTTTTTTTATCTTCTAGAACGGATTTTTATTTGTGCCTTCACCATTGGCAGATCGGTGCAAAAATGATTGCGGATTTTGTAATTTTAAACTTTGATGCTTATTTTGGAATAAATCATTATTTGATTATGTACATGGAGTATACCATTTTAAAGCATGAATTTCGCTTAATTGAAGTTGAACGATCTTTTTTCACTATTCTATTCTGGTTTATGTGAGGCTGACAAATCACTGGAGGAAAAAAAGCAAATTTGAGCAATTCTGTTGTACGTGTTTAAAATCGGACCTAAATTTCTGGAAACTGATCGCAAAGTCAACTATTTTCTTAGGGGACTGTCAACGAATTACGATTCGACATTGGTTCCCAAAATTTCGAAACGCAGACGAGAGCATTGAAGATGAAGTGGGCCGTGGGCGTTCCTTCTGTGATTTATAACATCCAAATAAGGGTCATTATTGATATGGTCCCATGCAAAATAACTCAGGAGATTGCAGAGGATATAAACGTTGTTCATTCAACAGTTCAACAAAAAAAAAAAAAAAAAAAAGGAAAAAAATCTCGACGAATGGGTTCTGCACGAGCTGAACGAAAAGTGCGAAAATACTTCCCCGAACCAAACCTGCACCAAAAGAAAATTGTGGTCACTGTTTGGTGGTCTGCAAGTGGAATCATCCACTACAACTTCTTGGATCCTCGCGAGACCATCACAGCAAAGAAGTACCGCGAGGAAATCGACAAAATGCACCACGAACTGCAACGTTTACATCCAATATTGGACAATCAAAGAGAACCCATTCTTCTTAAAGACCACGCCCGGCCGCCTGTCTCGCGAATAGCCTAACAGAAATTGAACGAACTAGGCTACGAAACTCTACCTCACCCAGTGTGCACACCACACCTCTCTTCGACCCACAGCCACTTTATTATCCATTTCGAACACCCACTACAAGAGAAGGTCATCAGCAACCAAGCAGCAGCTGAAAACGCATTCCATTGGTTCCAGCCCCGCCAGAATTCTATGCTTCCGGTATTAATGAACTTGTTGGCAAAATGCGTAGATTCTGAAGGGTTTTTTTATTTGAATTTATAACTTTTATTCTGAGCTGAGATGTACTACTTTAAAGTTGATAGTGAAAAACCGCAATCATTTTTTGAACCAAAAGCTCGCACTTGCAGAAATGCCTTCTGTGTAGCTTGTGTACTTATGACGAAATATCATTGACGAGTTGCATCATCAATGAGGCCTTGTGTCAACATAACCTCAGTTCAATGTATTTGTAAATTGCTTAAGGGTTTGGCTAAAGTGGATATCAAGTGACCGAAGAGAAACTATAGGCCTCTTGGTTTGAGGTCCTAGTTTAAATACTGAACAGATATACGTGTTAAAATAAAGTACCTTGGCAGGAAATCATCATCATCAGTCTTTTAGCGTCCGTCGTTGGACATAGACCTTCCCCGGGATTTGCCACACTTCCCTATCATGGGCGTCACGGACCCAGTACTTCCTGAACTTGTCTAGCTCGTCTCTCCATCTAACATTTTGCCGGCCTCGGTTGCGCATGTGGTCTCGGGGGATCCATGTTGTGAGTCGTGATGTCCATCGATTGTCTGCCATTCTTACAACATGGCCAGCCCATCGCCATTTGAGATTTTTAATGGATTCTATGATGTCCCTTACTCATGTCTTTAATAGTTGACATCAAAGTTAGACGAAAATTTCCTTCCTCTGAGGATACTGGTAGAAATTTTAAGATCCGTTTTAACTCCTTAGGCGAACTAATCTTACGGATTAATTTTGATGTTTTTTTTATCCTTATTTGATGTATCATAACTGTATCATAACTGTATCATTGGGCCAGGATAAGCTAAATTTAGTCATCTCTCTTATATATATATATAAATGAAAAAAATAACTGGGGGAATACTAATGGCCCCAGATACAAACAAAAAGTTTCTTAAAACAAAATTAAGATTAATTTGCAGTTATAGATTATGAATTTGTTAATTTTTTTTTTCTGATCAACTCGAATGCTGATACCAACGCTCGGAGTCCTCCTTTTTATCCTGGATCAGTATTTATCTGGCGCCTTGAGTCGTAATCAACTTGGAAAACGGAAATTTTTGTGCCACGCCTCATCTACAGCGAGATAGCTCTTAACGCAAAAGACGGTTTTAAGTTAGTATATGCGATTGTAGAGAGCCCTTCATCAAGTTAAGGACTGACTAGAAAAGAAATATGCAACAAGGCACATTTGAGATGCGGTGGCTTTGCTACAACGACTAAATATCAAAGTTTCTTAATGAGGATACCGATTGGGAGAGAGCGTAGGAACTTTTTGTGCCCGTAATGGCAGAAAAATAGACTCTTAAAATACTGACCCCAAAAGCTCATCGATTTCCACCACTATAAATCGTCCCTTTGTCATAAATAATGAAAGGGGGTCTTCACAGCTTTTCTTTTTATCTACACTTTGGTTTTCTATTGTGTCTCCATAATTTAAGCCATCTAATCCCTCTCGTTATCACTTAAGCCGCAGGCAAGAATAAGACGCAAAATTACAAAGAGTAACATCTAGTATCCTGAGTAGAGTAAAGCCACCTGATTCTACCGCATGGATAGACAAAATACACAAGAATAGATAATTTGAGTTCCTTGTATGTCAATCGGCGGGAACTTTAAAACTACATCCCCCAACCGCTTTTATTCAATCAGAACTAGTTAAATTTAATGGCTTTTCAACTGAATTGTAAAGAAGTTACTCGGTAGGTGAAATGCTGGTGAGTTTGCCCCTGATGTCATTGATCTTTCCCTAATTTGATTTTCAACGCAGAGGGCGTATCTCTCAGTAGATTGATGCAACACAATCTTACTCTCAGCTCCTAGATTCGTATTCTAATAGAACTGTGATACCCTAAGGCTGTGTCTTGTATATCCATATAAGCCGGATTTCGCTCGAAATCTTTACCCAGTTCGATACTGGCAGCTTTCCAAGAAAAACATAGAAGCGAATGTTTTTCTAATGACAAATACTGGTGTTCTAAATTGATTGTACGTCTGCTTGGTGAAATGTCCGACATCGTCTAATATTAGGAACTTAGCTTTCGTTCTGATCGATCAACTAACCAATGCAGTTGCTAGTGATTTAGAGAATGAAATCTGCGATCTGAGGTCGAATTTATGTCCAAGCTACTGATGTCACTTTAATCTTATATATTTTTAATTCCTTCTCGGGAATACATCCTCCTCTGACACTATCAAATCTACATCATGAGTATGATCTTATAACTAACTCAGCATATTGATGACGTTCTCTCGACTGAGCCAAGTAAGGCACGAGGCCATTAGTGTGAGGCACTCATTCGAGAATGATCTCTCTACAGTAATAACAGTATGCAAGACTAGCTTGCTAAGCATCACTCTTCAGCAACGCACCTTCGGTAATTGCTTCTTCGTTTTTGCCATTTTGTCTTACAAAACGTTTTCAGAGGAATCGTCTGCTTTCAAATGTGGGGGGAAATCTGTAGAAGTGAAATTCGGAACTACTTATATTTATTGTTTTTGCTTTTGATATCAAATCATGTCTAAAAATTAAACCAACTATTTTTGAGTTCGACGTTTCTCTCCAAAATCAGAAATGAAGGAAGTTTCCGACCTCGTAGTCAGAGGCTACTTTTCTCGTACAATTACGTTCTATTTAGTCTAGCAGTTAGCCGAGTGTTTCGATTGAGAGGGTTTGGGTTGAAAAAAAAAAGAGCAATAAGGTGGAGAAAAACTAGTGATAAAATAATCTTATCATATTTCACCCAAAATCTGTCCGTATGAGACTGCCTACTACAAAAAACCCTCAAACCCATTACATTTCTGAGGATGCTACTGCGACCCCTAGGCAGGTCTTTAGCAAATTAGTTCTTGAAATTCATCTCCCATATGTTTTCTTGGCGGGTCGATTTACAGTTCAAGCACATTTTTTGTAGCCGTTATTTCTCTCTCTCCCTCTCTCTCTCTCTCTCTCCCTCTCTCTCTCTCTCTCCCTATCTCTCTCTCTCTCTCTCTCTCTCTCTCTCTAACGTCAGCTCTCACTCCCCCGTTCAATCAAAGTTTTTTTTTAAATACGTAAACAGTCTACGAATTTCTTTTTAAATACGATTTTGAAATTTTTTTAATGGTTTATAAAATTCGTAGTCTTTGTATTTCAAAAATGGAGAGGATTTGAGTAAAATCTATCACTCTATTTTATCTAATTTTTTTCCATCGTTTACTAAAAACTTTAATTTGAACAATTCAGCACAAACTCATTATCACCTCTCAATAGTATTCAACCAACTCATTTGTTCTGTGAAAGTTTACGATTAAAATTATGATAGACTTAGACTTATATTTCTATACTGATATTTCAAAAAATGTAGTGAAGGTGGTCCCTATTGTAGATTGTCAAGATTCACTCTCCTGCGCATTCAAAAAATGAAAATAATTAAAAGAAACAATGGAAGAAAAAATAGAAGTCTACATAGTTACATGCATTTATTCGAACGCTGTTTTTGACATCGAGTGAGCAAGGATGTGAAACTTTACTATCAGGAACAAGTCCCCTACTTTGTGCCAAAAATATAAAATCAAGTATAATTCATATTATTGCAAGATGGGAAATAAAATGTCGGCTAGTCTAAAAATTTCAAAACTGAAAACCAAACACACAAATGATAAATGAATAAAACTGGTGTCAAGATATGAAAACAATAAACTACGCTCTTCAAACTGAAATTGCGAAGTTATTCCTCTTATCTATAAAGGAGTTCCCCTTTTTTACAGCGATTTAACCTGTCCGTTTTAAAGGATATCCAGCAAGTAGTAATAATGTGTCGTCAAGAACAATTAAAAAAGCAATGTAGTGACAGTTTCTCATCTAATTTTGTTAACAAGTTTTGGGGAATTTCAAGTGGCCATCCGACCAATAACAAAAATACAAAAACAACAATTGACATAATTAAGAACTAGAGTTTGATTTGAAGGTTCAAAAAAGTTTTTGAGTCTGGTTATTGGAAATTGCGTCGGAGATGTAACGGTCACCTAAATACAAATGATACTCCTAAACCGCGATAGAATTACATATTACAGTTAAGCCAGAGCCTTGCTTTCTTGCAGATTAACAGAAACCTTCATTAAATCTATCCTAATGGTCTGACCATAGGATTATCTTGCACGATGGGTCTCTCAATCTGGCCAAATACCTGGCGTTTATTTAAAATCTAATCTTATCGGGTGATTTTATTCGTTATGTCTTATCTTACTTTGGTTATACCTTTAATACTTTCGACCGAAACGGAAAAAAAAATTAATCTGTACTTATTCGTATATAATGACGTTATCTGATTTGAAAGCAGCCACGACTAATTATTTTTTTCTCTTCTACAATTTACCGTCTGATTCATATTAACAATATTGTGTGTAGTTTTGAGAAGGGTTATTAACATTCAAAGATGTTTTTCCCCGGGCGATGATTAAAATTCTTCCTGCTGTTTGTGTTGATAACACGAAATGTCGGTCGATTCTTTCAACGGCTTTCTTCGGGTATACAATCTGAATGAAATGGTGTTAAACAGATTTTTTTTTCTCTCCGATGGTAACAACGCTTACATTGTAGGATTCAGGTGTTGTTTTTTTTCCTCTCCTTGTTGCTCCTGGGGTAGCGAAAGCCGCATCGAGTGAAACTACGCATGTTATTGATAAAATCATGTTCAGTATATAGAAGGAAGGATATGCATTCGTAGCACCATTATTCAGCAATCAAATTACTTCAACTTACTTTCTATGGCTTATTGCCACCTTTCAGATAAATTCTATTTCCCATCATAAAAGAACGGTTCCGGATTCAATTTGAGGAATTTTCGAGGAATTTTCAATCTTGAACTTGTTGGAACTACTAACATGACGGAGTATTGTATGGAGCAAAACAAGCAAGGGTCTGAAGGTTAAAGATTTTTACTTGAACCACTTTTTCTAAAACTTTACCCAGTGCCTAAATCGGTTCCAGTAGGCCCCTAATAGGCTGCATATAAGTTCGAAATTCACAAATGGTTTCTTCTTTCGAAAAATAATTGTCGGTTATGCGTTCGCTCTCCCAAGATAATAATCATCTAATTTCCTTCTATTCCCATGTAATACGAAAGTATCATCATCAGCTTTTTAACGTCGTTGTTGGACAGAGACCTCCACCAAGATCCGCTAGACCGCTCCACCGTGGGCGTCGCGGCACCCAAAGATGTGAAGGGGATGGGCCAGTGGAGTCATTTCGCCTGAATCTACAACTTTTCTTTTTTGGGGAGGGGGCTCCAATTGTTCATATTGTCTTCAAATGGCATAGCCAAGGGGACGCAGGAGCGGTAGATATATTCATGAATTTTAAATTATAAAACAGCATTGCCTCTTCTGCCTAGAAATGAATCACTGCCATCGCTGCAAAATTTTTATTACAATAGTCCCACTGTGAATCTCACCTCTGTGCGTCCCACATATCCAACTCAACTCTCTGAATAGAGATCAAAGTTGACACGCAGCTGATTTGAGTTGTAAATGGATGGGTTTATTTTTCTTAGATAAAAGATTGAATCAAATACTCACTCGCACTCACTCGCTCTATTTCTCACTCCCACTCCCTACCCCATTCCAAATGAACTTATTGTGAAGAAGAAGAACAAGAAGAAGGAGAACCAGAAGTGAAAGAAATAAATCGTTAATAATGATACATATATTGCCACTGAAGTGCCCTACCTTCACCGATATGCAGCATGAATAGAGTACAATGAATGTTCACAACTTAATGACTCTTTGCAAATATTCCATGGTTAAAAACGACAATCTGGGGGTCGTGTAAGGCTAAATTGATGAATTTAAAGATCATGACATTATAGTCTATCGGAATGCGGAGGTCAATATTTTTACGTAGAATTTTGGCAACAAGGTTAAATCATATATTAAAAATACATACAGATTTGGAAAAAATTGTTGCCAGTTTTTCTATGAACTTCAAGAGCGGCCATTTTGAAATTCAAAATGAACGTTTGTGAATATACATTTCTCCCAATTATGACTGCACCATTGTGAATATTCATCCAAAATTTGATCACTTCTAAAAAACATAAAAATATCTCTCCATCAGAAACGAATTCCTTGATCCATCCCCTAATTTGACAACATCTTACGTATTATGTGCCCCAATCTCCCACAAAATTTCATTGACATTCATTGATTACTCTTAGAGGTATAATATAGACAGACAGACGAAGATGCAGAAATGGGGGGGGGGGCAAAAATGTCTCAAGTGAAAAAAAATTCCTGAATGCACCCCCAAATTCAATCACATCAATATGTACCTTACTGTTCCAAGATTCATTGGGAACTCATGAAAATATCAAGTTCCTGGATTCACACCCAAATTCTTCTTTGCTTGGTAGCATATACTTTCACGAAATCCCATTGTAATCTGTTGAGAACATCCGGAGATATCGTGTATATAGAGGAGGATACAGAAATGTATAAAATATTAAAACAGAAAAATACCTCTCACTCAGGAGCAAATTCCTATATCTGCTCCTAAGTTCCGTGACTTTTCCCTCACCCAGTGCCCTACCGTTCAACTAATCTTTATAAAAATTTAATCAGAACTTTCGGAGATATTGTATGAACAGAGAGAAGCGAATACAGAAATGTATATTTTGAAAAACTCAAAAATATATCCCAATCAGGAATAAATTCCTGGATTCCTCACAAGGTGGCGCACCCTCTTCCAAAATTATATTAAAATTTGTTGAGAACTTTCGTAGACACCGTGTAGACAGAGAGAAATGAATATGGGAATGTATAAAATATTAAAACGGAAAAACTATCTCTAGATCATGAATGAATAAGTGGATCCGCCCAAAACTGTAATCACTTCCCCCCTTACCCCGTCACTTATCGTTCCACGTAATGTCATTGAAATTCATTCAGACATTTTGAAGATATCATGTAGACTGACAAGAGCAAATATGGAAAAAATGCAGAAATATCTCATTTTTTTTTATTAATTTCTGAATCTGCTCCTGTATGTCAAAGCGATATCTCAGAGTACTCAATGAATTTCGATGACCTTTCGTATAAAGGTGAACCACATCGTGAGAAAAAAGTGATTAAATTTTCGGATGGATCCAGGAATTTGTTTTTGATTGAGAGATACCTTTTCATTTCGATTGTTTGTTTGTTTTTTTCCTTCTTACAATACTGTATCCGCTTCTGTCAGTCAACACAATATCTCCAAAAGTTCTAAATGCAATTTTGTGAAAGGCTGGGCAATAGGCTACGGACGAGAAGCAATTGAATTTTCAGACGGATCCGTGTACTATTCAATCTTGGGATAGATGTATCCTCAATGTCACGACTAGAAGATATGTGCATTCACAGTTGTCCATTTTGAATTTCAAAATGACCGCTCTTAAACTTCATAGAAAAACTGGTGACAATTTCTTTCCTCATTTGGATGGGTTTATTAAAAATATGATTTAACCTGTTTGCCAAGATTCTACCTCAAAAATGTTATTACTCGGAAAATGTGCCAGAAAACAATAAACTATCAGCACATTCGAGAGCGTCACCTTTATATTGACCTGTTAATCTACAACAATATATCTATACGCTCTCTATTTATCTTCATATTAATTTGCTCATCGAAGAAGAAAAAACACATTATAAAGTAAGATCGATACTATCTTTTCTATACATGTTGTCTGCTCAAACCATCAGGATATTCATTTCATTGCAATTTACAATAGATTCACGTAGATGTAAAATATCCTTGCTTCGAATCTTATTCCTTCACGTGCACATTTTAACGTCAATCTCTACTCAGTATGCTTTCTTGCACTAGCTTTATCACTTCGACATTGCCTCAGAATAATTTTTGTTTCGCAACTAACACGCGTGTAGATTTTTATTGACATCTATTTATATATAATTGGATATGTATATATTTTTCTGTCTTGCTTGTATTTCTCTTTCGTGTATTCTACTATTATATTAGACTAAAGCGTTATCAAAATGGCATCTTAATATATACACGTTAACAATTCAAAAGACACTACGGACATTACTTCTACATTCAATTTCTCTCCCAGCAAACAACTCCGAGAAATTCATCTTCTCAACAAATTGTTAAGGACAGCTCGAACTATCAACGAATTCCTGACCAAACGCTCATAGAAGCATAATTATGTGATCATGATTTACTTGTTAGTATGGTAAATCAATTACACTATTTGTTAATATGTATACCCAAGCGACACAAAGATCATATATATTTAGTACTGATTACAAAATACTCGGAAGAGGAGAAACTACTGGCTCTGTACGGTCCTGGTGGCGCCAATATCTCCTGAAATTGTCTAAATCATCATGCCATCTTATTTTTTACCGGCCACGATTTCGCATACGATCTCTAGGGATCCATGTTGCATTCTGGTAGTAAATGGTGCAGACTTTTGGCAGACAGTGTGCAAACAGCAGTCAGAGGACTACTTCGAGGGAGATGCTAGAAACTACGTGTTAGGGTAAGTAATTTTTTTCCAGGTCAAATTCCACAAATTTTGTGTGGCACCTGGTATTCATTTTGGCAGGCATGCATTCCTGCTCCATTCAAGCTTCCCTTTTCCTAACTACAGAGTAAATGTTACAACCAAACAGCATTTTCTTTGCCAAAATTGACGCAGTACACTACAGTGATGTGTAGCATTAACTCCTTGTTTATTTTCTAAGTAAGTGCACTTCCCCAGTTTTCAAAATACACGACCAACCTCTGATTACAGTAAGAATTGCTAGTCTTGGGTACCAGGCTTTGGTGGGAAAAGTTTGCTGTAACTAATTTCAGTTGTGCTTTTGCTTGTACTCTTTTTTTTTTTTTCTTTTTGCTTAGTCTACTTTTGGTATTTCTTTGGAGAAATGAAAGCGTGGCCTTGATATTTAAGTATTAGACAGGAACGCTCGCTCTGAAATGGCAATAGTTTCAATTACATTTGTTTTATGGTCCGTATAATCCTTATTCGCCTAATCTGACTAAATGTTTCAAATCCGAAAATTCTGACTTTTGCCTCTCTTCCAACAAAAAGTAAAATTCATTTGATTAATTGTATATTGGTGATTAAATTGTTTAATCAAGTTTAAGCCGAGTTGGTTATAACTTGAACTTGACGTAACGACGACTGCATATGTAAAAAAAAATACAAGCGCCAGATTTAGATTTGGGGGGTACTTCAGTTTTGGGGGGCCTTCCATACACAGAAATCGAAGTACAGGGCAAATCACATAATGTACTCATCAAAGTCTGTTTATTACTTGTAGTTGGAACTAAAAAGTTATACTTATATAGGAAGGTTAGATCTGAAGTAAATTCACGTGTATAGGCCTGCAAAAATCCAAGTAGATGTTTAATATCCCCATACTCCAATTACTGTAGATCCGAATTACAAGCAGGAATTTTATTAATTTATTTAAAACAATTAAAGGCGTTATAATGAAATGAATCCCAAAATGAATTCCAAGCAGTAATTATCGATTTAATTCTCATTAACGAAACTATTTTTTTATTATTATTACTATATTTCTGTATAGAGAGGTCCGGGGGCAATTACTCCTTTTGCTCCCTTATAGATCCTGCCCTGAAAGAAACCCTTGATTTCAGCAAGGGAAAATCAAAAAAATACATTTCCCCGAATTCTCATTTTCCAACCAGTTTTCTCCTACTTCTACTCATGTTCTGGCCCGATTGGGACTGGACAATAAAAGTCATGTTTAACTTTTGGGACATATCGGAGGAAAAGAGTGGGGTCTCTTCTATGCCGTCATATATGGTACCTCAAGGTGATATCACTTTAAACAGTCTAAGTTAATTTTTTTTAGCAAAGGATATCATCAGTTGATGTCAGGAACTTATTTGTGTTAATTTGTAGTTACAAATATTTCCTCCGAAAGAAATGGAATGCTGACTATTTTCTGAAGAATTTTGCTTTAACATCATATCTTTTTTTATGGTTGAACCTGGGGCCCCGGGCCACTTTGGGTTCGGGTGGACTTTCGTTTACTGAAATTAAAATATATGATATATTACAAAATTTGCACTTCAAGGTCAGTTTATTGCATGTAATTGGAACTGATGAGTTATACACATAGAACGATTAGATGACTTATATTTTAGGTAAAATCGCGTGTGCTTGTAAATAAATGCCAGCAAAAATCCAAGCAGATTTTTTAGTATTCTCATACCCCAATTACTGTGGACCCGAATTATAAGCAGTAATTTTATCAATTTATTTCAAAACAATTGAAGGCGTTATAATGAAATGAATTCCAAGCAGTAATTATCAATTCATTTCTCATTAGAAAAACTATTTTTTAATTATCATATTTTAGTATAGGGAGGACCGGGGACATTTGTCCCTTTTACCCAAAAAAACCCGGTTCTGTTGAAACCCTTTCTTTCCCCAAAGTTCAATTAGTTCTTCCCTGATCCATTAGAACTTTTGGAGATATCGTTTGAAAATGCATAGTGATGTTACGTGATGTGGATAAAACAATACGACGTAGGGGGATAACTGTGCATGAATCCGCACCAAAATATAGTGATATTATGCGGTGGAGGATAAAAACTGTTTGAAGAATTATTTCAGTAAGACTTACTAAACACTCATAGAGCGCATACCTCTGCCAACGTCATTGTGAGGTTAAGTGATTGTGGATTGATTCATCTCAAAATCTAAACCCTTCTTCTGTAACCCATTGTCATTGAAATTCCTGGGTAACTTTCGGAGATATCGTTTGAAAAGACGTGAACTTTTGGTGATATTACGTGGGGTGGACATAGCACTAAGATGTAGGGAGGATAATTGTGCATGGATCCAAAATTCAATCACTTCATATGAAGCAGATTACCCAACCATCCATCAGATCACACTGAAATTCATGTAGAACTTTTAGAGATATCGTGTGGACAGACATGAGCCCATACCTAAATGTATGAAAAAGAAAACAGAAAAATATCAATCATAAACAAAATACTGGATCTGCCCCGAAATTTATTCACGTGTCATCGAAATTCATCGAGAGTTTTTAGAGATATCCTGTGGACAGGCATGAAATTTTGATGATATCGAATGACGTGGGCATATACCTACGATGTAGAGGACGTAATTGTGCATGGATCCGTCCCCAAATTTAATCACTTTTTTTTTAGTCCATTGCCCCCCCCCCCTCCACAAAAACTCATCGAAATTCATTGGGTTCCTTACGGATATAATGTTGTGGACAGACGGATAGACAGACGAGCGAATGGACATACACCTCCACTACTTCGTTGGCAGAGGTAAATATACTGGTGCGAAAATTGAAGATAACAGCGTGATTACAGCAATAACAATGAATTTTATTTAATAAACAACTTAAATTGCTGGTAGTGTTCAAAGGTCAAGCTTCCTGCCAGCTTTCTGTACGTAAATACGGAAGTTGAAAGGAACAGAATGAAGCGTTGCAAACGTTCGTTTCTGCGAGGTAAAACATCCACTTACATGCAAGTGCGCATGCGCATGCGCATGTATGTGTAAGGATATAGCAGCCATAGGTGAACCGACCTTGAGTGAAAGAGACATTCGACTAAAGAAAGAGTTCAGTAGAAAAAAGTTAAAAAGCTGATCACATGATCAGCTGCTGGTAAATATGCCCGAAAAGACTGATTGATGTTGTTGAGATGAATATTCATTTTTCGTAGAAACTTCGAAACATTGAATATGAAAGTGACTAAATTGGTTAAAATTACATGCAGTGTCATCTCAGAAGAAGACTTACAGAATACTGAAAATGAAGCTTAATTCTAATATTTATTAATGTATGTTGGCTTCCAAAAGACTTTTGTTGTACTGTTTATCGATTATACAGCAATATTTTTCTCTTTCTGAATGGTTAGGAAAGATGACCGGCTAAATTCAAATTCCTGTAAGCTGCAATCCTCTCTTTGTACAGAATTTACGCTTGAACTAAAGAAAGATTTATCTACTTTCTGATAGGTTGGAAAAGACGAACGTTAATGTTCAAATTCTCGTAAGTTATGATTAAGCTTTACCATCCATTAGTTGAATGTAGGTGGTTGCCAAGGGCACAGAAGTCCTAGGGATACATTCCAAATTGGAAAAAATAGTCGTTAGAATACAACCAGCAACGCAAATTTAAAGTCTCACCTCAGGTGCATGAAACACTTGTACGAATTGTACATCTTACCTAGGGCACATGAAACTCTTGCACTGACCCTGGTTGTGATCCTTTTTTGGAATAGAATGTACACTTGCGATAAAAATAGTGTAATGGTGTCCGCTACAGGTGATATACAATTTTTTTTAAAAAAGTTCCATCTTGTTTGAGACTGAGAACAAAGGATGGTTCTCAATATTTCTAATATAGATCCTTATGACAAATCAACTCGGATCATGAAGTACTGTAGACAGTTTGAAGGAAGAGTTCAAGCTATACTAACCACATCCAAAAAGATAAGTTATGAGAAGCAGAAAGGATATAATAAGGAATAAACTAACACAAAGAGAGTGCATACCTCTGCCAACACCGTACAATAATTGGAATAACTAAAAGAATGAAAAAAAACAAGACAGAGAACTTAGAATGTAAAAGTATTGAATTACTTTCCTTAAAATTCAAATCTAGTCTTCTTATTAAGTCTTTGTTTTTAACATTTTTCCGGCAGAATATTGATAAAAATATCTCTTAATTGGAAACAAAATATTGTCAATTCACCCATAGCCAATCCTTCCGTAACATTTGATTGACATTCACTGAGAACTTTCTGAGATACTGAGTGGACCAACAGAGATAGACAAGAAACAAGTGAATACATATACATATATCTCTTCGAATTTTTGTTGGCAGAGGTAGATATACTCTGCATTGTGGAATTTTCTATGTGTTATTGAAGAACAACAAGTCAACTGGTGGGAATGGGACCAGGCATGATTTGCCTGTCATTAATTCGCATATGCAACACAAACAGGACACCTGTATTGTATAGATAAATACATCTAAACATTATTATACATAAGTCCATGACCTGTCGCTTTGCTGTAGGCGTACAACAACAGGATCGGCTGATGGCTGCTAATGATATTATAAGTATGAGAGACACAGTTAGGAAGGAGAGAGGAGAAAGGAAAAGTAAAGCAAGTAGTGAGAAAGGGGAGAGAAAATAAAATTAGTTGGTTTAATAAGTGGGTAGGAAGAAAGAGGAGAAATAATAAAAGTCAATTCAATAAGTTGAAGGGGGAGAAAAGAAAGGTAGGTGGTTTAACAAGTTGTTGAGAAGGGAAATGGACTGATGGCTGCTACAAATACTATATATATGACGGACATATGTTATATGTAACATAGAACCCATCAAAGATGACTGTAAACATTTTTGCTGTATAATCGTAACAAACCAAGAAACATGCAGAATTTGGATATTTAGGTAAATTTAAACTGAATGTTACAGAGCAAAGGCAGGAAATAAATCAGTTTTAGTGTTCGCGTTTTATTTTTATTAGTTTTCATTCTGTATGTGTTTCTAAATTTGCTGTGATAGGAGGATTAAATACATTACTGATTTTATATTCGAGGTTGCACTGTACTCGAGTAAATACAATAATAAATATCAAATATTAGATTAATGAAATTTGTTCTTTATACACGTCCTGGTGTAACTTGCACACATCTTCAGAAATTAACCCAGGGTCATAGGGTCTATTGAGTCCAGGTACCCCCCCCCCACTAAATCCAGAGCCACTGTGAAGCCTTTTCCGTTAGCTCCAGGGTGTTTTGGGTGGCTTGTGTGCTCTGTCTACCTCTCACTCTAAGGAGCTTGAGTGTCCGCTGTAATCATTAATCAGTGAAGCCCTGGCGCCCAACCTCAAACGGCACACATCGGGCTTTTCCAGCAATCAGCATATTTTGCTCTCTTCCTCTCGTTCGCCTTCTCGATTCTGTCATTCCAAGGGACAGTCAGTTCCAGCAGTACCACTTGCTTAGTTGACTCTGATGCAAGCACGATATCTGATATAGTGGTTACTATGTTTTCCGGGAACTCCCAGGTCGACTCTGAGCTATCAGTCACGAGCGTCCGTTACAAGTCCCCCCCAAAAGCTTGGCTGCTATAATGCCTTTGATGAAGGCGAAGGACTATTTGGGGCACACCATTCAAAAGAAGGGTGTGCAGCCAATGCACCCTCCCATAGTCAACTATAGAGCTGAAAAGTGGAACCTAACCAAAAGACTGACCTGCAAATTGAGAGCCATGCAACGTGCACATGAAAGAATTATGCTCAACCTCACATGGAGAGACCATTAGACAGCAACATACATCCGGGAGAAGATAGGAGCCAGCGACACTTTAGAATCCATTATAAAAACTCAGATGGCAATGGGTTGGCCATGTTGTAAGAATGGCGGATAAATGATGGACATCACGACTCACGACATGGATCCCCAGAGATCACGTGTGCAACTGAGGCCAACAGAGTATTAGATGAAGAGACGAACAAGACAAATTCAGAAAGTACTGGCTCCGCGACACCCACGATCGAGAAGTGTGGCGAATCCAGGGGAATGTCTCAGTCCAACAACGGATGTCAAGAAACTGATGATGACGACTTCTTGGTGTTATGAATAACCCCACTAAGTGTGTCGGCCCAAGACCATAAGACTTGGTCATGACGCCAGGGGTACTGTCTTTACCCCAATACCCTCGGGTAGCAACTGACGATATGCTTCGGACACCGTTGACGTGAAGGGATATCTACTACATCCTAGGTATGCAGGTTAGGTGGGCTCGGCAGGATATTCTAAACTAATGAAGAACTTTATTTGCATTGATTCTGCTCTCAAGCGCTCTGTCCAGGTGATATTACGAGGTTCCACACATTCCCACCTGGTTCATGCGCCTTGGTGGAACATGCTGATCCTCTTACCGTGATGTTCTTCCCCTGATTCTGCCTATATTTCATTTTGCCCCAGCTGACGCTTCTCTTTTTCACGGACTTTATCGTAGCAAGGTGCAGGAAAACAGACTAGTCTGTCCCACCACAACTTTGTATAGCAACCGTGCCTCGGCTTTGTTTACAGCCTCTTGTGCCTGCAACTTCTTGCCAGTTTTCACAAGGATAGCCAAGGCAATTTTTACATCAGTGGAATCTTGATGCATCATTATATGATTGAATTAATTTGAATATTAAATAAATGAATATTTTGTAATGGTAGCCCATTGTATGTTTTTTTTTTTGTTGTTTTTTTTCCAATTCGTCTGTAATTTGCTTGTCAAAGTGATCTACGATTCCTGATGATATATTTCCTTTTTTTTTTTTTTTTTCTTGATTTAAACCAGACTGTCTGTCTAACAACTTTCGCTGCTTTGGTATTCATCCCCCTACCCATTCAATTGACTTACAATACTTCACAATTGAAACTCTAGGTATCTATAGCGGTAATTCATGTTTTTGTCATCAGTCAATCAAAATCTATATCAGACGATCGAATTACGATTCTTTAACTTTATGAATCGATTTGGAATTGCATGACATCCGTTTGAAGAAAGTGATAATGGCATTTCATAGTTAGATGATTAATCTATTCGAAATAATGCTCTCATCTTGGTTATAGTTTTCAGCTCTGGCGATCTGGTTATTTGATTAGATGACTCTAGAGCAGGGGTGATCTTCGGGGTTTTTAGGGTCTAGAGACTTCAGATTGGCAGGTTCAAACTGTTTGAATCTTGATATTTTGCACTGCTAGTATAGTTAAATTACATATCCTTCTTGAAAAAAACAATCCAAATGAGTGAATATTTGCTAATATAGAATAAAAAGATTTTTTTTCATATAATACACATATCAATTAGAATGCACCATTTGAGTCAGACAGAAGGGTCTCAGAAGGCTGGGATGACATTTTGAAGTATGGTGATCAGGGTTCACAGACAAAAACGGTTGAGAATCACTGCTCAAGTGAAATTCGATAATTTAGCTTAGCCAAAACCTCTCAACACAATGTAAACTAGACATATATTTTCTCCACTTTGTGCTATCAATTAAATATACAGACAGCATTAGGAATGAGTGTTTTGATTTATAGGTTCAAATTACCAAATTTGTATCTATCTTTCAATCATTGTTTGTTGAATAGCTTTTCATTAGATTTTTCAATTTCTAAAGTTTTTATAACAGTATTGTTAATGTAGATTTATATATTTCATATTTTTATCCGCCTGCTTGGATGGTTCAATGGTTTGCAATTCTGTCTCACAAAGAGAAGGTCACAGATTCGATTCTTAGTACAAGTGAAGATCATGGATGAATCTTCATGGGAAAAATTTCCCAGTGCACTCAGCAGCTAATTGAGTACACTCCAAACTGTGTGATCAGGATCAAAGGCATTTATTGACCGTCTTATAGTCGCATCCTCCCCATGACGAAAAGCGAGCTTACCATTACCCATCTCCCAAGATGTCTGGCCAACACCCCTGACTGAAACCCCAAATGGGTTATACATTCTGAAATGTAGTGGAGGGATTGTTTATAATAAATATTTCATAATATTAATAATATCATTCATAATCATGTAAAAAGACAGAATAAACAGCCAGCCATCGGAAACTGATTAGATCATCTCTAGAATGTGATAGTAAGCTGAGACTCTCTGAGGAAATAAATCATTTATATGTGCGTGTGTGTGTGCATATATATATATATATATATATATATATATATATATATATATATATATATATATAATTTATTTCTATCTTTATGATATTTCTGATCATCGCAATGGTACATATTTTTATATTATATTTCTGATTGTCACAATAATATATGTTTGGGTTTTTCTTCATACTTTGTATATGCAGATATAAATCTCAATAAATTTCTGATTTTTATTCATGAGTTGGCTAAATTAAATTTTTTCGAATGTTGAAATTTCTAGCCCTCAAGCTCCATTGGTACACTGTATATACATGATACATACATAGCCAGTCAACCAGCCAGACCAACTTGAAAGCTGAAGAGACTATTTTGACAGTTTTGGTCTCAGTTTTGGTTGATGATTTCCAATAGTCATGATAGCAAACTGATCCAAATCTAATGGACAATTAGATTTGATTGAAAGATTCACCTGCAACATTGTTTGCTCCATAATTTTAATAGTGAATATCAGATTAATATTCAGTTGTGAAATTTGTGTTGTGATTTATATCCAGTTGTGAAATTTATGTCGTAAATTATATTTGGTTGTGAAATCTATGCTGTAATTTATATTCAGTTGTGAAATTTGTGTTGCGATTTATATTCAGTTGTGAAATTTATGTTGTAATTTATATTCAGTTGTGAAATCTATGTAGTAATTTATATTCAGTTGTAAAATTTATGTAGTGATTTATATTCAGCAGTGAAATTTTTGTTGTGATTTATATTTAGTTGAGAAATTTATGCTATCTTGCTGTGTTTTTGTGGTAATTTAGTCAAAAAGCCAGGTATCCAGAGCTGGAACCAGACTTAATCTTAATTTGAACTGCATAAAAAAAATGGAATTCATCCCTATGAAGATTTTTTAAAACTAATAAAAATACTGTATATAAGAAACACTGTTAGATTTTGAAACACAACCAACAAGTTCAATCTGTGCAATGCAAAATTCATACAGTGCAGCAGAGCTGTACTGCTGCTACCTTGACAACACTCTTTGAAAAAACAGAGACTCTGACTGTAATGATTGCAGCTGCTCTTCTGGTGTTGCAAGTGAAGTTGTTGCTTTGGAAAAGATATTTTGATAAATGAAAACGAAGACTTGATACAAATGAATTACTAAACATGTATGTGCCTCAATTGTTTCTTTTTTGTTTTTTTGGAGCTGGATGAGGGCGTTTTATCTTTTGTTTTTCCACATAATTTGTTCCATAGATGATATTGAATGTTTTTTGTTTTTTTTGTTATCAAGGCAAGTCATCTAAAGAGCAAAAGAGAGTTGTGAATCATTTATCTATATTCATAATGCTGCAGTATTGTTGTATGTATTTGTAAAGAAGAGAATCTGTGCTAATTATTACGATACTTGGGTGGCTTTGATAGGTAAGCCCAAAGTTATTTTTCTCAATTGACTTTAAATAACTTAAACAGGAAAATTTCATCCATCATAATAAATGAAAGAAAAAGTATTTGTTTGATTGTAGCAGTTATATCAATTTCCTCATCAGACACTGAGTTAAGGTAGATAATGAAATGATGTCTTTTTGAATCAAATAACCGAGTTTTTCACTTCTTTGGACGAGTTGCTTGACATTTAACACAAAAATATGTGTAAGACTGCTTCAATTTCATTTTTTCTTGTATTAGAAACCACTAACCAAAACTGTCAACATAAATTTCTTCAGCTTTTAAGTGAGTCTGGCTGGTTGGCTATCTATATATGTATGCATCATGCATACCTATAGAGCTAGAGGGCTGAAAATTTCAACATTTATTTCTTATTATGTCTAGTAAAAACATTTTTTTGTTTTTTTGAAATACCCCTTTCCTGTGGGGGTTTCAATTTGTGATGTAAGTTTGTGTCCGACAACATTCATGTTTGTTTTTTTTTCTAATTCAGACTTTTTATTAGTGAAAAGATGTAAATTATTCATTAATCAGCTCTCTTTACAAATTTTTAATTGACCACCCTCAACACAGCATGCTGCCAAAAGATGTCGGTTACGTGATAGTTTCTAGCAACTGTATAACTAGACCTGTTTCTCATTAAAATGCTGATAAACTGAGAGAGAGAGATTGCTTCTTATCATTAAGTTTATATCCATTGAGCATTGCAGAGAGTGGAATATTATTCTCTGATAATCCAGATTAGATTTACAGAAAAAAGGAAGATTTAATACAAATATTTCGGTGGAGTGGTTATAGCTTCCTTAGAAAAGGATATCAGCATACAAAAGTTGGATCAATCAATCCGTAGCCTGAGACATACTTATCAGCTGAATTTAATCTGATATTTCCACTATAATATGTTTGATCTTTGTGAATTAAGTGCATTGACAAGGAAAGATATTATGTTTAAAATAAATATTTTTTGTGTGAAGTGAATGCTTTTTTCATCATTGTATATATATATATATGTATGTGTGTGTGTGTGTGTGTGTGTATGTGTGTGTATATATATATGTACATGTATGTGTATGTGTATATATATATATATATACATATATACAAGAGTGGATCAATAAGTCACTACATTGACTCTTAGTTAACAGCTGAATTTCGATCTGTGTGATTAATATTCACCACTAAATCAAGCGCATTGATAAGGAAGGAGATAATGTCAATAAATAAATATATGGTGTGTGAAATAAACCTTTTATCCATCATCGAACTACGGATTATTGATGTATGGTTCTAAATAAAACAATGCTGTCAAAATAAACAAAAGATGAAATACGTCTTTATAATATGACGTTAGGTAAAAATCAGCTTTAGTGTCATTGATATCTTCAGCCATAGTGGATTACGTGGTGTTGGATCTAAAGCTGCTTCTTATCACTCAGATATATGATACTGAGAGAGTGTCTTGATTGGTCACTAATCCATATGTCACACCATCCACATATGAGGAGTCAAGGTAATGGTAAGTTAATCTAAATCAATGTGGCTTCAAATGTCTCTTGCTCTGTCTGGGTTTTTTTCTTCCATCCTTCTAAGAAAAAAAAATGACCTGAATAAAAGCTCTAAGAAACAAATGTTGAAATACTTTGTGTACGTTTTCAAAGTAAAATTCACCTTAAACTTCCTGCAACGAACCCCTAACATTGCAACCCCATAAAAAATTGAGGAAGAAAGAAAGAATAAGTGGTTTCGTAATGTAAGTTAGTGGGGCATTGAGCCCAGACTAACCTCCATAGGACAAAACCGCCACACTTACAGTGCAGAGCTGCATTTAAAAAAATGGACCAAATAATTCCAGTGATTGATGACAGTATAATTTTTTTTTACCTGATCTCATATTCTAAAGATATGCTGAAAATATTTGTATGAAATTTGATCTTATGTAAAAGTCAACCCCTTCTTTTTACCCAAAATTTGTATTTGTAAAAGTCGACCCTAGTTCTCCATGGACAACAGATCAACATTTGTGAATCCAGATATTATCCTGAACATAAATGTTACAAAGAGGAAATTAATTTTTCTATGCTATTATGTCCTGATGTATACATCAAAACAAACGTCCTACAAAGTACTTAACTAAGAATTTGTAGATAAAGCCACATCACTATTATGAATGCCAGTGATTACATTTAGTATTGACCTACAATAACTATTTTAACCATCGCTCCTGAACCCAGTGATGATGTGTATTTCTTAGGAAATGTTTCTTTTCTGTTTGCCGCCTATGTAAACAGTCACAGGTAGCAATGCGACTAGTCAGAAATTCATCAAGATTATATCATTACGGGGTCAGTATATCACACCATCATTTCTTATATAAGCTAGGTGGTATGTGCTGTTTGCAGATGTAAACACAGCTATGGTATAGTTCGGTGTAGCCTTAAGCTGTACTGAATAGACTATTGTCTCACTGTTTTACTAATTGACTGTACCTTAACACACCTGTGATGAATATGACTTCAACCATAAATATGGAAATATTGTGGTTGAGTTGCGATGGAGACATATCGAGCAGGTACCAGTCACATGAATAATATTGCGGTAACAATAACATACTGTAATTATGAGCTTTAAATTTTCATTTAGCTACTTTGCTGAGTGTGATGGAGTAAAAGAGCTAGGGTAAATATTTATAAGAGCTACATAGCCTCATTTATGTGTTTTGTTAGTAGGACATGTGTTTTGATGCGGAGAAACATTGATATCATTACTGCAATTCATTGTTTTTGTTTTCTATTCATTTAGAGACCATTTGGGCTGCTGCTAATTGATATGGTATATTGGATTGTAGTGTGAATTTCAGCCCTTTGAAAGTATAATCCGTGTCATAGTCAAAATTAACCATTCTATAGCCCTGAAAATTTGGGGGTCGTCAAACCCAAAAGACCCAATTCGTACAAAATGTGTCAGGATTTTGCCAAAATAATCTTAAAATATTTGAGCCTCATTTCAAAAAATCCAAATTTACATCCAATATCTAAAATCAATATCTATCATCTAAAAATGCAACCAGAATAATCTAAAATTAAATTCGAAATATGTACTGGGCTGCAGCAGATACCTCTGCCATAACAAGTGTAATTTTCTATATATTTTTAAAAGTTTTTTTTCTAAATTTAGTTAGTTAATCATTAAATTGACTAATTTTCTTTGAATGAATTTTAGGAGGCCTACTTTATTTTTGGAAAATTCTTGTTAAACATTCCTGTCAGAAAATTGGGCTTTTTTCTTTCCTGCAAAGCCCCCCAAAAACCCCAAGATCTCTTTTTTTTTTTAAATTTCAATTATTTATTATTATGAAATAGGGTGTCAGTGTCTGCTGGATTATCTCTCGGATGATTTGGAAAAATTCATTTCATAATACACGTACCTTTATTATCCTGTTCTTCCAATGTATAAAATGAAATTATTTTTCAGGAATTTCACTTTTTTTTTTCACTTCTTAATCTGTAAATGGTACCAAAAAAGTATTTGACAAAACAACAGTCCGCAAAAAGGCAAGTCAACTGAACATCACTCCATTATTGTCTACAAATTGGCTGTATGACAAAAGTGCTATCGGCTGAGTTTGTGTCAGTGATAAGTTATTCGACAGAATCACTGAGAACTCCTCCATTTACACTCCTACAGGTTTAAGAGTGAACCCTCAAACTGAGAATCCTGCAACATGCACATGAAAAAATTATGCTCTAACTCACATGGAAAGATCACAAGACAGCGCAATATATCAGAAGAATATCAGGAATCCAAGACATCAAGGAATCCATTAGAAAACACAAATGGAAATGGGCTGGTCATGTTGCAAGAATGGCAGACAACCAATGGATAATACAACTCAAAACATGGATCCCCAGATTTTGCATGCAAAACTGAGGCCAGCTGAATACAAGATGGAGAGATGAAGTCGACAAATTCAGAAAGTACTGGCTCTGCAACACCCATGATAGAGAGATTTGGTGAATCTTTGGGTAGGTCTATGTCTATGATGATACCATCTTTGAATCTTGTAGCGGACTGGAAACTGAATATTTTTCTATCTATTCCTTTCGAGGTCAAAGAGTGGAAATTTATTAATTTGATTTTCACGTGATACATTTGGTTATTACTTCTTTTTTTTACATTCAGAAATATGATAAACAATAACAAATATAAATTGCATTGTTAAAAGCGGAAACTATTTTGAAAAAAACAATGATAATCATTTGAACAAGTCTGGTTAGTCACTCACAAAAATGAACAAAATCTTTTGGCATTAGCATGCCGTGTTAAAAATTGGAAAAAGAGGTGATAAGTGAATAAATTACTCCTCTTGCCTTTTGTTGGGTGGCGATTGCAAAAAAAGTCTGAATTTTCAAAAACAAGCATGAATGCTACTGGACACAAAGTAGGGACTACTTTAGCATAAACTTATATTTTAAATTCAATCCCCAACTGAATGCATATTTAAGGAGTGTTTTTTTTCATAAAACAAATATTTTTTCCTTGATATAAGAAGGCCTGTACATTCATACATGGCCAGCCAGGCCAGCTTAAAAACTGAAGGAACCTATGTTGATAGTTTCGGTCGACATTTTTTAAATAAGCAGAATAAAGATTTTTATTACTCCACAGCCTAATATAAAATTATGCAAGACAAATCTATTAATATGAAGTAGACTTTGCTTAGTTCTGCACAAGGTCATATTCATTAAGCAAATAGTGCAATGGAAAATTTCACTGTTGATGGTTAGTATGATTAGTGGGATAAGCTTTCAACTCTGACATTAGTTGAGAATTTTCTCAAAAGGAATCATTTATTAGTGAATGTTTACTCAGAAAATGATTATTTCATTGAGAACACAGCAGCAACCTGCAAAATTCTTGCTGTAACAGTGCTTGGTAATCAAAATAATTTGAAAATAAAAATCATCCTTTGAATCAATGCTAGAAAAATCATCCACCATATTTGTTAGTAAACAAAGCTTATAATTTCATTCCCTTGTTTTGTTGGAAAAAAAAAACCATTAGTGTTTGTAGTAAGGATTAGCCTACTGGAAGTCTAAACTTCACATATTACATGCAGAGATAATTTTTCTGACAATTTCAGGTTCGACACTGAATTTATCTCAAGCCTGAAATTCCGCCTCTAGACGAACAACAGAATTGTTTAAAATGTAAGAGTCAAAACAAAATCAAATTGGATTTGTTTACTTAACTCGTGGCACCTCAGCCTCAATTTGCAATATGCCATTGATGATAATTTAGTAAATGAGGACAACTATTGCATATTTTCAGTTAATGGCAAAGTTGTTGACATTTCTGTGAATACAGGATGGGAAAGTGAGCCAGGAAAAGATATTGTTGGCATGTGAGATTTTGGGGTGTACTTCTGGAGTATGAATTAAATTCAGATCTTATATCATTACTTACTTCATTTTCCTCTCTTTTTTCTTCTTTTCTCTTCTTCCAGCTGTTCCTTTCTCTTCTCTTATTTTCCTCCAACTGATTTTATCTTTTGTTTAATTTTTTTTTTTTTTTGCAATAAGCAAATCTGTCACCAAAACCGTTTCTTCGTTTTTCAAGCAAATCTATCTATTGCGCAGACAATGGACCAGAGGTCTGAAAATTTAAACATTTACCCTTTATTATGTCTACAAAATTTTTTTTTTCTATTTGGAAAATTCCCCTCCGAAATTGTTTTTTATATGGGGGGGGGGCAATTAACAATGTAGGTTAATGCGGAGTTAGTCCCTTAGATTTTGTCTGGCAGAGTTCAAGCTTGTTTTTTTTTTTTTTACATTTCCGACATTTTTAGTGATCACCTCATAACAAATGCCAAGTAAAATGAATTTGTTCATTGATCACTCTTTTATTGATCACCTCCAGCATACTGCCAAAAGACACTTGTCTTGAGATGGTTTCTACTTAGTAATTAACCAGTCCTGTATCTTCTTTTATTCTCCTCCACCTGCTCCGATCTCCTTTTGTCTTTATTATTTCTCCTTTTTCAGCATCCCATATCTGGTTTCTAATCTTATTCCAGATGCTCCGATCTCATTTTATTTTCCTCCAGCTCCTCCTCTCCTTTCTTATTTCATTTTAACTGTTCCTACCTCCCCTCTTTTTTTCCCTGCTGCTCCTATGTTCCCTCTTATTTTATTCCTGGTGCTCATATCTCTCCTCTTATTCTCTTCCAACTGCTCCTATCTCCCCTTTTATTTTGTCTTCTCCTCTCCCCTCTTATTTTTTCCAGCTAATCCTATCTTTTCTCTCGTTCTCCCCCTGCTGCACTATCTCTCATCTCATTTTCCTCCAGCTGCTGCTATCCCTCCTCTTCTATCCCTCTATCATTTCTGGTCCTCATATCTCCCTTCTTATTTTCCTCTGGCTGCTTTTATCCCTTCTTATTTTCCTCCGGCTGCTTTTATCCCTTCTTATTTTCCTCCAGCTGCTTTTATCCATTCTTATTTTCCTCCAGCTGCTCTTATCACCCTTCTTATTTTCCTCCAGCTGCTCCTATTTCTCCTCTTATTTTCCTCCGGCTGCTCCTATCTCCCCTTTTATTTTCCACCAGTAGCTTTTTTCTCTTTTTTTTCTTTACTATTTCTTTTTTTCAACACTTTCGGTGTATTCCAGCTGCTACTATTTCGTTCTTTTTTCTTTGCTTTTTTTTTTTTTCTTTATTTTCATTCTTTTTCTTTGATTTTCCCCCAGCTACTGCAATCACTTCCCTTCTTTCCCTCCAGTTGCACGTATCTCTTCTCTTCCCTTTACAAATTTTCCCTTTTCAACTCCACCAAACTCATTCATTGCCTTGTACTTGCTTAACTTTTTCTCCCGTTTTCTTCATCTTTTTCTCTTTCCCTTCCTCTTCTTCACTTCTTTTTCTTTCTTCACTAGTTTCTGCAATACATCCTTCTTTCGATGCATCATTTCCTAATTTCTATCCAAATTTTTCCCGATGATTAATTACCAATGTAGTGAGGTTTACCTCATCTTGGTTGGACTTCTTTTGAACACAAGATTCCAGCCATTGTACTCTATGGCCTTCTTCAATGTGCATGGAAGAGAATCATGCTCAACATAATATGGAGAGATCACAAAACAACACAGAAGTCCGAGATATCAGAATCCATTAGAAAACTCAAGTGGCAATGGGCAAGTCATGTTGCAAGAACGGCAGACAACCACTGGACATCACAACTCACAACGTAGATCTCCAGAGATCATATGCAAAACTTTGGCCAACAGAATATTGAATGGTATAACAAACTAAACAATTTCAGAAAGTAATGGCTCCACAATACCCATAGTAGAAAGATTTGGCAAATCTTTGGGAGGGCCTATGTCCAAAGACAGACAAAAAGTAGTTGATGTTGTTGTTGTTGTTGTTGTTGTTGTTGTTGTTGTTGTTGTTGTTGTTGTTGTTGTTGTTGTTGTTGTTGTTGTTGTTGTTGTTGTTGTTGTTGTTGTTGATGATGATGATGATGATGATGATGATGATGATGATGATGATGATCACGATCACGATCACCACCACCACCACCATAGGCCAGAGGAAATTTTGTGCTCCTTCACACCTGTTTCTCTCTCACTATGCCTTTAGTGGGAGGATTCCCTGGGTCAAGCGAATGAGGGATATCTGTTTTAGTGAATGTCATAGAGGCGGTTTTAAAGGGTTTGAATAAGCCCCGAATAGCTGTTAAAAAACTACCTCCTTGATATATTCTAAAATAGATATCACCCGCTACTTGAACCAGTGAATCCTCACAACCAGAAATATATGGTGGAATGAGGAAATATGGGTCAAATACTTTGAAGGGGACTCCTTGTCCCAACATTCCAAACCTTTCCCATTTACGACACCCACCTGAAGATGGCCATCGGGTATAATGGCTAAAACGTTGTGTTCAAAAGAACAACTAACACAAGGACAATGGTCTGGAAAAAAAACTTTTATAAATAATTTTTTAATCGTCTTTTTTCCAGCTTCTGTATCTCTTTGCCAAATTTTTCTTCATGTCCATTTTTGTCAAACTCCTGTTCAAATTGGAATCAACTCATCAAATTTAGGGGAGTAAACTCTTCACTGTTTATCAATTATGTTACATTGGCTGCGTGACGCCCATGATAGAGAGATACAGCAAATCCTAGGGAAGGTCAGTGTCGATAAAAAACTGATGATGATGATATTCAAAATTAACATTTCCGTACCATGATTTGAAATCATGACCCTGTGATTGGAAGGCAGCTCTCTTGCCAACTGGGATAAACTGACAAGTCTCAGATACCCACAAAATCTTTTTATGCAAAATGAAAGTTGCAGTAATCATCTTCAGTCTAAGTAGAAGTAAGAGTGAAGTTTGATGCTGCAGCAGACAGGAGTGTCTCTCTTCTTTGTTATGTTGAATTGTTTTTTTATTTGATTCATCTCTAATGGTTTTTTTTTGCCTCCTTTCTTTTTTTCTTCTTTTTCTGCTTCTAAGTCACTCCTAAATTCAAAAAATCAAAAAAAAAATCTGAATTGGCAACACTGTACTCTCAAATTTGAGAAAATAAATTTTGAAAATATCTAAATGAATCCTTCCTTCTTTTCTTTTCTCTTTGCTTCTGCTCCCCCTCCTCCTCCTCTCATAGTCAAATTCCCGCAGTTGACTTTATTATCACAATTTGTCAGGTCTAGAATTTAAGATGTGTGAATTTCAGACATTAATCATAGAGAGAGAGAGGAAGAGAAAGAGTGATTCCGTGACATGATGTTGTGTCAACTCGTGTTTCCAAGAGCTCTGTAGTTTTTTTTTGCAATCATTGAATTTCTGTTATGAAAAATATCATTTTTATATAATAACAAGTATGTATATCTCATTCATTTTTCTTTTCTTGCTACTAAAGATGTCATTAAAAAAGTTAATATAATAACAGAAACCATAAAACAATATAAAAGCATGAGAATTTCAAAAGGGAAGTAGATGTTCGTCCGTGCTTTTGAAGAATTAGGCTGACCATGTGATTTATAATTACAAATAAATTACATTTTAGAGTAGTGTTTCTGTGGCGTTGTGGTCTTGGCCATTCTGCCTGACATCAGTAGATCTGGGGATCAAATCCAACTGGGAACAAAACTTTTTTTTGTTTTTGAGGTCAGTGGCGGATCAACCATTAGTCTGGGTAGGCCTTTTCTTTCTGTCTTGCTTTCAATGTTAGTGGTGGATTAACACTTAGGTTGAGTAGGGGTTTTCTCTTGGTAAATTCTTACTATTGAGTTTTGCGTTTATTTTTGTAAGTAACAATGATGGATGACAATGACCAGAAGAAAAACGAGTGACATCATGCACAAATAACAGTGATATAATGATATACTCAAAAACTGATGATGAATTAATTCTCATTTCTAAAGCCCAACTCAGGTTGACTTGTTTCTGCTAAAGTTAACAAACCCTATTTACAGGAACTATAAATAAAGGAGTTGAAATGAGACACAGAGTTTTGGAATGATATTGTACGGAGGTATGAATTCTGATTTGTTTACTTTTTAGATTTTAAAGAAGCAAAAGAGTTTGACCTTAGTGTGGCCAAGCTTGTTGTTATTATTCTCACTATGGTAATTATTCACCTCATTTCGTCTTTTCTTCTCTCTTTGCTTCTGTTCCTCCTCCTCACTCGCATTGTTATTATTTTTACCATCTTATTCTCTTCTTTACTTCTTTTCTTCTCCTCTTCCTCCTCCTCCTCACTCCCATTGTTGTTAGTTTTACTCTTCATGTTCTTCTCTAATTTCCTTCTTTTTGTCACTTTTTCTCTCTTCTCTCCTCTTCTTATTCATCTCTTCTTTCTTCTTATTACATAATCCAATTTTCTTATTTTTGCCCTGCTACACTTTCACGGGAGCATTTACTTACGTAACAGAATTAAAAGCAATTATAGGAGGGGAAAGAGGAGAGAGAAGGTTGAGGCTGGTCTCATGCCTTGGGTTCATTAAAACTTGAATTTCCAGACATATGTAAATGTTTGAGCCCTGACATTTACCTCTGACTTTTTACTCCCGTAGAGGTCTTGGGATCGGAACACATATCATGATCTCAAACACTTCCTCTTGAAATTACTAACAGTAAACCCTCGGTTTAACAGACCACGATATAATGGTTTTTTGAATTTAGCGGACACTTTAATCATGCATGTACGTACACATACGTGCAATAAATTCTCTTCCAGTGTTGTCGACTTTATTGAGATATTTTATTGAATTTAGATATAAGAGATCATTTTTAGATATTGGATATCAGTTGAGGTATATTTTAATGTTTTTACATTGCAAATTGACCCCCCCACAAACACACATGCTAAAACCTATATAAAGGAGGGGATTTTAAAAAAGCAAAGCAGTAAATTTTCAAATTTTCAGCACTCTAGCTCCATTCTTTCTCAGTCCATGGCCCACCCTTTCAACACAATATCATGTTTCATAAAATGTGTGAACAGAGTGAGATGGAAAGACTGACAGACAGACACAAGTGATACAATTACCACTTCCAAATTTTGTTACAAGTTTCCTCTAAGAAAGTAGGGATAATAAAAATAAAAAGTGCAGTAAACCCCTTAGCTTTAACAGACTAACAGGGGTGAATAGGTCTGTTGAAGCTGATAGTAATTGATAAATTGTTTGGATATATTTAATCTTTTTGGCAGAATTTTGATATTTTTGAATGATTGATGTTCAGGCGATGAATTTTTACCAATTATCCAAAATATGTAAATTTTGCCAAATCCCCTGAGTGACACTCGATCACTGTAGTACTGTTTGTTTCTCTACTTACGTAGAATAGTATTAGAAAAGCAGAAACAAGGAGTAGGCTTGTCAAAAATATTTGTAGATTACTAGCTAGATAGATAGATATATGCCATGGATATTCTAGATTTTAGAAACTTGTGGATGTATTGACAGCTGTGATATAGTAAGATTATAGAGGTTATAAATGATGACATTAAAGAAAATCAAGTAATGAATGATGACATGAAAAACGTTTCTCAAAATCATGCTTTTACCTCGGCTCAAAAACATGAAACTTATTTACGTCCCTCAATAAGTTGATGGCAGGTATTTCTATTTAAAAGTAAAATGTTTCCCATTTTATAGATTTTGTTTTACTGTTTAAAAAACACTTTTTCTCCAGAATATACATCAGTCGTATATCGATTGAAAATTTCCTCTTTTTTTTATTTTACTGTTTGAAATGAGTATCAAATGCAGTGCATCAGGGTTAAAATTTTTGCTTAAGATTTGTTTCTTTTTAACCTTGCAGTTCTCAGAGAAATTCTTCCTTCAATTTTCGGTGCTTTCAATTCATTCAACCCTAAAACATTTAGGAAATTCGTTAGTTATAAGGAAAAAAATCTCTTACAGGGAGGTGGGTTTCTATTTGCAATGTATCTATTAAGCTAACGTACACACTAACTTCCAGCATTTTTACAGAGGTTCAGCTTATATGAATTATATTTAGTTTTTTTTACATGACCATATTTAGACATAAATTCAGTTCTTAACATTTCTCAAAAATGAAAAATTTCCTGATGAAATAAAGGTCATGATTATTCAAATCATCAAAATTTGAAAAAAGCAACTTATTAATTACTTTCAGCCATAAAAGATGCCTGTTCCCACAATTTGTTGAAACCTAAGGGATTTCATTTTCATTAACTCTTCTTATTTAGAGGAAACCTGCATTGAAATTTTTTTTTTCCCTCCAGTGAAGTTGGAAGAGGTATGTGTATTCACTAGCGTCAGTCTGTCTGTCCGTCTGTCTGTCTCAGTCTGTTCGCTTAATATTTGGTGCCACATGATATTTTGTAGAAGGGTGGACCATGGACAAAGAAATAATGGAGCTAGAGGGCTGAAAATTCAAACATTTACTGCTTTTCTTTTTTAAAAAAAACCTTCCCATATAGATTTTAATGGGGGGGGTTCAATTTGCAATGTAAGTTTACGCTCAATTGTTCTTTTAGTTTTTGTCTGGCAGCATTCACTCTTGTTTTTTTTTTAAATTCAAACTTTTTTAGTGATCGCTGCCCAATAAAAGGTGAGAGAAGTAACTTATTCATTGATCACCCTTTTTTAAGTTTTTAATTGATCATCTCTAATGCACCATGCCGCCAAAAGATGTTGTCATGTGACAGTTTCTATTGAGTAACTAACCAGACCTTTTGCATTGATTTATTTTTTTTCAAATATGAAGAAAATGCTGGAAAGTTCCATCCATTTTATTCATGTAATACTAGGACAGGAACAAAACTAATGGAACAAGCTGGGAGACATTGTCCAGTCAAGTTTTTAAAAATCCTATTGCTTCATCAAGCTTCTATTTCTAACAAATTGTCATAAAGAAGATGATCAGAAGAAAATAGATCGAGGCTAGTTGCTTATTTTTATTACCATAATGGATGTCTGTGTCTGAGACATTGTTGAGAAAGAATGTTTGTCTGCCGCCTACAAAAAAAAAAAGCTTGATCACTGGACAAGTGGATTAGTTCTTCTTTGCTGATGAGATTGGACAATATCCTCACTGCACATGTGCAGACATGCATCGAAAAAAAAAAAATGTTACATTTGCAGCTGAGGACAGCATGTCTCAATTGAAGCAGTCGGCAAAAACCCTTTCCATTATAATTAGAAACCGTCAACCGAATCTGTCAACATAAGTTTCTTCAGTTTTTAAGTTGGTCTGATTGACTATGTGTGTATATATATATGCATCGCATGTACAGGCCATACCAATGGTGCTGAAGAGCTGATAATTTCAATTTTCACTCATTATGTCTAGGGAAAAAATTTTTCGTTTTTTTTTACACCCCCCCCCTCAGTAGATTTTTAGTGATGGGTTCAATTTGCAATGTAAATTCAAGAAATTGATGGATTAGTTGGAGTCTGGCAGTATTCGTGCTTGTTTTTTGAAAATTCAAACTTTATGATGACTGACCAACAATTGATCACCCCTTTTTCTGATTCTTTCATTGATCACCCCCAACATTGCATGCTCCCAAATGACATTGCTTACATGACGGTTTCTATTGAGTGACTAACCAGAACTGTTCTTTCTGTTTTTCTTTTCGTATAGGGTGACAGAAAATGGTTGTGTTTAGTCACCCACGATGTACAGATGCGACACAAGGCCTTTTTTAATGGGGAACTCTGTATACATTTGAACAGAAGCTGTTAACAGCCCAGCCGCATCGGCATATTGTTACAGGTATCAGTGTGTGCCAAATGACCTTATCACTTTTAGTGCAGTGTACCAAATGACCTTATCTCTTTTAGAGCAGTGTACCTAATTGTAAGCGCTTACAAGCAAAAATAAAATCCTAAAGAAATACAAATTTCCAGTACAATTGCCCAAAAAGTTAGAAATGTGAGTTTGCCCTATCCTACATTCACACAATAAAACAGGGCCCACTGGAATATCATTTTCAGTCAAGTGTAGTGCCTCTGTATTCAAGAGATTAAATTTATGCAATCACATCTCAGTAACTTAATACCCCAACCTTTGTTTCTTAAAAATTTTGAGATGTTTGCATAGCAAATATTTTGTGCCTTATACAATTTGATGTATTTCAAGTAAGGAGATTTTTATATAATATATATTTTTTTCAAGTTCTGGGAAATTCATTGTTGTTTTGCCCAACTATACATGTCTTCGTGGCATGCTTCAATTTATTCAACTTATCAATAAATATGGAAATGTTTTATTTTCATTCTGGTCCGACTATGATGTCATCAAATGTTTTGTCACCTTTTATCGATCCCACATTTGTTTTCTCCAAATTCAATTCATAATTTATTTCATTTTTTTTTTTTCTGTTAAGAATGAAAATTAGAGACTATTTCCACAATACTATATAGGAGATGGCACAAAAACCTATTTATTCAGAGGAAACCAAGAGATAACAGGACAGTCCAGCAAAATACCTTTGATAAACAATAGGTGTATATAACGATGCAACGGTTCAAGTGCAACTACCTTGATTACAGACTTTTTACTTTACACCTTGAAAAAACTTTATGTTCTCAATTCGTTACCCAAAATGATTTCTCTTTTATGTTTATAATTCATGTACATCAATAAATAGTGTAGCATTTTTATACGAGGAAACTTTACCATTTATTCCTCTGTGATTTGTCTCTCTTCAACTTACAAGTTTTTTTTCCCTTTGCTGGATGATACATCCACACTCCATTTTCAGTAGTAGTAAGCACACACCTAATTTTATCTTTGGGAACCTCCTGATACTATTCTATAAATCCTATCCTAATGGAGTCAACATTAGAATGAAACATATAGGAACCCCCACTACCAACTCCTATAAGTCACTCATCTCCCTTCAACTGTCCATATTTTTTTTCTAATTGAGATAAAACAAAGATTCTTTTTTTTTTCTATTCAGTAGATGTAGAATTCGACTAAACAACTCACACAAATGATTGTTCTATCAAAGGAAAAAATTCTACAGGCAATAGAAATGCAATGAAATATTATATCCACTGTTGCATGTGGTGTACTTTGGTTATGAAAATATTAATGTCATTACTGTCCTATATGTGATAAATCTGCGTAGAAAACAAGATCAAAACTTAAATCAAAACTAAAAAATTATCGAAACAATAATGCTATTATACCTTCAAATCAACCATTCCAGCTTGAAAATACCTTATTGCCTATTAGTTATACATTTTCATTTCCAAAAGTCACTGTAAGGTCATTGTACATATGGTTATAGTGAGGATCTTAGAATCACATGTTTTACAAAACCAAACAAATGAAGTTCTGGTCTAATAAAGATCACATTTACAAGTGCATGATTCAGTGCACTCAAGTCCAGCTTTGGAGCTGGATCAGCGAGTGCAAACCCCTTTTACAGGAACAGGGACTCATTCCAGCATCTGTTATTGTTATCCACTCAGGCACTTAGTCTTCTTTATTTCTCCAGCTCCAAACACAAGGAGATGGAATGTTTGATTGTGGCTGTATACTTGATGTCCAGATGCCACTTGTAAATATTTTACCATAGAATTAAAAAAGAAAATTTCCAGTTTGTAACAATCAACTCGTTTTCTCTTTAGTATATTTTTTAAACAATGAATATATTTTGGTTTGACAGGCCATTATCAGTGTCCAGTCATCGAATGTGCCCAGATTTTATGAATTAGAAATTATTTTGGAATTACTATGTTAACATTATATGTTATATTAAGTTACATATACAGCAGTTGAGTTGCAAAAATGAAGTAAAAGACTCTTATGTGTGGAATACATTTTGCAAATTACCAAAACATATTTGTTGAGTAAAGATTATTATTATATTCCAAGATAAACTTACTTGTGTTCATGGTAGGTGTTCAAATAGGTGTTCACCTAAACACTCCCAAATTGACTAGGCTGTCTTCTTTCCCTTTCCTCTGACTGCTGATGCTGTCAGCCCCTTTAGAACTGTGGAAATAGATTCTTGAACTCGCAGAATTTCTGTCTCGCTAACTGTATGGCTGATAAGGTCATTCAACTCATTCTTGTTCTGCAGAATTTCTGTAGATTCTTGTTCTTTGATTCTACATCTAACTCCTTTTTTTGTCACTGGTTCCACTTTTAATGCTTGACTGGAAGTTGCTGTTTGATGTGTTGCACAAACTCATTTGCATATTCCTGGAAGTATTTCCAGTTGGATGAATTTGGACGCAGTAGTAATCCTCCGTCTTCGATTGAGCAATCAAATAGTTTGTCATCTTGGCTCAAAATGTTTTAGTAGTTTTATCCCTGAGTAAAATTGTCCAAAATCAGAAATGAATGATGACGGTGGTTGATTTTCATGAGTGAAAAATTCAGCCAAGTCTCCTTGTCTCTGCTTATTTGCAATAAACATCTTCAAGGGGAATACTACATTAGACTTCATGGATGCAATTTGTTTCCCAGCGATGGGTTTTGGTGTTTTGAACAATGGTAGAGAATTTTTGCTGGTACAAGAACTTTGCCAAGAACTTCTTCTTTAAAAGATATTGCTTCTGTCCAATGTTTGTTACATTATGGGGAGATGTGATGACAGACTCATCAGTGCAAGGACATGTATTGAGCACTAGTAATTCTGGGCATTTGTCTTCAAATGGGTTGCCAAATCCAGCTTCAATTGTAGCCAGAAGATTCTTACTTTATTCCAGAAACTTTCTCTGTGATGCAGCTCTTTGTTCATGATGTTAGCAATCAGTGCTAGAATTGTAAGTGAAAATTGCTTCTTCAAACTTGTGAAGGTGTGCCTGCTCTTGCCTAGCTAATATCCAGCGATGAAATGCCTGTGTATTTTGGTCCAAGTCTACAGCTCCTCCATCTCCTTTCACTTTGAAATTCTCCTGTTCATGCACCTGATCAATAGGCATGAATCAAAAACATTTTCCTGACTTGTTCACAATCCAAATTCAGATAGTTTTCTTGGGTTGGGACATCATATGCCTTGGGTGAATGCTTATCCATCTGCTGTAATTATAGTGGTCAAGGCTCAAGTACACTCTCATTAAGTTTAAGAGAGCCTCTAGACAGAGATTGAAATTCTCCTCGCATTGTGCTTTGATGAAAATTAGAATGTGTAATTCAGTAGGTGTAATTCTGTCTCCAGTACAATGTCCCAGAAGAGAAATGTTAGATTTCATAGTTTCTCAATTCTTGGACTGTTTCACTCGTCTATGAATATAGGCTTGGCGTTGGAGCTTTGTTAGAGCTAGAGCTGTCACTTGGTGAGAATGCCTGGTTCTTGTAACGTGTGCACACTGTAATGACACTTGTGTTTTGCCACTCATTGTTATGGCTGATTCGTTGATCACAACAATACATCCAGATCCTTCCAACTGATCTCTCAAGGCATTAAGCATTCTTTTTTCAAGATGAAAACCACCAAATGCTATTATAAGCTTGTCTTCACAAGTCACTCTGAGAAGTACCACTGAATTTGTTTGGCTACTCAGTGGCATAACTAAGTGAGGGCAAGTGGCCCCCAGGCACAAGCATGAAGGGGTACACAAATTTGTTAGGCCTGAAATACCAGCAACAAGGATAGTAACCCAGGGCGCCATGTCCTAGGGGTACTGTGAGGGGTCTAACTTACCAGATCATATTTACAATAAATGATTCTTGGCTTTTACTTGACCTGACCATCACTGAAGATGTGACCAATGAAACAATAAGATAGAAACAACTGGTGCATTCATAGAGACCTTTGGAACAACAGAAAAATTTACAAAGTTCAAAGTTGTTGAAATCTTGGAAGAGATAGACTGTAGTATCAGCCAGCCAGCCACGAAAAAAACCTGAAAAATAACTTCTTCTCACAGGAAAGACAAAAAACACGCAACTGAACGCAAGAAAAAGAAAGTGGTTTCTTTATTCACAGCCAATGTTCCCTCTAATTTCTAGTAGTAAGTGTGCACAAAAATCTCATGTTGTGAAAATATTTTCCTATGACAAAAGTATATGCATGCTTTTGAATCCGACATAGTAAACCAATTTTTTCTCATTAGAAATTAATAGAATTGAAAATTTTTTTTGTGCACACATTAATTTTCCTTTGTGAGGAAAACAAACGTGCATGCACATGTATACAACAGAGGGAACAATGTTCACAGTTTGTTTTATTATGAGGATATCATATGTTAATTCTTTAGGCATCGGTCAGAAAAAAGTACAACAGTGTCTCAAATGTTGTTCATTTCACATTATGGATGCACATACAGGACATTTACTTTGAGTGTACAGAGTACATAAAAATTAAAAGGAAGTGTTATTGTGCCTTTGTAAGGCTTATTTGTCAGTCTGAAAGCCCTTTTGTTTGAGGAAGTGAATATCAGAAGTTCATACAAATTATCATAAAAATGGAAAATACAAAAGATTTTCATAATTTAATGAAACAAAGCCACTTAACTCTATTCCTCTGCATCATCTCCAGAGATTATGATCACTTTTATTACAATTAATAATTTTGGAGAAAATATGTATTCAAACTTTAAACATTGATAAAAAATATATATATATTGATCTTGTTTTGACTCACGAATTACAAAATCTGTTTACCATGAAGTTCTTAAAGAATGTTTTACACGTTTTGTCAGATATTTTTCTGGTATCAAACTGGAAAAATTCCAATCTAAAGTCAATTTTTGTATCGTTTATCATCTATAAAAAAGCTTATTTGAACAGACAAGCATGGATTCTTATCAAAATCTAATCAATTCTTCCATAGCCTATTGTCAAAGCCTCCAAAGATTTTACACAGAAATTAATTAAGAACTTTTAGAGATATTATGTTGACAGTCATGAGTGTATACATAAATATAATTGAAAAAAAAACGGAAAAATATCAGTCAATCAGAAAAAAATTCCTGGATCTACCCTAAAATGTTACTACTTCTTTCTTATCCCATTGTCCAACCTTCCACCAAATTTCATGAAAATCTATTCAGTACTCTCGATGATAGACAGACAAACAGACGCAACCAAATACAAGTAACCTCATTGACAAAGATGAAAAATGAATCCGTGTATTTTTCAACTCTCTTCTCATCATTGGATACAAATGTCTCCATGGAGTACAAATGTTTAAAAAGTAGGATTTAATTGAAAATCAATACAAATCACATAGACTCAAAGTAAACATTCTGTATGTGCTTCCATAATGTGTAATGATCAACAAATGGTATTGCTGTGTTTGGGATACTAAATTCAATGAAAACAAATTATTTTATAACAATCTATGCATCAATAGTAAGAAGAGAGACTGTAAAGAATTCTTATTTGAAAATTATTTGTTTCTACAATATAAACCCAAAGATGTTTGTGTATGAAAAGTTGTTTACACTGTGCAAAACGGCATAATGTAATAATTTCTACTAGAAAATTTTAAGGCAAAAACATGCTCAGATTTTCGAATTCTACCAAAAATTAACTAAGCAATGGTTTGCAATAAAATATTTGGTACTAATTCATTTGCTACTTGTCCTTTGAACTCTTTTGACAAGGCAAGCATATACCTCCGGTAAAGAAATGCATTTTTCACCATACTTTCAGCAAAAAATATTAATATTTTCTCCCAAATCCAATCTAATATTCATTAAATTAACCTATTCCTTCAAAATTCACACTGGAATCATTCTTAATATCCTTACCTTCTATCATAAATATCACTAGTAAAAGATCTCAGTATCTAATTCAAGGCTTTAGATCCAAACCATTTCAACAATACAGATGATGTAAAATTAGAATTTTTAGCAGACACATACTCAGATGTCATCCAAAGTCAAACTGAAATAGTGCAAGAGCATCTTTAATTCAAAGACGCGTATAAAGAGATAAACTAGCTGTATGGAAAATTCAAGTATCAAGAAAACTGGTTATCAATAATGTACTCAAATTCATGTTACCAATGACATGTTCCATTTATTCTAGGCTGTCCACATCATACTGCATTTTTTCTCTCCCTATCAATATCTCATATAATTGTGGAACAATCCTTTGCCCAGCTCAAGTACACTAAGTTGTACCTTTGTTCTAAAGGATAGATTGTCAGGGTTAGCTTTGCACTCCATTGAAAGACAGTTGGTTATTGAGATGGATTATAATCAAGTAATAGATAACTTGGCAAGAATAAAGCCTAAAGTGGCTGTTGTAGCTGCTTCATACATCTTTCATATTGTTTTGTTTTAGTTTCATTTTACATTTAGAATGTAAAATAATTAGATAACACACGTTTTATATGCTTTGAATACATTAAAGATTTATGAGCTTACTGTGAAATAGGTACTTATACGCTCTTCCAATAAAAATTCTATAGCATACCACAATAATACAAATATCTTCTTGAAGTTTTAATTTTGTTTCAAGCAAAAGAAAATAATATTAAGTTAGTCATAAAGAAATTACTTTAGCATGTTTTTCATTAATGATACAAAAAACTCTGAGGCTAATAAGTTATTGCATTCTGATCCTCCATACACTTCAAATGATTATCAGTATCTAATAAGAAAATTGAAATAATTCTATTAAAAATCTACCGAATATTACATTTTGTAAAAGTTTACATTTCCCGATTATTGAAACTCAATTTTATTTAATTACAGCATTTCAACATTAATTATGGAGAATAAAGAATTTTTAAAATATTCAAATTAGGTTGTTTTTCTTAAATCTTTTGATAATTAATTTTTGAGCAAATATTTGATTTTGTTAAAGAAAAATCATCGAACAAAAATCTCAAAGTAGCATTACACTGTGCTACCTAAAAAACAAAATTGGAAGGAAAGTCACAACTTTGGTTTTCTAGGTACAAATAAAGGTCATAGGATTTTTATTAGATAAAATAAGTAATAGTTTAATTTAATGTTTAGTAATTGATTGTTTGAAAATTTGAATAGATAAAAGTTACATGTGGATTATTCACATAGGGAAGGTGGTTTTGATTGTAAAGTTTTACACACTCGCTCGATATTAAAAATGGTGAGCAAATAAAAACAATTTAACAATTTAGTTTATTCAAATCAATAACTATATAATTTACATCCGGATTGAGGTACCAAAATCATCTTTGCCTCCAGATGCTGAGAACCGTTGCTACTGCAAATATTTGACAATCACATCCAATCACAGGTACTTGATGTTCATTGGGGAATGAATGGCAGGAGTGCAACTTTGCACAGGTTGTCGTGCTGCACGGAAAGTTGAACGGGACACAGTAGTATCTTCTTGATATTTAGTAGGGAATCCTCAAGATCAAATTAGTAGGTAGATATATGTATTTTGATATTAAGTTCAAGTAGTCATTAAAAAAATAGTATACAGCAAATGCATCCTTCCAATAGTAACCTATAGAACTGATCCATAGAACCCAACTGAGAGACTGACCCGCTAACTAAGAACCATGCAACATGCACATGAGAGAATCATTCTCAACATCACATTGAGAAACCACAAGACAGCACAATATTTTAGGGAAAAAACAGGAGTCTGAGACATCATAGAAACTGTTTGGAAACTTAAATGACAATGGACTGGTCCTGTTGTAAGAATGACAGACAACCAATGGACATCATGACTCACAACATGGATCTCCAGAGATCAAATGCAGAACCAAGGTCAGCAGAATATGAAATGATGAGACAAACTGGACAGGTTCAGAAAATATTGGCTCTGCAATGCCTACATTAAAGATGTGTGGTGAATCTTGGGAAAGGTTTGTGTTCAATGTCAGACAATATAAGACTGATGATGATGATGATGATGATGATGATGATGATGATGAAGTAATTTTGTTTCCCTTTTTAAACATTCTAATGGCAGCCATCTTGGAAAATGGCCACCACAGCCATGATATTATTAATTATTGCTGGATCCATTGAAAATATTAATCTTACAGACCTCAGCTATCATCTCAGAAAATTTGGTAATTTTGTCCTGAATGTAAAACTTTCTGCACTAAAGGGGGCAGCTAAAGAACTGATTAAATTTTGGGTTGGATCTGGGAATTTTTTACTGTTATCTCCCCTGCATAGTAGCTATATGTGGACAGATTTTAATTCAGTTTTAGTCTTTCAAAGTGTGATGCTAAGAACATAAAGTTTTTCCTTTTCAGTCGGTGCCAAATAAAGTTAGAGTAGTTAAATGTGTGAATAATGACCTTGAAAAAAGGGGTCACATGATTCATATTGGGTTGAAGATAAAGTCATCTTTGGAATCTTCACAGTTGAATTAGTAGATAGATACATCTATTTTAGTATTAAATGCAAGTTTGTAAGTAATTTTGTTTCCCTTTTCAAATATACATACTTATGGCAGCCATATTGGAAAATGGCCACCACTGCCATAAAATGATTTGCAATAACTTTAGCTTGATACATTGAAAATATTACTCTTATATACCTAAGCTATCCTCTCTTAAATTTTGGTACAGCATGCAACACCTCATCCCATTTTCTGTACTAAGGGAAACTTAAAACCCAACAACGTAACTGGAGATCCATTATCCAGAGAGCACCTCCCCGTTGCACTAAAATGTGTGAGGTCAGAAGTATACACCAATGTTTACAGTAATGGCAATGGAACCAAACTACTTTTGGATGCAAATGCAACCTTGAGTTATTTGCTGTGTGCACAGATCTACCATACAAAAAAAAATGACCATGTTACATTTTGCCTTCGTAAGGTGGTAAATAAACACCAGTTTCATAATGAGGCCAGCATTTAAGTGAAATGAAGGAAACAGCAAAAAGTGGTCTGATGGTGAACAGAGTTTTCGACATTAGACCGGAAAAGAAGCAGAATAACACTCAAAAGATACTTGACTAAAGAATACCAGAAACTGGACTGGCTAAAATGTAGTTTAAAAAAAAAAAGACAACCATAAGCACATCCAGCTTGAAATCTAAAAAAAAAAAATCACTGAATATTAGCAACCATTCTCAGACAAAAATAATTGATCATGTCGGTCTTTGAGATTTAGAATGGGAATCTGGATTTTGAGAAAACCATTCTTTGTTATCCTTTCAAATTTTCTGTTGAATATGAACAGAAGGGGATGCAGATAGACTGGGATGTGAACAGACTGAGATATGAGCAAAGATTGATAGGAAAAATGAATTTTGAATGTGAAAAAATCAGGATTTGGTAAGCAAAAACTTCAGGACAAGATTAACCTACAAAATTTTTCATGAAAAAATATACAAAACTTTAATCTCAGATACATTTAATACATTAAACTGAATTTTCTTCATTTTTTTCAGTTTTTCTCAACAATAAATAAGAGAAAGACCTGATGTTTACAAAACAAGTTTCCTACCATAACAAAATTTTTATGATTAACAGAAGATGTCAAAATTTGAGGTACAGGTAAAATTACACAACAATATTTATTATTTGTTTGTGTTTCTGACACAAGGAACCTTATCAAAAGATAGACCCTCAAACTGAGAATCATGCAATGTGCACTTGAGAGAATCATGCACAACATGGAGAGATCATAAGACAGTACAGTATATTAGTGGAAAGACAGGAGTCTGAGATATCATAGAAACAGTTAGAAAACTCAAATGGCAATGGGCGGGACATGTTTCAAGATTTCAGTCAACCGTTGGTCATCACGACTCACAACGTGAATCCTCCGAGATCAAATGCAAAATTGTGGCCATCAGAAAGTAAGATAGATTGACAAGCTATTGATAAATTCAGAAAGTACTGGCCCAACAATGCTGATGATACAGAGATCTGGTAAATCTTAGGGAAGGTCTATGTCCAACGATGAATGCTAAAAGCCTGAAAATGATGATGATGTGTTTGTGTGTACACATGTGCATATATGGGGTGGTAAATGCAAACATCTGCAGATATTGCTGTTTTTTCTAGAATATAAATAAACAATAGTAGGTTTTGATTATAAACAATTTGACCAAGATCTACGTGCTGGCCTGTTTATTGATATAAGAGCATAAATCACTGAAGATCAAACAATTCTACCTTATTTGCAGCAAAATACGGTCTGCTTTTGTCAATGTGTGTGTACATGTGGCTGTGCATGGTCATATGCATGAATATGTATGTATGTGTGTGTGTGAAAATCCTAATCTTATAATATAAAAGCTTATGTCATTTTTTTATTCGGTTTCCCTCATATTAAAGCAAACAAAAATGGAGGAAGGAGGTAAAGCACCTGTGTTGTGTGTTCATATCTGTATCACTACAACATCTACTGTCACTGCTGCTGTTGATTGCTCAGAAGTAGCATGGAAAATTTCATAAAATTAAGCATCTCTGATATCACATGAATGAAACTGATGTTTTTTTCTTATATTAAAAATAAATTCATTTTTCACCAAATTCTGATGACTAATTGTTTTAAATTATTCAGAAACATTGAATGTGATGAGTTGTAGAAAATTGACAGAAAAATAAATTCCATTTGAGGTATGTGTTTTTTTCTTTGCAATCAATACATTTATACTAAAGTTTATATTTGTATGATTAACCCATACATAAATCATCCCTCATTGTTGATGGGTACTAGGCTAGTTTTTATTATATAAACATCAATTATGGTTTCAGTCCTTGAAGATGAACAGTATATAATATACACATACAAATAGATACATTAACCCGTGTATATATAAGGCTATTATGTTCAGTAATTTTTATGCCGTCTGTATTGTGAGACTTGTATAAATCATATTTGAGTTGCCTTCCTTTTGATCTTGTATAAATATGTAGAAATTAGGGAATTGATGGAAAACAGAATTTAGATTAAACACTATTGTCAACGGATAGTAATGCCCAATCTTAATTTTGTTTTTCTTTCATTAATTCTCTCATTTCTTTTCATTTGTTTGTTGTTTATAACATTGAATGAGCGAAGGTCAAAACTTTACAATTACAATCGGGACCACCTTCCCAACATTAGACCAAAAAGGCTTTCACTGTCCATTGCATTTTTCTGACACAAAAATGTTTTTGCGTTTTTGCGCATGTGTAGTATTCAGCACACCCTATATATAAAGCACGGGTGTGTAGCGCCCCCATTCTTTTAGTTAGGAATTAAATGCGAAACCCTTCTTTTAATTCCTAACTAAAAGAATAGGGGGCACTACAGGTGTATACATGTATGTGTAAATTATATGCATATATATGTAAAATACTGAAATATCTACATATATGATGTTCAGTATATACATGTATTAAAATGGCTATATACGTCTGTGTATGCATAAACATACATATTACATAAGCATACAGGCAAATATATACATACATATGTAAATTGCAAAAATGATAAATATGTATCATGAGTATTCTGTGAAAGAGAGAAAAAAATATTCATTATTATTTTATTAATTGTATCATCCCATCTTTTGTGGTGATCTATTGTTGCCAGTAATCCACCCATAATAATTAACAATGTGCAGATATATTCGGTTACACCCTAAGACGCAATTGACATAGTAAAATGGATTTCATTCATGCAACTGACATAGTAAGATAGAATCTCCTTTGTGTAACCGACAAAGTAAAACAGATTTCCATCAATGTAACTGACACAGTGTATATTATTCTTTTGTGTGACTGACATATTGAACCGTAATTTGTTCCTGCAACTCACATAGTAAAATATATATATATGAATATATATTCCATAGACACCATCATTTTGGTGGCACTGGATAAAACTAGTAAAATAATAATGATGAAAATGCTTCATCTGAGTGATTCAAAGAAAAACATTTACTTCATTACAGAAACAGCGAAAACACTCGACACAAGAAAAAGGATTGAACCTGATGCCTTTAGCACCATAATGGTTTGTCTCTTAGCACCTTTCGTGCCCATCATCATGTTTTTTTTAATTTCCTAATTCAAAATTTTTCAAGTATATCTTTGTCAAGCTATATCGTCATAACTAAGGTAGATCAATAAGTCCATAGCCTGGCACAGTTAATTGCTTTGATTTAATTTTTATATGAAATTTGCACTTTATAATTTTTAACCTACATGATCTCTCAACAAGTATTAGGTTAAGTGCATTGGTAAGAAAGGAGATGATCATTAGTTTTGACTAGTTTCTACCTTCATCCTAATTTTCAGTTGCTTTTTCATCTCAACTTTGAGTTGGACCATAATCCTCCGGCAACGATTGAACAGCGTAATTGGATAATAAAGATCAAGCCAATGGTGGGAATTGAACTCACACCCTCTAGCCGGAGGGGATCCACTATTTAATCATTCCGATATTTTTTCCTTTTTTTCAAATCATATTCTTGGATAATTTTATCTTGCTTTTTACCTTCATCCTAACTTTCAGTTGCTTTTCATTTCGAAAAAGAATATCATTGTATCAAAGGAGATTATATTGAAAAATAAATATTTGTTGTATTTAAAATAAATGCTTTTTTTCATCCGTAGCCAGCCAACTTATTGATGAACCTGCATTATACATAAATACCTGGAAGTGAACTGCAAATCTCTTGTCTATCAGTCATCTACATAACGCAAACACTTGCTAGAAACCATCAACCAAAACTGTCAGCATAGGTTTCTTTCGTTTCTAACTGGGTCTTGCCAACTGGCTATCTATGTGTTGACTGCACTTACAGGCTGTACCAAGATGTACCGAGATGACTGAAAATTTAAACATTCACTCCTAACCATGCATAGAAAAAGTTTTTCTGTTTTTTATCAAATAACCCAACAATAGGTACAATTTACAATATAAGTTTATGCTAAACTCATGGTTTGTGTCTAGCAACATACACACTTTTTTTGTGATCACCACTAAAGAAAAAGTGAGAGATTGATCATCCCGTTTTACAATTTTTTAAATTGATCACTCCCAATATGCTGTAAAAGACATTTGTTACATGACAGTTTCTATTGAGTGACTAACCAGTGTTTTTTTTCTTTCGACTTTCTACTTTCATATGAATAATGCATTTGATGGTATAAATGAGGGCAGTGAATTTTATATCAGTGAACAAGGACATTCATAATGGTCTGGGTCGGCTATTATTTCGGTGAAAGCTGCGGCCATGAACATTTGGTCAATGCCAAAAGCAATTCAAACAAATGACTTTGTGGCGCACATATAAATTATGTAATATTTTCATAAAATATCAGCATAAAGTGGAGGTCAAAACTATTTTATGTTATTTTACATGAGTAAGTATACAAAATAAAGTCCAGCCTGTTTCATTTAGTCTCAATTTTTTCAGTCTGTCCTTCCAATCTTTTGCTTGTAAATTTTCTTCTTTCTGTCAAGTTTCTCTTTTATTCCTTTGAAATCATGTAACTAACCAACCAATCGGAGATGACCTTACTGTGCATACATTAGCACACACTCAGGGGTTACTCAGTCGGCAAGGAGAAGCCATTGAATGTACTGTTTGACCATTGTATTCACAATGAACAAGAGAATAGATCAGTAAATATGCATGATGAGTTTTTTCCCAAAGCTAAAATCGCCATTAAAAGGGGTGATTTTAGACCATGGATGAGATTAAAGAGAATGTGTCAAGGCAGTTAATGAAGACCCTAAAAGAGGATTATTTTAAAAAAAGGTTGGGAGTGCTAGGATAATTGTGTGTGGTCCCAATGGCAGTACTTTGAAGGAGACTAAGAGGTCATTACCCTAGGTAACCAATTTTTTTTTCCTTGTCTTAAATGGCTGGATACTTTAATCATGAAAAGGAACTGCCAAATCATATCTCAAATCTGGAATGGAAAAACTTGAAAAATTATAAAACAATTTAATAGGAGAGAAAAAAAACAAAAAATAAACAAATGAGACCTAATTAACATTTAAAGGTAAAAGTTCTAAAAACACCAGTCTGGTTGTTACTCAATAGAAACCGTCATGTCCCCAATGTTTTTGACAACATACCGTGTTGGTGGTGATCAATTAAAAGATCAGAAATAGTGGTGATCAATAAATAAGTTACTTCTCTTGCCTTTTGTTGGATCCATAAGGTCTGATTTTTTTTTTTTAAATCAACATGAACATTGCCAGACACAAACTAAAGAACCAATTTAGCATAAACTTACATTATAAATTGAAGCCCCACCAAAAACTTATCTTAAGAGGAGGAATTTTCAAAAAAAAAAAAAAGAGGTATTTTCTGGACATGATGGTTAAATGTTAGTTTTTTTTCATTCATCTAGCTCCATTAGTGTAGCTTCTCTGTATGACACATATATGCATACATAGCCATCCAGAATCACCTAAAAACTGAAGAAACCTTTGTTGACAAAGTAGACAGTTTTGGTTAACAGTTTCTAATACAAAAGACATTTCTTTTGGCCCAGCCTAAAGAGCCAAGAAAATAAGTTCTGCTTTTGTATGTGTGAAAGCAGAATGTAATTTTATGAATGCCAGTTGCATTGTTAGTGCAAAATTACACCACTTGAGGTCAGCACCAATGTAACAATTATAATTTGTCATTTATGTCACTCCAACTTTGTCCCAGATATCTCGACTATTAACTGTTTTCAACTTTTTCACTACAATGACTCAGTTAAAAAAACATGTCCCTAAAACTATACCTGTACAATACTCTTTCAGAAGTTTCCACTGTATAGTATGTCAAAAATTGTGATATATATGTACGCACATATATACATATATATACATATATATATATATATATATATATATATATATATATATATATATATATATATATGTGTGTGTGTGTGTATGTGTGTATGTGTATGTTTGTATTGAAAAATGGGTGTATATGATCCGACAGAATGATAATAAATTACGTTATATCATATAGAAACTTTTTTGAAATAATCTCCCATCGTTACATGGTTGATTATCACTTGCCCGTGACAATGTAAATAGCATATGGGGCTGCTGCAGGGATCAAACCTGTTACCAATAGGATATCTGCTTCAATGTAGCAATGCTCTTATCATTGAGCTAAACAGCTGCTGGTAATGCAAATTTCATCTATTTATCCTCAGTCTATTTGCTTCTTTCAACATGACAGTTATGTGTTAAGATGTATATATATACATATATATATATATATATATATATATATATAGAGAGAGAGAGAGAGAGAGAGAGATAGATATAGATTTATATACACAATACCCTCCAGCTCTGTCTAAACTTTTTAGAGTACAACTCTTTCCCTCTCTTTCTCTCTCTCTCTCTCTCTCTCTCTCTCTCTCTCTCTATCTATATATATATATATATATATATATATATATATATATATATATATATATATATATTTTTTTTTTTTTTTTTTTTCTAGATAATCTTATAATAACGGTACCATAAAGAGAAAAAATTGCTTGAATTTCAAATTCATAACACAGAACGTAATTTTTTAAAATTCAGAATCCAAAATGCTGGAAAATATACGAAAACAAAGTATGTATCAAATCAGGTATTGATTTTTATAAGTACTCACATGGCAAATGTCTGAGCGACTTCAGATTTGCAGACGTCATCGCCCCTTTTTGCAGAGGACCTACACGACCTCCAACAAATGTTACATGAACTAAATGAAGAAAGAGAGTCAGCCTACACATGAACTCCAGCAAAACAAAAGTTATATGCAACTATCACATCAGAAATAAGAACGCAGCAATCAAAATCGAAGACATAAAACTGGAGAGAGTAAACCACTACATTTACCTAGGACAACGAATCTCCATGAAACCCTCAAAAGAAGAAGAAATCAAGTGAACAATCATTCTAGGATGGCAAGCCTTTGGCAGAGCAAGCTCAACCTTCAAAAACAAGAAAATCCTATCAATCCTAAAAAGAAGAGTATACAACGAATGCATCCTCCTCATAGTCACATAGGACTGAAACATGGAACCTAACCAAGAGAAAGACTCACAAACTGAGAACCATGCAATCTGCGCATGAGAGAATCATGCTCAACCTCACATGGAGAGATCACAAGATAGTACAGTATATCAGAGAGAAAACAGGTGTCCAAGACATAGAATCTTTGGGAAAACCCAAATGGCAATCCGCTGGTCATGTTGCAAGAATGGCAGACAACTGATGGACATAATGACTCACAACATGGATCTTCAGACATCACATATTTAAGCACTGCCGGCAGAATACAAGATGGAGAGACGAACCAGATAAATTCAGAAAATATAGGCTCTGCGACGCCCACAATAGAGAGGTGTGACGAATCCTGAAGAAGGTCTAAGTCCAATGACGGATGATAAAAGACTGATGATGATTATATATATATATATATATATATATATATAATTATTATCATCAGCCATTATGTCTACTGCTGTTCGAAGGCCTTTCCTATCTTCCTCAATGTTGAGCGTAATTGAGCTAATCTATGCCATGTCTTACTAGCAAACTTTTCTGTCTCATTTCTCCATTTTTTGTCTGGTCTTTCCCGGCTGCCTTTATTGTCTCACAGGCACCAATATGTTAGTCTTTTGTGGCATCTGTTGTCCCTTCTTCTTGCTGTATGACCAGCCTATCTCCCTTTCTGTTGCCCAGTTACATGTTGATATTTTTCTATTGCAACCATACATCATAGCTGGTATTATGCATTGATTTTATACTTTATGCTTTAAGCATATTGACAATTTGCTTTCCAGTATGTCTCTATTTATAACAAATATGTGCACACACACAAACTGATGAGGATGGATCAAGTTTGTAGCCAGACATGTAAGTATCAGCTGAATAAGAGGAGAAACTGGAGCAAAATATAAATTTGTGTAAGGGTGAACAGAAGGGTATCAGTCTCAAAATTTGTGTAAGTCTGTAACAATCAGCTTTGTTTGCAATAAGATCTAATTTTGTAAATCTGATCTAATTGATATTTATTCATAATTCTCTCTTTTTTTGTCAAGTTAGAGATTAGGAAGGTTCTGGTAACCTTCAATTCTGGCTGATGCAGTGGACTTGATACGCTTTTTCTCCTGTTAGTTTCTCTCTCTTGAATTTACCATATTCCCAGGTGTCAAGGATGCTCTGATCTTAAGGACAACCCAATTTTGAATCGCAAAATTTTGAAAGAAAAGAATATAGATAAAATTAAGGTTCTAGCACTTCTATCTGTCTCAACAAGATGTTTTGTAGGTGGTATAGTGACTTCTAGATCCTCTTGACCGCTGATAGTTTGCATTTTTTCTTTTTCTCTTACGATACCGAGACATAGTAAGTTTATACCTAGCCTACTGGTGGATGAGAGTTTGATTATGATAGTCTTGTCATTATAAGATTTACTGCCAAACCATTTTAACATATTGCAGTTTTACTTCTCTGTCACCAAATAATGTTTGCTTAGAGTCAAGGTCATTTGAAGAGAGTGAAAATACTAGTACTTTTGATACACAAAAAAAATCTAAATTATCAATTGTCCATCAACTCAGCTACTGTAATATACTGATGCAGGAATTAATTTTTGTGATCATGTACATCTTTCTTTATTTTTGATACTTTTGTTTGTTAAATATTTCATACTAAGTATTATTTATACTTTTCATTCAGAGGTCTTATGCAAGAGTTCAAACTATTGCTTAGCATAGATTACCTTCCTCTAGGGCTAGGAGAGGCCTATCAAACAGGCATGGATAAGTAGCAGAATAGTTAAAACCCTTTAGCCCCGTACAGCAGTCCATCAGGTAAACTGATGGCAAAAGCTACCTCCTTTCTGGCAACACGTGCAGCTAAAAAGGCTGCCAGATGTAATGTCTCATGGCATTACTTGAAAATGACCTCGGAGGTTTAGAGAAGGGGATCATCTTTGTGCAACTACCAACCAACTTTAAAAAACAAAAAAGGGTCTGGTTAGTTGCTCAATAGAAACCATCATGTGACCAACATCTTTTGGCAGCATACCGTGCTGGGAGTTGATCGATTAGAAATTAGGAAAAAGGGATGATCAATGAAAAAGTTACTAAAAAGTCTTAATTGTCAAAAAAACAAGCCGGACATAAATTGAGGGACCAATTTTTGCATAAACTTACATTGTGATTGAAGAATTGAACATTTTTTTCTGGATATAATGAGTAAATGTTGGGAGTTTCAGTCTTCTGACTGCATTGGTGTAGCCTGTGCACATAATACATGTAGACAGACAGGGTCAGCACAAGAGTTTCATGCGCCCTTCGACAAGACTTTGAATATGTGCCCTGGTTGTACTTTGCACCAGGGCTTCTCAAACCAAGAATTGCAACCTCCTGGGCCGCATGAAGATAATTGGGGATTGCATAAAGATCATTGGGTGGTCACAGAAACAGCAAAAGTGAGAAATGTTCAAGACGATGAAATTATAGAAAATATGCTTACAAAATAATTCTGTTGTCAAATGATCATGTGGTTCAGAGACGAATTTCTGAAATTAGCAATGATTGTTCAAGCAACTCATTGAAAGAATCAGAGAAAGTCAAAAAATTTACAATTTGGTTATGATTGGTTTTTGTAAATAATTCTGAAAACTGTATAAAAAAATTTCTTTCCCAAAAATTTGTTCGTGCTTTTAAGCAATAAGACCATCATTAACTTTAGAAAAGTGTAAGTCTTGACAAAAAATATTTTTTCTAGGTTTTTGGAGGGGGGTTTATATTTGCTATTTCTATAATGCTGAGCTGAACTCTCATTTTCTATCCCCAAAAAAGACTTTGAAGTATTTCACTTTTGAGATTTTTCTTTCATTGGTTTGGGCAGGCGGGGGGGGGGGGTACATTTCTGAAAATAATTAATATGGCTCATACAAATTTAGACATTTTTGGTTGTCCGAATCTCCAGAAAACAAAAATTGCAGACATATAAACCATTACATGTTGAGGGTCTGATTGTTTAAAGCACAAATTTTTTCATTTTTTTTGAAAATTTTTGCATGGTTTTTAGGATTATCTGCAAAAGCCAATCTCGGCCAAATTTTTTTTTCAAATATTTTACTCAAGTTAATCTCAACTGTCTGAGAAGGTACTCTTATAGAACAATGCAGAAACTATGATCTTGATTTTTTCTCACCCATGTGACACTATAAACTCTCTTTCCAAAATTCTCACTTTTAATTGATTTTTCTGTCAAAAATTTCCAGAGTAAATATTTCCTTCAAATTTTTCTTTATGATCCCTTCTACAAATTATCCAGCAAAGTAAATACTGTTCAATTCTATTTCTATTGTAACCTTGTTGAATATTTGGTATCAAAAGTTACCGATGCTGATGGAAAAGTATAAATGTTTATACTTTTCCATGAGCAACAGCAAACGAAATAACCTTTCATCAGCTTTGAAATTAGAAATTAGAGCAATAAAATCGACTTCTCCATGAACACATATGGTATTCTAGTTTCAGTTTGGAAAGTGCCCCCAAGACCTTTGCGCCCTTTGACGTTCACCTAACATGGCCTAATAGACGAGCCAGCCCAGCATACATAGTCAGCCAGACCAAATAAAAAACTGAAGAAACCTATGTTGACGGTTCTGATTACAGTTTTGGTTGACAGCTTCCTAGCATCTACGAGTAGGTTGCTCTGCTAAACCCTGTACAGATCAGAATGATGGTCAACCAACAACAATCTTATCGATTATGCTTCTAAATGTACAAGCAGAGATAGATGAACGTAAGATAAATACCTATATGACAGCTGTCTATCATCATTGTTAGAAACTGTCTATAAAAACCATCAATATAAGTTTCTTCAGTTTTTAAGATGATCTCTCTGGCTGGCTATATATATATATACATATATATATATGTGCACCAATGATACAGGCTGCACCAAAGGAGCTGAAGGACTGTAAATGTAAACATTTACTCCTTATCATGTCTACAAATTCTTTTTTCTTGAATTCCTCCCCTGAATAGGTTTTTAGAGATGAGCTCAATTTCCAATATAAGTTTATGCTAAAAGGGTCCCCTGGTTTGCATCCTATTGTAGTCATTGATATTCGGATTTTTTTCATTAATCACTATCCAACAGACGGCAAGAAAAGCAACTTATTCATTGAACGCATCTTTTTCCAATTTTTTTTTCCATTGATCACCTTCAATACAGTATGCTTCAAAAAGACATTGATCAAGTTACGGTTTCTATCAAGTAACTAACCAGACCTGTCTGGAGAAGGTTTTAAGACAATTAAAATATTGTCATGCCTAATGGCTGTTTTCGGAAGACATCCATCAGAGGTGCCTTTACTTACACACATACATACATAAATGCGTACACAGGCACCCTATTGAGCAGGAAATAAGCCTGAACAAATTGTCAACCAGTTTCACAAACGGCTGATGAATTGTTTGAGAAAGAGTCAATGACAGTCAAATGAAGGAATTCTTCTTAAGCTTTATTTGCTTTTCTTGTTATTATATTAGGTTGATGCTATGTCTGGAGAATATAACAGAGCAAACTTCTGATCAAATTCAGCTGATAACTGCGTCAGACTATAAACTTATTGATTTTCCCTCATATATGTATATATATATATATATATATATATATATATATATATATATATATATATATATATATATATATATAGAGAGAGAGAGAGAGAGAGAGAGAGAGATAGATAGATAGATGTGTGTGTGTATATATGGTGTAGTGGTGCCTCCAGCAAGCCCTCATCAAATGATGTCAGTGGGGTCAGTCATAGTTTGGGGGTCAAAGCCTCATTACCACCAATCCGTCTATATATACATATATATATATATATATATATATTGATAACAAAGTACAAATCAGGAATACAGTATGATATGATATAATATAATGCAATATCCGATGTGTGATGGGTTTATTTGACAAAGTGCTTGATACATTCAACATTAAACATCAAGTTAGAGAAGACTATGGTGAGATCAAGGATTTGCTTTACAGACATGTTTAAGTTTCTACCCTGTTTATTTACGTAAAGAAGCCCAAAGAGACATAAACATGTTTGTGTAGCGAATCATTTATCTCATTATATATATATATATATATATATATATATATATATATATATATATATATATATATATATATATATATATATTCATGTATGCATGTGCAAACACATTATCATAGAGAAGTATATTTTTTCAATTTTCCATCTCTGCCCATGGTAATTCATCATTTCTTGTTTCCCTTGTTTTAAATGCACCATTAAGGTGAATATCAGTCATTATGTGAATAAATATGCAAATGTCAACAAAATCAATAACACTTTGTCATTTGTTCATTGGATATTATCCTTGTCCATCCAGAAACATTCCAGAGGCTTTTTTAGAAAATCTTTCATCCATCTAAATTCAGTCAAGTATTTTCCTTGGCTTTATATAGCCTTACTCTACCTCCAGGTTAACCATGTATTCTACCAAAAGAGAATTATTCAGGTTTTGATTCAATGAAATCAAGGAATTTTTTTGATATTTTGAACTGGCTGGAATTGCTAACTAAATGAGAAGTATTACGAGTCCAGTCAGGCTGAATTCAGAAAAAATTGAATTTTGTACCACTGATAGGGTTAGTAGTCTCCAATAACATATCCCAAATCTACACAAGTCCAATCATGGGAAAAAATTTTGAGCATGTAAAAAATAGCTATATTTACCAGATATATCACTCAGATTTGGAGCTGTCCTGGGAGCTTTATGCACAGTTATGAGAGAACTACTTTTGATAAAATCTTTCGAACACCCAACCTATTCCTGCTGGACTATACATGGAGCAAAACAGAAACTATATGTAGAATGATATCTCATACCAGCCTCGTGATCATTTGCTGCATTGCTTTTGCAACATACGAGTGGATATTGACGTTCAGCAAAATCACTGGTTGTTTTCTCTACCCAGGAAAAAAAACAACTTTTCCTCCAATCTATGATCCAAATGAGCTGATTAATTCACCCCTTAATTTCTCTGCAAGTTCAGGTGCTGCATTGTCCTTCAAAACTTCCTCTTGTTCATCAGTTTTTAAGTTCTAGGGTCTTCCAGAATGATCTTTCTTCTTGAGCTGTACATTCTCACATTTTGTCAAACATTGTGCAAAAGATGGTGCAGCAAACTGTTGCATCAAACTATACATACATATATATATATATATATATATATATATATAAATATATGTCAATGAAAATGACAATTGGAAGTTGAAGGGAAAAAAAATCAAGAGAGAGTAGGTATTACATATCAAAATGAGTTTTTATTCTGTGGGCATTTTTCGATACATTTTGATGGGTGCCAGCCATCTTCTTCAAAGAAAATGTTTTTAGTGCTTCACAGAAAATTTTACTGTTTACATGTTTGGAGCTGAGGAAACAAATGGAGATATTTCTGTGCTGTTTGGTTGTTTAGTAGGAGCAGGAGGTATTTGTATCTGTATAGGTGAGAGAAAAATTTGGTTTGAAATGTGAAGGGTCTTTGAAAGGCAGGGATATGCTTAACATAAATAGCATAAACAATTTAAGAAAATGCTGCAGGAACTAAACTTGCAATCAATAAGGTAGCCATTTCAACATAATCATCAAAAGCAAAAAAAATCAAATGAAGAATCACTTTAGGATGGCAAGCCTTCGGCAAAGCAAGCTCAACCTTCAAAAACAAGGAAGTCCCATTAGTCCTAAAAAGAAGGGTATTCAACCAATGCATCCTCCTGATAATCACCTATGAAGCTGAAACATGAAACCAGACTAAGTGATTGACTCTCAAACTGAGAACCATGCGATGTAAACATGAAATAATCATGCTCAACATCACATGAAGAGATCATAAAACAGCACAAAATTCTAGAGAGAGAGCAGGAGTCTGAGACATCATAGAATGCATTAGATAACTGAAATGGCAATGGACTGGTCATGTTGCTAGAATGGCAGACAACCACAGGTATCACGACTCACAATGTAAATCTCTAGAGATCACTTACAAAACTGCTGGAGGTAGAAAATAAGATGCCGATATGAACTACAAAAGTTCAGAAAGTATTGGCTCCACGACACCCATGATGGAGAGCTCAGACAAATCTTGAGGAGAGTCCATATCCATCGACAGACGCTAAAAGACTGATGATGAAGTAATTTTTTCAGTGTTTTTATATCTTACACAAAATTAGATATTATGATACTATTTTTGAATTTTAGAGGGATCATCAATGTAACTGTAACTGTTTGGGGAATTTAGAAATAAAACAGTTATATAAACATGGCTCTCTAGTAGTGTTGATCAGAAAACACTTACCCTTAAGCTATGATTTTGATATATAGCCTAATTTTATCATTTTTAGGGTGGTTTCATGATACATGTAGTTTGTTATATGGATGTAAATTCATGCTATACATCCTTTAATTTTTTGAAACAAAAGGCTTACTTATGTAGGTTACCCAAAAATCGTATTTGAGGATGAGTGATCAATAAGTACAACAACTATGTTCATGTCACTTCTGTTGTGTGTTCACTCATGTGAATATTAAATCTGATGTGTTGATTTTAACCTCAGATTGCATCCAACCAACTTATTATATCATCTTTAAGAATACTAGTTATTCAGAAAAAGTTCTTCGAGTTGATTTTCTAGCATCATATTCAAACGAAGAATTTGACAAAATTTTTCAAGATCACTAACGTTTTATATATATACATTCAATAGGTTATACATGTATGTCCTAATATTTGAGCCCTTTTTTTGTTTGTCCATGCCTCTTTCATTCAAAAACTACAAGGCCTATTGATCTAATATTTGGCATAAAGAATCAATAAAAAATCAACTTCTCACATAGGCCAACTTGGAGATCATTTGAGGTGACCAGAGGTAATTCTCTGACCAATCTTCAGTTCTAAACATTGGAAACAAATAATTTTTATATCATGATTTTCATCAATCATTTTTCTCACAAATGGTACAAACTTTCCTTAATTTTTTGTTACTTTCAATCACATCTCCATTACCTTTGGAAAAACGTCAGTTTTGAAAGGAAAATTATTTTAGGTTTTTTGGTTTTTATCAACGATGTAGCTTTAATGCTGAACTAGACCCATATTTCCCATCTCTGGTGCAATAATTTGAAATTATTTTTCCAAAACACAAAACTCTATCTGAACATAATTAAAACTGAACACCCACCCACACGATAAAAATTTGACGCGATACTTCAAAGATGTAGAAAGGTTCTAGTTCAGTTTTATTGTTACTTTGTAAATAGAACCAACTCCCATAATACTACACTGATAATTTCACATAGGTAACTAAGGCAAAGCAATTTCTTCTGCGAATTCCTTCTTAATCAGTTTTAAGATTTCACTGGTCTAGCTACTCCACCATTCTTTTGGGGGGGGGGACACCTCAATAGATTATCATTTGCTTTCATGTGTGGTAATAAGTTTTCTCCACAAGACAATGCCAGTTACTCTAACTATTAAATACATGCAGGAGTTTGGATCAATAAGTCCATAACCTGATTTGTAGTTATCAGCTGAATTTTGAACAGGAAGTTTCTCTGTACAACACTTGATCAATGTGATTAATATTCACCACTGAATTAAGTGCATTCACAAGTAAGGAGATTAAGTTGAACAATAAATATCTGTTATGTAAAATGAATACTTTTCGCATCATTAGGCTGCCAATTTACTGGTGTATACATACATACATACATACATACATAAATACAATATATATATATATATATATATATATATATATATATATATATATATAAGTATATATATATATATAAGTATATATATATATATATATATATATATATACTTATATGTATATATACTTGTACATATATATATATATATATATATATATATGTATGTATATATATATATATATAAGTATATATATATATATAAGTATATATATATATATATAAGTATATATATATATATGTATTTGTGGAAAATATGATAAAATATTTAACCCAAATTGTGTCTTGTAATACTCAGAATATATAGAGAAGACTTAAAGGCAGAGCCTCACTGTCTGCAACAGAATAGCCATATTGAACAGTTTTGGCATATTTTTTCAGTCTTGATATTTAGCAATCATAATCCAAAACTGTTTGACTTGAATACATGAATGATAAGGGGACACAACAAATCATTTTACAATAACTCTTTTCATTACTAAAACAATTACAGACAGCTTGCGGACAGACCATCCCATAAGAGGTAGAAAACTAGATATAACCATAATTGCTAAAGTAGATCATCATCATCATCAGCGATTCTCAGTGTCAAGAAGTGGTCTAGAATGCTTTCTTTGATGGCTTCAAAGTCCGATCCAGACACAAGGCATGGAAATTGCCCAGTGTTGTCTGTTCTGTTGTCATTACTTGTGTGTTTCTTGTTCGGCTTCTGCATCTGATGTACGTTTGGTCTCAAATTTCTTCATTCCATTAAAGTAGAATGCCCCTATCAGATAGCTGATATGATTTAGCAGTTGTGGGCAGTTTGAGTGTGGAAGTGAAGAAAGCAGAAAAAAAAAAGAGGAAAACAGGCCGAACTTGCCCAAGAGCTTGAGAAAGTAAGAAATAAGAGAGCAGTCATTGTGTGTGCAATCATTGGTTATATGGAATGGTCCTTAGGCACATGATATGATGATCAGAACAATAAAAAAAAAAGAAAGAAATGTAGGGGCGGGTGAAAAAGAAAGAGAATGATCAAAAAATTGGAAAAAGGGGTGATCAACGAATAAGTTACTTCTCTTGCCTTTTATTGGAAAGGGATCACTAAAAAAGGCTGAATTTTCAAAGGAAAAGCATAAAATGCATAAACCAAGGGATCAATTAGATTGCAACTTCATCACCCTCACCCCCGATAAAAACCTATGATGGGGGAAAATTTAAAAAAAGAAAAAAGATTTATAGACATAATAAAGATCATTTGTTAAAAAATGTCAACCCTCTTGGTGCAGCCTGTATGTGTGATACATACATACACACACACACACACATATATATATATATATATATATATATATATATATATATATATATATATATATAGCCAACCACTCAGTCAGACCAACCTGAAATCTGAAGAGACTATTTACAGTTTTCGTTGACAGTCTCTAATTACTGAATCTCTGAGGAGACTTCGTGTCACTTTTGTGAGACACTCTGGAACATTCCGTGAATATGCAATTATATCATGGTGAATATCTCAACTTGTCTAGAGTATTGGGTTGACATCTATACATTACTAGCATAGTACCCGTCAGAAATGATGGGATTATTTATCAGGATCAGTGTAGGGCCGATAAATTTGGAACTTTTCTGGTAGTGACAGTGATGTTTCCCCATTTACTTGGGAAGTGAGACTGGAACAAAAAAGCTGAAATGGTACTCAGCACAGCCAAGTAAAGTCACGGGTCCTTGTTTTGATTTAGCAGCCCTAGACCAAAGTATCTGCGCATTCGGCCAAGGATCAAAATGTTGCTCTCCTGGCCCTCTGCCTAGGATCAGAGTGTAGTATCAATGTACTCTGCCCAGTATCAAAGTATTGCTTCTTGACGCTTTGGCCTAGGATGTGTAGTACCTGTATGCTCATGGAAAAATATTACGCACTTATTGTGTTTACATAAATATATACATACTTGTGTTTGAGAGTAACTCAGGGATGAATATATGATCTAACAAAATTATAATAAATTGCATAGTCGCTGAATGTATCATTTGGCCTAGACAACATGAATAGAATAAACAATTAAAGAAAATAGGATTACTGCATGAATAAAATCATAAGGTAGCCACTTCAACGTAGCATTGCTTTTACCAGAGGCCCAATTCAACTCCAAATTCTCATTTTCTTCATTCACTGTCTGTATCAGGTCAATCTGTTTCTCAATGCAGACTATTATACTATTTAGAAATGGATATATAATCCAACAGAAATAGGTATAAATACATTACATTACTTTGAAACAATCTCATGTTATTACACAGTGAATGTATCATTTGGCCAATATAGATATATGATGCACTTTGCTTTATATATATTTTCAGTTACTGTGAGATGTGGATTGTGTTTGTGCCCATCTAACTACCTACGTATAAGTGGTGTGTGTAAAGCTTCCAGCACTTCTTCAAAACACACAGAATTTCCTGTAATAAGTTACCTTACAGTGTAATATATTCAGACATTCATCAAAAAGCAAAAGTATGCTTATTGCTATTGATTCATGAGTAAGACCTTATTCCTCTTCAGGGATCCATGTTTGTTGGTAGGATTAGATATTGTTGCAGGTTTGCTCTGTATTGCTCCCAATCTCTTTTCTATCGTGTTGTGCCCAAATCCTATCAAACTTAAAATGGCTTTATGTCAAAAAGTTTGAGTTCATGCTTTTTTCATGTGTAATAACGCAAAATATCTTCATGTTATCCTATCTGTTCATAGGTTGAAGTGATGATGCTTTGCGTTAAAGATGATTTTTTTTGCGCGAAAGAGGCATGAACTCGAACTTTTTGACTCATAAAGCCATTTTAAGTTTTGATGGGTCTCGGGCACAACATGATAGAAGAGAGTTTCAGAGTAATGTTTTCTGATGTCTAGTTCATTAGGCTGCCTCAGAGCATCATTAATAAAAGTAATGGAAACTCCCACAAGTCATTATGTTAGAATTATCTTATAACTATCTATTTGTCCTGTGGTTATTTTGAAATCTCCAGAACCAATGATTAGAGTTAAAATCTACGCCAGATCTTAAATACAAGTTTTTAAGACAGATTAGAACTGAAAAAGATAGGTGCAACACAATCTTGCCCCTCTTCCATCAATAGTAAGTAGATAGAAGTATTCGTAAAATCTACAAGATCCAAATTATACCATCATGTAGGATGTTTTTTTTTTATACAATTAACACTACTAGGAAGTAAGGATTGGTGTTTTTGATCATGATTCAAAAAAATGAAATCATTGACCTACGTTCGAATTCCATTCATATCTACTGATGTTATTTTCTTGAAAATATATCTGAGTAAGTCGTAAATACTGCTCTCTGTCCATCTAATGACAATGGAGTCGATTTGTTAGAGTGTTGTGTTACTATCATATGACTCATTCCTTGCTTTCAAAAGGGTATAAAAATGTAAAACTAGAATAACAGAGTGCATTCTGTATTGTGTGTCATACATGGAATACAAGATACAAACTCCCTTATGAGATTTACATGTCAGCCATTGACAACTATTATGATTAATTCAGAATTGAGAACCAGCTACAAACTTAACAATTCAGTTTTATGCATCTAAGCGCTCAGGGTGTCACTCACAAGACTTAGAATATCAAACAAATAAAACTTACTTGAAAAACATCCGAAAGTATAGAATAATTTGTTTATAAGATAAAGGGTAGGTAAAGCATCTGTCTCTATAGGGAAAGGAGTATGATGGCCAGGAACAATGTTCCAATCTCCTTTGAATGAATCATTTTAATGATCCTTGCAAGTCTTAGGTCTAGTTGAGACCAGAACTTCATTCCTACAAGTTTTTATGAGCACCCCACTGTCAAGATGCAAGTCCCCCAAAGGGATATCCCCACTCTAATCACGCTGTTTAGAGTATAATCAATTAGCTACCAAGTACACTGGGGAATTTATCCTAATGAAATGTTTCCCACACCCTTCACTCATACTCGGAATCGAACTGGGACCTTTTCTATGTGAGAGATGTGCAAACCATTGCATTATCCAAGTGGACAATTAGGTTGTAACAGCTTTTAAAATATGACAGCTAATGTCATGGTTATAATGTCTGGCCACAGATTAGGTATAAAAGATTATAACATGCTGAAAATATTGCTTATTGAACAACCATAGCTACTAAAGGTGGTAAAGGTGAAGGGTTTCATCTTTTTTCATTTGAGCTTCTGTTTGTGTTTTTGTGACTTTGTTCGTGTGATCCATGACTCCAGGCCATACAGTTTTGTCCACAGACTTGGAAATTGGCATCAATACTCCGCTAGACCTCTTCTCAAAATGGTTTTTATTTTGGGAAAAAACGCTTATTTGACTTTCTTGGGACTTTATTTTGACGGGTTTGATAATAACAATTAGATTCTCCAGAATCTAGATATTTCTAGTGGGTTTATTTTTACTCTATTTTAGATGTTTTCTGATGGAAAATGACTATAATGTCATAGATAGAATTTAGTCTGTCCATATTTATTCTTCAAAGGATTGACTTCAAATTTTGACGCAATGGATGTTCAATTATTGACTGTGGTAAGTTTGCTTGTATCTTCAATGTTAGGATCAATCAACAAAAACTACTCCAATTTGTGGCAAAGAATCTTTCTTGAATGTACACTGACACAGTGAGTGTCACAATACAGCCAAGAGGTCTTTTTGATTAAGTTTTTAAAACTAAATACTCCTAATGCCATCTGTGAACAAAAACAGAATTAATTCATGGATCAGCCTAATAAATATGCACATTGATACAACAGCTGTTACAATACAATCATACGCAATCATTTTGAATGGAGTTAGTTAAAACCAAATGCTACCACTGCCATCTAATGAAAAATACAGAACAAACTTATTGGCTGACCCAATGTATATCACAGTTATATATAAAAATGTAGGAATAGAGTATTGTTTAACATCTAGCAACCAATGTATTAGTTGGGCATATGACTATTGTCAATAACATACAAGTGGTATCAACTAGAATGTAGGCAATCAGTATTTGCTGACATAATAATGAGGAATTAGAACAACTCAACACAATCAAGGCGTTTACTGTTGGATGGGTGAACTAACCAAAACATGGTTTTTGGCTCTAAAATTTGGTGACATCAAAAACCGCATACCAACCATATTTTTGGGTTGTTTTCATAAATTATTCATTGTATAATACCTCAGTATATTGTGTAGAATATGACTATGATACTGCTTTTACATGATATTTCAGAAAAATTACCAATAATCATGCATTAGCAAGCAGCTATTAGCCTTAACAATTAGGGCTCTGCGTGCTGTGATAACAAAGGCAAAACAGAGAGTATAAGGGATAAACTGAAAACTTTCTGGTTATACCACCAGATAGACCAGGGATAAGTGAAAACATCGCTTTAGAAAACACATTTTCAGACCGGTGAGGAGATCACCACCCCATACTGTAGATGCCGCCATTGTTACCAAGACTAATTGGTAAGAATAAGGGTAACTACGAAATGTTCCTCACATGATTATTCAATTGACTCATGAGCACCAATCTTCATTTTAAGAAGACTAACTATTTTGGCTCTAGCAACTGCTGATGGCAACAGCTATAACAAGTTATTAAATTAAACCATAGCAGAATGTGAAATTTTCATGACATGTTAATAAAATTTAGGAATACAGCACAAATTCATATGCTTTAACAATGCAGAGAGAAAAAATATTTATTTATGAAGTTATTATCTTTCTGAAAAACACCATATGAATTTGTTCCATGTTCAAATGTCATCTTTTGGCTATTTGGGGGATTAATTCCTTGTTTACTTCTAAATTATGCATAAATATTGTATTTATATCACAGGACTTCTGGTACAATCTGTTTAGGCATGGCATCCATTAGGAATATTGAAACCATTCTGAACTCAACAAATGGTATCAAACCCCCTTCCCTCCCCAAAAAATGCAGGAAAAGAAATAATGGGTTTGTGTCACTTTTTAAGCCACAGCAACAATCCTCTTAAAAGAAGTAATTGTGTTGACATGGGCACCAACTGAAAGAGGGGTTGGTGGCAAATGTGGCATTCAGCCCCTATATAGAATAGGCTTTCTCACCGACGGTGGATGGGAGGGATTGATATTGGGGACCTTATTGTGAGTAAAGGATAATGGTGTGGTACTATTATTCCATACAACCCAAACTTAATGAATTTATATAACAAGATGGTATTATTCTCTTGCTGGTAACAGGGTTGCTGCAAAAATGTATTCCAAATATATCTTTTTGCTAGCCCCAGGAAATATATTCTTGCAGCCCTGCCTCCTGAAAAAAAGGCAGCGAACGACTGTGAGTATTGGGTACAAAAAATGACTATTCGGTCCTTCCTCTGGTCTTTTCTTTCTTTTTTTCAATTCTCAGGTTTTCCTACAGGAAAGAATACCCATAAAGATGAGTCTTTTGAGACAAAGTCAAATTCATAATTTATAAAACTTAGAAAGACAAAATATCATTGTTCTGCCTCACTGTTTTTCTTTGCTCAACTCAATTTATCCTTTCTATTTAACGAATCTCTGGACCTGGAAAAAAAAAGTCATCAGTGGCTAAATACTGATCGGACCAATTATGTTCCAAGCATGTAAAAGAAATGGCCTCCATATCTATTGCCACTGACTGACTTTCCAGCCAAAGAAGCTTATCAATGGACTAGTTTAGATGTAAGCTAATGTGATGGTAGGGTCAGTGTGTTGGGGTGGGGGGTTGTAATGAGAAGTGTATACTTTGATATTTTCTCATTAAGAGGTTTCATACAACACAGTCTACTGACTCTCATCTCCTGTATTTCATCTCATGGTATACAGGGCTAAATTTTCGAAATATCAATGAAGAAAAAACCACTGGAATGATAGTCAGACCTCTAACGCCAGCTCAGGCATCTGCTTCAGTGGTGTGCCTGAGACCTGGGCTTCAATATATGTATACATTTATATTTATAATATATATACATAATATATCTGATCTGTCGAGTTACTCCTCTGAAGGAACAAAAGGGGCAGCAGACCTCTATATTTAGCTTGGGCAAGAGAAGGAAGGAAACTCCTTTCAAACCCATTATCTATTGTAGACCATAGGTTTGAAGGGTAAGGTCATCGCACCAACTGAAGGGTTATTCTGTGCATGGGCCCCAACATGTAAGGTCCTATAACTGTGGAAAACCCTACCAAAAATCTTTGTCCATGAAACCAAGCCATTCATCCATTCATCATGGATTTTTTCAAGTAGTTGATGAGATCTGGTAACAGGCTTGAATTTGGAAACAAACGATTCGGGGGAGGGAATATCACTCTTTACTAAATGAACCCCATCTAGACAAAAGGAAAATCATTGCAATGAAGATTTTGATAAAATGCAGTCCAAGACACTCAAATAAACAGGAAGAGAGGAAGTCTTGAGATGAAGATTATGAATTTTTCTGCGTTTTTTTTGCTGGGGTAAATGGATTGTGAGCTTCAGCAGAATGAGGAGATGCATAACATGTATATGATACATATATATATATATATATATATATATATATATATATATATATATATAAATATATATATATATATATATATATATATATGTATATATATATATATATATATATATATATATATGTGCGTGTGTGTGTGTACAAGTAAATCAAAAACTAAACAGGAGTGTATTGATGAAAGAATTCTTCATATCTTAATTATTTCTAGTTTTCATTTTAGGGGTTTGGTAATCTTTTGGTTTAATACAAGTATTTTTTTTTTCATATCTTTTGTATTTTAATGGTGTTAATCTTGCTTGCTAAATAGTTTTGGACTGTGTCTCTCTCTCTCTCTCTCTCTCTCTCTCTCTCTCTCTCTATATATATATATATATATATATATATATATATATATATATATATATATATATGTATATACACACACACACACACACACACACACACACATATATACATTTTTTTTACGTAAGTTTATGTATATGTATTTTTGTATATATATATATATATATTCATATACATATATATATATGTAGGCATATATACAACAGTGGATAAATAAGTATGTAGTCTAACGCATAGTTATTAGCTGAATTTTGTACATTTGTTTGTGGATATATGTGTATTTGTGTTTGTAAGTCTCTCTCTCTCTCTCTCTCTCTCTCTCTCTCTCTCTCTCTCTCATGTATATATATATATATATATATATATATATATATATATATAAGACAATATATATAAAACAATCTATAGAACAATATATATATCAAACAAGTCTAAGCCTAATAATAAAAAGTATTTATTTTAAACAACAAATAATCATTTTCAATTATAATCTCAAGATTTGTCAATGCACTTAATTCACTGGTGAATATCAATCACGCAGATTGAACAACATACAATGAAAATCTCAGATCAAAATTCAGTAAATAACCATTATGTGTCAGGCAGCAGATGAATTGATCTACTCTCATAAGTGATAGGAATGAAACATTCTAAATTACCTGTTTATCAAAATAGACTATGATTTGGAGTTTTTTTTCCTTTTTATTCAAGTCTATTATCTTGATTTAATTTGAAGTTTTGAATGCTTCTTGGATGAAACTCACAGGAAAGAGTTCAGATTTCATCATCCAAACTATGTGCCATGCACTGACTTTCAGACTATATTTTGTGTAAACACACAAAGAAAAATGACAAAATTGTATGTTGTGAATTTAGATTCCATTAAATTCAAAACATTATTTTTGTTGTGTCTTCTATTGGGACATATTTTTGAATTTTGACTAAAAGGGCATTTTGATATAAAAAAGATAATGGCAGGAGCTGAAGCAACCCAAGTTCCCCCATTCAACTTGTGTATATACATATCCAAACTATTACTCTACAAATGAATCATTGCAATTAAACATTTCTTCAATTCAATAGATTAATAATGAGCGTCGTAGCTATAAAGTGCTACCCACAAAGTTTAGGGAATTTGAACTGACAGATCTGTCTGTTCATCTTTCAAATTTCCCATGTCTCACCAGATCTCTCAAAATCACTTTTCCAAGAAATAAAGAGAATAATCTTCAATCATTTTTTACTATCTTTGAGGAGACCATTTCACTCTTCAAGTTACCTGAACCATTCGGTTGCACTTTGTATTTTAACTCCAACTATATCAGGTACTTTTTTCAGTTTTACAAACATAAATGAATTTGACTTGGATGGACGGATTCTGGTAAGTGTATGGTGACAAACCAAGAAAGCCAGATATTGTTTCTTCAATATTTAACGAAATAATTCACGAGATAAACAATCCATAGAAAAACATTTAAAGTCTTCATTTATGGAATGGTAAACAGTATGGAAACACCAAAGCGACAAAAACAATTGTTTACATCATGAGGAAGTTGACAATTTGCATTCCAAGGGAGAATTTTTTCCAGAGTTATTAAACATAAGATGGACGTTTTCATTACCTTTAGGTCAGACTTTTCACACAATCAATAATCTTTACTACTTGTTAACAAAAGGAGCCCCAATTTTGCCAATAACAAAAAAAATAGATAAGTACTTTTTAAAAGTTTGCCTTACACCATTTTTTTTTCTTTTACAACAAAGGCAAAAAGCAAAAATAGTGTTCAGTATTTGTTGTGCAGCGAATGAAACCATTTCCTCTTTCTCCGACAACCCATACCGCCTAGCAACCAAACCTCCCATGACTCAACCAAATATACCATCTTCATCATTTTTTGTCTGGGAACGCTCAAAATTTTTCCCTGTATATATCAAAGGTAACTGCTTCTTCACTTTATGCTTTTTTGTCTTGTAAAAGGTTTTTATCACCCATATGGCATAAACTTTCATTGTAAATTAAACCCCTCATAAAAAAAACCAACCTATTTTTGGAGGGTGAGGATTTTCAAAAAACATTTTCTGTATTTGTTGAGGTAGGGCAGAACAAAGTTTGAATAGATAGATAGATAGATATGTCAAAACATATGAATAACCGAAACCCGGTAACAGTGATTAAACCAGTGTATAGTGATGATTAAGATTTATGTACTATTGTATTCACCGTTCCGAACTACAGTACTGTACTCTATTATCTTGTATGCATTCTGAAGAGAATTACTCATCATTACTTTTCTCATAAATTGCTATAATTTTTTTTCATCTGTTCTGATAATTGTATGTACATCCTGTTCATTAAATGTGCTTGTATATACCCACACATAACCATATGTATTTGGCACTAATTACCAGAATATTTAACAAACTCTTGGGAATGGGGCCTACATTTCCTATCTGGTCTTGGCCTATTACTAGCATTGCACGGGCCAGATCACGATAATGTCTTTTAAATCCTTTCTGCCCAAATAAGCCATAATAGTGATATAAACAATACTCCAATAGCATTAATATTTATTAAGTGGTTTTGTGAAGAGAGACAAATTATTTATATTGGTTGGATAAGGAATTCTTTTAATGCACCAAAATAGTGATTTAAAAAATTTCCCATACAAAACAAGAACAAAATAGTCATAACAACAATTACTCATGAACATATTTGTTATGAGAGGCCGATTAATATTTATAGTTAAAATATCATTGTTATTCCCATTAACAAATTGTGTATTGTAGCTCTGAAAGGAAAACAGTAAACAGTAAATTTTCCTTTGTATCGTAGCATCTGTCCTGGCATTTGATATTGTCAAACTCCAGTCCAAGTTGAAGTTGTCTTTACCCCCGCCCTATAACAAGAACAACAAGAACAATCCTCACCTGATTTAAGGGTGTAAACTCTTCACTGTTTGTCTATCAACCAAACCTATTTATAAAATCAACATTTCCTTTCCATGATTGGAAGGCGGCTGTCTTACTAACTAAGCTGAACAGACAAGTTTGAATACCGACAAATTTATGTATCATATATAAAATACAAAAGTTGCAATAATCATCTTTGGTCTGAGTGGAGTTTGACCCTGCGGCAGTCAGGTTTATTCAAATGATGATTTTGCCTGGTGAATTAATGTTTAGGAAAGTCCTGTAAGTGTATGACCTAAAGGTCAGTTCAATGGATTTTTAAGATGAGGTATGGCACGCACACAGCCAACCCTGTGCTTTAAACTAAAGGTTTACATGCCAGGGCCTACTTATGTGTGATGATGGGAGCAAGGTCCCCAACTCATAGATTTAGAAAGAGTTTATTTTTCTCAACATTTAACAAGATATTTTAAGCTTGAGGATATTTTGGTGATAGCTTTTTGGTCTATACTTTGAGCAATATTTTTACTTATCAGATATTAGTTTCTGACAGCATGAACAAGATATTTCTTTTTAATTTATAAGATACTCTCTCAAATAACAGAGAAAATTCTTTTTAAAGTTGTACTTGAAGTAGATTGGATAGGATTTTCTCTGAATTTGGAGATTTCATAAGAACTTAATTCTTAGCTTTCATTGCAAGGTTTTTTAATGAAAAGGAAATTGTATCTCATTACTTGGAACCTTCAGTTCAATTCTCTCCCAACAAGCTCTCCCAGTGAGTACACTGTACACATAACAAAAGTTGTCTGTATGCTGAGATTAAATGGGGGACTGAAATTTTAACTGTAGATATTTCCAATAGAAATAGTGATTTTAGTCTGAGACAAACAGCGGGATTTTTGTGGAAAGTCTGGTTTGAAGAAATTTTGGAAATTGAACTCTTCGTAAACCTCCAACCTCCATCAACCACCACACCCATCACCATCAGTCTTTCAACGTCTGTCGTTAGACATAGACCTTCCCCAGGATTCAACACTCCTCTCTATCATGGGCGTCATGAAGCCAATACTTTCTGAACTTATCTAGTTCATCACTCCATCTTGTATTCTGCTGGCCTTGGTTGCACATGTGATCTCTGGGGATCTATGTTGTGAGTAGTAATGTCGATCGGTTGTCTGCCATTTTTGCAACATGACCAGCAGATTGCCATTTGGGTTTTCTTATGGATTCTATGATATCTCAGACTGCTGTTTTCTCCCTGATATATTGTGCTGTCTTGTGATCGCTCCGTGTGAGGTTGAGCATGATTCTTTCATGTGCACATTGCATGCTTGTCAGTCTCTTGGGTAGTTATTATGTTCCAGTGCCATAGGTGACTATTGGTAGGATGCATTGGTTGTATACTCTTCTTTTTAGGACTCATGGGATTTTCTTGTTCTTGAAGGCCGAGCTTGCTCTGCTGTAGGCTCGTCATCCCTAGAGTGATTCTTCACTCGATTTCTTCTTCTTTTGAGGATTTTGTTGAGAATCATTGTTCCTAGGTCGATGTAGTGATCTACTTTCTCCAGTTCTGCATCCTCAATTTTGATCGTTGTGTTATTAGAAACTGACAAGCAAAACTGTCAATATATATTTCTTAGTTTTTGAGTTTATCTGGCTGGCTGACTGGTTATGTATTTATGTATGTATGTATTGTGCATACAGGCCATACTAATGGAGCTAGAAGGCTAAAAATCTTTACATTTACTCCTTATTATGTCCAGAAAATTTTATTTTGTTTTTTTTGAAAATCACGCCCCTAAATAGGTTTTTACTTGGGCGGAGGAATTTACAAGATAAATCTTTGCTAAATTGATCCCTTAGTTTATATCCAGCAGTACTTACGCTTGTTTTTGATCACCCCTTTTTTCCATTTTTTTCAATTGATCACCCTCAACACGGTCTGCAGCCAGAAGACATTGGTCACGTGACAGTTTCTATTGAGTGACTAACCAGACATGTTCAGATAAATTTGTAAAATTTATTCTGATTAGCTATAAATGCTTCATAAATTAATAAGCAGTTTAATTTGATTTGCCAGAGAGTTGATCACTTTGCTTTCCAAGCAATTATAGAAATTGAAGTTTCACACATTCTGACATTATATAAAATTCTGTCATCAATAATTTAATCATCTGAGAGATATTTCCAAATGCAGTAAATTTATCAATAATGGAGGGATTAATTCACAGAAATTTCTTTGTGTATAATCGGGGCGTTGGGGGAGGGACAATCAACCAAAAAAAACTGACACACTCCATGAAGCTGTTTATTTTTCCCATGAATGTTTTTTAAGAATCTTAAACAGTTTCCAAGATGTCACGTCACCTTAGTTTTACTAAGCAGGCTTGATGTTGCTTAACAGTAACGAATGGATCAAACATATTGTATTAAATATGTTATAGCAATAAGCATTTGAACACTGAGTTTTGAAAAGATGTAGAGAGATTCTCGAGTAAATATGTATTTTGCAAGAACAGATTTGAAAGAAAAATCTATTGCAACACACCAAATCAAAATGATAATTCCATCCTGAGTGGAGGGCTAAATCAAGCTTACTCTTTATAACAACCACTTTTTTCGAAGTTTCAGGACTTGAAACATTTTAAAAAGATTTAATTTATTTAAGATGCCAGTCAAAGAGTATTATTGTTACATTTATGTTCACAAGAATTCCCATTGTTTTTATGCTTAGTATTGCTTCATCTCTAATTGTTACACAGTAACATTTCCCCTCTTCAATGTTAAGTGTTGCAGCAGTACAAAGAGTAATCTCAGAAAAATGGATCTCTTGTCTCAAACCATACATAGCATTTACGTTGATAGTTTTTCTTTCACCTGAATGCAAAAAATTGCCTTTTTAGAAAATATGTAGGATGACCCTAATATCGACACAATTTAATAGTGGTTGTATTGGCAGGGGAAGTATCACTGTATAGCAATCAGAGATGAGTAACACTAAGGAAGCATTCACTGTATATCAATGCAAACAGAAACATCACAATACTCCCATTAAATAAGACCCCTCAACTAGAAGCTTTTATAAATTCATTTTATTAAATGTCCTCAAACCCTTAAAACTTTTGCTGGTCAGTATTAAGAGTAGGCCAAATTTAGCTCTCAGAACAGTTTATCATTTATGGTAGTAATTTATAGTAGCATTTTATTGTTTTATTAATTCTATATTTATTTAGTTATCTATAAAAAACATTCAAAATGTCAGTCAGACATTTTTTATTGTTCATCTTCATCATGAAAGATTCTCACCCACCAGGTAGACAGGAGCCTATGTTGTAATATTGGCATATGCCAATATTATGGAGCTAACACGCCAGATTTACAACCCAATATTAAAAGAGTTGAAAGCGGACATTTTTTTAGATGAAGGATTTACAGAACAGGAATTAGTATTATCAAAAGTGTTTACACCTTTTGTTCATTTTCCAATCCAAAACATTATGGGCCTGAGGGGACTTTTAAAATTACTAAACCTTACATATACGGATAAACACAGCCCATGCAGTAATTATACTATGGTAATAATTCTATCAATCACCGCTATCCGCAATAGTTCAGTTTGATCACTGATGCTGGGTTTAGGTTATTCATGAGTTCTGACATTTATATCTATCAATCCTAATTTCACCCAGAACTAACAGTTCATCGTAGAAAATTGAAATTTTGCACACACACTCCACTCAATCAGTAAGAGAAATTTATTTTTTTTTTGTTGTTGAAAATTCCTTATCAAAATAGGTTTTTAATAGGAGGTTCAATATGCAATGTAAGTTTATGCTGAATTGGTCACTAGTTTGTGCCCGATTGTTTTTTTAAAAAATTCTGACTTTTTCATTGATCACCCTTTTTCGAACTTTTCAATTGATCCTCACCAACACAGCATATACGGTTGGCAGTAATTCATAATTTCCCTTGGAATGCTAGTTTCCTACTAGATGACTCGATGAAAATTTTACAGTCGAGAAATATTACTGATTTTCTTCGAACATTATCAAGATAGCATTTTTTAAAAAATTTACTTTACTATTCTGGGTGTAATTATCTGTATAAGTAGGATATATAAGAAAAGTCAACAAAAAAATTATTTTTTCTCATTACAATTCACTTGAATGTCATTTTTCACTTAATTGGCTTTTCTGTCATTTTCTAGCTGATCAACCGGACATTTGGAGCAATGCCCAAAGGTGTGTATTTATCCCTACCTGATATTTTGAGAGTCCAATACTTAATCAACTTGCACATGAAACTTCTCATCACTAAATCTGTTTTAAATAAAAGTTTGTCAATAAGTCCCGCTTGGTTCTAATTCAGAGCTTTTTATCCTTACCTATCGGTAGAAACATTAATGTTTAATGGTCACCCAATCGGTACTGTCCAGATAGATGGTTGCTGGAGTTCAACAACTGTTTTATTTCACTAAGACCCCAATAAAATGGAGTCTTATACAATGATAAAACTTTTGGTCTATTTGATTTTTGTTGGGTTTTTTTTTTGTTCACAGACAGGCTGTTTCAAAACAAAAAATTAAACAAACAAAATTTGTCTGTTGTTTTCAATATATACACATGTGTAGCAAGCTAGATCAACTTGAAAACTGAAGAAATCTATTTTGATAGTTTTGGTTTATAATTTCTAATGAAGAAAGAGAAGGAAGAAAAATGAAACGAAGAAAAAGCAGAAAAGAAAAGGAGAGAAAAAGGGACAGGTCTGGTTAGTCACTCGATAGAAACTGTCATGTGACCAAATTCTTTTGGCAGCATGCTGTCCTGACGGTGATCAGTTCAAACTTTTGCAAAAAGGGTGATCAATGAATCAGTTACTTCTTTCGCTTTTTGTTGGACACAAAAAAGTTTTAACTGTTTTCTTAAAGGCCTGAACACAGTCGAACATTATTTTGGTTCAAATTTAGTATACACTAACATTGTAACATTTTGTGGGAGGAGTTTTGAAAAGAAAATTATTTCTCGAGATAATAAGGAGTAAATGCTTAAATTATCTGCTCTCTAGCTCCATTGGTGTGGCCAGTATGCACAATACATACATACACAGCCAGCCAGCCAGATCATCTTGAAACCTGAAGAAACCTGTGTCAACGGTTTTAGTTTTCAGTTTTTAACAAGAAAAAGATGAAAAAAGATAGAGAAAGAACAAGAAAAAGAAAAAATAGAAGAAGAACAAGAAAAAGAAAAGAGAAAAAAGAAAGAGAAAAAAGAAAGAGAAAAAGAAAAAAGATAGAAAAAGAACAAGAAAAAGAAAAGGCATTGAGAAAGTACAAGAAAAAGAAAAGAGAAAAAAAGAAAGAGAAAGAACGAGAAAAAGAAAAAAAATAGAAAAAGAATATGAAAAAGAAAAGGCATTGAGAAAGTACAAGAAAAAGAAAAGAGAAAAAAGAAAGAGAAAGAACAAGACAAAGAAAAAAGATAGAAAAAGAACAAGAAAAAAAGAAAAAGAATGAAAAAGATAACAAAAAATAAATACTAATTTCAAAACAGATTTCAATAATAAACTAGTTTCTTGACAGATTTGTATAATAATCCATTTTTTTTAGGTTATTGTCTGATGGCCTTTCATCGGGGAATTGAAGAGATGCTGACAAAATCACTGTGTGAAATGGCAACAAGTCTGAACAATGTAACAGTTTCAGAAATTTTGTTTTTTTGTAGGAAAACAAATTTTATCTGAGCAAAAAAAAACCCCTTGAGATATATTTCAAGCATAAAATGGAACTGTCTTTCTCAACTACAGCATAAAAAAGTATGTGCCTCGTGAGGCTGTAGTAAAAATGTGTTCCTGTCATTTCATAGAGGAGAAACGTTATGGGTGCTTGTTCCCATTTTTTTACAATATTTTGATTGACCTTGAATATGTAATGTCATTAAAAATACAAAATTTATGGAGCATCCAGTCTGTTTGGATCAAAGTCATTATCTGTGACTTGTAAAAAAATGAGCATAGAGACATGTGAGGCAAGCTGGTCTCATAAATGTGGCCTTGTACTAGAAATGACAATCCCTGCAAATGAAAATAATGGTAAAAAGTACTATATTTCCCAGCATCAAACGATGCTCTGGTCTCAAGGACGCGTACCCCAATTTTCACAGGCAAAATATCAAGAAAAAAAGAAGATGAAACATAATATTGAGGCCTCAGCACTTTTATAATTATATTTTTTTTTTTACATTTGTGATACTTTTGTTTATTTACTATTTTATACGAAGTATAATTTATGCACTTTATTCAGAGGTCATATACTGGGGTTCAGATTACTATCTAGCATAGATGACCTTCCACTTTACTGAGAAAAGGCCTCTTGAAAGAGGAACCTTCCGTCAGTAGGACTTGGGGTAAATTTTCAAGAATAATTTCTTTAAAAAAAATAGTATCCTTGACACTGGAGAATGATGTAATTTGGTTTTCCTAAAATAGAATGTATTCTTGAAATGTTTAAAAATAAAAAATCATATTTTAAATATAAAAAGAAACAGATCTGGTTAGTCACTCAATAGTACATGGTCACATGACCAGTGTCTTTTGGTGGCATGCAATGTTGGGGGTGATCAATTGAAAAAGTCTGAATTTAAAAAAAAAACTAGCATGAATGCTGTCTGACGCAAACTAAGAGGCCAATTTATCATAAACTTACATAGAATTTAAAAAAAAGATAAAAACATTTTTCTGTACATGATAAAGAGTAAATGAAAAGATTTTCAACCTTAAAGCTCTTCTGGTGCAGACAGTATTTACAACACATACAGACATATGCAGCCTACAATACCAGCTGGAAAAAAAGGAGGAAACTATGTTGACAGTTTTGGTGACATTTTCGTTTGACGGTTTTGAATAACATCCTCCAATTGTGGCAATGGGTGAGTGTGTGATATTGCAAGAGTTTTTCATTTTGTAAGTTTTTCAAACCTAAGTTACAAGAATAATCCAACTGTTACCACTGACTAAAATCACTCTGACTATTGGAAATAGTATCCCCATTTTATTACAGCATCTAAATAACTATTGCCATGTGTACAGTGCACTTACTGGCAAAGTTTTTTTTTAGCTAAGTACGCTCCACTCACTATACGTATATATGTATGTATATATACATATATGTATGTATATATATTTGCATAAGTATATATGTATGTATATGCATAAATACATATATGTATATATATATAAATATATAAATATGTATATATAAATGAATATGTGTATATATGTATGCATATATATGTATATAAATATGTATATGTATATATATATATAAATGTATATACATGAATATGTATATATATGTATATATATATGTATAGCTATAGATGTATATGTATATATATATACATATATGTATATGCATATTTATGTATATATGTATACGTATAAACATGCATATATATATATATATGTGTGTATATGCATGTATATATATATATATATATATGCATATGTATAGATATATTTATATACATGTATATGTATATATATATATATATATGTGTGTGTGTGTGTATGTATAGATATATATATGTATATGCGTATATGTATATGTATAATGGAGTAAGGATTCGCTACACAAACACATTTATATTTCTGCCCTGTTTGGGCTTATTCAGGTGAATGATTCAGGTTATTTTAGATTCCTAATTGGGGATGGTGGGGGTCCATTATTTCAATGGTTGAATATTTTCATTTTATTCATATATTATCTATATATGTTTTTGTTTAATGGTCGGCTATTGCTTGCTGTATTTCTAGTTTTACTCACTGGGGTTGTATGTTTGTTGGTGGTTATAAATTACAAACCAAGGGTGTATGGTATGTTTTCAATATCCGTATGTTATTGGTCTATCAGTTTTTTGTGGTATGTTACCTCTCTGGGAGCATTTCATTCTCACCTAAATCTATTTCCCAATGTTAGGGATCTTTTTTTTTATGATCTTAGTGGGTATTTTGATTATATTGGGTTTGGTCTGTTTCTTCCTGTCTAAGATAATTATGTTGATTCGATTTTTCTCTTAGGTACCTGTGTGAATAAGCAATCTATGTTGGTCATATTTAGTATATCTGTTTGTGGGTAATTGAGTTATATTTGTTAATAGAAACTTTCAGCCGTACCAGCTTTTTAACGCTATTCCATTTTTTCTATTTGATAATTTTTTTTAATGTTTTTTCATTCTGTTGGCAAAACTAAGGATTTAAAATTTCTTTTTTAGGCATAGGTGGCATGGGGTTCTGACATTTTAGCGTATGTATGATTGTTTTCATATTTTCAATTTTACTGTCGGTTTGAGATTGCTTTCACTCAGTCTCTGATAATATGTCAACAATGAGGTACTGTTTTTACATTTTTCATTTGTAAAAGATGATATAGAGTTGGCTAATCTAAGTAAAAAGAGTTTTCCTATATTCCTATATAATATAATATTTCACTTCTAAGAGTTTCTCTTGGGTTGATATTTCAGCTCAGCATACAATTTTTGATTTGAGACATTTGTTTTACCAAGGGCATTTCATTTTGTTTGTGCAATTACAGTCTGGTTGATTTATGCTTTTCTTGATAGTATTAGTTCTGATGACTCTATTGTTATGTTTTGTAATGAGTTCATTAAATTTTTCTGTATAACTATAGCTGATCTTCAGTTCTTGTTGAACAATTTACCCAATGGGTTGTTTGGGGGGGGGGAGTGTTTTTTTATTATTTAGATGAATGATTTTCCCTCAGTTAGTTTTTACTTGGAGGTTGAATGGTGGTATATACCAGGTGATTTTTCTACTTCTAATTTTTTTGACAGTCATACATCCCTATTAAATGAAACAAAAAATACAGCAAGCAATAGCCAACCACCAAACAAAAACATATATGAATAGTATTTTAAAGAAATAAAAAAAGATCCTACCACTTGGAATAGTAGACCCCCATCCCCCCCCCCAAAAAAAATGTCTCAAAAAGAAATCTAACATAAACCAAATCATTTGCCTGAAGGAGCCCAAACAGGGCAGAAACGTAGACGTGTTGGTGTAGCAAATCCTTATTCCTTTATATTTCAAGTTTTACTCAACATTTAATGTTGAATGTATTGAGCACTTCATGAAATGAAGCCATCATACATCAGATATTATATTGTGTTGTATTCCTGATTTGTATTGCATAGTATATATGTGTAATCTATATATGTATAAATATGTATATGTATATATTTATATATGTATATATGTGTATGTATATATGTATATGTATATGTGTCTATGAATGTATATATATATGTGTAATAATACAAAAGTTTTTTGTTTTTCAAACCAGAGTTTCCTGGATAATCCAACTGTTTATCTCTGACTAAAATCACAATGACTATTGGGAATAGTTTCTCCATTTTATTTTAGTATCTAAATAACTTTTGCTATACATACAGTACACTTACTAGCAAGGTTTTTTTTCAGCAAAGTACACTCCCCCAACTACATATATATATATATATATATATTTGTGTGTATATATGTAAGTATATGTACATTTACATATATATATATATATATATATATATATATATGTATATATATATATATATATATATATATATATATTTATATATATATATATATATATAAATGAACAATAGGGAATGAGACAGACTCAGAAGTAAAAATATATGGAAACTCTCTGAATTAATCCATAAATGAATTATTAGTATGTGATATATGGTTCGGTAGGTGTTCCTTCTTCAGTAACATGTGTGTACCTTTCAGTGGTTAAAAAGTTCCTGCAGGAAACAAATTCAGCATCAGATGTTCTGCTCTGGAAGCAAATATGGAAATCAAGAAATGGAATTCCTTTCAGGTCATCAAGATGGCTTAGGACTTTGTTCTGTCTGTGATGAAGTCTGTGTTGGTCAGTCCAAGGATATTGTTGTAGCAGCAGAAGTAGAGGAGCCAAATGTAGTCATGGATACTAAGGAGTTGAGTAGTACTTTAGGATTTGATTGGTAGGTTGGGGATAGACCAGAAGGTAGGGTATTTGGGTCCTTGTTGTCTATGATCTAATATCTTCAAGAAACTTTGTGTTCTGTATCCTTAATGGTCAGTGTGGCTGTTTTGGAAAGTCAGATGGATATATATATATATATATATGTATACATATATGTACATAAACATACATAAATACTTATATATACATACATATATATATACATATACATATACATATGTATATATGTGCATATATACATATACGTATATATACATGTATATATATATATACATATACATATATATACATGTGTATGTGTATATTTACGTCTATATACATATATGTATATATATATATATATGTTTATGTAAGTATACAAGTATATTTTATATACACATATATGTATAAGTATATATATGCATATACAAATACATGTATGTACATGTAAATATATATGTATATGTTTGTCTTTATGTATATATGTATATATATATATATATATATATATATATATATATATATATATATGAATACATTAGTGCATATGTATATATGTATGTTTGTATTGTAGATGTGAAGTGATCTGATAGAATATTGATGGCTATGACAATTGGAAGGTGAAGAGAAAAACTCAGAACATAGGTTATACATCCCAAAATCTTTAATTGTTCTGAGGGAATGATTCAATGCATTACAACAGGAGCCAGCCGTCTTTGTCTACATGTGTTGACGCTGAAGAGAGAAATGGGGATATGTCTGTTATTTGATCATTTAGTAACATCCCCCTTCCTGCTCCTACAGAACAACCAAACATGAATGTATATGTATATATGTACATATATTCATGTGAGTATACAAGTATTTTATCTATATATAAAAATATATGTATGTATTATTTGGGAAATATATATATATATATATATATATATATATGTACATATGCAAGCATGTACATATTATATATGCATATGTTTATATACATATATGTATTTATATATGTATACATGTATATTTGCATAATATATATGTACATATATATTATACGTTATGTAAATATGTATTGTATATGTAAATATATCTATTATATATGCATAATACATTTATATATCTATATGTATGTAAACATATATGTATTACATATGTATTATATATGTGTATGAATGGTTATGTATACATGCATGTGTGTGTTTCATAAAAATTTGATTTTGTTCTGACCAATTCTCTTGTTTAAATGTTTATTAATTTTTGTACATTATTTTCAGCTTTTCCTCTAGGCAAAGAATGCATTTCTTTCATGTATTTTCATACAGTATTGCTTGTGGGAGTTGTATCTTTGTTTCTACATTGTCTCGGTCGCTCTGATATATATTTTTCTTTGTCTGTTTTCATTAGACATTTTAGTCAATTTCCTTCTAATTGCATATTTTTTCTATTTCACAGCTGCATGCCTTAGTTTGAGTCATTTGTTTATTGTTTGACTGGAATTTCACAATAGAATTATCAAGTCTGGAGTTGATTTAGTCAATAAACTTAGGGGGCTAAAAATTAACATTCCCCTACTATGAATTAAAATCAAATCTGATCGGTAGGCGTCTCTCTTACCGACTGAGCAAAATCGATGTATTTATGAAACTTCATGTTAGAAATTACCTTATTTAATTTAAATAAATAGATAGATCTAAGAAATTAATTTTCCTCCACTGATTAGGAATTACAACCATATGATTGGCTCAGTTGGTAAAATCTACTAAACTGACAAGTCTAATACATCTATGAAATCCATCTTACAGATACTCAAGGACTTATTTCATTCTAATACATTTGCACCACCAAAAAAATTTCTCATAATTTCTGTATACAATAGAAAAATTGCAGTGATCATCTCAAGTCAAAATAGAAGTAGGAGTAGGGTTTGATGCTGCAGCAGCCAGGCATTTTATAGCGTTTTTTTAATTATATGTGCTATGTTTTCTATGCAGCTATAACTAATTTTCAATGTATTTTTATCACATATTTTATACTGTTTAATCAAGTGTGGAAAATGTTTATCTATCAGTTTAAGAAATGTCTTTTCTAAATCTGTTTTTACATTTTCATTATACAGAGGATTAAACCAATTTATTTTTATTGGGATGTATGCTAGTGAGGGGAATCTGCTATTTTTCAGTCCTGTCTCATATTAGTACTTTATTTTCTTAAATACTTTTGAGTTTGATGAATTTTCTGTTAATCTTATTGGCTGATAATTTTGACCTTTGTTTCATCCTTGTTGGTGGGTGGTTAGACAAGGTCTGTACATAAATTGTTCTGTTGTAGTCTCTAAATGGTTGATAAGTGTTTTTTTGTAATTTAATGTGACATCTAATAAGTCTACTTCTTTCAATTGGATTTTGATTTCTTTTAAATCCTATTTTGTTTGAAACAATCTAACTAGCCTATAAAAACATTTAAAGAAATATTGTCAATGACCTTGAGGAGGGTCATTAACATACAAACTTTTGTTGAGACAATTTTTCTAAATTCTTCTTCTAATCTCCAATGTAGACACAACTTTTTGGCCAAATCATTCAACATAGGACCATAGAATAATTCGGTGGGTTCCATTGTTAAATAAAGCTGATTTTTGAAATGTATTATTATTTTCAACACTTCATTGCTTATTTTTGTACATGCTCTCACAAGGGTGATTGCCTTGTTAAGTATGTTTTCTGTTATAGAAGAGTAAAAAAAAAAACAAACTATCAAGGCTAGTTATAAAAATTCAGTTTTTATCTCTGATATATTTGTGTATGTGTATTTCAAGTCTTTCCGGCCTCAATAGATTTGAATTTGTAAAAGGGCAATACATTGCGAAAAGTACGGCAGAATAATTGTCTCACATATGTACCTACTAGCTGGGGTAACTGGAATTGCAAAGGGTATGATAGGGCCTGAATCTAACAACACTTGAAAGCAAATGATATCTTATAAATATCATGAAATCAAAAAAGGAAAGGTGTGCTTGTACACATGCAAACCTCTCACACTCCTGCAGGCCAGTGCACAACCATGGTCAGAATTGCATATCCTTTCCTAAGAAAAAAATTAATTTTTCTCAAAACTCAGAATTCATTTGATCACTTTTGGCGTTAGTTGTTTGCGTATCAGAGTAGACTATTGGATTTATATAGAGTCCAGGTTTTATTGTTGGATTAGGACTAAGAATAGGATGTAGCATTAGGATTTTACACTAAGGAAAATGTGTTTTATGGTGAGGTTTGAGAATGTGTTTTAAGGAATCTACCCCTAATTGGCATAAGCACTGGTAGAAAGAGAAATTTATGTTCATGGTCACCTATGACAAGTGAAAAATAAGAGTACAGTTTAGCATTACAGCTACATTGAAAATAGACCCTGCCTTTTATAAAACTTTTGAATATTTCTGCTCTAAAAACTGACAAATTTCCAGAAGGTTTGTAGATCTAATTGACTGAAAGCACATGAAATCAAAAGAAAAAAATTAAAGGGAGGAAAAGTACAATTTTATGAACTCAGTCTGCTGATTGTATTTACCTCCTTTATAAACACTAGTGTATTGCCTCTCTTTATGATTTGCTTAGTGATAAGAGTATTTTTTTTCTTCATGTAAGCATGAACACAGACCCAATACAAATTTTCCCTCATAAAATTTGACCTAAAAATGTGCGTTGTAGGTGAATTGAGATCTGCTGATTTCAAATATGCCTTTGTTTTTTCTCAGTGATCCCTCTGAACCAACACACAGTCCAGGGCAGACCTATGAAGGTTTGCAGGCAACCTCCTCACACCTTAATTGATTTTACAAGGTCTAATAAATTGAAATTACATGAAATCAACTTGAAAAAAAAAAAAAAATTTCCATCGGGTTTTGAACACTTGGTCTGCCAATTATATTTACCTCATTTCAAAACAATGGTATATTGTTGCTCTCGCTGATTTCTTGGGCAATAAAAATTTTTTCTCAGTGTGAGTGCAAGCATAGACCCCATAGACATCAACAATTGTTTTTTGTGAAATTCGATCTACAGAAGTGCGCAGTAGGTAATTTGAGACCTTCTGATTTTATATATAACTTTGTTTTGCACAGGCGCACACACATACTTTAATACTTTACATTGTAAATAGTCTCCTCAAAAGAATAAATTTTTTTCTTCATCAAAACTAACAAATAGATTGAAAGCATATAAATCGTTGTCGAAGTTAGAACATGGTCGGCCAATTACGTTTTTCAATTCTCTAACTGCTCAGCTATTGAGCTACCATGATTTTGAAGCTTATGAATTGATGGCCAAAAAGAAAGTGTTGACCTCCAACCCCCTCACAAGTGAGTAGGGTCAAATAAATGATAAAAGAAAACTTGCCTGGATGATGCAGATTCTAAAATATATAATTTTATGGATCTAACTTTCATAGTTATTTGAGAGTGTCTTAGATGGAAAAGAAGAAAAAAAAAAAAAATTGGACAGAAAATCAAGAACATTTTTTTTTCAAAATTTGACCAGAGGATATTCACTGTAGGTAATTTGAGACCTAGTGATAACAAACACACCTTTGTGTCTGTAATGTGTAGTTCTTGACATCTTGGAGCACAAACATATATACATATATGCTTTAGCACTTTATGATATAGATAGATACAGCAAAAATCACATTAGCACCAACTGGAAGAGAAATCCACATTTGCAGTTTTTCTATCTCAAAAGGAAAGTGAAGGTCCAGTTTAGCATCAGAGCTACTTTGTAAGTAAAAAAAACCCCACAAATCTTTTTATCAAAACATGAAAATAGTCAAATAGATTGAAAAAATAAAATTAAAAGAAAATTAGACTTTCTCCTTTGTAGGTAATTTGAGACCTGCTGATTTTGGACATGCCTTAGTTTCCATTCTGTGATGTGTCATTCTTGACATCTCAGAGTATATATATATACACATATACATATATATATATATATATATATATATATATCTATACACATACACACACACACTTTAGTACTTCATAATATGGATTGAGTACTAATATTTGAACCATAAATTTATTAAAATCAAAACCAAAATAACAACTCACTGACTTTGTCTCACATTAATTCAATATGTGCTTCGTCAACTTTCCCCTGCCAAAGGCTACTAAGATTACTTTCCCCTTTCTGCCCTTGGGAAAGATATAAATCTAACTTGTAGGCTGATTTGTCAGCAATCATCTTGTCACCAGATAGGTTGCAAGGGGCAAGAAAAAAGTCTCTAACTGCAAGGCAGTAATAGCAAAATTACCAATATTCATCTTATAGTCAAATAATCTAATATCTTGAAACAAGTGTATTATAAACTTTTGGTCAATTATTCTAGTGAGTAAAGAAGCAGAAAGTTTTATTAAAACTTTTTTTTTTCAGTAATAAGGTTTTTCTTGGTTTTCTCTTGACTAAAAAATAATGAAAAGAAAAAAGAGAACACCCTAACTAAAGTTGAGTGTGGTGGAGGACCTTTAATGCTATGGGGATGCTTTGCTGCCTCTGATACTGGAGGCATTGACCATATCAAAGCTATCCTGGAATCAAAGAATAACCACGGGGCATTTTAGAGCAAAATATGTTACCCAGTGTAATAGGAGTACATCTTGTCTGAAGATCATGGGTGTTCCCAGAACTATAAAACCCAAAGGACACAATCCCTGTTCCATTGAAAGTCTGTGGAGAAAGTAGAAATCTGGAGAGATCTTTTCAATGCACACCATGAACCACAGGAATACTGTAAACATTCAAGAGTTTGAACAAATTGCAAAGGAAGAGATGGAGAAACAACCAGCTGACAAGTGCAAGAAGCTTATAGATTGCTGCAAGAAATGTTTGGAGACAGTCATTGCTACAAAAAAGGTAACGTGCAACCAATTAAATAGGGAGGCTTCCTATAAGACTGTTCAGGTCATATTTTCAATTTCTTCTTTCAAATTATTTCATGCAAGTTGAAAAATGATGGAATTTTGTTAAATCACTTTGTAGATTCTATTAAAATATTCTTATGATAAAAATTTGGTAGATTCACGTTTATTTCTGAAGATATTGTACAGATTTTACAAGAAATTCAAAGGTGCCAATAATCCTAAGCGACACCGAATGAGTGAATAATATCTTCTTTCACTTGATCAATAAAATAAAGCATTTAAAAATGAATGCATTCATATGAGTTAACAATATTTTTCAATTTTGTCAATAAAATAAATTAATTCCTGTCTTTCCTAGTTCTTCAACTTTCCCTAAATTACGATGATTTATTTACAATTAGACACCGTTCAGTTTAAACTGTTCTAATGGGGAGGAGGTTCAATTGACGAAATTTTTGAAAATGTTCAAATCGGCACTCTAGGTGTAGGGGTGGGGGATATTGGAGTGATTTGTTTTATGTAAAAAAATTTGGTAACTATTGGCTCTATTACCAAGATTATTTGTTTTTCAACTCATATTGTAGGGAGGACTTCCTTTCGTTCTACCACTTTTGTTGAAGGGAAAAAATTCTTCATAATCTTAATCATGCTTCATTTCATAAAGACTGAACCATAAAATTAAAAAAAAATTTTTTAAAAATCATTTCTGTGTAGGGAAAGGATCCATGTCTCTTTTTCGTTTTGTATCTGTTCTTCAAGGATTTGGGGCTGTGGCCGGGGGTAGAGGTAGGAGAGGTTGACTCTTGTCTAGGAGTTCCTTGAGTCTTTCCAGTTTCTGCACAATGTGAACACCAAGCCATTCATTGACTGTATCTTCATAGAAAACTCTGGAGAGACTTTGCTGCATTTTAAACTGAAGCTGCTGAAAACTGTTAGACAATCTGGAAATAGAAGAATAAGAATGAAAATAAATCAGATTTTTATTCATGAGCTGTAAGAGAGTGGTTAGAGACATACATTTATATAATACTTATCCCTTGATATTCACGCAGGTTAGAGGCTCCAGGGGCCTGCAAATATGAAAATCTGCAAAAAAAATTTTGATGACCCCACCCCCCAATTTTATTTCAATACCCCAAAAAAATAAATCTTGTATCATAAGCAATAAACAAACACTTCCCGAGTATCAATTGTACAAATAGATGAATACAGTAAATCATACGGTAAAAATCTTAAATTCTAAAAATCATGTTCATTTTTTCTGGTGACAGTTCTCTCAATAATGGGGGATTTGATATCCTTTTTAATAAGAAAAAAAAAAAAGACAGCCTTAATCTGCTCAGAAATCCCCTGAAAGTATACAAAAGTTTTTTTTTCTCTTTGACACCAACTTTGAACTATTTTCTTGCAATTGTAACTAAAATTGAACTTTCAAAGAGAATATTTGATTATTGCAATATGTTTTGAAAGATTGTTGAAAAGGATAAAAAAAAAAATCATATTGTTAATTAACGAATGCAATACATTTCATAAAACTACAGTGCAGTGATAAATAACAATGCATTTTTTCTTCTTTTAACGTCCATCTATAAATATTTTAGCTGCTTTTCAAAATTTTTCATCTGACCTGAGAAAAGTTGTGATAAAAACCAACAAAAATATCAAGATGAAGGTAAATAGTAGCATAAAAAGGAAAAAATCATTCAAAATGATTTAGAATACCTTATCTACTAATAAATGAATAAAATTATTTACAACACAGTGAATTGGAGAAAAAATTCAATGTTTAAAATACCATTTGTAAATCTTAATTCCGTGTACAAACCAGGTTTATAATGTCTACATGAATAAATTAATGACACAAGAATTGTTATGATGCACTTACGATTTCCTAAACTTTCCATGTTTTGTTTATGCTACGGAGAGAATTTTCTATGATGCGATTTTTTGCAGTACGTCACAAGACTCCCCCCCCCCCAAATTTCCATTAAACTATCCAAGACTGAACTGCAAATTATCGAAACCACAAGTAGAAAACCAGAGAATATCAAGGGATAACTGTGCATACATATACATTCTTGGATAAAAAAAATGAGTCAAGTACTTTTCCATCATATAAAAGATCTCAACACCATAGAGAACATATGGCTGCATATTAAGGCCAAACTGGTAAGGTGAAAATTTGGGAACACTGACCAACTGTAGAAAGCAGTCAGAAATGAATGGAGCAGCATTCTGCAGCATATTCTAAACACCTATTGGACAACCAGACCAAATGAAGAAAAACAAGGGAAAAGCCATCCCATACCACATATATATATATACTGTGCACAAACGCTGTTGTATAATACTGTTAATTGTACAGAAATTTATCTTACAATTACACAGTTTCATTCAAATAAATACATTTATACTAAAAACATTTTTTTTAATAATCTTTATTTATTACGCATACAATGAAAAATCATTTCATGTCAGAATAGAAGTAAGGCAAGCTTATTTGACAAGTTTTTTCTCTTTTTTTTCTTTTGATGCTCTTTACCACAATGCTGAGGTTGCTTTTACATCCTACCACATTTGAGTAAGCAGCACAGATCAGAAATGAAAAGAATTAGCTTCCAACAAGATTTGAACTCATATCCCTTATCCATGGGAGTCTGTCTGACCGGGGAAATACCATACTGATCAGGTTACAAAAGCCAACCAGATGACCTTCAAATTTAGTCTGTGATGAAAACGGAAGACTTGTTACCTGTCCTGAGGTTCTATTGGTCAGATAAAAATACATGTATGTTTGTTTTTGACTCTCCTGTCGGAAGCGTGGAGAAAGGGAGCTATTCAAAAAAGTCAAGTAGAGATAATTTTTGTAATTCTTTAGGATTTTTAGATCAGCATATAGTCAAAAAACTATTTTCTTCATTATCTGATTTCAACTCCATACCATATTGTTTTTTTATATCTAGTAATAGAAGATGCAATTTATGAGCAGTACTTTCTATACTCAGAAAGTACTAGCTCCATGATGCCCATGATAGAGAGGTCAAGTGAATCTTGGGGAAGGTCCATGTCCAACGATGGATGTATAAAGTCTGATGATGATGATGACTTTTGTATAAATGATGGTTTGTCTGTTCAAAAAGTGCTGCTCATTAGAATTTGAACAAACACAAAATGCAGGGACCACTGAGGATTTGAGCCAGAGGAGGATCAAAATTAGCTTACTAGTTTGGCAACTCTTCCAAATGTACGTTTGTCTTTTCGATTCCCTCAAACAACCCTGACCAAGATTTTAGAAGGATAGGAAAAATAGAACATTTTTTTTTTTTATATTTAGCAATTTAATTCCATTAAAAAAAAAGAAAACATTTTCCAGAAATTTGGCATTCAGAACCACAAAGCATGACTAAATGCATGCCTTGTTATATTGATCGCAATAAAATATTGTTCCTGTTTTTATTCCTCAAAACCAAGCAAATACAACCAAAATGGCTATTCATTCAAATACTCATGCCAAGTCCTGTATGTTCTATACACTGAAGAAAGCAACCTATCAAATGAGATTATTTGTCTGGAGTCAACCTCCGTCCACTGGAGAGGTTGGTGGAGATCCAGTTTTATGCCACCTCCTTGAAATTACAAAGGAAGCTGCTTATTATGACCACTGTGGGACAGGGTCTTTTAGTTAACAATAACCAGCTGATAACATGAAAATTGGAACAATATATGTTCATTGTTAGAAATCCATTGTTATGAACAAATTTACATTTTAAAAAAATTTAATCATTAATTTATTTCAAATAAAGTGTTTGGGACTGATTGATTTTGATAACAATAACCGTTTGATAAATTATCGATGATTATAGTAAATGGCTTCTTCTATATTCTCAAGTTTACTTTTACAAAAATGGGACCAAAACTGCATCCTGATGCCAGCTAATTGACAAATGGACTGATTAAAAAAAAAGAGAGAATGCTAATGAACCAAATCTATTCCAAATATAACTTGGGTTACCTCCCTTAGAGCGCTTCAGCAACAAAGGTAGAACTTGCCATTATTTTCTCTCAGAGATAATCAATTAATCTTTTAGGCTAAGTCCAGGAAAATTCAATCAAAATTGTAATCAGTTGTTTAGTCACTTAATAAAGCCCATCATGTGACCAATGTCTTCTGACAGCATGCAGTGTGTGTGTCGCATTTTGTTGAGTGGTGATCACTATAAAAAGTCTAGATTTTAAAAAAAACAAGCATGAACACTGCCAGTCACAAACTAAGTGATTAATTCAGCAAGCGCTTACATTGTAAATTAACCCTCACCCCCATTAAAAATCTGGTGGGGGTAAAAAATAAGAACATTTTTTTCTAGACATAGTAGGGTGTAAATGTTAAAATTACCAAATTACCAAATCTCTGGATCCATTGCTGCATCCTGTATGCATTACACATATATATATCTATATAATTATAAATTGCGTTATTTTATATTGGATCTCTTTCTTGAAATGATCTCCCTTTATTACATGGTGAATGTATCATTTGTCCTTGACAATACATATAGAATAAACAATTAAAGAAAATGGGTCTGCTATAGGAATAGGACTTGTGACCGATAAGGTAGCCGCTTCAACATAGAATTGCTCCTACTTTTGAGCTAAACAGTTGCCGGCAATGCAAAGGCCTAAATAACTGTTTCAACTCCAAATTTTCATCTTGTCAATTCATGGTCTATATTTGCTCAATTTGTTTCTTTGGGTGCAACAATTACATTAAGAAATGGATATATATGATCTGACAGAATAAATTGCGTATTATATTGGAACTCTGTATGTATCATTTGGCCTAGACAACGTACACTGGTTCAAGAAGTTTTCATTTGAATGAGCCACTCAAAGATGCACCTCTGTATGGCAGGTAAGCATTGATGATTATGGACAGAGATCTTGTGTTGAATCAATCTGCTTCAAATGTGTCAGATGCTGGCATTAAGATTTAAAACAATTGGAAAAGGACATATTTTAGTGAAATGGGTACCATATGAACTTTATGGATAAAATAAACAAAATAAAATGCATAAACTTCTGAGGTTACCTAATAACAATAAAGAAATCATTATTCAGTTCTAAATAGTGGTCTATCAACTTGAAAATTATACATTGACTAGGTGAGAAAAAAGCCCACTATTATTCCTTGATTAGTCTAGTTAGAAAAGAAGGTCCACAGGCAACCTTGAACTTTTTTACACCACCTGTTTTTTCTCATTCCTTGAGGTATCTATTTTGTAATTCTGTCTATCTCCAGGCTCAAATAATGTCCCATGGGATTTGTTTTTAACGCTATATTACCCCTAATGCAAACCTGAATCCAAATCCGAAAACTGAAACTTTTGAAACAAACAACATATACAGATAAAATTTTGACCTGAGGAATTACAAAAAAAATTGATATGTAGCGTACGCATGAAAATACATCATTGGATTTCCCAGCAGTTTTGCTTTTTCTGCTGACTTGTCCTGAAATAAAGTCTACACGTGTTTAAATCTTAAAAATGAACTTTTCTTCTGAATTCCTTGTGCCTGAAATGTATGGAAAATGTGTTCATTTGTCTCTATATGACTTTCAATTTTGGGGGGTGTCCACGTTGAGGTTCACATTATGGCTAATATATTGAAAATTAAACTTGTACGACACTTAGGGACAAACCAAATCAAAATAGATACTTCCTGGAATATAAAAAAAATGGGTGACGAAAAAAAAAATATCTTGGGTGAACTTTTCCGAATTGACAAGAACTTCATAAAAAGAAAATATTTGTAATGAAAACTGTTTTTCTTCTGCTTTACCCTTCTTCTCTGCTAATTGCTTTTTCGCATAAAGTTATCAGTGGCTACACTGGTGTAGTTCATAGACTTCTCCACACATGTCTACTTAGCACCAACATCTCACTTTTCAGCCCAAAACTGATAGGTGCATGGACAACTCAGTGCATCTAGATGAACCAACAAAAATATGGAATTAAAACAAATTTATTGAGATACAAAACTCAAAATTATTTTTGAGTTGAATTATTTCAGTGAATTAATTTACTTCCATAGTTCAATTTGATAATCAATAGTTTGCTGGAACAAACTATAAAGCTATTCATTAAATTTCCCACATAATACGGGAGTAAATACAGTACTTTTTTTGACCTTGTAAGGCATATTGTGCAATACTGGTACTAATTTAACTAATATTTTCATCATCTCTATTAAAAGAATATTAGGTCCAGATTGAAGAATTCATCAAACGGTCTAACCTATTATTATTCCAACTTTTGTAGTTTTCTTTCTTTACAAAGAGAACACTACTATACCGAAATAAATCGTTTTATACTTAGTACCTGCAAACCATAAATTATCAAATTGAACTACACAGAAGTAAATCAATTCACTAAAATAATTCAACACAGAAAATAAACTCAATTTTTGAATCTCAATAAATTGTTTCAATTCCATTGTTTGTTTTTGGCTGTCCTTCTGGTGCTGAGATGCACTTAGTTATTGTGCACTGAATTATCTGTGTGCCTAACGGTTATGCTGGACAGTGATCACTGAAAAAAATCTGGACTTTCAAAAAACAAGTGTGAATGCTGCCAGATACAAACTAAAAGATCAATCTAGCATAAACTTACATTGCAAATTGAGTTCTACACTAAAAACCTATTTAGGGGAAGGGATTTTTAAAAATTTAAGGAATATATTCAAATTTCCAGTCATCTAGCTCCATTAGTGTAGCCTGTATATGTCAGACATGCATGCATAATCAGTCAGCTAATTGGCAGATCAAACAGTAGTACCTGATTGCTTCATCAAAGAGACTCTGTAGATGTGCAGGGTTGATGAATTTACGAGTCATATTGTAATCGTTCATCCATGTGAGGCGCCTGTGAAGAACAGGAAAGGATATTTTTAGGCAACTTAAAAAATTAAAAGTCTGAAAATACCATTCAGTAGATTGGAAAATTTGTCAGATTGATAAGGTTACAAAAAGTATATCAGTACTTAGAGAGAAAAAACAAAAACAGTGTGTCCCATAAGTTAGTCCCTTTTTTTTATATTCGTTGTAAGGAAGGTAATTTGGAAGAACGAGTTGTCTCCCTTAAATTCTTTATGCAATCAAAGTGTTTAGAGAAAGTAGAAAAGGGAATTAAAGAATCTCTACTTTTTTCTACTAAGTTTCTTCCCTTAAGAGAACAAAGCTATGGGACACCCTGTATACATGCAAATACTCTGAGCTCTTACCAAAATGCATAAAAATACGTTTTTGTAATTGAAAGAAAATATATACATGATTTGTAATCTTTAAATGTTGTTGTTATGTCACTTAAAACTGATTTAAATGCCAAGCTTTATTATATAATCCCTAATCAATACAAAATATGACTAATACAGAGATCTGTTAATCATAACTACCCCCCTGATTCCTTTATACATTGTTGGAACTTACCTGTCACTGTGCATGTACTCTTCATATTCCATTTCAAGTCGAAGAAGTTCCAACATTACAAGATAGATATCACTGCCAGGGAATTTGCAGCCTGGGCTCATCCTGAGGAACCATTAAGATCATTCAAAATAAAATATAAACAATATGTCAGCAGTTGATTCAATTAAGCTGCAGGTAATTGAATGAAAAAAAAAACTACACTAATGATGAACAATATGATTTTCTTGGTTTGCTGGTCGTAACAGTGGACTCTCTCACTGGGGAGGGGGTGAAATTCTGCTGGAAAAATATTCCTAATCCAAATCCAATCTACTGGAAACAATAAGTAGATCAAGTGAAAAAAAAACCACTGATCAGGATGGATGTCATATTGCAATGATCACCAGGCTAAACCTGCTAGCTGTTAGTGGTCTGATAACAATTCATCCCGTGATAATATACTTATACAACAAACAGTGTGATTTTCTTGGTTTGCTGTCAGTAACATTTGACTCTCACAGACAAGGGGAAAAATTTTGCTGATAAAAAATACCTTTTCCCCACCATTTCAAACTATGGACTCTTCAACTGAAATAAATTCACCCCTAATTTTTCTCAGAAAATAGTTTCATAGAAATTCAAATATATCTGTGAATTCTTGATGATAAATCAATATTGATTCATAATAATATAAAGGATGATCTTGTCTTCACCATCATGATTTCTCCTTTTGTAAAAACAGCGATGTTTGTTAATTGGGCAATAAATCTTTCAACCTCAAAAATACAAGTGAAAAAAGTAAAGCATCCATTCCTTGAAAGATAATTCCTAAAGGAGAATGGACGTCAGTGATGAAGTCTCAGTTTCTGTTGTATGCATCAGCCAAGTGGTCCTTGCAAGTCTCAAATCTGGTTAAGAGCAGAACTTTATTCCTGCAAGTTTTTATGTCCACCCACTTAGCCAGCTGCGGATCCCCCGAAGGGATATTCCCACCCATATCACCCAGCTTAGAGTGTACTCAATTAGCTGCTCGGTGTAAAGGGAATTTCATCCTGATGAAGAGTTTTCCACACTCTTTGCCAATAACCGGGAATCAAACTTGGAACCTTTAGTGTGTGAGGCAGATTTGCTAACCACTATACTATCCAATCGGACCCCAAAATACTGGTGGTAAAAGATAATACCAACCAGAGTCTACTACATCTATTGGCATAAACAGTTTCTTATATTTGTTGTTCTCAAATTGAACTCTTACAGCAAAACCTAAAATATTCGGGGCTTTGCAAAATCAACTTAGCAGCAGCCAAGAGAATTTTCAAACATCAAGTTATGAAATATTTGAAATACATAATACGTCCATTATAGCACTGAAATAAAAAATGAAACAAGAACCATAAGTTCAATGATGCATCCACATCTGTGATTTTCGATTTCAGAGGAATTCCAAACAAAGTTGAGTAGCAGGAGGAGGAAGAGCGAGGAGAAGATGGTCATTTAAATGAAGCAATTAGTGATTTTGAATTAAAGTAAGTACAGTCTTTATCAATAATTTGTCGTGAAACTTAGCACATGGTTATTTAATTTGATAAGTGGGCTTTAAATGGGTACATATAAATAATATTTTTAGCAATAGAGTTTGCTGGAAATTGAAAGTCTATCCAATTTTATCCATTTTTGCAGACAGTCTTTCTTAATAATAACTAATGGTACTTGGCAGCAAAGTAAAAAAAAAAAAATAAATGAATGCTTGATGTGTCATCTATTGATGACATCACACCTCTTATGACATAATAATAGCAGGTAAATAAAACATAAAACTCCTTCTTTTTGTTGTTTAACATAACCTGGACCGACTGACAGACCAAAATACCATCTTGTGTGGACACATCTAAAAACTTGAAGTTTGCAACATTAAACGTCAACTATATTAAGTTTTCTCCTTAGCAAATTTTTTCACAATGGATTTTTTCCAGCTGGTCACGCCAGTTGACCAATTCTATGCAAGTTCTAAGTATGCATCTGTATTTTTTTCAGAATCAGGTTAGAAATTTATTTCAAAACTTTGTTAGAAAACGCAAAAACATGTGTCAGGTTTAGGAGAACAACCAAAGCAGTTGCGATCAAAGACAATGTCACAACATACTTTCAAATCTACAAAATGAGATTGCCCATCCAAAAGGTACTTGGAAGTCCGCTGAATCAGTCAATATTCTGGTCAACAACAATCCTCAAACCTCCCACCCACCAACAGATCCTTCTGCAAGATAGACCTGCTGGGAGCAACATCACATCTCAGTGAAAAGTTCTAGCGACTCAAATTTCCATAACCTCTACCAATACAACTTGAATGATATGAATAGAGAATCCTGGTTCATCTTTCCGGTGGTTTTTCACACAAAACACTGGATATCAAAACTAGAGTGCATCTTTAATGCTGGAAATAGAATAATTTAAAAATTCAGATATTAGCTGAAAGGAAATATTGCAAGTGTACAAACGTTTTATCAGGTATCAGAGGCAAAATGGATTCAAACTGTAGCTCCCTGGAGACTGAGGTATGGACATCCGTATTAAACATCCCTAAAAATGAAAAAAAAAATAGATAAGATTGTGTGAAAATAACAGAACTAAATAAAGTAAAGGATTTTATAGAAATTTAAGCATCAAAGAAATTCCTAATGGCCTAATTTGAAGGTAATATTATTTATTTAGATTTACATTTAAAGCACAAGCAGTATTTGGTTAAGGGAAACCTATCCATTTTCTTTGGGTAGCACAGCATTTTCAAATGTTAACAAGCAGGGGCCAACTCCACTCCGACTTCTATTCTGACTGAAGATGACTACTACAACGTTTGTATTGTATATCTGGTGAATGAAAAATTATGAAAATCTACATTTTTTAGTATAAATGTAGATACATTGATTAGAATGAAATAAACCCTTGCGTATTTATAGCATAAATTTCCATATATATGTAAGACTTGCTAATTTAGCTGCGCCGATAAGAGACCAGCCTACCAATACGTAGGTCATGGTTCAAAATCATGGTGTGGGAATCTTGATTTTTACTCCCCCTAAATGTGGTGATGATTCTTGTTGTTCTAATTACAGTAGAAAAGCTAAGTCAATTCAAGACTTGGACTGTAGTTTGACAAATAGTTTAGAATATGTTCTCAATATTTCTATTGAAGTATAGTCATCCATTGTCTAACATCCTTCTGCTTAACACCTGGTTGCATATACATCCATTTTCAAGAGAGTTGAAAAACTAATTCTCAAATTGGACAAAATGAATGAAAGCAAACGTATTGGCTTTTGAAATGTAAACAAAGTGATTGTGCAGACAGATTATAAGTGCTTCGTACATACAGTGTAGACCTCTCTACATAATTCTCGATATCAAACATATATGTTACTGGCTTTTGTATTTACTCTACTGTTTTGTTTTATGGTTATTTTAATGTAAATTATCCTTTCATCCTTTCTTTTTAAGTAAGTCTACCGTAGTTATGTGTTGTACGCTTCAGTTAACCGACTTCTCTGCGCACGTCTTCTTAGCGCCGACATCTGAATGCCGACTTTTCCGCGCATGACCACTGGGCGCATCTCAGCACAAGATTGGTCGACAAAAATAAACTATGGAACTAAAACAATTTATCAAGATACAGAAATTTAGATTATTTTTTCTAGTTGAATTATTTTAATAAATTGATTTACTTCTATGTAGTTCGATTTGATGATTTTTGTTCTCATGAACTATAAATCTATTCACTGGGTTCGGGCGTTGTTATCTTTTTAAGCTGCTACTTAGAAAACAATAGAAATTGGAATGATAATTGGTCTTCTCAAAGTTGTGGACAATTCATTTAATTATTGCTCAGTTCTTATTGCTTTTTATGTTGTTCTCGTCATTTCAGTTTATTTATTTGTTTGATAATCTTTACTTTGATGTACATAAAAATATGGCGATGAGTTAACAGCACAGAAAGGCTAAAAAAACAAACATGCAAATGGTCTATAACATATAATTTGCTATTAAAAAATGTTATCAAACAATATATTCATTGGAAATAAACACAATAATGAAAATTAAATTTCGTCTTTATTTCGACTCAGTGAAAACAGACGAGATCACAAGACGGTGTTTAACATAATTTCGCCCCTTGAGTTGAAATATCCACAGTTTACAACATCTCGTTTGTATTTTTTGATAAAATAGGATGAAAGATCCAATAGAAAAATATTAAAAGAAATCTTCAAGTTATTAAAAAAAAAGGGGGAGATTTTAATGAAGTCGAATAAATTTTTTAAAAGTTTATAGATTTTTAAAATATTTTAAAAAGCTATATCTAATAACTATGTTCCACCAGGGTGCAACGCAACCTTCAACAATCTTGTTATATTCGTTGAATAAATTTTTTTTTTTTTGTTGCATAAGTGTCTTCGTCTCTCTTCTTGTAATTTTTTTCTCTTCTAACAAGTTCAAAAACAACCCAACAGAAGAAACTAGCTTACCACACAAACATGAAAAATTCTAAAATACTCACACCTTAAATGCCAATCCCTTTTACATGTTCGATTTTCAGTTGGTAATCTTTACATTAACTAGCTATGAATTGTCTTCGGTTCTTCATTAAATAACACACCATAAATTCGTCAAGGTAAAACAAAAACAGTGCAGGCAATATGCCAAACTGACGTTTTAATAAAGAACAAAAGGCAGGCTTTTCATTTCATTATTATGTTAATTTCTGACCAATGTATCGTTTAATAATAATTTTTTGAAACAAATTGTATTGGGGAGGGGGGACTCTGTATGATTTTGAGCCTTTTTATGTTTATTTTCTGTTTAAACACCATCACAGGCTTGTGTATATTAAACCTAAGATTACCAAACAAATAAAATAATAAAGTAAAATGAGAACAACATAAAAAGTAAATAAAAACCAAGCAATAATTCAATGAATTTTTTATAACTCTGAGAAGACCAATGTTCTGGGAGTTTTTTGCCAATAATAACTCAATACCATTTATTAGACCACAGAATGTAGGAATTCCTGTAGATGTAAATCATCTCAATTATGTGTAGCAGTGGGGGTAATTTCTTTGCGAAAGTTTTAAAATATAAAAAGGTAAACAAAAAATAGAGAAAAGAAATTATATTTTAGATACAGAGAATAATTTTAAAAATTAGCGATAAGAAATGATATTTTGCATTAAAGTTTACCTCATAAATAGATATTAATTTTGTGCCTCCATAATCGCATGGTTATGCCAGAAAAATGTACCCTACGTTAAGCTATGGCTGTGATATGTTTTTTTATTTTGACGACATCCTTTACAATTTTGCTTATACTATTTTATGGCATTCTTGTTATTATATACCTGTTGCTATTTTCTACAGTACAGTTTCTCCTTGTACTTTAATCAATTATTATTCTTGTAAGAATACTGTATCAATTAGCGTACTACTGTAGCTTTCTTATGTGTTTTTTCTCCTCATGAATTCCTCTCTCAAATTTCGGGTTATCATTTTGGGGGGTAGAGACTCACCCAACATTCATTACTTCTCATAAAATAAAGTTTAACTATGCATCTTTATGATATAAAAATTGAATTGCAAAACATATAGTATTGAAACATTACATACATACTGAAATTTATAACACCCGAAAAACATTAAGTTTTGTTAATATAGGCTAGCCTATGCTAGGCTTACCAATGTATATTTATTGCTGTATGTAACTGTGGTGTGATATAGACAGTACTCGTATAATATTTGTCTATTTCATATTAAAAGTATACTTGGTACAGTATTTTCTGTTAAAATGCAGAGTGAAGATTGGCAATTGTAGACAGTTGATGTTGGTACGCAAGCAGGTCTAGGCTGGTATGAGCTTTGAAGTTATCACAATGATGCAGGTTAGATATTATTTAAAATATATCCCATTAAACCAAAATGAAAAAAATGGTGAAAATCTCCTCAGTATATTGAAAAGTGTGGATGGAATGTTGGTTGCACTTTGTGAAAAACAAAGATCAGCATCATTTAAGGACTTGGAAAATCTAAGGAAGGCCTGTGGTGTGCAGTCCAGTCCCAGTACTGTTAGAACAAAGCTATATCCCTTCTGGTTTTGCCCTGTTACTACGAAAAAAATAAGGTTAAATGAACCCCCATCGTAAGAATCGGGAAGTCATGAAAGGCCATGCTAGTTCACCTGAGATCAACTGCTATCCTGGGGTAAGATGGAGTCAAGTTTACTTGAGGTCAACCTGAGGGCAACAATGCCTTAAATCCTCCTTGTACAGAATACTAGAATTAATGCAGAATCCAAAATGCATAAGAAAATGTATTACTGTTCACATATTTGTAGTTTATATAGATTTGAAGATTAGACGTCAATTTGGGAAAAAGTGCACGATAATGTTGGCATTACAGTAGAGCATAATTTTGGCTATTCTATCAGTACAAGTAGTGTAGCTATGGTACAGAAGGCAATAGGCTTGTACAGTATACAATATTATATAATTTTCATCTAATGTCCGACTGGCTGGAACATAACCTGGATGTTGAGTGCCACATACCTGTTATTCAACTATACAGTTCAGTGCTTAAAAATAAAAGATGTAACTTATTTTAAATGAAATACATTGGTAAGTTGACATCAAAATTCAGTGAAGAATATTCTGCTTGCTTTAAATTTCTAACTCATCAACTCAGAGGTAGATTATGTATTTCATGTTCAATAAACACGCTAGAGATGTGTGTAGCTAGAAGATATACAGTTTTGTATTTGTGATAAGAAGCAAACAAAGAACTGAATATCAATGTCTACAAGTTAAAAGTAGGTTAACAGGGTTTGTAGGTGTATTTATGCTTGTACATGAGGTCTTGACAAATAATCAGAGGGGATCTTATAACATATGCACAAAGAGACACTCTCCTGTAGGGTTACTCAATTAGTTATGGGATACCAATGAGTGAGCTTGTGTACAGCGTGACTGTTGCATTCACAATGACTAAGCAAGTCATTCTTGACGTCTTGTGCAGGTATTTTTCACGAAAGATTGCTTCACTCAGATCTATCAGCACCTGACCACAATCCAAATCCTTCTCCGTGTGACTCTTTTCCCAAAGAGATTTCAGACTATGGTCAATATTAGGGACATGAGTTACATCATAATTTTGAAGAGAAAATTTTAAAAAAGCTCCAGCACTTCCACATTCTCTCATGGGTTGCTTGGACCTGCCTCATTGTGAATTTCCCCTCTGATACTAGAAGTCAGTGTTCAAACCTGGTTAAAAGCCAGGATTTAGAATGCTGATTTTCTACGCACTTAGAAGATTGGGGCTACACAGTCTTTCTAACATGTATTCTCCTATCAGCCTATTTGGCTGTTTACTGAACTGAGTTAGGCTTAGGAAATATCTAATGAGTTTTTCCTCTATCTCGTCTCTCGTTTGTGGAAATGATTATTTTTCTCATTTTTCACTCTTGGGATACTTTTTTTTAGAGAAGATGGTTTTAAGATACCAATAAGCCATGCAAATTTTATCCTGAAGGATACAGGTAGATTTATTTGAGGAAGTTGCTTATTGTGATTACTTCAGGAAAGGGTCTTTTAGATAACAATAACAGGCTGATAACATTAGGCAAAAGTTATAAAAACTGGAACAATTTACATTCATTGTTATAAACAACTTTCTATTATAAAAAAATGAATATGTAATTTGTTGATAATTTTTAGTTGATTTTCAATTCATTTTAAATAAAGTGTTTGTGACCAGCAGATTTTGGTAACAACAGCCATTTGATAACATTATCCATCATTATAATAAATGACTTCCTCTGTATTTTAGAAATAAAAAATATCTTTGTGCCTAGAAATATGGTAGTTAGTTCTTAAACAGAAGTCTTATCAATATAAATATCTAATTTGTAAAATATTTTGTTGTTTTTTTTTTACTTGACTTATTCTGAGACAGGTCAGGTTAGTCACTAAATAGAAGCTGTCATATGACCAATGTATCTTGGGAGCATGCAGTGTTGGGGGAGATCAATTGAAATTTTGGAAAAAAAAAGGTGATCAATGCATAAGTTTCTTCTCTCGCCTTGTGTTAGATACTAAAAAATCTGAAATTTCAAAAAACAAGCATGAACACAGTTCGGTTTAGCATAAACTTGCGTTGTAAATTGAATGCCCATGTAAGAAACTATTCTTATGAAGAATTTTGAAAAAACAAAAACGTTTTTCTAGATATAATAAGGAGTAAAGAGTAAATGTTGAAGTTTTCAGACCTCTAGCTCCATTGGTGCAGCCTGAATATGAGAGATATATACATAGATACATATATAGCCAGCTAGACCAGCTTAAGAACTGTAGAAACCTAAGTTTTGGTTGATGTTTTCTATTTCTAGTCAACTGTTTAGATTGGGTGGGGGGAATGTTGGGTGGTAAAGGAAGTTGATAAAAGCCGCCTTTGCTCATTGAATTTCGTGAGGAGTAATAGTAAAGCTAAACATTTGGAACTCCAGACTTGAGGTATACGCCAAAAGTAGGGCATAAGCAGCTGTTGTGTCACTTCACAGTCATCTGTCTGGTTGACAAGCAGTTACATAAAATAGACATCACATCAGAAAAAGAGCCTAAAATACCTGCCTCTTAATAACGAATGACAGCAATTACCGAGTGAAATTTCAAGTATCGTGAGTGGAAAAAAAACAAAACAAATCAAGCTGAATTTACTGTCAAACTCCAGTCCAAGTAGGAGTTGACTTAATTTTCTCCAGTAACAAGAATAATCCTCACCTAATTTAAGGGAGTGAACTTGTCACTGTTTGTCTATCTCATCACATTAAACCAAACTGGTATATAAAATGAACATTTCCCAATGTAATATGAAATCATGACCAAGTCATTGCTAGGCAGCTCTATTACCATCCAAGCCAAAGTGTATGTCTCTCTCTATATATAAATACACACACACACACAAATCTATTCATTATATGCATGATGCAAAAGTTGCAGTAATCATCTTCACTTGGAATAGAAGTGGGGGTGTAGTTTGACACCAGGGCAACCAAGCTTGTTTCATAACAATTTTTTTCTTGATGGCTTGCAACTGACATTTTATCTCAAAAAAGTAGACAAGGCTTTCAAAGGTACCATACATACTGGTATACAAGACCAATATTCAATGAAAAAACCCCCCCCAAAAAACAATGCAAATTTTATACTTTGTCTAATACACTGGTATTATGACCAGGGGGTCATCTATCAGAGTTTGATATAGACATTTATGGGGTTGGATGAGTTTCAATCAGTGGTAGTCCACCAAACACCCTTGCAAATAGTTTGGCATAAGTAGAAGACTGAGCCAAATCTGGTAATGAAAGAAGAGAATTTTTCAATAAAGGATTCGGGATAATTGTCTGTTGGAAGAGTTTAAAATATAAATGTGATCAAGAAGTTAAAGATTTCAATTTGGGATGATTGGTACACAGGGTTTTTAAAAATGACAGTTGTCAGGTGGAATACAAATGATCCCAGAATGACAACCTAGGTGTTGGGATAAAAAGCAACAGAAATTAAGATAAAAAAAATACTCATCAAAAATTTATGATAATCAAAAGCATGCTTATTTTTTTTTTTTAAATATTTGACGCCACCGTCTGACCTATGGACACTGATATTCGTCATTTGATATTAAGATACATCTCAATTGAACAGATGATAAAAGGAAAAATGCTGATATCGAAATAGAAATGTAAGAATAGCCAAGTTGTAAAAAATGTGGTGAAAGGTATTAATGACATGGTTGTGATCCAGAACTCATGGCATGAGTCATAAGATGCTCTGAAAAGGCAGGAATTCTAAAATAAACCTTTCATAGGTAAAGATATATAGATTAAGCAGATATCCGAATACACATCCTCCAATGAGTAATGAAAATTTTTTCAACCATGACCTAAGATACTATCAAACTCGGTTGCTCCCATACAGTGACACATGAAGCGATGAATTTGTTTCCCTATCTCAAACAATTCATAGAGGTCCATCGATTGTTTCTGAAGCAATTGTTGGTTCCATTGGTCCGGGATGCTAGCCTGATAACCAAGATGCACTGCCTTACAGAATGGCTAGGGGGAAAAAGCGGATTTATGGCTTTCCCAAGGGCATTAGCATGTAGTGAATGCAAACTGTAATAGTCCAAGTTTGAACTTGTACTACAGATTTCATTCTCTAAGCAGCCAAGTATTAGGGTCCCCAGCACTTTCTAAGATACTGATTGATGTAAAAAGATACAGCATGCTTGTGACAACATTTTTCTATATTAACACAATCAAAACTTATTTTGTCACTGTTTTATAATCATTCAAGCTATACTAAAGTATTCTTTCCTGTCTCTACATTAAGTTAAATGACATCTAAGACCAAAAACTTAGAAAATGCCGTAAACAGCCCAGCACCAAAAATGGAAAATTATCTGCCTTTTGACATTAGTCATCAGACATCGTCCAAGATCTGCCAGACCTCTGGATCATGGGCATAACGGTGCCAATACTTCCTGAACTTGTCTAAATCATAACACCAGCTTATCTTTTGCCAGCCATAATTTTGCATATAATCTCTTTGGAACCATATTGTGAGTCATGATGTCAAGCTATTGCCTGACATTCTTGCAACTTAAAAAACCCAAATGGTGATGGGTAGGCTAACGTTTTTTTATAAAAAAAAAAATTTCCAATGCTTGTTCTCTATTTTATCCTTATCTCAGGCAATGAACAAAAAAATTCCAAAGGAAATATTCCCCACTTTCCAGTCATTTTAGCCTTTCTTTCTCCAGAGAAAATGAGCCTAGCCACCACTGGGTCAAGCCCCAGTTCAACTTCTATTCTGACTTGAGATGATTACTGAAACTTTTGTATTGCATAAATAATAGATAAAAAAATATGAAATATCTATTTTTTTTAGTATTAACATATTTATTAATTAGAATGAAATAAGCCTTGCGTATCTGTGAGATAAATTTTGTAGATACAAAAAGTCAATTAGGATCAGTCGGTAAGAAAGCTGGCTACCAATCACTTGATCATGATTTCAATCATGGTAGGAAGATGCTAATTTCTATAATGTATTCATTTATTCTTTTGCATATTTCTAACATAAATTTTCATAGATATGCAAGACTTGTCAATTTAGCTCAGTCAATGAGAGAGCAACCTACCATTCAGTTGGTTGTGATTTCAAATTATGGCAGGGAAATGTTAATTTTACATGCCTGTTTGGTTAAACAAGATGGGATGGTAAAACAGCGGAGAGTTTACTCCCCTAAATTTGGTGAGGATTGTTCTTGTTAAAGCAGAAAAACAAGATCAACTCCAGCGTCTGACTTATGCAGGAGTTTGACAAAATTCAGGACATAATCTACGTTCTTATGATGATAAGCAGGCTAGTTGTTGTTGCATAGCTCATGACTGAAATTGTAAGACATTTTTTGGGGTCAGAGCCCAGATAAAAACCAGAATCCCAAATCCTGATTTTCCAAGCAGGCAAATCATAAATGAATAAAGTCTTCTTTAAAAAATGCCATCATATAAAGAGGGACCATACAGGCTAGTTTTAATAAAACCACCAGCAAGATTACAGGAAAGCACAAGTCAGTTATGACTTAACAATGTATTCTGTTACAGGAATCACTGACACACACTCTGAATCAACTGTTGCCAAGCTACTGAATTTTGTTTATAGCTTTCCACTTTCTTTTCAGCCTCTTAAACCCCTTTCTCTCTCCCAGTAGGTTAGATAGAGCAGTTTTCACAGCATTGACCATACTCAGATGTGAGTCAGTACAAGACTTTTTTTTTATATAACACACACACACACACACACACAAAATCCATGTATCTTTAAGCTCATAACTTCATTGGTCTAACAGCTTGGAAATTTGTTGTTGTTTTATAAGCGTATTTACTACGTTCTTAGTATATGTCTATAATATTGCCTTCTGTACACATTTGCTACATTGTCTTAGGTAGGTATTACAGCATTTTGAGCATGCATATATTTTATTGTCTTCTGTGTACACTTATAATCTATCCTTTTTCAATTGAACCTTTTTTTCTCTTTATAAAGCCAGTTTTAGTCTTGTTATCCTCAAGGACACTGCACTAAAAGCACTAAAATCTAAAAGGGCTGTCACTGAAACAAACATAGTTATAAAAATACTTAATTGAGGATCACTTGAGAAAGAAAAATACTCACCAGTTTTCAAAACATGAAGACATACAGCTAAACATGGAATTGCTTCTGGGAGAACTTCACAAAGGACTGCATAGTGATCATACCTGAAAAACAAGCAGTGAACACATGAAACATCAGTAAATTTGAATGTAAATTTGAGTGTCATTTTAAGGTAGAAAGATTTCTCAAGAACAATGTTGGGTTTTTTTTTTATTCATTTGAAAAAAAAATCAGAATGTTATATTCATTTTTTTTACTGTTTATTGAACTAAAACTAATTTTAGTACAAGGCCAGTTTTCACTAGCAATTAATTATAAGAGTAGTGTATTAACACAATGATAAATTTTTTTTATGGATAATTTTTGGCCCTGAGATTCAAGCTCACTCGGAATGGTTTATAAGACCAGCGCACAAACAAGTGCACAATTTCAAGTGCCTCTCACAATTGTTCGACTAGTGGCCAAAGGTCAAAGCTTATGAAACAACTTCATCTCAATGATATGCTCAAGAAGATAACCAAGAATAATGAGTTTCAAAACTGTTGTCCAGCATCTAAAAATCCTTCAACTTCAAATGACCAGGATGTTTACTCCTTAAATACTTTGCCAGTGATGTAACTGTCAATTGTAAAAAGAAAAAAAAAAATCTGACAGTCCTCCTTTTCAAACTTTTCTGATTAATTGCACAGTACAAAAAAAAAACATTTGTTTTGTTGGGTGTTATAGTACTTCAAAATTCTGTACTGCATTTTTTTTTTTCTTAGAGGTGTCATCACCATTCTATAAAAGGCTCTGTCTGTCCAATCAACCATCATTCAGTTGGTTAGTCAATTCCTATTTTGTTTCTCAGCCATTTCCAGTTAGATTTACTTGAAACTTGGTAGAAAGATGTCCCTTGAAAAATACCTCATACTTATTAAAAAAATTCCACTCAGGGTCACAGGATCTGGTAATAATGGCATATAAACTTTGTTTCACAATCAATTTTCTCAGCTTTTTTGAGTCAGATTTACTTGATAGTATGGTCCTAACCTTACATAGGGTCATGTGATCAGGTGATAATGGTATTTAAACTTTACAGTGGATGCCTCATTGAACTTTCAGTTCTTGTTGATGGATATACCTGTATCTGTTTCATTTATGATTATAAACTGTATCAATTATATTTATGCATTGCATTTAACCATTCGATTCATATTCAATATTTGTTTGATTTAAATTTATAACTATCTTAATGCTTCAAAGATATGATACGTGCATAACTAGTGGCTCAGAGGGGTATTATTGAATTATTAGTATATGACTTCTGTTGGTCTGGCAAAATGGATAACACACTACAATTCTAGAACCAAGGGAGCACAAACAAAAATCAGTGATCTACCTGTATTGAGTACTATTCAACTCACTATCAATTACCTTACAATGAAATGATGCACTTCTCATCACACTATGAGCACATAAATTCTGTTTTATTGCATGATGTGAATTTCGCAGATTTTAATAATTGTTCAGCTGACTGATCATTGTTAAAAATCTCATGTTTGTGCAAATCCCGAAACATTGAAAATATTTTTTTTTATTGCAAGAGGTTAACTTCCAGATTTTGATAATTGGTAAGATGATCGTTACTAAAAAAATCCATTTGTAACCATCCTGAAACATCAAAATCATTTTTTTTTGTTGTTTTATGTCAACTTGCAGATTTGAGTAATAAGTAAGCTGGTCATTTTTTTTTTAAATCCATGTTTGTAACCATTCTGAAACATTCCCCAAAGTAAAAAATTATGCACAAGCCTTTTAGAGAGATGAATGTTTTTTTGACGCTTAAAATAATTCCAAATGAGAAAGATCTAGTGAATTGCTGATCTTCTACAAGTATAAAGGGACATTATTTGAGTGACCTCTGACGAGATTTGAATTAGAATCCCATATCCTTCGGAGCCTGCTTGACATGGATGACACTTTATGGATTTGGTTGCAGAAACCTATCAGCAGGTCATAAAAATAAGATGAAAAAAAAGTCAAAAATTAATAATGACGATGATTTTTACTGACTTGGGGAAAACTCAGACTGGCTTCTATATCTTAAGTTCAAAAAATACTATAAGTAGAGAAATGCTCTTAAACATAATTATCTAATTATTGCAAAGTTAATAAAAGCAAAGTTCCTATATTTTTTTCAATTCTCCTGGGGAGCATAATTTACTTACCTTTGCCAACCAGTGATAGCAATACCTTGTATTTTCTGGAACTTGTGCTTTTCTTGGGCAATAATGGCAAGCCAAGCCAAGTGGTTTTCAATATGGTACATGATGTTAGTTACATACATACATGAGCCTGTAGCACCTTTAAAAGCACTTGCCAACCAGATATTAGGGAATACTTTCGAATACCTGTCCCACATATCTGAAATGATACATTTGGACAACTAGGATACAAAAAAAAGGAGAAATAATCACAAAATCTACTTCATTTTATTTTCAGAATGAAATAATAAACATAACAGGTATTGTCAGTCACTCAAAAGAAACCCTCATAACACTTTGGCAGCATGTCATGATGGGGGTGATCAATTAAAAAATTGGAAAAATAGATTATCAATGAATAAGTTACTTCTCTTGCCTTTTGTTGGGCAGTGATCACTAAAAAGTCTTAATTTTCAAAAACCAAATATAAATGCTGATGAACACAAACTGAAGGACCAATTTAGCACTAATGTTGATTGCAAATTGAATCCCACCACTCAAAACTTACTTTGGTAGGGAATTTTAAAAATACAAACAGAATGTTTTTTTTAGACATAATGAGAAGTGAATGTTGAAATTTTCAGCCATCTAGCTCCATTGCAGTAGCCTGCATGTGTAATACATACATAGCTAGCTAGCCAGACCAACTTAAAAACTAAAGAAATCTTTGTTAACAGTTTAGGTGACAGTTTGGTTCAACAGTTTCTGATTCTAATATTTGAAATACAGGAAACCCTCACTTTAACAAACTAATAAGGGTAGATGGTTGTCAAATCAAATATTACCAGAGAAAAGGCACTTTTTTTTTTACCTTAATTTTACTTTTTTTAAGTTCAAATTCAAATATTTGAATGTTAAAATAGCTTTAATGCAATATAGAGCATAAATTCATTGAGTTATAATACAGAACAAGTTAATAAAGTTCACAAAAAGAAAGCATTCAGGTTTCGTTGTTTGCCACTCTGGTATTGTTTCTTATCTATGAAAGTTCTGAACTGCCGAAAATGTTTATAGTAAGAAACAATTTTTCTATTGACTTCAATTTCTATGCCACATTCAAGTTCATACACTAACACTTGTATCAGTTAATGCCATTTTCACAAGTGAGGATTGTTGAAATTATTTAATGAATCAAGAAAACATTCAGAAATCACTGATGATAACAGGATGATTGGGTCCAGAAATATCTAGTTTTTCCAGAAAATCATCTAAAAATTTATCCAAAATATTCAGACGTTACAGAAAATTATCTAAAAACACTACACACTAAATCTACATTCAATACTTGCTACATCAAAATATGAACAATAACACCAAAACTGTTAGGACTGCAAAGTGAAAGCATAAAAGTTGTTTTTTTTTTTTTCAATTTTGATGTCTTTTGACGTCAATTATGACCATTTCATCAGGAAATTTTACATTATTGAGAACTATCAAATTTGACTTTATCTCAAAATATGATTATTTCAAAAAGAAATTCAAAATAATTCATCTAAGCCAAAACTCTCGAAAATGGCAGAAAGTCAAGTGCCTAGTTTAGCCATTTAATTGTAAATAAAATCCCCTCCGTAAAACCCTTAAAAGACTTTTTTCTAAAAACTAACAAATTTCCAGAGAGCACTGAAAATTAAAAGAAAAAAAAAAAAAATTCTCCTATGAAAACTGCAAGGTTGAAAAACGAATCTTTGCAATGAATCTTGACTTTAAACAGATTTTACAGATTTAAAACAGTAGAAAAAAAAAAAAAAAAAAAAAACCCTCAAAATTCAAAATTGATATAAGACTGATATTCATTCCAAAAATAAAGTGTATTTTTTTATCAGTAAAACAAAATTTGTTAATTGGGAAACGTTTTGCAATTAAATAAATATGCAAGCAATCTACAATTTGCACACCCACAATAACTGTATATTTTATCAATTCAAAGCTCATGATTGATGGCAAAGGAAGACAAGAAGTAAAAGTTGACAACTAAAAATCAAGATGAAAGAAAATACTAATAAAAAAAAAAATCAATGATAACGATTGACAATGCTTTATCTGATAGAAATGATATAACATTACTGCTATCAAAACTACTTGTGTAATAACAATGATGAAAATGGTGCAAAAGAGAGACTGAGGAAAACAAAACGGTACTCTAATGGTTTGATTTGAAAAGAGATGGATTTATTCTATTTCCAAGGACAATAGTGCAAATTTGTGGATTTACCTTTTTAAAAAGGTCAAAAATAGACTTCATCAACTCTCTCTTATAATCACAGAATGTGAACTGTATCAGTCCTATAGTTTACCAAAATGATATCTTTTGTATAAAAAATAAAAAAAAAAAAAAAAAAGTAGCTTACTCATCTATCCACGCCTCCCCATTTATTAGGAAGGTGATTCAGAATCATCTCCAAACAATTTAAGAAACAGCTCTGGTTATTTGCTCAATGACAGCATGCCATGTTGAGGATGATCAAGTGAAAAAAGGGGGATCAATGAATGAGTTACTGTTCTTGCCTTTTGTTAGGCAGTGATCACTGCTGCCAGACACAAACTAAGGACTAGTTTAGCATAAACTCACATTGTTAAGTGCCCCCCCCCCCCCCATTTTGGGGAGGAACTTCAAAACAGCAAAAAAAAAATTTTTTTTCTAATAAATGTTTAAATTTTCTGCCCTCTAGCTCCATCAGTCTGGCCTTTATGCCTCATACATACATACATACATACATACATACATATATATCCAGCTAGACTAAATCTAAAACTGAAGAAATCTATTGACAGCTTCTAATAGAAAAGCAAGAGATGTACTTTACTGAATTAATCACAATAAGTGGCATATTCAATTCTAACTATTCATACAAATTCAATCCAGATGATGTTTTTGTTACTGTGGTGCATACAATAAAGATTTGGTGAAGAGAATGCATAGACTTTACATCTATCCAAAAGACAATTCAAAGGTCATAATACTCTGAACAACAATCTAACCTTCAAAAAGATTTTTAAAAACTTCTGAGATAAAATTTTAATAAACTGTAAAAGTAGCTGACTGATAGACTTGTTACAAGAGGCAGCAGAAGTTCATTCTTGACCAACTTTAAAAAGTAAATCCACAAATTTTGTTTGGACTGGCATTGGGAACCGTTAACCAAAACGGTCAGATTAGGTTTCTACAGTTTTCAAGTTGATCTGGCAGTTGATCCCTTAGTTTGTGTTCAACAACATTCACACTTGTTTGTTTTTTTAACTGACCACTGGCCAACAAAATATGAGACCAGTTACTTATTCATTGATCACCCCTTTTCAGGAGCTGCTGTAAATAGTATTGATATTATCTGTATTTCATATCATGAAAGTTTTACTTACCAGAGGGCAACAAGAACTGAGTGAGGTAATGCCAGACCATTGGTTCCACCAGGTCACCAATTCCAGATTCTAAAAGAGAGATAAACACAGGCTCATTATTGCTTAGAAAAGAGAAAAAAAATTTAAATAGACATTTTAAAAAACAATGTATATGCCAGGATATACAATGGACATTCAATAACAATACAAAAAAACCATGCAAATATTACACTGCATCCAATGCGCTGGTATTATGACTAGGAGGCTGTCAACTGAAGGTTGATATGAACAACTATAGGGTTTGGATTAGTTACAATGAGCGGTAGTTCTCCAAATACCTTTACTTATAAGTTTTGTATTGTATATATAATAGATAGATTGTAAACTTGTTTGTTCAGCTCAGTTGGTAAGAGAGCAGCTGATCAACCATTTAGTTGTGATTTTGAATCAGGGTAGAGAAATATTAATTTCATGCATCAGTTTGATTCAACATGACGAGATAGACTAACTGCGAAGAGTTTACTCCTCTAAATTAGATGATGATTAGTTCTTGTTGTGATGGGGGGAAAATAAAGTCAACTCTAACTTGGACTTGAGTTTGACAAAACCATATCTCTGATAATTCTACTTTTTATTAATTATTCTTATTTGAAGCAGGAAAATACAAATTATACATTGGGATTTGGCAAAGAGAATGCACAGACTTTATATTCATCCAATTCAAAGGTCATAATACAATCAGAAGCAAAAATAAAAAAATTCAGAGAAAGATAGAATTATAACAAGTTGTAGAAGTAACTGATAGATAGACTGATCGACTGGTTGCAAGAGGCAGCAGAAGTTCATTGTTGACTAACTTATGATTGAGTCAACTTAAAATGGTAAATCGACAAATTTATAAGGATCAGATATTCAAAATCAGGATAAAAAAAGGTCTTTTAGGTATTCAGTATTTGTTTAACATACAAATAAGAAGTAACTTTTTTATTTGCATCAAATTTAGAAAATGTTATAACAAGTTCTCTGATAGAAATTAAGGATAGAATGCACATACACACCAAAGATCTAAAAACAGGATGACTGTCTAATTATCTAGACTGATATATGTAAGAGATAAAATACACTGATTAATTGATATGATTTAAGAATATACAAGACTTATCTAGGGTTCAGAAAAAAAAAAGAAAGAAAGAAGAGAGATGTTCCCAGTCATTGTCATTGTAAAAAATAAGGATGTTACCGGTCATTATCATAGTTGTCAACATGCATGAATTATATAGGGACAGTGGCTAGATTATGGTTGAAAATGGCTGAAATGCCTTAAATGCAAGGAAAGAGAATTAAATGCTACTGTGCAAATTGTAAGATGCTTTAGTGTGAGTCCAGATCAGTGGCTATCACATGGGCAGTGCAAGTCCCTCAATTAACAAAGTGGATCTGAGACTGCTTTCTTGAATAACGAGAGCATAAATCCTAATGGAGGATAGCATTTTATGGACTTTCACCACCACAAACTAGGCTCTAGCCGAATATGTGTTTCGTGGGTCCTGATTGGCCAAAAAAAAAAAAAAAAAAAAAAATAGGGGATAAATTGTCATATGCTCATTCCCTACAATGTCCACACTTTGCCTCACTGCTGCAGATTTTTCCTTTATTATAGACAAGCAAAATTTGCCCCTTTTTTTCAATTTGGTTTTGATCCTATTTTCACACATCAAAACTCACACATAAACTGTAAATCAATTAACAATATAAGAGACAACTATCTTATCTACAAGAAAGAGTTTTATCAATAATTTGAAGATAATTATGTTTTAAAATACAATTTTTATAATCATGTCTCAAAAAGAAAAAAGAATTTTTTAACTTCTAAAAAATCCTCCCCCAAATAGGTTTTTAGTGGGAGTTCAACTTGCAATCTAAATTTATGCTAAATTGATCCCTTAGTTCCTGTCTGGCAACATTCATACTTGTTTTTTTTTTAAATTCAGACTTTTTAGTGATCACTGCCCAACAAAAAGGCACGAGAAGTAACTAATTTATTGATCACCAATTTTATCAAATTGATCACTCCAACACAGCATGCTTTCAAATATTGTTGGTCACATAATGGTTTCTAGTGAATGACTAATGAGACCTGTTTTCCTTTTTATTTAGAAATTTGAATCACTAGAGCTAGATTAGGTTTGAAACAACAATCGCTCAAAAATCTGAAATAATTATTTTTCGGCCACTATTATCCTCTTACTATAAAAACATAAGTCTCAAAGTAATATGCACATCTCTTTTTTCTAACTAAACCTACTTCATACAGAACTTAAATGTGTAAATACACATTCAACTAGGGCAACAAACTGAATATTCACATCAACATTTTTACCTTTAAGAATGGAGAGCTCTGTAAATCTCATCATGTCATCCCACATAATCACTGTGATGTGGCTATAATGAGTCTTGAGATAATTGATGACAGCATGGACATGAGCAAAAAACATTTGTTGGCTAGACAGTTTCTCAGAAGCCATCTTTTTCTGGCAACGCTCACATACTCCAATGTGGTACACCTCAAAGAGAGACAAAATGAGAATAAAGAAAGCCAAAGTAATAGAACACAATTAATAAGGAATTAAATAAGCTGTTGAAGATGGGTATAGGGTGACTTTTTTGACAGAAAGTTGCCACTGCATTTTTTTTTTTTCTTTAACTCCTTCCAGCTCGAACCAACAGGCTGGCTTTGCAAGAGTAAATTAGTACCAAGTTGTCTACACACATTCCTAACATTATAACACTCCTCAACCAAGATAGAATTTTCAAACCAATCAATTTGAATCAAGAATAATTTATTGACCAATTGTAAGCCTTGAAACATCAGGATGTGAATCCTATTTCAAAAAACCTTTTTCAAAAATAGACAAGGAGAAGCATTGGCGAATAAGAAAGTTGAAAGAATCTACCAGCATACAATTCAACTCAATAGTTTGTGGGAACCATTATTCAGGAAGGAAGAAGCGATGAACTTGGGATTCCATTGGCATGGCCTGACAGATAAGAGCACAGACCAACCATGTAGAATCATATAAAAACAAGTTGGTTTGTGGATTTGAATGCCACAATTGGTTATTCAATTGGTGTTTCTTTACATATTCTTATTAGGCTTTGGAATGGATATATAATTAGGAAGAAAATGTAATTTTGGTTTGTTACTCTGTGATTCATTTTTGGAAAAGTATTCTACCTCATCAGCTCCAATGTGAAACCGTCGAGTGTGTGGATGCAAGGCTAAAACCTGATCAATCATCATTTTGATAGTGTTCATAGAATCTGGAAAATAAAACAAAATTGATCTTGTTAATTTTTATCATGATCTTCCAAACAAATATTTTAGATAACTGATTATAAAAATGAACATAAAAGATGTCTAATTAGCAAGTGTGAACTGACAGTAGCTTGAATTCTGATATTGTGGCTTTAAATGCAATCGCTGTACAATTGCACAATGTGTCAACATTACGAACATTGTCCATTAATCCAATATAACCCATAAGGATGAAGATACTTTCTGTAATTTTGTGTACAATTATTAACATTTCAAGAATTTTCTGGCCAACTTGCAATTGTGAAGATATGAGAAAAATAAATATTAGAAACAATGAACCAAAACTATCAACATAGGTTTTCAAGTCGGTCTGGCTGGTTGGTATCTATTGTGCATACAGACCACATTAATAGAGCTAGAGGGCTGAAAATAAAGAAATTTATTCCTTATTATGCCAAGAGAAAAATGGATATTATAACTGGAAGAAGTCATTTTTAGATTCTTTGACTTCTTTTCACATTCATCTTATTTCTGATTGTTGCTTTTTATCACAACTTAATAAAAAAAATAAAAACAGAAACTATCAGACATTGTTACACTCATTGTCAACCTTTAATGCCTAATAACAATGGATTGCTAAAGAAGTATATTTAGAACACATAGGTTACAAAAAATGTTGAAAACGGAGATAATAGTTATATCATTGTTAATTACAAAAGGATCAACAATAACTATGAGGAAAAGAAATTAGATATAATAGGAATAGAAATAGAACTAACAGACATTGGAAATCTATGAACCGAAAAATGCCCAAACATATACATGAATACTCATCAAAATGCTTACATCAAGTTCAGTAACCATTATCTGAAAACTGAAATGTTAAAAAATCCAAAAAATTTTTAAAAACAAAATGACATCACAGTTCCACACCTAACTTCACTGTAGTATGATTCAAAGATGATAAATGACGCCAATTTCCAAGGCATTTAACTCATTCTGACTACATTAAATGTTTGGTTATCTTTGTCTAAAACTTTGGAAATGTAAATCTATATTTACTTCACAAATGGTGAAAGACAAAACAAGTCCCATTTAAAACAAATTATTGTCATTGCCAGACCTTTTCATTTAGATGCTTTTATTCAGCTGACTATTTTATTTTTCATTTAACCATTTCAATACTGTTGCCTTCTCTATGCTAATTCAATAACACTTTCCCTTGTGGCGTCTGAATAAATAATTCAGTAAACAATGAAAATGAAATGAAACAGCCAATAAAATATTCTATAGCATAATTTGAAAAAAAAACTACTGTTTTTTCAACAAATCAGAAGGGAGCTAATGTATACATAAAAAAAAACAAGTTGCTCCCCTTACATTACAGCCCTCCCACCTAAGCCATCTCATTATGTATTTGTATTTGAATATACTTAAATACTAAAAAAATCCCAAATCCCAAACATCTCTAGGCATTTCAGAAAAGAGGTACTCAACCTGTCAATCTAAGTTTACTATGATAACCATAAGCATAACAGGATAGTCTATACAGAATATCAGTGATGCCTTTCAACAAATTTGTCATCTGAGATGAGTAGACTGGGTCCATATTTCATCAGGCCATTCAATATTCAAAGAGCATTTAAGGCGTCAACATTGACAATAGAAAAGCAATATTAGAAAACATACCTGGATGGGTTGGGCACAGAGCTGATGGGTAAGGTTCAACTTCCCGCAGTTTCTTGAACTTTTCATGTTTCAATACAAACTAAAATTTTTTAAAAAATTATTGATCAAATAAAAGCTACATATAAAAATATCTATCATATGCAAGAAAGAGATGATTATTTGTAATAAGCCAGAGCATAATCTTACATATAGAGATGTGGCATCAAGTAACATTAAATGTGTTGCACAAGCATTACCCTGAAGTGATAATTCAAATAATTTATGCAAGTCAATCCAAAGTGTACCCAGCTGATGCAAAAAGAGTAAGCCTTGTTGCTTATTTTTAATTTACGAAGGATTGAAAGTGTTTTTTTAATTTGAGATTTTAAACTAGAGCAATCCATGAAGAATGGCAAACTATCTTTAAGACATAATGTACCATTGCCTCTTTGTACTTTGCAAAAATTGGTAGCATTAGAAAACCTTTGGAATAATTCATTTAATGATGGCTTGATTGATGGATTAGATAGTTGAATATTTTGCTGTAGCACCAGAGATTGCTGTTTGAGCCCGGGTTAAAGCTAGGATTTGAAATGCTGATTTTCAAGGCAGGCAGATCACAACCACTTGGAACATTCATACAATATCAGTTTTTATAGATACAGATGGTAAGTATACCTACTTCAAAGTGACCAAATGTCTGGATAAGTGGAATAATTTCCAACTCGTTCTGCTCAGCCAATTGTTGGATGCGTTGTATATCCTCTTTACTGTGAAAGGAAAAATATCAGTTATAAATAAAAACCCAAAGGACAACATATATACATACACCAACCCCAAAATGATCTACTATGCAAGGAAATTTATTTAAATGAAAAAAAAAACAATTTCTAAATGAACTCAAGTTTATATCAATAATTTTTTTTCTTTTAGAAGTGAGACAGATGACTTGTTAGTTTGTTTTTTTCGGGGGGGGGGGCACTGCAGAGTTATGCTTAGCAAGCTATTCTTCTAACCCAGCAGTATTCAAACTGTGTGATCTTTTGAGGGGTTCTGTAAAACAAAGTGACATTTTAGAAATGTACTTAATAATTCTTCATTACATAAATGATTCCTTCATGGCTTTTCCATGTCTTTATTCTATTTCTTTCACACAAACAGAACTTGATATATAAGAAAGAAATTAACTATACTTTGCTTTTTTGATTAAAAACATTTTGGTTATTTACCTGAGATGGACGCAGTTCAATCAATGGCATTCATATGTCTTTTTTTTTTTCTCAGTATGCTTTTTTCTTATTTTTCCATTCAAGTGTGCATTTTCTATTTTGGTTTATACATATTTGGATAATTCCATAAACAATACAAAAATCCAATAATTTACATACATACACAAATATATGTAGGTAAAACTAAAAATTTGATGATTGAAAAGGGTCCCTTGAGTAGTTAAAGTTTGAAGATCATTATTCTAGGCCATTACTACTGAAGCAAGTTTGATACTCATAAGGTACTCTACATTTGAGGTGTTGCATCAGACTGAACTAAGCTTAGTAAATATTGACTCTAAAATTCTTTATTATGACATTTAAGTCAACCAAAAGAGCTCAACCCATGAGGAAACTACAAAGCTATTTCAAATACAACCTTTAGTACGAACCAATCAAAATTATGAAAAATAAAAAATTTGTATCAAGATGTTTTGGTCATCATTAATCATTCCGGTCTCATTTAACCATTACCAAACATTGAATTTAAACAATCTTTCAACAGGTTTGGTTAGTTATACAATAGAAAACGTCACATGACCAATGTCTTTTCACAGCATGCCGTGTTGGATGTGGTCAATTAAAAAATTGGAAAAAGGGGTGATCAATGAATGAATTACTTCTCATGCCTTTCATTGGGAAGTGATCACTAGAAAAATTTGAATTTTTAAAAAAACAAGAGTGAATGCTGCCAGACACAAGCTAAGGGACCAATTTAGCATAAACTCACGTTGCAAATCAACCCCCCTGCCCAAATAAAAACTTATTTTGGGACAGAATTTACAAAAAACAAAAAAAAACGTTTTGAGACATAATAAGTAGTAATGTTTGAATTTTTAGCCCTTTAGCTATATTGGTGTGGCCAGTATGCATGGTACATACATTGCCAGCCAGCCCAACTGAAAAACTGAAGAAACCTACACTGACAGTTTTGGTTGACAGTTTCTAATGAAGAAAAAAAAAAAATTACCAACCTATAAGCATATTCAACTGCTATTGTCTCCAGTTCCTCTTGGTAAGGAAACATATCCTCGTACTCCATCAACAACCCATTTGCACCCCATTTGTGCAGTAAAGGGAAAACCTGAAATAATTCCATCAAAGCATATAGGCACTCATTTCTGGCAGCCAGATTCATAACAAAACATTTGAAAGACAGCAATATTTTTCAATTTCAAAAAATGATTTTCAAATTTCATAGAGAAAAAGTAGAGGAGATAGACAAAAAAAAAAAGAGCGAGAGTGAAAATATAAGGGAAATATTCAAATAAAAGATTGATTATTATTTGAATTTTGGAAGATCTGCTTTTTTTTTTTCAAATTGGAACATTAGAAATAAAGGGAAGTAAATCTTGGCTTTGACCAAAAAACTTGAACAAATCATTTTAATATACTCTTTGCAGCACAAGATGCTTTTGCTTTACTGTACATTTCATACTCAGCATATATGAATTGATTTTAATTCCTAACAGTGTATTTTGATATAAAAAAGTAGAACCTGATTAATGCACGTAAGCATAAATTTTATTAACAGCAGAAGTAGCTGTAGTGTTGCTGATACTATGATATATTTCAAAGTTTTTGATGAAATCAAGTTGCATCAGTATGAAGGTCTATGGCAGTGGTTCCTAAACTTTATGACTAAGGGTTGGAATAAATAACCATAATTTTTGAGTACCACAATATTTCCTTCTTTTGAAACACTGCAACACCAATACCATAAACATAACTAAAATGATTTAATTGAAAAAGAAAATCAAATTTTATTTATTTTATTTTATTTGATACATTGTGATATTACACCATAAAAAAATAATGGGTACTCATTGCATAAATGCAGTATGACAGTACATAAATTTGGAAAATCAAAGCAAAAAAAGAATCCTAATGAGACTACCATACAACTATGCAAAATCAAGTACCAGTTATACTGTGTTGTAAATCCATATCAATACAAAACTGCTCAAATAGATTTGCTGTTTTTTTAATGAAATTTACCATTTCGTTAACTTCAAAACCTCCTCCAATTCATCTCCCATTTTTTTGCCACTGAGGCCTCTCTATGCAAAAAGCAGTGTGTTATAATGACATCCAGGTTTTTTTGTTTGTTTTTTTTACTAAGATGCAAGACCCTTAATAGTACCTGTAATTAGAGGAGCTCCATCTGTACAAATTCCACTACATAACTTCCATGAATCTTACAAGGTAGTTATTCAAAATGAGAATCAATAAATTTAATGGATGCCATTAGCTGTACTTTGTGGGTAATATCTGATGATTAATCAATGTGCAGAGCAAAATTTGAACGTTGAAACTTATTATGGTATACATTTTCTTCTATATCAACAGACATTTCAAAAATACGCCAACATATTGTATCATTTGATAGAGGGATTTTACTTATCACTTTTTCATCTCCAAGCATTGCTTTTATTGTCTTTCTGTATGGAGGCAAAATAACTGACTTAGCTAAAATATGATCCTTTTCAGAACATGTTGATCTACATTTTTAAAAAATGTTGCTGTCTTGTCTGTTCTTTCAAAGTGTCGTCTTTGAAGATGAGAGTGTTCAATTTTGAATTGTGGCAATGGTCGATCTTCAATTCCAGTACAAGTAAAAGCATGGATAGCTTTCATCATATTAACGATTACGCTGATTCTTAACATTTTTAAAGGGAGAATTTGTTGCACTTGAATCCATGTGAGCTTCTGACTGACATTCATCAATGATACATTTCTTATTGGGAAATTTATCTAAACTAGAGTTATGTTTTTCTATATTGTCCCAAGAAATTGCAACCATTACAAGATATAACATAGGTATAATAATAACTATTAAATGAAGATTAAAAATGTACATATTCGATTCAATAGATTTGCATTAAAGTTGCAATCAACTGTATTTCCCATCTGCATTTGTGTTTGTTCATTTTGTGCATGCATAGTGGTTTTCTACAATCGTAAATCTTTGTGGCTCTTATATCCGAATATTGACGATTTTTAGAGACAGGCAGGAGAATAATCTTGGCCAGACACAGAGGTGCCAAATGTATTTTTAAATAAAGTTTCCCATAATTCATTAACAAATATTTTTAGTTCAACCCTAAAATAGCCCATTTAACTGACATTAATGAAGAAAAAATACCAAACAATAAGTAGCCCCAAATCATTAAGTCGATTATAAGAATGAGAAAACAAATACTTTATACTGCCAGACATATTGTTTTTGTTCACATCTTGAAGTGTGGATGTGTAATTTTGGAATTTTTGATGGAAGAGTTGCATATTTAACAATTACACACTATTTTATTTCTGTATACTTTTTACTCCTTGATTGCCTGGGTGTACTGTTTTAGGACCACTAGTCTGGGGATTAACTGAATGATTTTAAATGTTGATTTTGTAAGGAAAAATATAACTGGCTATAGACTTACCTCAGCCAAATAGTCTAGTTTGGGTGGAGCACCCTTCAAGTCCAGATGGACAATGCTGGAAAAGAAAGCATATGAAAATTAATCGCAATCTTTTCAACTGCATCATAGAAAATACCTCATAGCACAAATGAATTAGAGATACTTGTTTAAGGATAGAAGTATGGAATTAGACAGAATTTCATAAGGAATTAAGTATTATGCTGAAATGAAGATTGTTGAGCAGTGATCTATTTTAAAATGAGAGACATTTGAAGATAATCAATAGATATTTCAATCAAATCATGTTGTAAACACTTATGAACTGTAGATACAAATATCTCAATACTTACTGATAAAAGTCAGGATCTGTAGTCATGGGGGAATCTAATAATTCTGACTATCGAATTACTGTTGAAATGATCTCTGTTAAGAAAGGAAAACAAAGAAAGGTGTAAAGTTGTCAAATCTCCAATCATATGATAAATAATCATGATCATTTAACTTGATCTGGATTTATTAAAAAAACAAACAAAAAAAAACACTTGCCTCAAATGAAAAGAAATTAAAGCCATTGTTATTGTACTAAAGATTTATGCATAAACACAGTGAGAGTAGTGTAAACAAAACAATAAAGTGGCTATATATCCAGTTCCACACAATATATTCACAAAATTAATAGCATATTTTTGGCCAATCCTTCCTCTCTTAAATGAGACGTGAATAATCACAACATGTATATATGAGAAATTTTGTACTTTTATTTACTGACATGCTGGAGTGCTCTCAAAAGTGATTATTAGCATGTGGTTTTTTCCCTTCTTTTCCTACATTTTCAACTGAGTATATTTCATCTTTTTTTTCAAATTATATTTCACTCACTATACTATATGTGAAATCATTTATTTTTTTCCCATTCTCTATTATAATTTTGTGGATATAGCATGAATACATAGAGAATTATGAAGATACGAAAATAACACTATGAATTTGTATACATTTCCTTAAGGTTTCTGATGTACCATTGACGTCGGTAAAATTTTAACGTTTCAGTTGGATCACATCTAGGGTGCTTATTCAACAAATGATCCAGTTAATATAGTTATAGAATATATCATCATGATGCTTATAATGATAGTTGTTGTTAGATATAAATGATAGTATTGTTGTCATAGACTTCTGGTGAAGAGCATTATTGGATTGTCTTTAATGGTCATTCTACACAGTTTAATAAATACTTTAGTATTGTTCGCATATGTTGACTTTATCTCTTCCTAATATTATTTGCCACCAATATTTAACAGTCACTTGGACCCGACTTTCTTTTCATCTTAGCACAGATGAAACACACACACACACCACTCAATCTAAATAATACATCCAAGTCGGATCACAGCAAAGAGGACAAAAGGTACTTTTTAATAAGCTCATCTTAGGGGCAACTAAACAAATGACAATCTGTCTAGGCATATCTTAAGGGCAACTAAATAAATAATGCATTGGCTTACAAAATTTCAAGGGAGATAATTCTTTATTCAGATTGCCAAATAAGGTTTGTGAAGTTGCTGTAATTTTTTTACTATGGTCAGCATAATTTCAAGGGAGATAATTCTTGACTCAAAGCGCCAAGTGATAAGGGAGATGCTATTTGCAGACGACGCTGCCCAGACTGCTCACACAGAGGAAGCTTTACAGTGACTCATCAGCTGTTTAGCACGCGCATGCAAAGAGTTCGGTCTTGCTATAAGTCTCAAGAAGGTGTCAGCAACATCTCCACTGTCTCCATTGGCGACCACACCATTCAGATGATGGAGGACTTCACCTACCTTGGTTCCACCACCTGTAGCAACCTCACACTGAACTCATGGATCGGAAAGGCAGCAACAGCAATGACCCACCTATCCAAGAGTGTGTGAGACAACCCAATGCTGATCACCAAGATGAGGAAATACCAGGCCTGTGAGTTTAGCAGGCTTCTTTATGGTAGTGAAGCATGGATCCTGCACTCACTCCAGGAATGCAGACTCCATACTTTCCCCCCATGCTGTCTCAGAAGAATTCTGGTTATCACTTGGAAACAAGAACGTTCTAGCATGAGCATTTTTTTTTTTTTGAATAACGGGGTTGTGTTTTCGGTATCAAATTCCAAGTTGCTTCCCTTGTATTGGATTACCTGTTTGTTTTTTTCCAAGAAGTCCCTTATGATGAGATGTTCCCAGATGCTATTGATATCGATGCCTGGTCAGCTGATATGTTCGACTGAACAAAGTTCAGGCATCTTATTCACCAAGTGTTCTTCTTGTCATTAATTTGCACTTCATCTCTTAGCTTATGCCCACCTTGCACAACTATACCAGATTCATACATGTTGCCGTATGTTATTGCATTCCTGGAAAGTAACTCGGAATTTGATGTTGGAAACACAACCTGGATGCACAAAAATAGATGTGATGTGTCCAGTACACTCGAGCATGTGATTCCACATCCTAGATTCAACAACGCCTGAAATGGACCAGATGGTACAAGGCCAAAACGTTGTGAACAAATGAACACAGAGAGGAGGAGAATACACAGTCAGACCATTTCAGACATAATGACTCATCAACACCCTTAGTGAAATCTCAAGTTCAGTGGGAGTGTCATAAACCCAGCAGACTGCTTGGGTGGCGGTGACTCAATATCTCTTGGGAAGCTACTTAATCGATTTATTTCAGATATCAAGAATAGTGACTTAGATAGAAAATCATTTTCGCAAGTATTTATTCATTAATCAATTTTTTTTGTGCTTTCAATCCATAAGACAGTATTTCAGAAAATAAAGCCTGGTAAAAGAAATAACGGATCCACTAAATTTTTATTTCAAAGTTTTCATGATCAATATTTAAAGAAAAGCAGGTCTTAGGGTGCATAATAATGCAATGATAAATCATGAAGGCCGTATTTCCGTACGAATCGAGAGTTCAGCATCATAATTACACAGCAAATAGAACTATCTACGCCCGAGGAAAAAAATGACTCTTTTCAAAACTGCCTAAATTCCTGAGGAAACGAAGGTACTAGGGATTAAAAGCACAAAAATTTACAGGCGAAAATTTCGATAAAGTAAAAATGAAGTGAGGCTTTTACTTCTTTTTTTTCTTTACCAAGGTTCATACTCTGAAAAAAGATTAAAACAAATAAATATATGATTTTTTCTTAATGACAGAGGACAATTTATGAACTTGAATGAAGAGGAAGAAGCGTTTAAAAATTACTACTATTCAAGCTGCATAAAGATCAACAAAAAGTTATGCAAACATTTCTCGCTTTGACTTTACGGCAACATATAAAAACTAAGTATCAAGTGAAAAAAAAAAGTTCATGAACAATTTAGCTGGATTTGCTCAAGTAATTATAATGATCCTACGGTAATCAGGATATTTTTTTGCATAAATATTGACAAATCTAGAATAATAAATAAAACAAGCAGAAAATCGATCGCCTAACAATAACACTAACAACCTGTGACTCAATCTTTTTAGTAAAAAAATGTTTGTAATTTATTTGGGGAGAACAAATAAAAAGAAGTACTATCACACAAACACTAGTAACTAAAATAAAACATTACAATTTAATAATTGAAAAGGTACGGATTGTATGAGTCTAATAGAAAGAAAACAATAAATAATAGTATAAGGTTATTATTATGCAAGAGAAGGGAGTAGATTTGTACATTTCTTAAGTATGTCTATAGTAAACTAAAAACTAATGAAACTAACGTAGGTATTTTACAGGATCGTGAAAGAAAGACCTGATCACAAAGTCAGACCCCCTATTGTTGCCATGGTAACACAATTCCTACCTTTATCGCAATTGGAATTTGTTGCTCACAGATCAAATGAAATTTGTCATGCTCGATTTAGACCGGCAATCCATAATCGGTTGGTTACGTCTGCATTCACGAGTTACTTCCCTTCAAATACTTGTCGAGTTTGGCTCAGTGGCTAGGTAAGTATGCTGGCGGACAACTGATATAAGAATCTCTTTGTGCGTATTACTTGTCGGTGAAAGACAGATATTTACATTTTAAGCCCCATCACGTCAGTAACGCTTGCTGATCAGTGATATGTATAGTAAAATCATTTACTATGCATGTTGTTAAACTCCAATCAAGTTTGAGTTGACTTTGCCGCCCCCCCCCAAGTAACAACTACACACGTCAATCAGGAGAGTAAACTCTTCAGTGCTTGTCAATCAATCACATTAAACCAAATCGATATATGAAATTAGCATTTCCGTACCCCGATTTGAAATAACGACCAAGTAATTGCTAGGCGGCTCTCACGCCGACTAAGCGACGTCTTATATATATATATATATATATATATATATATATATATATATATATATATATATATATATATATATATATATATATATTGTTATTGTGTCATCTACAGACAGTACCACGAGGTAGGATCGAAACCTTCGCTTCAGACCTAGAGGCTGGCATCTTACCTCTGCCCCAGTCAGTAAGGTTGAATTTAAGCGATATATTTACTCACGCACATATTCCCCATCCACCAGAGTGTTCTATTCCTAGATTGGAAGAGCATTCTTGTATTGATCTGTGATAATCCCGATTTCTCTCATTTCCCATGCACTTCTCTTGTACATATAATTTCCAATGCCTTTTTATAGTAAAATAATTAGCAAGACGTTTACATTGAACAAAAAATAGCCCTATTCTGTCAGTATCATGTGTGTCCGGAAGTGAACTCCGGCATTCCAAAAATAGGAATGCTGAAAACCATTCGTCAAAACAAATATCCCAAAAGTAGATCAAAACCTTATCGCGATAAATAAAATTAAAAATAGCTCAACGAATCAGGAAAAGGGCAAATATCATTTTCCCTCCAGGAGGAACCTAATCTTCTCATTAAGAAAAACAACCTCATTTCTCGAACCTTATTAACCCTTTATAAGATACCCCAAAATGTTGTTCTCTAGCAGACATTATGCCACTTAAAACAGCACCTCCATCTTGGCCACTTTCTCATCACTCAACACATTTAGACATTCACTTAACTTCGTCTATTTAGATGACAATAAACAGATCCAATGCCGACTTGACGAAAATCAAACTGCAAAGGCTATAATTGATCTTTGATAACCGATGCATATTACGGAGACATCAACTGGTCAACAGAATATTTTGACCCTCTAACTCACACACTATAAGATACCACTTGACAAACGAACATTTCGTGAACAATCAACTTATGGTTAAACCCACCAGACAGATCCAGTAAATCAATTCCTAAAAAGTTTCAACCATACTTTGTGTAAGAAATCTTATTAAGAACTCATGCATTTCTCCACACTCTTTTGGCTTTTTTTCTAAAGCTGTATTACATTTGTCTTTATGCAAGAACATTTACTACGTGGTAAGTCACTTGACTTTATTCACTATATTGCACGTACAAGAAACAACGTTTTGCTCCAACTGAATAATTCAACTTTAAAATATTTCGCTTAAAATTATAAATAGATCCGAAAGTAGATTTTTAGTAAATTAATTCAGGTTACGTTCATATCAAATATTTTTGAAAAAACACTTTGTTTCCAGCATACACCTTTTGACAAATCTAATGAAACTGTCGAACCTCCAATTAAATCCAAGTTACAAAACAAAACAACATTTAGTTCATCATTGGATCTCAAGATAAGTTTAATCCAAAAAACAAGTATATACCTAAAATTCAACACTGCATGATCTCCAAAATTCAAGGAAACAACATAGTCTCTAAAATCACCAAAGCCTGACATGTCGGAGCCATCGTTACTACAAATAGACGACCTGCATTCATTCACCAGAACGATGACCATAAATTTGCCGATCCTAAACAGATCTCCACGTGGATCAAGGAAAAATTAGAACCGACATCCTACACCTAAAATTTGACTTAGCAGCTCAAACTCTGACTCAGCCACAGAATCCAAAATAATCAAGTTTTCTGGCCATCCAGGCAGTAGTTTTCTCCTGAGTCGGCTCCGACAGTCAGCCCCCGAAGTTTTCGGCCTTCGTTGCCCTAAGAGGCACGGCCGTTGCTCACATAACCCTACTAGTCATTGGCAGATCTGCTCACACAACATAGTAATCCTCAGACCGCCCCACCAGGGCACGACCGCTCACACGAACGCAGATATAAGTTTTCCACCTGTTTAGGACGTTTAACAAACTAAGTTAAGTACTCATTCCTACACATACATTTTTAGAACTTTGGGGCGTTGTTATAACGCACTCATGCATTTCCAGAGACACTTTGACTTATTTACTCATTCACACGTAACACACTAGGAGCTGATTCCATATATATTACAATGATTGTGAGCTTTCTATCCATGTTAACAAAGCATACAGACACGGTATATTTCCTATGCATAACTCTCATACAACAAACAAATTACATGAACTAAATCAGTTGAATAAACCCTCCTTGTTTAGTACAAAATATGTTTCCATGTGTCGTTTTCTTTTGGTGTGTTCACTCTTTGATGTTTGACCCCAGTACCTTCACTTTTCTTCTGTGAGTTACTGGCTCGTTCTACTGTTTCATTCATTTAGTAACAAGCTTGACACTCAACTGACGGAGTTGTGTTTTGTATAAATTGTAGACGCTCTACTTCAAATAGGATCCACAGAAAAGTTTCTCAACAAAAGTAACGCCTTAACAAAACTTATGTCGTAGATTGTATATATGTAAATAACCATGCTTATTTTTTTTATGTTTATTCAATTTCCCATGTATAATTCGCAAAAGTCCAGATGCATACTATCTATGGAAACATAATTGTGGGACATTTTTCCGGCGCTGTTCGTTGAGTGAAAGAGATCGTTTGATTTTCACCATTGCCATGATGGTGACCGATGATATAGAAAACTGAAAAGAAACTCGCAAGATGGCAGACATGGCAGTAATTTGAAAATACTCTTTTAATCACAACTTTTTCAGGTAATTGAAATCATAAAATTACCTTCCTTGTTTTTTAATTCTTTTTATTTTTCTTACGAAAATGAAAATGCGCAAATAGTCGACACAATAATAACGAAGCACGAAGAATTCTTTTCAAAATTCGCGCGCATACGCATACAATCTCCACACAACGTAGCACACTAACTTGAAGCAAAGCTAGTATATGACTACCTTATGTTGAAAGAAATTTCCGTTAATTCATTCAACTAATTCAGTGATTTCGAAACTGGGGTCTATGGATCCCTGAGGGTCCGACAATTAATCCACAGGAAGTCTGCAGCACTGAAATTTTGAATCTAGTGACAGAGAAATGATATCATCCATTTCCCTTTTTGAAAGGGTCTTTGAGTATTCCAAGTTTCGAAACCACTGAACTTATTGAAGACTTTTCCCTCTCCTACCCTTTCATGATAGTCAGTTACACTGCTGACAATGACTACTGATGAATTTGTCATATTACAGTACTTCGTTACATTCAATTATTCATAACTAGCGTTCATTTGAGGATGAATAATAATTACCACTTAATGAGGCTTAGCTTCAAATTCACATTTTCTGACTGGCAGCAAACATTTTGAAGATGCCGATCAGATCAAAGGGCTTCGGAGTATAATCAGATCATGCATTTTTCATTTAAAATTGACGTCTAATGGGGGGGGGCAGATTATCTATGGTAGTGGATTATACATAGGGAATTACGGTATGTATCAACTTGGTGCTTCCTATAACTAAAAGAGTAGTGTCTATTTCATTTCCGTTTTCACTCAGGTATACAATTCACACTTGTGAAATCTAATTTTCTTTTAATGTGAAGTATCACGTTTAGAACGATTTTTTCAACCGTAGTAAACATAAGTTTTCTACCATAATCATCTCAGAATTATTATCTATCAAACAATTTTTAATGGAAAAAATCCTTTAATCTTTCTTATTATCAATACAAAGATTATTGCAATAAAATTGACATGAATACTAGTTTTAGGCATTCTATCAAAATGTTGATAGCGTTGTTATCAACAGTCCATTAGCGATAATTTTTCATATGCTCGAATTTTGCGAGAGAAAAATGAATGAAAAATCGATAAAAAGCCTGAAAATTATCAATTTCTTAGTAGGTATAAACTAGACGTCCTATACTGACAAACTGCACAAAATTGCAGTCACAATAACAAGAAGAAAAAAATGACAAAAAATAGCAATATTTTCTCTGTTGATTTTGAATTCTAGAATTAAGAAGATGGGAACCGGAAGCCAGGCGGTGACGTCAGTACTTTGCCACTCGGTTTGTCACACCATGATTTTGTGCCATAACACGATATCCAATGGTAAATATTCTTGCCTCCCTTGAGCCATAGCTACAGCAGCATGATTAACCCTTCCCGGTGAGTCTGGCTTCAACAATAAAAATTGTGTTAGAGATCTGCTATTCATAAGCTTTTCCTCTGGCGTTGCATCAGTTCCGGAGTGGGAGAGTTTCGATATGAAAATTAGAATCGATTCACCCGAGTGACTCAGTGCGATGAGCCTCACCTTTTTCCATAGCATTTTTGAATGTCTGCACGGCCCAGTCGACAGCACTATTTGTTGACTGATATGGAGCTAAATCAATGTGTCTGATATGATTTCTCTTTACGAAATACTCAAATTGGTGGTTATGGCGGCAAATGAAGTTCTGAATTTCTCAATTGTGTTCGGAACATTTGTAGAGGAGACAGGTGGACATCCGGCCATTTACTGTACACATCTGTGATGACAAGAAACATTCTCCCCGTGAAGGGTCTAGATTAATCAACATGCAAGCGTAGGTATTTCCTATGGATGAATTTTTGCTGGTGTAGGATTATTTTGGTGTTGGGCACATGCTTCACATTCAGTGCAAAGCTGCTCAGTGACCCACCCTATGTCTGGCCAACACACAAATGCCCGAGCCAACATGTCTTACCTACTTCAGGGAACTCTGCAAAGATCTGTTCTCTGAGTTTGCCAGCTTCATATTCCTTTGGTCATCCCTATAAAACAAAATCACTGACAAGACTTAGCATGGGAACTCTTCGAGTCTATCCTTTAACTTATGTGGTAGTGATGAGTGCTCTATCAAGGTTCGTCATGTGAATCCTTTGCAGCACGCTAGAAACGTCACTCTCCTTGACAGGTGCTAAGATGACCGATGCAGTATTTCAATGTATAATTGTATACATTTCCCCGTCAACCTCTTCAAATCTTCTTCAACCTTCTTTTTCAGTGCGTAGGGTACTGGACGTGTCTTAAGACAAAGACAAGCGCTCCTCTTCAACTCAATCAGCACCGCTAGCTCTGTCAAAGATCCAAGACCCTCGTCAAACACTTGCTTGTGTTTCTGAAACAAAACTAATAATCCTTCAAGAAACTCTTCATTAACCGTCTCCACATTAAAAAGGCTCTTCCAATTTATAGGAATTTCCTTTAACCAATTCCGACCAAACAATGCGGATGTGTCACCCGGAGTTGCAACAATTGGCAACCTTATTAAATTCTCCCTCGAATAAACGGTTACCAATAACCGCCACAGAAGTTCCAGTATATATTTCCATACACACTGTTTTTGTGATTTTGCCTCAGATTAACAAACAGTGACTCCTCTCGCTTCATCTCACAGAGTTCAATTGTGTAGACATCAAGGCAATACGGCTTAGCTACCATGCGACTAGAGTCTCTGACAGAAGGTGGACAAGAATTATTTCATGTGATTAATATAGCTGTTGCAAACGGAGAAAAAGTTACAAGTGAGAATATTTTGATATATCAATGTATCTCAAATATCAAAACAAGAACCTCAATTAGATAATCGGTAATTATAACAATAATTGGCTTGTTTCTATAACTGAAAAAGAAAAATGAGAGTAACTGAGAAAAAACAAATGTAGGATAATTTCTCAAGTTATTTAAAAGAAAAATTAATGTGAAATGTTTTTCTGCTATGTTTTGCAGGGAATTTGTATATTTTTCACGTCAAGACATTGCAGAAATTACGGGATTGTTTGTTCCGACTGATCAATCATTATTATTTCTTATTAATTAGAAAGCAGAGACAACATTGCAGTATAATTCAATCAGAAAGTGATTTCAACTTTTACAAAAAATACTCATCAACGAAGCTTGAAATACATTTTTACATCATGATATTACAGAAATGATGAATTCATTTGTTCCAACGCAGCAACGATTTCAGGAATATATATAGAGATCCGCCCTAGACACTCAATCGCACTCTATTAACAGAGAAAGATTAAAATAATTTTGCCCAAATCTTGACGAGCCGACTGCAGATTGATCAGCTCCGAGCAGAACAATAATAGAGCCGCACAAATCAATTCAGATGTGGTCAAGATATCCGCTGGATCGGCTATCGTACATTGGAGGCTATTCTAGAGGCCACTGAAAGCAATTTGGGTTTTCACCAATGGATTCGAGTGCTGTGTCGGTCCCCATTGCTATGGCACATGTGGATTGAATGCAATCTAATCTTTCAACGATCGTATGGTATATGTAGCAAGAACGTATGCTTTTGCAGACTTGCGTTGAAACCCTTCCTCTGTGAGCTTAGAGGCGAATCACCCGCTCCAACACATTTCTAGCGTCTCTTGCAGCGCATGAGCCAGAGTTTCTGGATGAGTCAATGACATTACCATCTAGTAGTCCGACTTTCCAAAAACCAAGATGGTGAATAAAGAGATCGAACGGCACAAAAAATAGCCAAGGGGCTAAATTTAGCCGCAACAAATCGTTTGATTTACAGTTATGTTCGTTCAAGAATATTGTAATTCATGAGCTTTTCCACCCGAACAGGTGAGCCTGTCCGTGTTTGGAAGTGTAGTTTGGCCCCGTTCTCCAGTTGGAGAAAAACAACTCGAAAGTATAGATCCGGAGCGTCGCTTAAAAAATGAATTCGTTACAAGAGTGTGTGTCATATACATTTAGCTGTTAATTTTTTACCATTCATCCTCATTTCTTATCTCTGGTGATTGTTAAAATGTGCACGAACGTCGCGTTTTCTCTCCTTGCCTCGAGAGAAGAGAAGGCACGTAGCAGATAATCTGTACGGCCAATAGCGAACGAGGAAGGTTTGGGAATGCTGCACTGTAAGAGTGGTGGAAACACCTCAAGGCTGGTATTTCTTAAGCAGATGGCAGACTAAAAGTGAATTTGAACGTGAATAGTCAGAGTGGCCTTTCCCTGTGTCGGGACAGCTCTTGACTTCTTCCAGGTTTGATCACTTTTGTAGCAGTCCTTTCACGAATGTCAACCACCCCTACTTATCTTTCTTGGAAAGATATTATACCATGTTTTAGGTTGTACGATGACGATGATCAATCGCACGGACAGGAACTTGAATTGGTGAGTTTTTGGACCAATCAAAATTTAGTATCAAGCATTTATGCGCACCAAAAATCTGATTTAGCCTAGGAGCCTAATTAACCGAATTTCAAGCAATACAAGCGACTTTCATGGCCATCTGGAGTCTGCAGCAGTCCACCTTAGTAATCGGCCTTTACTGCACACTTGAAAACAAATACTCGTATAGTTCACCATAAACAGTTCCACCTTTCACTGCCCACCACGGCCGTTGCTCACACACAGATACAAGATTTCCACCCGTGCGCTGGACATTAACAAGACAAAACTTTTCCCAGTAGCAGGGCAAGTTAAGTACTCAATGCAAAAGACATTGTTTTAACACATATATTTACAAAGACACTTTGACCTTCTTAATCATTCACACGCAACAACCTTCACTCACAAAAAGACAATTTCGTATTTTAAACTAATTTCAAGTATTCTATCCTCTTCAACGAATCATATATCACGACATATTTTTAAAACTCAACTCACATACAACATACAAATTACACGGATATTACTTTCCGTAAATTAGTTGAATCCACGCTGTTGTTTGATACAAAAAATGATTCCATGCTTCATTCCAATTGATGTGTCCTTTGTTCTTTACCTCTTTTTCTCCACCTTGCTTATTCTCTGACTACTGTTTGGACCTTTGACCCTAGTACTCCCCCTTCTCCTGTTGTTACTTCTTGCAAATATTTAATTCATGAAGTAATAAGGCCATTCACTCAACTTACGGACTTGTGTTTCATAGACAGCAGATGCACTAAGATACATGTTGAACCCTAGGAGAATGAAAGTGCACATAACCGTATTTTCCCCCAAAATATTCAACCGTTTATTTTAATTTATTTCGCTTCCTCTTGCCACTTCTAATATGTTTGACCTCCTCGTTTGTTGCAAAGGGTGTGGGCAAGAAAATTGAAAATGTATCATAAAGTACTCTTCATATTTGACTGGCTTTCTTTCGTCTTATTTATTTATTTATTTTTCTCACGTCGTTTTGCATTATGTGACTATTGAGTAAGCAGCAGGAATCGGAGATGAAAAAAAAAAGTAGCCTCCGACGAGATTAGAGCTCGTATTCTGTATCTCAGTATCAGACAGACCCCCAAGAATTGGCGGTGCGAGTTCAAACCTCGTCGGAGGTAAATTCTTTATTTCCAATCGCTGCTACTCACATAACAGTCGTAGAATATAAAACGACCCGAGTACAGTGATAAAAAAGACAACAAAATACTAATTAAATAAAAAAAAAAATATCAATGCTTCATCAAAGAAGTTCAGATAAATTAAGATATTACGTGTACTATTACTAGGTGATGTTACGATATGGGTTGAATTAATTAGGTCTAATTATATCTGACTCTATTGATTACCTTATAAGCTTAACCCTTCTACGTTAGCATTTGATACTAGGCTAATTACTTAATTTGAAAAGAAAATGACAATTCTAGCAGTAAAAGCTATGATTGGGGAAGTAGAAGTAGTATTTGGGTGAATAACAGTTCGCCCTTTAAAGGACTGTGCTGTTCTGGAGATACAGAAATGGTATGACTTCATGTGCGTGGGAAAGAATTCTTGTTCTCCTTTCTTTTTCTTTGAGTTTGTCTGTGAAAAACATTGTAATGTAAATGCATAAAAGAGTAAATAATGTTGCATGCAACATTTGCATGGAAAAAATGATTATACACAATTGTATGCACAATAAAATACAGATACGAATGTAACTTGGCAAAATGTATTAGGAATGACATAAGCTAGATCAATACAGTTCTCATTCATGGAAAAGAATTAATATGTTTTAGCCGATTGGTTTTACTTCTTAATGTTCGTGCAGTATGCTTCATAAGTGATTGCGTGAGTTCCTATGCGTAAATTGATATAACTTATAGTTAATTCGTATGTATGAATATATTCATGTATGTATGTATGTATTTACTGTGTATGTGTGCGTGCGAACGTCTTTCGAAATAGATGCGCGAATGGTGTTGTATGGACAGAGAAAACTCCTTATATCTACTAAAAGTTGGGATGAGAATGTTTGACAAAGATTAGATTGTGTGAGTTGCTTTTATTGAAAAGGGTATGTGGTTGTGTGTAAATCGCCGGAGTCTAAGCTTTATGGGTTGGTTCGGTCACTCATTCAAAAAAAAAGAAAAAAGGATTGTCTCTAATGAGTATTATGTCGTATTATTCCGGGGCATTTGTGGCTAAAGAAAAATCTATTATCTGCAATCAGAGATCTACGAAATTTTCTCAATTTCATGCCTTTTGCTGAAGTTATCTTTTCGTCCAACTTCCGCTATTCATAACTTTTTTTATGTGGTATGGTATGAGTGCTTTATTTAGATACTGTTTCAGTGAGAAGCTCTCAAAGTTGGCATCGTTTTATAAGTTTTGGATTTTCAGCCATTTTCAGAGCCTTGTAGAAGGAAAAATACTCTAGATACAACTGGGCTTTTTGATTCACCCCAAAAGATTATCCCGAGTCACAAAATTTCAAAGATGTACATGCCATATCAAAGCAGCTATGCACGCAGGAAGTCGGATGAAAAGACTCTCCCGGTAAAATGCATAAAAAAAGGGTAAAATTTCAAAATTGTTTCATTTCAAAACTACCAGAGATACAGACCTAATATTTTGGATTTCTCCACGAGGTATAAAAGCACCAGTGATTTTTTCAGGGGAATCTGAGAGGGTGACGTGGTGAATTTACACAAAAGTGGTTGATTTGAAATGGAATGACGCCCCATCCCCTAAAAAGCCTGAACAGACAATCTATGTGTACTCCACCTATTGTTATCAACTGGATATTTTCATCAAAAAGACTCTGATGCAAATTGATCACATTAAGCGGTTCCCTCTGCATGTCTTTTGTTCATTGTTGAAAGAACCTGGGGTTCTAGACGAATAGAATTCTGATGGTGTTGAATTGATATTTTCCTTACCTTTGAAGCCGTTAGATCCAGTTAATAGAGATCTACTAAGGTAGATCCTTCTAATGATTTAATCGCCTCCTTTCTGAGTGAGGGTTTATCCTGTCATTTTGAAGAATGACACACTCGCCATTGACCATTTTGCTTGAATCTTCACGCGTACTTGACAATAGAGATCTGCTGTGATCTTGCTCTGTTCTAAGAGCTAATAATAGAATCAATCTATGATTATGTCCTTAAGGTATAAATTTAATTCTTGTTATATTTGGACGGATGTTTATTCCATCTCCAAAAAATGCTGCATTCATTTCAGGAAAACCTAAAAGAATAAAATGGACCGTGCATGAGAAAAAAAAAAAAGAATATGATAGTTTACGCACGATCAGTGCATCTCCAATCTCCATATTGCTCTTGCACTTGATTACAACGTTAGAGCGATTATATAATCAACGTTTTCGCTACTTTACCTATCTGGCATCAAAGAACATTAATTACGTCCCTCTTTTTTGAGTTTACATGCGTTTGTTCTCCGATCACCGTCGAGGCTAATACCCGATCTCCAGCGATGCTATCAGGCTGGCGTAAAATAACTAATAATGGGAACAGCTAATTCAGGCAATTTGGTTGAGTTCAAAATGGAACTTGAATCAGCGGTAACTGCTCGCAATATCAACCAAGTGTTTGTCCAGGGGACCTTCAATTAACATACAGCTCAACATTTGTTCCGAAAATTCCGAAACGAAGACGAAGATGGGCACGTCCTTCTGCAATTGACGATATCAGGTTGAGGGCTATTATTGAGGCAGACTCACACAAAACAACTCGAGAGGTTGCAGAGGAAGCACTATGGGAGTCGGGACACCCTCTACCTTCTTCAAGGCCAACTCTCGTAGATCGTGCAGAAATGAAGAGAAACCCGTGGGGTAGTCCGACAGGAAGACAGAAATAAATATGAACAGATTTTAAAATCGTGACCCCTCATCAGAAGGTTACATTTTGACAAATTGGATAAATATGTTGCAAAGAGACGACAAATGGGAGAGGAGGAAATGAGAAAGAAGCAAATCAAGCGTTTGATGAAATTTAAATGATATTAGGAAGAGATCAAATCGACCTATGCAAACAGAACGAATGTATTTATTGAACTTTGTAGAATGACGGTTACAGACTATCCAATAGTGCACTTTACAAGAAGTCAACAACAATAACAATAATGCAATCATTTATATCTAACAACCACAATCATCATAAACATCATAATATCATGTTATATAACAACTCCTTACCTTAGAGAATAAAATCTTTTCGTCATTTTATTTGTTTGGCCCTACGTTTTTTCTCTTTATTTATTTTTATCAGAAATTCTGTTTTTTTTTTCCCTGAAAGTCAAACATGTCTCATTCTCTTTTAAACAGTCCAATGTGTATAGCTACGTGTAACCTTTATTGTCTTCTCTCCCTTACGTTCAAAGTTTATAATTTTTTCTTCTTCTTGTGGAGTCTTTGAGATGTCAAGGTTTCAAAATTATTCTACCACTTCCGGTTCTTTCACTTAGAATTATTCTTTTCTGCCTAAGTAGCGTAAACAATACCAGTTTTTTTTTCCTTTTATAGATATTTTCTTCAAATTCTGTAAACCTGATATGTCTTCTATTTCTATAGAAAACACTTGGCCAAGTTTTTACTCAGAATGATCTTTTCTTGGCGTCTCTTTCTCTGATCAATTCCATATCAGGCCATTCCGGTTTTAAATTTTCCAGATTTATAGATAACATGGTTCTTATTTTTCTATCCATAATTAGTTCCGTTGGACTAAATCCCGTCGCTTGAATCGTCATAATTCGGTATGCCATCAAAGCATGGAAGGTATCTTGTTTTAAGATTATTTTTGCTATCTTGACAGCACGTTCTGTTTCACCTTTTGTTTGGGTGGTAGTGAGGATTTGACGTAATATGGACGAAACCATACTTATTTACGAATCTTTAAAAGCATAGCTTGAAAATAGGCTTCCATTGTCACTTGTGACTTCATTCGGTATTCCCCATCGAGCGAAAAAAATTCTATAACTTTCCAATGACACATGCTCTAGTCATAGGATTGATTTTTGCCGTTTCTACGTATTTCGAAAAATAATCAATGACAACAATGTATTGGCATCCTTTACGTGAAAAATGTCCATACTAATTATTTTCCATGGGCCTTCCAGAATCAGCGTAACTATAAGTTTCTCATTCATACTTGTTGGCTTATTAATATCGCAGAATGTGCACGTCTTTATATATTCTTCCAGTTCTGAGATATTACGGGGCACCATACCGACCTTTCGTTCTTTCTCGACCTTTGTTAATTCTGATGTGGCTGTGATGCAGAATCCTGAATACTTCAAGTATGAGTAGTTCCGGATTAACAATTCTATCCTAGAAGCATAGTAAATTATCGTGGCTGCTGGTGTTTCTCATTCTCTCGTAGAGGACTTCTCAACAGTGTATCAGGTACAACTGATGTCTTTCCAGGGGCATCTCTACAATTTCATTATATCTCCTGAGTCTCATTAGGAATCTTTGACATTTTCATGGCGCGTTATTCGAATCTTGAGTTTAATCGACGTCACTAGTGACTGGCGATCTGTTTGAAAGATCCAACTCCCGAAACGTGTCTATCAAATTTTTCGCACGCCCATACAGCTACTAAACATTCTTAATCAATTTGAGCGTATTTCCTTTCTGTGCTATTGAGTTTACAGGAGGCAAGTGTTGCTATTCTCATTTCACCATCAATTCCTCGAAATAATGTGATTCCAAGATCGAAACTGCTCGCTTCTTTGCTTATCATCGTTGTTTTTGTTTGATCGTAAAAAGACAAAACTGGTGTTTGTGTTAATGTTGTTTTTTCTTTAAATTCTTTTTCCCGTGAATGATCCCACAACCATGCAGTGTCCTTTTTCAATGATTCCAGCATTGGTTGAATTATTTCCGATAGATTTGGTAAAGAAAATCTTCCCGAGTATCTCATCATGCCTATAATACATCTTAACTTCGTTAGATATGAAGGGTAACTACTGTATTGCTCTAAGTCATTCCTGACTGGGTTGAACACCATCTCCAGCTCTTACGTGTCCGAAGTATTCTAACTGTGTTCTTCTGAATTCACATTTTCTTTATTCAATTTGATACCTGCTTTCTGTAATATTTCCAAAGCAGTTTCAAGTCTCTCCATGTGTTCTTTTATAGTTTTCTCGTAAGTCAAAACATTACATATGATTGTTCCAACTCCATGAACATTCTGAAGTAACGGAATATTGGAATATTTCGGGTGCTGATGATATACTGAAGAGTAGTCTTCTAAAACAGTATCAACCAAAGGACGTAACGAAAGTTGTAAGAGTGACAACTATTTGCCTCTAGTGGAATCTGATGAAAGGCACTGGTAGCATCAAGCTTGGAGAAAGTTTTGCTTCATTTAATTTTGGCGTAATGTCGTCTAGATTCAACAGCATATAATATTCACGTTTTACAGCTAACTTCATTTTTTTTCAAATCCATGCATAAACAAACTTTTCCGAGCTTTTTTTGAATAGGTAGGATGGAACAAACTAATCTGATGGCTTTGTCACTTTTTTCTATTATTCCTTCTCTCTCGAGTCGGTTCAATTCTTCTTTAACCTTAGGAAATATTGGGAATGGTATTCCCTTCTCTATTGTGACACAGTAAAGTTTAGCATTCTATTTTCCACCGGGACTCCTCTCATACATACGCCTTCATAAAAAAACACTGTGCTGTATATTCTCAAGTCGTAATACGAGTCCCATCTGGCGTACGCTATCTCTCGAAAATAGGTTTCCTGCTATCGTATAGTTCATTATGTATATCTCCAAAGCGTAATATTTTGCTTTAGTTTCCGTCGTAGCAGTAAATTTCCCTTTGCTCCATACTATTCCTCCTGGTCTTGTAAATATTGCTTTTACATGTTCTAACGGATGTTTCTCTCGAAGTTTCACGTATGATTGAGCGGTAATCACGTTTATGTATGTCCCAGTGTCGATTTTAAATTTGAATATCGACTAGCAAATATTTAAATTCGTGCATCGTTAGTATTCCCACTATCCTTTTTTAAAATTATCATTCCAGCTTCAAAATATTCATTTCCTTCGTCCATTTTAACGGTTTGATATTTCTCGGATTTGTCTCACAGAGATTCAGCTTATAACATCTTTTGCATTTTTCCTTCAGCCAGACAGTTTTTGAATTCATGAATTCTATTACATCTGCCATATCACCTGTTACCGCGGTTTCTGGAATTATTTTTCTCACTTTCTTTCCCAGTTGAGGACCATGGCTTGTACATAGTTTTAACTTCATCAACTGCTTTCGTTTGTATCTCCTCCATCTGGGATTTTATTGGCTCACTACTTCTAGTCATTTCCGTCGCTTTTTCTTATTTCAACTCAGGAATTAGTTGTAATCATTCCGACAGTTCTTTTTCCCGCAGACCAATTACTAAACTTACTTATTTGGTCGTTTTCCTTCGGGAAATCACAATGTTCCGCCTGATCATGCAACGCGCATATGAACGTCGCAATTGATTCACCTGAAAATCATACCCTCAAATGAAATTCTGTCCGCTCATGTAATACGTTCCTTTTGAGCATAAATCATGTTATTTCTATTATTATTCGGACTAATAATAGAAATAATAATAATACCTCATCTCAAAAATTCAGAGATATACGTAAATTATGTATTGAATTTTTCCAAGACAGTGTCATATACATTTCCATCTTCTCTTCTTGTTGAAGAAAATGTTCTGTGGACATTTACAGATTCGCTTCTCATACAATATAAAAGTGTATTGATCTGACTTTGGTCATCTTCTTCGCATAGTTCCGATGCTTGTCGAAAACTTTGAAATTGAAGTGACCATCTTAGCCAGTTTCCTGTGTTCATGAAATCAAAAGTCTCTGGTGAATTTGATTTGAACATTTTCCTGTTTATTGATACGATTTTTTCCCCAAATTCTTAAAAATACGAATCCAATATTGGTATCAGAATTTTTTTCTTCAAATTCTCCCAGACTACTAGTTTTTCAAAGATTTCACGTTGACACCATGTTTCATCTGGACTAAAATGAAAAGAAAGTCAGGTCTGAGTAACAGTTGAATATTGGCAGCAAATAATATTAGGAAGGGATGTAGTCAACGCGTGCGAACAGCACAAAAGACTTCATTAAACTGCGTATAATTGACCATTACAGACAATCTGATAATGCATTTCACCGGAAGTCAATGATGATAACAACACCATCATTCATATCTAATAACAACAATCGGCATAAACATCATGATAATATGCAATGTAACAGGTTTTGCGCGTTGAACATTGACCATTTAACAGTTGTCCGACATTTACAACGAATTGGGAAATTAAAAAGGCCCGATATGTCGCTTGAATGACCCAGCATGAAAAGCAAAAAAAAAAAAAAAAGTCCGCACGTCGCACGAAATTGAAATTGAACGAAGTCGGCGACGAAACTCTACCGCATCTACCTAACTCGTCAGACCTTTCCCCGATCGACTATCGTTTTTTCAACCTCTTCCAGCAGAGGGAAGGTCTTCAGCAACCAGGCAGCAGCTCAAAACGCCTTCGAAGAATTCATTCGTTCGAGAACTCCAGAATTCTCTCCTTTATGAATGAATATACTTGTTTTTAGTTGGCAAACTTGTGTAAATTATGTAAGCGCTATAAAATCAATGGCGAAAAACAGCGATTATTTTCGCACCAACCTAATATCAAGTCTCTGACGAATCCCTATTGATCCATTCTTGGCCTAAAAAAAGCGTTGGCTGTGAAAGCATTAACGTATTTCATTCCGTTTCTAGTTTTTTCATAATCTTTCCTTTTCTTTTCCTCGAAAGTTTTTCTAGAATAATAAATAATTCGTATTTTTCAAATCATACTTTTACGAAATAAGTAAGGTCATTTTTGCGTTAGTGGGGTAGCCATTGTTTTAAAGTTGTTCCAAATTAATTCATAGTCTCTAAAAAGTAAATACACATTTTTCATTTAAAATGTATAATTGAGTCAAATAAAGCAACATAGTCGTCAGAAATTAGGACAGTAATCAAATTAGAACATTGTTTTAACGAATCACTAAGCCGACGACAAATCCAGGTCAAAAAGCATCAAGACAAAAAGTATCTGTCGAAGGACAACAGTGTAGTACCGACCACTGCAAGTTACAATCACTCTCGGTCAAAAGGCATCAGTTCAGAATGTTCACACTGTAGTACGAATATTGTGACTGAATTTGTACCAATTTTCAATATAGTAATAACATAAGCAATACTTCTAAATGAAACAAGCAATATTTTAGGACATTTTTTAACAACTAAGATAAGTAATATCCGTTGCCCTTTGCTTTGAAGTGGTCCCATAACTCATACAAGGTCTTTAAAGAGTGAAATTTTTAATCAAATGTCATGTATGCCTTTCCAGATTGCGCCAACATATGAAAATGTAGAATTTTTTGAAAATGTGAAATATTTAAAAGGTTTTGATTTCATTCTCGTATTAACATCTTATGAATATGTTGTCTGATTATACCTTATTATTGAAAAATATACTTTTTACAGCCGATGAACGACTTTGACTGAATAAATTAAATAAGTTGAGTTTCTGATCAACTTCTAAACGTTCAATTTGTTGATTCTTTCTTTACTTAAGAAACATGGTAGATGAGTGTTTCTCTTTTTAAGCTTTTGATAATTCATTTTTTTCAATTTGTTGATTTAATGGACACTTTCCCGCCTCTCAAGAAAGGTGATTAAAAGCAGTTGATCAACAAAATATGACAGCAACAGGGTATAATGGGTTTTGACTATTTTTCATTGTTTAAATTGATAGGAATCTCTATTGTTAAAAGAATGGATAAATAAATTGTTTCAACGTCTTCTTGTTCGTTTTCTGTCATCAAACCTGGTGTGAATAATTTCATTTTAGAATATAGAATTGGTTCATCCTTCGTTAAATCTGTTAATGCACCATCTCATTATGATTCAGTTTCACTTTTTGCGACAGTGAAGCTAAACATCACCGTGCATTTAAAAAAATTGAATAAATAAAAAGTTTTAATTCAATTTTTGCGTCATTCATAGGCTATGAAAATTATAATTTCTAATTATGACGAATAATCAAACAACATTATTTATGCAAAAATGGTATCAAAACCTTTTATTCATTCTACGATTTCATGGCGGCAAAATCTGTTTGAGTCATTATCATACCTTTTAATTGGAAATTATACTTTTAAAGACATTGTATGACTTTTGAGACCACTTCAAAGCAAAGATTAACAGATATTACTTTAATAGTTGTTAAAAATCTTAAAATATTACTTATTTCAAATAAAAGTATTACTTATTTTATCATTTAAATATTTAAAAAAAATATCAATTCTTCCTGTGACATAAAGTCGGAAATAAAAAAAAATATCAAATCAAAATAAAACGTTTATTCATTTGAATTTACAAAAAATATCAAATTAAATTGACTAAAAGGTAAAAATTCAGTTTAAATCTTCGTAATTACTGTTGTTCTTTCGACTGATGCCTTTTAACCGAGCGCGATTGTAACTTGCAGTGATCCGCACAACAATATTGTCCGTTTGACTGATGCGTATTATCTTGATGCCTTTTGACCAGCCATGAAAATGAGCCGCTAACAAGAAAATTTTATTTTATCGTCAAAATCTATTGTTATTATCAAGAATAAAAACTGTATCTTTTGAATCAGTTTTCGTCTTTTTTGTGAACATTAAAATAGCGAATTATCCGGAGATTTTCTTATATTTCTGTTTCGAAAAATATAATTTCTGTAACAGTGCTTTAAAGGTATAGAAATACATTTTTAAAAATTTAATTTAATTGATTCTGTGATTTCCAGTGTTTTGAAAATAAAATAATGTAAGAATTAAATAAAATGATAATATCCTGGGTATTCAAAAAAATAATTAATTTCGCAATTTTCAGTATGTTCACACAAAACCGTTGTCATTATGAGATTTTCTTAGCTTAGACAATCTTGGATTAGACATATCACGAAGTGAACGGTCACCGTAAGCAGTAGGTATCAGCCACATAAACACAAACTCTAGCATACTTAATAAATTACGAAACTGAGATAGAGAGAAAGATTGTAATATCGACTGTAGAAATAAGAATATACTCAAGAACTCATTGGTGAGGATACGGGTAATTTTTTTCAATTCCAAAAATAGAAAAAAAACAAACAAACAAAAACAAACCCAAAATAAACAAAACAGTAAACTCCTGAAGCTTACTGATATCAACATGATTTTGACAAGAACAACCAAGTTATTTATTTATGTATCTTGGTGTGTGGTGTTACATAGCATATCGCCATCGGCCATTAATTATTAAGTTTAATTTATTCATGGTCGAATTTGGATGGCATGGGAAGTTCGAAGTAATTCCTCTATTGGTGTGACTGTGAAAACAACGGAACGAAAATGATGATATGAACATAATTTCAAAGACATTTTTTTTAATAGTTCGGGCTCAACATCATTCACACGTGCGCTTGACTTCGTCCTTCCAGAGACAACAATATAGAAACCAGCGACGACTCAATAACTGAGCAGGAACTACGATGATAGCTGTCCCCCGCGCGCACTCTCCCTCTCTCTGTTCATCCTAGAGTGAGAGCAGAGAAATCGAAAGTGACAGAAAGGAAGAAAACTATATTCGAGTCCAGTCAGAACTATTTGTGATACGTCGCCACAATCATTATCAATGCTTCCCGATTAAAAAAATATCGTTTTAAAGAGGCAGCTGAGATACAGTGTATCACTTTCTTTCTTTTAAATTACCACGGTTAATCGCAGCACAAAATTGTTTACTCCTTTTTGCAAACTTGACCAGCACTAAACAATGAATGGTGTTGGTCTTGTACTGGTTAATTCTCAATTGCTGGCTCCCTGGTGCTGGTACTCATTTTAAAAAGGAGTTTTATTACGAGGATAAGACACCAAAAAATGAGATCTTTGTCTATTCGGATTTTCTATGGCAATAGCATTTACTTCGGAAAAGGAAGAACAGAGGAAAGAAGACCTTAACAGTAGGAGGTCCATGTGCTGTCGCTTATGTAAATGACATCAATATTTGGTTTTTTAAAGAAAAAAAAAATCAACTTGGATCAATGAGAAAAAAAATTCTCGAGGGGGAAAAGTTAAGAACAAAAATCTTAAGAAAAAAAAAAATTCTGAGATAAATATCTGGAGTTTACTGAGGAGAGGAGATGAACTTTCTTTCCATGTTCTTAGGCGGCATTAATCCCAATAAGATGGCAATAACTTTGGAGTCGTATGTTAATACTGTGATTGAATTATCAGATGAAGGTGAGGAATTTATCCTTTTTAAAGACTATTTTAAAACTCTTTATTCTTTTCTTTCCCCTTTACAAATTTCACAACTTTTGAAAATAACTTACTTGATATTCAATGGTTGTAAACGGGTTATTAATAAACAGTGATATTTTTTTTATTTGTCCAAGTCCCCCACCACCAAAGAAAATAAAAAAAGAACATAATTAGTTTGTTATTTAATCGTATTACCTTTTAGGGATTGTAAAGTTTATTTGCCAGATTGATCACCCTCTGGAAAGGTCCTTTGATTAGAAACAAAGGCGGTGTAACGGGTTTACTTTCGTTTTTCTGGTGTGTTAATTGCACAGTCAGTGAATGAATGAATGAAATGTGGAACTTCTGACATACGAAGGTCCCGCGTTGAAAAATATAATTATTATCTTTTGGCGTATGATTTTTCTCTTAGTGCTTTCAAACCATAAATCTCCACGCCCTTTCCTTGGGTAATTTGTCTGTTTGGAAGAAGCTGATTTTCTGAGGTAGGGTTTTAGATGGTGGTTTCTATTAACAATGTAACTATAATGCCAAAATGAACCCATACTTTCCGCTATTTTTACGACGTAAGACCTCGAAGTTCGCGGTTATTTCCCTTAACGCTGAATATTACGTGGAAATACAAAATGAAAACAGAATAAAAGAAAACAGACGATAGCTTGTATCACTTTTTGCTAACGGCTTCTAGAATGTAAGGGGTGAAGACCAAAAAGGGATCGGACAAAATTTCACCCCATGAAGTGTCAAGCGGGTTAAAAATCCTTTGTTGGATTACAACATGACATAACTATTAGTAACTAGTCACAGTATAAAACTGATTTTTTTTTAACATGATCAACATGTCTCATAATCTTAGTGTAAATTTCTTTTGTATCCAATACAAAATTAGAAAAAAATCCTACGTGATTGTTTGGTATCGAATTTTTTCATCGTACCCCATTTAATCACACATTTTGAAGCTTAACTTGTACTCATAGGTATCCAAAAATTGATGAATTAATCGAAAAATAGTTTTAAAAATCATTTCCTGGTTTGTTTCACTATTCATTTTACCAAGTCTTCCCCCTCTCCCCGTCTCTTTCTTGACTGAAACAAACCAGGAAATAAAATTTGAAATTGTTCCGATTAATGAAAATACGTAAAAATAAAGTTAAACTTTAAAATGTCCGTTCAGAATAACATGATATACAAAACTCTATACAATGTTGTTTATCTTTTAGAAAGAATGCTGGGGAAAAAATGATAATATACGTCAAGAGAATTGTTAAAAATGATCTATACTATCACCAATTACTAAAAATTTCATGTTTAAACCAAGGTCTTTTTGTCCCACTTGTCAATTTAAGGGGGGAAATTTTGTCCGAGGCCCTTATTGTTCACAGAACACAGGCATCATACGTGAAGAAACCAATTTTGTGTATGTTAGGGAAGAAAAAACAAGTCTTGTTTATCCTCAGATTTATCTACCTGATACCATAAGTCCGTTGCGTTTATTTTTTTTATTCTTTCATTTGTTTTCATTATCACATAATATTTCCTGTTAAGGGGAGTAACCGCATATTTCGAGGCCTTATTCCGTAAAAATGTCGGAAAGTATGGGTTTATTTTGGCATAGATACATTGGAACTAGAACCACCTTTAAAACCTTTAAGATATTTACTTTTCAAAACTCCAGAATTTATGGATTAAAAGCACACAAAATTACTCACGAAAAGATTATTTTTTTGCGGTGGGGCCTTCGTATGTCAGAAGTGCCTGAGATATGAACAATTTCCTTTTAAAAAATCTGTTGATTAATAAATACGTAACTTTTCGAAGCTATGAACTGAAAAAAAGAGTTTGCATCATTGATCACGAATTTCAAAACCCGACCAAAAAATATATATAAAAAAAATAAATCTAAAATTCTGGTAATTGACTAAATTGGATAATTTTTAGGAACATGTATTTTCCTATGTATGTAAATTGATATCATTTCAAACGATAACGCCTTTATTTCTTTTAAAAATCTTTCATTTGAAAAAAAATTAAGCTTTGAGTGGATCCTTACACTCTGTCGTATGAAACTCTGGCTTTGAAGTATTTGGTTACTGCCCTTGAGAGGGTTGTTATTTAGGCTTCTTTGATATTAATATTGTCTATAGTTTTGAGAAGGGTCATTGATATTCTGACAGTTTTTTGGAAGATTGAACTCCTTATTGTTTTTCAGCTGATCCATTCTACAGCCTTCATGTATTCTATCCAGGTGTGAAACAAAAAAAATTTCAAGTGGTAGCAATGCTATAACATTGAATTTGGGTGTTATCTTTTCCTTTCCTTGTTAAGCCTAGATTTCCACACCTTGTCCCTGTTGAGCAGTGGAAGTCACATCAGGTTGAGCTCTGTACTTGTCCGGCTCATATACTCAAATGACATGTTGATGTGTGCTGCCTCTTTGATTTTTCTCTTTTTTCAATAGTGAACACTGTCTATGATATGGACTTCTTCCCAGAGAGTAGAGCATTCATCCTTTTCTCTTCAGTTATGGTTGCCTATCCCAGATATTGCTATTTTTTTTTCCTTTAAATATGGCTTCTTTGTGCTCATCGAGTCAAAGTTTAGGAGGCTTGCCTGTCTCTAAAGTGTAGATCTTTCCAAGTTTGACTTGATGAGCTCAAAAAAGCCTTTATCAAAGGTGAAATAGAAAGATCTAGAATGGCTGACCATATTTAGAGAGAGAAAGTTGAGCACGATCCTTTCTAGGAAGAAATCTGGATTATTCTTTGATATTATGTAAATGTTTTACAGGGATGGTGAAGATGCTGTTCTACCTTAGTTTTGGATGGAAATTTAAAAATTTTCTGAATAATTGAGTTTGTTAATCACTGCAGACATAAGACAATCCAATTTTTATTTAAACTTTAAGGTTCAAAGGCAAAATTCAATATTTTGTGCGGCTTGTTATGGATGAGCTTGGTAATGAAGGAAATAACAAAATTTTTTATTTTAGTTCTTCAATTAGTTAACTGGAATCTCTCAAGTGGTAGGTGAGAAATTCAAATTTGAATCAGACTAGACAAAAAAAAGCAAGGAGCTATCTATTTGGGTACTGGTCAAATCTGCAGAAGGATCCAGGGAGATAGCAGCAGAAGGGTCGAGAAGGGGTATAGATAGCAGCAGGGGCAACCAAGACAAGAGAAAAGGCAGATTCATCCAGGGCTGCCATCCATTGATGCCATCCTGCACCCTTTTTGTGGTCTTTTCGGCAGGATTAAAGTGTAGTATCTGTTCCCCGGCAGAGACTGAGACGCCAGTACTGACACTTGCCTGTTATTCCACAAGTTCTTTGGACCAGTTCTTTCATCCTATATCTAATTTTTTATCTGCACATTTTGACCTATGTGTTCTCCAGCCTTCCTAAAGTGTATTATCCACTTGGTAGGTAGGTTTCTTCCTTTTTTTCCCCCCTTATAGAGAGTTCTGGGTGTGGATCTCAACAAATTCTGTTGGTTGCTGTATGAAGTAATACTGTCCCACCGACAAAGCTTGCTGTATTGCTTTATTTCAGCATTTCACACTTCAATTAGTGTGGTCCCAAATTGCCTTCCCTAACCTTAACATGGTATGATAGGAATGTTGGCATACCCTCAGATGTCAAAATATGACACGATTTTTTTTTAATGGAGGTGTGAGCTGGAAAATAACTGGTTCTCTGTCTTTTCTGTGGACAATAGACTGTATCTCTGCCCATGATCCTCGCTTTGCAGTGAGAAGATTCTATGTGAAGAGACATGTCCCTGATGACCAGGTTAGAATTATCATTGGATTTTTTTCTTTTCAGTTGTAAAAGATAACAACCACAGCATGAATCTTTGTATTAAACGTTTTAAGGAATTTAGTGCTCAGTGTTACGAACCCTCAACTAAAACTGTGAACATAGAATTCTTCAGTTTTTACAAGTGTGTCTTGCTGGCGAGTTATCTATGCATGGATTGCATGTACGGGCTGGGCTGTTCCAATGGAGCTAGAGGGCTACTTATATCTAGAAAGAGTTTTCCTCACAAAATAGTTCTTCAGCGGGGGATTCTATTTACAACGTGTCCAGCAGCATTTTTTGTTTGTTTCTTATTCAATTTTTTTTTTTGTGATCACCACCCAACAAAAAGTGAGAGAAGTAAGTTATTCATTGATCACACCTTTTTCCAATTGTTTAATTGATCATCCCAACATGGCAAGCTGTCGAAAGATTGTCATTTGACAGTTTCTATTGAGTGACCAACCAGACTTATTTTAGTTTATGAATTGATCAAATATTTACTATGTATGATTCATAGGATTTAGGGGTGAAATCTTGAAGTGTTATTTGAGATTCACTTCTCTGCTGTGCATTATGATTTTTGCTATGGTGCTCATGGTTTCATGAACCTGGATGTTAGCCAGCATTTTCACTTGCTGTTTAATGGTTAATTCTCAATAGAAACCTTAATCCAATTTCCCAATTAAGCTGAGCCTGTTTCTAGCCATTTGTCGTATTTTTGCTATTTTTTGAAAAAAAAACAAACTAAACAAAATAAATAGAATTAGAAATACAAAAAGTGGACATCGGAAAACATTCCAATCTTAAAGGATTGGTAGGGAATCAAATTCCTGGCTAACACCCTTTGGACCTGTCTCGCATATAGACAGCAAAAGGGTAAAAGACCACAATATATTGCAGCCAGGACATGTTGAATGATTTGTGTGAAACAACAAAACAACCAACATTTTGGAATAGCAGAAAATATTAATGGCAAACCTTTTTTCAAAAACATTCTCCACCAAAAAATACATCTTGAAGTTAGAAACTGGTCAAATTTCTGGTGACAGAGGATACACTGAACAAAGAAGTGACTAAATTAAATTACCACATGACTTAAAATGATTTATGTTCTGGAGTAAGAATTTCTTATCTAAATAAGTTTTCTATCAGGTTGTAACAAATGTTCTGTCTATTTTCTACCAACAGTTGCAGCAAATCCTGCTATTACAGTCAAATAAAGATAATGATACACTTGGATAAAAACAAATCTTGGAGCACATTAATCTCTTTGGCCTGTACAATTTCTAATGGCTGAAAAATGATATGTACAAAAAAAAATTATTTGAAATTCTTATAATTTAAAAAATTTTTTTTTTTTTGCCTTGGGATGATAAATGGATCCGTTTTAACTATGTTAAACTCTGGCATCATATTCTTCTGGCCTTGCTTCAACTGACTATGATTTGTTTAGGAGTTTGCAAAACCATTTTGATGGATAAAAACTCACTTAAATGAGGGAGTTAAAAATCACTCTCATTTCAGGTTGAAATCTGAGTAAATTTACAAATTTGGTATTGAAAAACTTGTTGATAGATAGAATAGAGTTATCCAAAGCAAACGAAAGTATATCTTTAATCACCACTATATTTGTGTTTCCAAATGAATTGAAACATTGGACAGAACTCTTGTTACAACCCAGTATTACTAGAAAAAGTGGCTGAAATGTGGCTGAAATGTTGGACAGTGACTGTACTGTTTAATGCGTTCGGTGCAATTTTAAGCTTGTTAGCAGATATTTAGGTTGGGATTAGGTCTTTTATACCCTGTAGTCATTACCTTTGTATATCAGCACAATTTGCCTTTACCATAAGGTTATAAATATCTACACTTTTAACTGAAAGAAAGATCTGTTTGCGTTGACTCTTGATTGACCTCAGAATCTACTGAAAGAACCATTAAGAAAAAAAAAATGGTGTGTGACACTGAGTTATGTGTTAGTAAGACTACATCATCCCTTTTTAGAAATGTCTTCTGGTCATGGCAGAGGTCCTTAAACAATCCCAGGCCTGTTACTGCTGACTGCAAATAGAAGACATGGAGTGGATAAGTCTCTTTAATAAGCAGCATGTTGGAAACTGTCAACCTAGGTTTCTTCAATTTTTATGTTGGTCTGGCTGGTTATGTATGTAATATGTGTATAAAAAAAATTAAACATTTTCTTCTTTTTATATCTAGAACCCCCCCCCCCCAGGTTTTAAGTGGGTGTGGGTCTTCAGTTTTTGATATAAGTTTGTGATAAATTGGTCCTTTAGTTTGTGCCTGGCAGCATTCATGTTGTTTTTTTTTTCTTTTTAAATTCAGACCTTTTAGTAATCACCACCCACTGAGAGGCAAGAGAAGAAGTATTCATGCATTGATGACCCCTTTTTCCAATTTTTTTAATTGATCACCCCTAACATGGTATACTACCAAAAGATGTTGGTAAATGACAGTTTCTATTGATTGACTAATCACACCTGTTTTACTATATATTAAGAGTTTGGTTGAAAAAAAAAGGCAGTGAATGAATCTGGGAACTGATCAATGAACTGTTTGCATATACTATGATATTGCTTTTGTATTCACATAGTAATATGTATAGAAAGTTATTAGTAAAAAAAAAAAAAGAATTCTTTATGCCCCTAAATCTTTTGACTGTGCTAATAAAGGCTTTCTAAACATATTTTTTTTTCTTTAAATTCAGAGGAAGCTGCCTATTGTTATCACATTGGGGCAGGGTTTTTAGATAACAATATCTGGCTGATAATGTTAAGCAAAACAATTTTTTGATTCTACTGAATTTAGCTTCATTGTTATGTGATTAAATAACTTTACATTATGAGAAATTTGATATGAAATTTGACTTTTTCAGTTCATTTTAAATAAAGTGTTTAGGACTGCCTGATTTTGATAGGAATAATTCTCTAATATTTTCTGTTTATGGTAAAGGGTTTCCTCTGTATTAACGTATTTGAGGAGGAATGATGAATTGCGTTATATTATATAGAAACTTATTTGAAATGATGTCTCATCGTTACACATTTGATATATCACTCAATTAAGACAATGTAGATAGAATAGACAACCAAAGAAAATGGGGCTGCAGCAGGAATCGAACCTGCCACTCAACGTAGCGATGCTCCCACCATTGAGCTAAATAGCCACTGGTAATGCAAAAGCTGAATAACTGTTCTCAACTCAAATTCTCATCTTGTTTATTCTTGAGTGCAAATAGTGCTTCTATACCACTTTTGATAGTTGTGTGCTGAGACATTAGTTTGATAGCATATTAATATAGTAGTTAATCTGCTATTCGAAAGGTGTATATTTCTAGAACCTGACATGTCTTCCCTCCGTCTAAATCTTGAGTCTTTTTATTTAGTATATTGTTGCTAGTTAACTGTTTAAGCCAGGATTTGGGATATAAAGAGAATTTATCAGCAAAAAAATCAATGTGTAAGCAAAGGTTGTCTTGATTTCTGAAGCTTAAAAGCCACTCTGTTCTAAATAATGCTTACTTGGATTTGATCATAAATTGCATTATATCATATTGAAACTCTATTTGAAGTGAGCTTGCGTTATTATGTGGTGTATGCATCATTTAGCCTAGACCATGTGGAAAAAGTCATGGGTAAATATGAATTTCTATGAGATGTATATTTATTACTATTTTCTGTCCAGTTCAACCTGTATCTTCACTATCACTTACTCAATTTACAACATGATTATTCACTACTTCCAAGCTGTTAATAGTGTAAATATTTTTCTATCAATTTGACGTGAGGTTTTATTGAAAAGTAATTGAAATTGTTAGTGGAAGAGTCCATTGTTTCAAATGGTGGGTTGGAGGTATTTTTATCAGTAGATTTGTTACCTTTAAGTGGAAATCTGTTGCTATGGACAGAGAAACATACAGAAAAAATCTCACTGTTCATTATACAGATTCAAAAGTTTCAATTTTTCCCTTGTTCAGCTTGTGTGTGGCGTTGTTAGAATGCATCCATTCTGTCTGCCGTCTTGTAGGAAAAATATCAAGAACCACTCGTCTTATGGAATATTGCATGAAGTTGAATGATCCTGTTAAGTACAAATACTGCTTTGTCACAGAACAATTCAAAATTTTATTCTTCTCCTTTGCACAGTTAAGAAATTAGTAATTGTCAACCGCACCAATGGCGCTAGAGGGCTGAAAAATTGAACATTTACTCCTCATTATGTTTAGAAAAAACCTTTTTTGTTTTAAAATTCTTCTAAATTGGTATTTAATGTAAGGTTCAGTTTATTATGTAAGTTTATGCTAAATTGGTCTCTTAGTTTGTATCCAACAGCATTCCTGTATGTTTTTGAAAATTTGGACTTCTAGTGATCACTGCCCAACCAAAGGCAAGATAAATAACTTATTTATTGATCACCCTCTTTTCTAATATTTCAATTGATCACCTCCAACATTCATGCTACCAAAGGACATTGGTAGTGTGATGGTTTTCTATTAAGTGATTAACCAGACCAGTTATTCTTTTAGTTTTATATAAAGTTTAGTACAGATTTGATAGCTAAGCACCTATTAACAAAAAAGATATCAATTTTATTTTTCTCTCAGTGTTTATAGAATAAAAATAACACAAATTTGATTAAAGGTAAAGTAGTTCTGGGAAATCTAATCTTCACGGTCCCCATTGTCAGGTCTAAGTGTTTGTAAATTTGTAATTGAATAATATGAATTGTCCATTTTCAACTTGAATAGTCTATAAATGTGGCAATAAAATTTCATTAAAATTAAAACCAGGAAACTTGAACAATATTCAAGATATTAAAGATAAATCAACCATTTTTCTAAATGAAGTGTAGGAACTTCCTCTTGATTCGAATTATGAGTGTATGTGATATTATTAAAAGTGAAATAATTTCTTTTTCATTTCTTTTTACCAGTATGACTGCAATACACTTGTATTAATGTTGCTTCCAATGAACAATTACAGCAGATAACAAACTAATTTGAAAAATTAGGAGATGGCTAAACACAGATATTGAAATTAAAAAGTTTATCCCTTCTATTGAGCTGATTTTCCTTGTAATCATTCCAGCAGAACAAAACCAAGAACTCTTGGACATTTGTCATGTTCAAATATGGCTGGCATTTGTTTCAAGTACCTAACAAGGAATGGCTCTTCCTATTATTATATCTTTCACAAGGACATGTCAGACCAAGCCTACAATATTTGTAGCTTGGAATTCAACAAAACATTTTGGCTTTAATTTTCTTCTAACAAGAAAACGCAGATGTTTGTCAGCTTGATTGTATGCACCAAGGGCGTATGAGTATTTTCTCGTTAACTGCCATGTTGATGAAGCATCTCCTCTGTCAGCGTGTACACCAGTGTGCTGCTCGTGTCTCAAGTGTCTTAATCCATTGAATGAATGTTTAGGATTTGTACAATGATTGCTAGGCAACATCTTCACAGGTGGAAGAATGATTATGCCTTTTCTTGTCTTAAATTTATTCTTAGATCTGATTAAACTTTGAAAAGCACCTTGGCACAATTTAGAAGAAAATTTTTTTTCTTTCAATTTATAGAAGAATGAGCTCCTAGTGATTGCTTTTTTAGAAGGCATTAAAAACATAATGAATGACGTTTTATAGATTTGATAAAAAAATATGATTCATCATGACAGTGAAAGAGAAAGTTGCCTTATTTTAGGTTCTTCTGCCAAAATAGCTTGGTGAAAATTATTTTTGGGGGTTAGTATTACATCTATTTTCAGGATTAGTTTCTTGAAAGTTTTAATGGTATTTATTTTAATACTTACATAAATGGAGTTATTTATCTATAAGTTATACAAATTTACATTTTAGTCTAAATATATTTTTTGCAAACAAAATACATGCCTTGAATGAAACTAATTTTTCTGTCAATTTTCTACAACTCTTCATATTTTCTCAGTTTCTTTTTAAAAAAATAATTTTAAAACAAAGCAACAGAATTTGGTGAAAACAAATTTCTTCTTCTTCAAAAAATGTCAGTTTTATACATGAAAAATCAGATGTATCTATATTCAGTGGAATTATTCTCCGTGTTACTACTGAGACCTCATCATCAGTAGTAGCAATTGTAGTGATGTATATGTAAGCATAAAGACTGAGCCTTGCTTTACCTTGTTCCTCTTTCTGTTTGTTTTAGCATGGTAGAAACCAACAGATAAAATTGTAACTAGCTTTTATGCTATAAAAAAAAAACATATATCAACTTCCATTTAGTTATGCAAATGTTTAAATGTTTCGACAACATTGAAAGATTTTTCTTCAGCAATCTTGACTAGATCTGTATATGTGTATGCACTGCTATTACTCGACAACTGGACATTTTTACATAGTTAACATTTGCCAGATATATTAGGTAGATAAGGCATTGCAGTGTCTAGTTTGAAGTTGTTTGGATCAGTGGTTCTCGAGAAATCTAATAAAAAGAATAAAAGAAAATCTTGGATTATGGATCTTTCATCTAAAATAGTTCTAAATTTTGATATAAAGTATCTAAATTAGCATCATTGAAGAGAGGTAACTGAAATACCTTGAAGCCGTAGTTTCCTACAGTGGACAGAAAATTATTTGATACGACTATGTCAGGCTGCTCCACTATTAACTGCAAAGGCAGGAAGTAGATAAAGGGGTCATTTTATGTCAGAACTTCCATTTTGTTGATCATTTTTTAAAGCTGTAAAGTTTTCTAGACTATCTGCATCTTGGAGGCTATAATGCATTTGGTAAAAATATATATCATGTTTCTGTGGTGTTTGACTGATTTCTTCACCATCTCTTGTTTACCTTAGAGCTCCAATAACATCTACCTCTTCAAAACTATTAATAGTGTAAATAAATGTTAATGTTGTATCAATTTCATCTGAGGTTTTATCAAAAAGTAATTAAACTTGTTCAAGTGGAGGAGTCAATTCCTTGAAACATTGGATTGGCAGTATTTTTATTTGAAAAATTGATACCTCTGAGTGGAAGAGTCCAGAAAAAGTCATTGTTCATAATATAGATAGATGAATATAGTATTAGTGAATTTTAATCTTTTAGTGCTGGGGGGGGCCGATGACATAATAGTTGCTATGACAATATGATAATGCATTCAAAACAAAAAGAATTGTCATGCAATCTGTGTTCCATAGTCAATTTGATTCTGACAAGAAATACAGGAAAAGGTTGGAAATGGATGTCATGATATTCATGTGAAACAGCAAAAATTATTTCAAAGCTGCAACCAGAATATGAGTTGATTGGTGAGATCAGCTTATGGCTAAGAACTGTGCTCTCTGAAAATGCATGATCGCTTAAAACGTTATTTTTTTTCACGTGATTGACATTTCTATTGTGATCAGCTCCATTCTTTTTGAGCTACACTGCAGAGCACCAAGACTTTTGCTGAAGAGACCTCAGAAATACTCCATTGCTGAGTTCAAAGAGGAGATGGCAGTTTGTTGGTCAAAGATTATGGCAATCCTCCTCAATTTGATTATAGGAATGCCAATTGGAAGCATATGTATATAAATACTGTATGTAAACTGTGAAGAAATGATAGGTGCAGAGTAATATCAAGGTGATGGCATCATTCAGGGAGTGATCCACAACTTTTAAGGAATTGAAGGTATTTGGTTGAAATTTTGTCTGAATTCATTTGTTTTGTCTTTTGAAGTTTTCCCACCTTTAATGTAACAAAATGCCAATATTTACTGTTGGTAGTATTAAGCAAATTGTAAATAGGTATTATCAATGAATAAATATGCATAAATGGTATCAAACATAGTGCAGTGGTTTAGCTTATATATTAAGCTTCAGAATGGTATATAACATGATGGGTATACGTAAATCAATTCCAAGTTACATTTATTTGAATAGGTGAAAATAGGGTTAACCTTTATAATAATCCATGCTATCTTTTTAAAGCAAATGGGTAGCACTGACAATTTATAGAAATTTCTTCGAAATGATTTGGAAGGGAAAAAACTGAATATAGATTCACTGACCTTGAATCTTATTCATAATGAACTTAATTCTTGTTGGAAAGTAAATATTTTTGTTCAGAGTTTTTGAGTAATTCAAGAAGTAATCAATGATTTATAGCAACAGGCTCTGTTTTATAAATCCTCCTGCATCTCCCTTAATCTTAAAAGTGCTTTTTCATATTTTATGATACATTAATAGAATTTGATCTTGTTGAAGAAACTATAAATAAACTTTACAGCAATATGTTTTTATGTTATTGCAATTAATGGTTTGTGATTTGATGATTACTTAAATTTCATTCTCAACATTTGTTTCATGTGAAAACTACTATATATGCTGTACTGTGAGACAAATAGTTTACAAGGGTATTTGGAAAACTACTGCTTATCTCAACTCAAACCCCATAAGTTGCCATATTAAGCTTTGGTAGAAAGACCCTCTAGTTATAATACCTGCACATAGACTGCTGTGTAATATTTGCATATATTTGGCATTGGGGAACATCTTTGCAAAGCAAAGGTCATATGAATGTTTTTGTGTATGTAATGGATCATAATTTCCTTTTCAAATTTTCACTTGGTGAATGTTTTCAGTCTAAGGGAATCTATTGAGGTAACAATGAATAATTATTTTTCTTAGGGAAGTTATTATAACTTAGTCTAGAATTGGGAAAAATGAAAGTGTGAAGAGGGAAAGTTAGGGAGTAAGAAAGTTAGCGAAAAAAAAGGAAAGAAAATCTGGGAAAGGGTGAAAATACTAAAATCTGCCTATCATAATGTTATATATGCCTGCCTATTCTTTTTACTTATTCAAATTATTCTTTTGAGATAATTATAAAAAATATCCTGTAGTATCTTCGGGTATTTTTTTTTGTTTTTTTTTTCTCAATAATATAGTATTCTTAAAAATTCTAAGTTTTTCTTTTAACTTTTATAAAATAATTTTGTTAATGTTTATCTTGTTTTTTCGAATTTTTAAACCATTGTTTCTTTTAAAAAGGAAATTTTTACCAAGTTAGGTAAAATATGCTTATTGCACACAGCATTACTTGTTCCGAGAATATGGAAAAAAGAGTGCAATTGACACCGTGATCTCTTGACCTTTTGCAGTCAATAAAAGGTGTGTTCCTTAGACCATGTGCACCACTGCAAAACTGCAGCAATCATATGATTAACAACAAAGTGAATCTCAAATTATACTTTTGAGATTTTCACTCCCAGATCCTGTAAATCACATGTTGTAAAAATTGGTTATTAATTCTTATGCACTAAGGCAAAATCTGATATCATGACGAAGTTTCAGGTTCAGCTGGGATCCTGTTCATTGTAAATTAGTACTAGGAGAATCTTGCTTGCTTGTTTTTTTTGTTTTCTTCATTCAGGATAACAAAGCAATGCAACCATCATGATGGTTCTATGTTCTATTCCCAATTACAATCACAGATCTGATCCTCACTGTTGCAAATATCACAGATTTCATACTGAAAGATCATTTCAGCATTAGAAGCACTACTTATACAGTAGAAACATGAGACATACTATCAAAAAGTATGTAAATGATTAATGGAAAAAGAATATTTTTCAACAAAGAAAAAGTATGGGTGTTGAAAGGGAGGTAACTGATATTGTCATATACAAGTTAGTAGATACCTGTATTTAAAATATTTTCACTTTAAAGAAATATTTTAGGCTAAAATAGGTGTTTCTTTTCTAGATTCTAAGAACAACAAAACAACCAAACTTATTTAGCTCACTACTACAACTACATAATTTTTATGAAGAAAATCAAAACGTCAGAAAATAGTAATATTTTATTGTAATAAACTTTTTGTAATTATCAAGAATGATTATTGAAAATTTTCTTGTGGAACTTGCTTCTGTAAACAATATAAACTCTGATAAATTGGTTTTGAAATGTAATGCTTGAAAGAAAAAAGTGTAATCTTTTAAAGCACCTCCCATCATTAGAAAATCTGTTATTTGCAACAGTGAAAATTGATAAAATTCAATGAAGAGTTATCAAATTTTTTTATTGAGTATAAACTAGATGTCCCATACTTATAAACTGAGAATTTGATGAAGAAACTAGCAAGATTCTCCTTGTACTAATTCAGTGTGAATTGAATCCCAGCTGGAACTGGAAGTGCAATCTTTTTGTCCCTTCCCCCCGTTTTTGTTGGTGGGGTGGATCAATTTACAGTGAAAGTTATGCCTAGTTGCATTAGCGCTTTTTGATTTTTTTTCTTTCCCCAAAATTGTCCTCTGTAGTTATCACAGCCCCCAAAGGACAAGAAAACTAACTTATTCATTGATCACCCCTTTTTCAATCTTTTTAATTGGTCACCCTACTGAGTGAACGACTAGTCTTGTTAGAAAAAAAAAAAATCATAGGATTCAAACAATACTAATATTTTTTTGTTCTTTTTTTTTTTTTTTCTAGTGAAGTAACTTATTTTATCGCAATCACTGCTCAATTGGCAAGGTGAAAAGTAGCATACATTGCTGGCCGTGATTCATAATTTCCCTTGAAATGCTAGTTTATTTTAGATATTTAAATTCAAACCAAGTGTAAAATTTGATTAATTTTTCAAAAATATCTGATAACATATGCAGCCTCAGTATTTATTGTTATTTATCTAGTTGAAAACAGCAAATATTTTAAATCCAGTTATCTATTGACTGGTATATGACAATATTAGTTACCTCCCCTCCAGCCATATTTTCTCCTAGCTGAAAAATATTTATTTTATTTCCATCATCCATTCATATACTTTTTGATAGTATGTCTCGTGTTTCTGCTTTCATTTCTGAAGTGATATCAAGTCTGGAAGGCTGTTGGCAGTTGAGTGTTGGACAAAATATTGTGGAGACAGAACCCCCTCAAGAAAAATAGTCTATGAAATGTTTAAATCATAATTATTATCTGCAGTGAACATTGCCAGGTTTATTTTCTTTAAGACCAAATTTTAAAATGTTGAAATTATCAATAGAGAGAAGGGAGAGAAGAGAGACAATACCACGAGAGCCAAATTTACTTGCTTTCAGACTAAATTCAAAAAGGTTGAAAGCTGTTTGCAAAGATTGATTTGTTACTTTAATGAGAGAGTGAAGGAAAAAAAAAGAAGCTGCTTGCAGAGAGGAAGGAGAGTGAGAGAGGAGAAAAGTTGCCAGTTCTATGAGAGCCAAATTCATTTTCTTTCAGACCAAATTGAAAAGGTTGAAAGCATGCATATTTTCCACTTAGATTTTCTATATTTAAAAAAAAAATTGTCCTTTAATAAATGAGTATCGGAAAATTTATTAGAATTGAATATGTTGATTTTTGGCAGATTTTTTAATGTCTCAGTTGTCGATTTTCTTGTGAGATTGCATCCATATTGTTTACAAGCAGTTCATTGACAACCCTAATCCTTACCCTCAAAAAAAGGTTAAGCTCTAAAACTGTGATTAGAATATGAAACCAGATTAGTACTTTTCTTTCAAGAATAATAAAGTAAGACTACTTAATACTGTCACCAATTAGTTAAATTTTAGTTGCATTTAATTAAACCGAGGAGGTTTTGACCTACTTTGCACTCTGAGGAGGAGTTCTAAAAAGAAGAATTTACAACCTGTGTATCCTCCTGATAATCACATATGGAGCTGAAGCATGAATCTTGACCAAATGATTGGCCCTCGAACTGAGACAACATCACATGAAGAGATCACAAGACAGGACAATATATTAGAGAAAAAAAGAGGAGTCAGCAATATCATAGAATCCATTAGTAAACTCAAATAGTAATGGGCTGGTCCTGTTGCAAGAATGGCAGATAACCGCTGAACATTCCGACTCACAATATGGATCCTCAGATCATGTTTAAAACTGGTGAGCAAAAAAATAAAAGGGTGCTACGAATTAAACAAGTTCTGAAAGTAATGACTATTATTTACCCTTCATCCAAAAAAGGCATGTGAATTGAAGAACACAGGGAAGCTGTAACATGCAGCAACCTGTTCAAATCTGCTTTTGCAGATCATGCACAGAAGGAGCAGGATGGATTCAGGCCCTTATAGGATGAAGTGCAAATTATAGATGGGGAGAACAATTGGTGAATATGATGAGTGAAGGGAGACTAAGCATTGATATAAATAGCCTCTGGGAACCTCTCATCAAAAAGGCCATTTCAGAATGAGCAAACAGGTCATTCAATGCAAGGGAAGCTGCTTGGAACTTTACACTGAAACACTATCCCTATATGTCAGAACTTGTATGCAAGAATAGATGTGACATGTCCAGTCCAATCAGTTATTTTACAACAAAGGCTAGAGTGTACACAGTCGAAATGTTGTGAACAAATGAACATAAGGAAAATAGTCCGACCATATAATACACCAATACACACCGTATTACAAAATTCAGACAAGAAAAATTACCTAATTTTGAATGGCATTGTCCTGGGAAAAATCTGCAAATGTAACACAGGAAAAATGTTCTTTCAATATGTTTCCTTTTAGAAAACAAAACAAATGAAAATATATTAAAAGTAGCTATTACCGAAAGAATATTCTGATGCACAAAACGACTAATAATGTAGTCTGTTAGTTTGACAGAGATTCTGGGTAGATACCATGTATCAGTGGTGCTTCTTCTACTATGAAAAGTTGTTTTTTTTTTTTTAATTTTTAAAAATTTTTAGTTTTGCCGTCTTGGAAAATATTTCCAATGTTAACTATCAAAACTGAAAAAATAATCAAGTTTCCAATTCTTTTGCTTTGCTGAAAAAAGCTATTTTAATCCAAAATTGATCTCTGATAACTTCAGAAGTGAGCATCACCAAAGCTATCATTTTCTATCCAAGCTGACCCCACGTACCAATTTATCTCCTAAGAATGTAATTGTTTGGCTATAATATGACAGATAGAAATCTTTTAAAATCCTTATTTGACCTCCAATGACCCTGTAGGTCAGCACCATATACCCTATTATTTGCGAGGACAAAAACATTGCTATGCTTCTTAGCAAATACAATATTGTGCTAGAAATTGTTTCAATTGGTGAGAAATGACTCCTGGTGACCAAGAATGATCTGAGGTCAGCCTCACATAGTCTGTCTCAATTGAATGTCTTATGTGTCTTCATGATAAAAACTAGATCTCTGGGTGTTTTATTGTTTTAGCATGAATAAATACATCAAGAAACATACGGTTCCAATATTTCTTGATTATGGTCTTCTTGTTGCTCTATTTAAAAAAAAAAAAAAAAACAAACATGGATGATTGACTACCTCTGCAGATTACCCATAGTCTGACTGAGTGCCTGGGTATCTTCAGTTGTATCCATATCAAGCAAGCTAAAATTAAGTTGGGATCAAGTCAAGTAAATTGTCATATGCTACTATTCTTTAGCTGAAATTCTACTTGTAATAAATCCAGGTATTAAACAATATCACTTTATATCAGTGTTTGCTATGGAAAATACCTTACTATTGCTCTACTTTTGGTATCTAATTAGTCTTGGGGTTTTGTAACCTGAAATTTCAGCCACAAAATGTTTCCCTTATGGGACGTTATTTTTTTGGCGATACGGACTCCAGTTGAAGAAAATCATGTGAAATTGTTAATAATGAAATTGTTCTAAACTGTATAACAATTCTCATAGACTCTTAATCTCTACATAGTCTGAAGCATTTTCACTTCAAAATTTAGTGTATTAATGTTATTTTATTTACCAATAATGAAGTATTTACTGAATCAAATATCTGCAATAAAAATGCAAGTTTAGCTCAAACTTTTTCCTTTTATAACTGGGCTTTATCATTATTATATGCAGTTATGGTCACCTTCTGCTCATAGATTTGAGATGAAAGTCTTTTTTTATATTTGTTTTGATCACTAGCAATATTTTCCTGAATATTGTAATCATTCATTGTTTCAAATGTTGATACAGGTAGTTTGTGAAGATGTTTGCATTACCTGATGATGTCATCATTGATCACAATAAGCGGGGTAGTTGGCGTTTTTCCAGGAGATTTTTTGCAATTCCTTGATACTTCGAAATAATATCTCATAGTTTGTTGGCATGGTGCCCCCTTGTGGTAGTTGAAAAATTGTCCAAAAGCTCACTCAAAGGATTTTTTTGTTACTATCTTCATATATTTCTTTGTTTCTCTTGTTCTTTTCATAGCTGGAATGACATTTGAAAAAATCTATTGCGATTTATTTCAAGGACCAATTTTATTAGTATCAGGCTGTTGAATTTTATCATTTAAAAATTTACGTTAGTTTGAAGTCTCAGAAATCTTATTGAAATACTGTACATCTATATTCTGGAAAACTTGCGCTAGTCGGAAGTGACGTCACTGTCAAGTTGCATTTCCTAAGCGACCCGTGAGGTACAAGATGGCGACATCATTGGAGCAATATGTCGGTACTGTTACCCACTTGTCTGAACAAGGTTAGGATAGCGACAATTTTCTCCTATTTCATCTCTCCTCGAATTTACCGTATCTTTTTGTAATCAGTTAACACCTGTATGAAGCGATTGAGCATTAGTAGATGCTGACGCGCAGAATCTCTTCAGTTGTGTCAGATATTGACTGAAGACCCTCCGATTAGAAAAATACGCACACATATATGTATATATTATATAATAGGGGTGCAATCTCTTTCCTATTTATATTTTCTGATATTTTGATTAGAGTGTTTCTATTATCAGGTTTAGAAAGTGATCTTTTTCAGTTTTGTGTCTGGTTTCGTTTCGTCTAAGGTATCCAATCCGTGTATTCGTTTCATTTGTTACTCGATTACTCGATCTTTCCGATGTTCCTCTCAGTGTTGTTTCTCTTTCTGAGTGCAGATTTATTGTGGCAAACGATTAAAGTAACTAAAACGAGAATTTATATAAAAATTGCAATCGTTCCGTTTCATGCAGTAAATCGCAATTTATATTATGATTTCTTGTGAAAATCACAGGAATGATTTTTATCCTCATATTAACATTTTCGATTAGTTACTCCTTCATCAGATTTTTTTTTTTATTGGTATTGTCATTTCTTTCTGGGTTTTAGAAAAATGTTTCTTAAATTTTGAAAAGACTTCAAATGTTGAATTAAAAAAAAAAAATGAGTGTCCAATTATGAATTTTGAAATATGTCTGTGGAAGCTTTATATTTTTCTACTGCGACTTATAGTTTTAAGTTGGGAGAATAGAAAACGATTGCAAAAATGCTATTTTGTTATGAGCAATTAATGTCAATAATGTCACATTTTCTCGAAAATAAGTTCGACGTATATTTTTTTTTTTAAACGACGAAGATTACAGTTACTTACCTCTGTCGATCGAAAAAGACAAGTCCTTAAACAGTCATTTATTTAAATAATTTTGCTAGTATTATTAACTTTATTTTTGTTTCTTTTGTCACCGTCGAACTGGATAATGGAAGGAATGTTTTTGTTTTTGATACTTTAGTTTAAAAAGAAAAACTTAAAAAAAAAAAAATACGTGTGCATTCTCATCCAAACTGATTGTTTGGTTATTTCATTTGATGTAGAAAATAAAACCCCTACTTCATTCGTGCACGTGAGCAAATATTTCTCACCAATTCTTTTAATTGGGCATATTATCTTCTCGTTTAATCAAAATCAAAAAATTGAAAAACAAAATTAGGGAGTTATGACATGTACCCAGTTTTATTTATCAGGGTGGCTTTATAGTTAAAGTTTTGTTATTACCAGTTTTTCTGTACATTGATCAAGATAGTTTGGTTGAAATTTGTCTTAATGGAGAGTTTTCCACTCTCTTTGCTCTTACTTGGAATTGAACCCAGGACCCTCTATGTTCAAATCAGTGTGTGAAGGAAAACATAGTTCATAGACTGAAATGAAGATTATCTGAGTAATGTCAGTGCTTAAAAGTGGAATTTGATGATTTAACTTGTGATTTTATTTTTTTACAAAAGATTTGTTTGCCCAAATTTTGGCATCCTAACTGTTATGCATTGAAAATAAAGACAGAAATTTTTAGTGCTCTGGAAATGAGGCAAATGTTACTGACAAAATAGGTCTATTAAATAATTCATTAACTGTAATTCCAAGATTTCTTTCTATAGGCTAAATGATTCCTGTACAGAATAAGCAAATTTATCATTTGCATTATACAAACTAGGTAGAATTATTTCAATTTAATGAGATATCAGTAATTAGCTGTTAGATCAAATGACTGGAGTGGGTTGTCAATTTGAATTTGTCATACAGTATAGGTGCATGTACAATGGTAGTTTTGTAAGAAATGAACTTTTGCTTTTAGAAAATATTTAAAAAAATAAAAAATCTAGCTTTATATATCCCAGTAAGATTTTTTTCTTTTTTTTCCAATCTTTGGTATGTAAGAAAAGACAATGACTAAATAAAATTGTAGATTTTTTTTTTTTTCATCAAATTAAAAAAAAAATTTTCACAATGAAATAATGAACTACAAAGTTTCTTACCAATAATGGAAGATAAACAGGAGTGGGCATGGGAGGGGGATTTTCAGAAGTTGGCACATCACTTGTAATTTGATGGACATCAAACAGACTGGCTTGGTGTTTTTCTTGGTCATTTTTGTCCAAAATGAAATACTACTATAGTTGCATGTTCGTTTTTGTTGAGGACTCTGTAGTTCTAGATAGTCAGAAAATGTTTTCAAACATTCCACATGTTCTCTCTACAATCTCTCTGTGAAATGGTAATTTTTTTGTAATTTACATTTTCAAAGATTTTTCTTGTATAAGAAAAATAAAGTTTACATTTTGCCAAGGTGTTTAAATATTTCAGCATGTAAAGGTTGAACCAGTGATGAGATCTTCTAAGATGTTTGAAGCAAATCATTTTGATAAGCTTCAAACTATTTTTATTCTGCAGTGCTCACCAAGAAATGGCAGTCAACTCCTTGCGTTTACATCATAGAATAAACACTGCATCCAGTTTTGAAAGAAAAACATTTTGAAAAATAAAAATCATTATGGTTAAGGATGAATTTGTTTCAAAAAAGAATTAATTGAAATTCAGTTGTTGGTTTATAATTGTTTGTGTACTGTGGTGCCTGAGAGCTTCAAAAATGGAGATACTGCAATGGTAGTATTGGAAGAATTGAATTTTTGCTTTGAAGAAACCCGACAAATAATTGAATAAACAAACACTCTCTAGCCTTACATGTCCTGACAAGATTTTATTAAATATTACCTAATCTGTCCTAGAAATTATATCACTTTTATGATGGGGTGAAGTGTTTCAAGCTGATTTTTATGTATTATATTGTGTGTGTGTATGTGTGAACTTTCAAACAAATGGAGATAATATAAAGGTAAGATCACTATCGAAACATGAATTCAATTGACAAAAACTGACATCGACAGTGACCTTCCATTTTGAAAATATGTGTATATATATATATATATATCTCAATATAATATTACTCTTTTTTAGTTGTAATGAATGTTCAAATTTTGATAGTTCATGGCCAATATGAATGTTGACACATATAAACATTCATGTCAACATGAATGGTGGTAAGTACCATATCACACACCCACAAAGAAATTGTCTTTATATTGATGTATTTATTTCAGGCAATTTCCTCAAACTGAGTGAGTTCATCAACAAGAGTGCAGAATTTTTGGCAAAGAATGCCAGCCACTTAGACAATGTGATAGCCTCCTTAGACTGTCAGAAATATTCATTTGGAATACTGGGAATTCTGTAAGTTTTTTTTTCTTCATCACTTGAAATCATTTTGTCAGCATTTTCATTGATTGTAGTTTTATAATGATGGTTTTAATAATACAGAAAGCTGAGAAGTGACCTTGTGCACATTTATAAGATAACACACATGATAGAGATGGTCACGAATAATCGCTATAAGATATATAAACCAAGTGCGCTTATGCTACAAAAACCAACGAACAGAAGTCACAGTCATAAATACCAAATATACCATCATCCTGATATTAGATTTCAATCATCAAGACCCTTTTCATAATTGAACTCCCTTTCAGATAAAACAGTAAACTCCTTTCCTATTAACTTGTTTAAAAACAACCTATAAAAAGGAAATAACTTATAACACAAGTGTGAAACTTTCTAAAATACTGATACCTTTAATGCAAACTGCTATTACATCTATTAGATGTATCTTCAGTAGTTCATTTTGTTGTATAGTTGATCTATTTAATTGGTTTGTTTGTGTGTAATTTTTTATTAGAATGTTTTACTAAATGCAATTCACTCAAATTATTCTCATTGCAGATGTGTAAAGTATAACTTGAGTAACATTCCAGATTTTGAAACCTTGTATGTGCAAACTCAAGAGTTTATATTCTCTTGCAATGGAGAACATGTCCGGAATGCAACTAGTAACTGTAAGTACTTGAATTGTATTAAATTGCAATAATGACTTCTATAATTTAGCAACATAAGTTCTTCAAAAATTTACGAAAAATTTAAAAACTAAATTATGACTGAATGTCATCCATTTTGGCACTGATATTAACCTTGAAGAGCACTTTGAGAGACATTAAAAGTGTGTGCTTTGATTTTCTTTTGGTAAACATTTTATACTAGTAAGTTGATATAAAATTTAGGTAATGTATTGATCTATAGATGAAATTGAGTCTTGGGAATTCATGTATTCCCTTTTAATTTATTTTCATCTAAGCAAAATACTTGATGAACAGTTACCATACAATTATGCTGCTGGCTTGTTTCATTTTTGTACCTCTTTATTATCTTGGCTCTGCTTGTCCTGAAAAAGATCTCTATGAATGAAGAGGTAAATTCACCCATCAAAACAATGATTCAGGAAGAATATGGTGATTAGTGATTAGATAACAATATATGCTTATTTGGGATTTGGTTGTAGAACTGGATCTGCTAAAAATGAATTTATGTTACAATGAAGATTTAGAGAACTACTTCAATTCTTGCTGAACTTGGTAAAATAGCTTTTATGTATTGAAGCAGAAAACATACCTTGAATTACCAGCCAAAGTATTCTTCTGGAACAAAATTGAAAAATCATCTACTTCAATTCTTTAGAATTTTTACTTGGATTATTTGATGAAAATGAAATACATGTTTGAAGAATTTTCAGATATTTGGTAACTAAGTTCATATGCAAGTAAAAATGAAACGTTATTTTCTTTATTTTCAACATTGAAAATATATTTACAGTTTTGTTCCTCTTTCTTCTGTCATCTATCAAGCAACTTCATTATTCCATCCTCTCAGAACTTTTCATCTTTCTCAGCAAAGGACTGCTTGAAGTGCCTTTTGCAGTCTCTCAGAGAATTGAATTTTTTCTTCCTAAAGAGAATTCTGTAAATATAAAATAAGTGGTTATCCAATGATATGGTGAAGTTGTGAAAACTTCCCAGCCAAGCTATGACAATTTTTGCCTGGTCACCAAGGAATCCTGCGGTCTAGTGTTATCCTGATGGAATTATTATATTCATTCTTAATCTTGCCCACTTGACCGTGGAGCATCATTCAGATGTCTGTTGCACCATTCACATTTGAGTCATTTTAACTTTCTTGATATCAAAGGCATTATGTGCTGAAAATGTTCCCTTTTTTTTCTTCTATCTTCAAACATACTGATACAATAGCTGTCACAGTAAAATCAAATTATTTTAAAATTTCGTCAAGACTTAATGCTCCTTATGCCATCTAATGACCAACACAAAAACTTTTTGGCCAACTGAATATTTGTAAAGGAACTTGAATCAAGCAGTAGAAAAAGATAATGTTCAAAGTCATTTTATAGCAGAAATTACCTATGCAAAAAATCCTGTCTAAGACTTGGATTCTTGTTCCAACCCTTTACAAAAAAAACGTACAAATTGCTATTAAAATGCTACAAAATAGATTACTATATAAAATTTAATTCTTCTATGTAATGATAGATGTGATTTGAAGTGTACCATAGATGATTGTAGAAGCAATTCAAAACATTTGAAATTCAACCTACTTTTAGTAAATAAGGACCTGAGCTGTTTTGAAGATAAACCCTCTCACATGCAAGCTATTGCCTGAGTTGTTAAAAATAATAATGATATAATTTGTGTCCTCCTGTTTGTCTTTCAGTTGCTGATCTTTGCCATAAATTTACTCAATACTTAATGGATACCAGACAAGTGAGTACAGTATATTTATTATTCAGATTTCATACCTTGCATCAAAGCCATGTTTTTTATATTATCTGAAGATCAATAATAGAATTTAGTATCTGTATTCTTAGAGCAAGCTGTGTGATGCCGCTGGCTATTTTGTTTTTTATTGCACCCAACTTGGAGCTAAATGTCATGATTTTTTGTAATTAGCTACTGCATTTTGTTGCCTGTGATCCACCTTGCACCAAATGTTTCCTCAGGCCCTATGTTGGGTATTGTTGTCATTGATGAAATACTCCAGTGATGTAGAAGCATCTGGCAGTGGAATACCTGTTACATTGGGAGTAAGAAAGTGAATGAAGTAGAATAGAAATCTTTTTTTTAAAAATTTTTAAAAAAAAGGTTCATAGATTCCAGGCAAATTAAATGCATAGAATAATACACTTGTTTCGAGGTCTAATAAATTAAACTTTGTGTTAAGTGTGGCTGTACTATCAGGATATTGGTCCCAGGTGTTGAGGAAAATGCGACTCACTGTGGCCCAGAGGCTCAGAGCAACGGCATAGGTTGACTAACTGACCGACTCCGACTCTAAGCTATATAATTCAATGAAAAATAAACCCAGCATACCTTTTTAATATTTGGGTAAAAAGTTTTCTCAGGTACCAATTTTCGTTTATATCATAGTTAACCCGGGTTCCAGGCCCATAGGTGACTATAGCTGGATAACAATCCAATTTCTATTCCCAGGCGGTTTTGGGCCCCAGTAGGGTGCCTCAGCTAAGACCTGGAATGACCAGATACTGATCCTGATGACAGCCACCTGGACAACAATAGAAATTTTCTTTGAGTTTTTTGGATTAAAAAAATTTGATATCAAGCCTACACTTTCAAACCGATTATTATTTTTCTGTGACAATATGTGTAAAATTTGGACACCTGTGATGTCATAGTAACAAAAACCTTGTTTTGACTATTCAAATTGTTGGCAAAATCTTATGTGCTTTTCTTTACACCACTATTCTTTTATTTGTGTAACATTTCTCATTGGCACATGTAGGTGACCAAGTAAATATAGCAGATTAAAGGGTGGAATATGATAAATTTGTCTTAGAAAATGTCTTCTATCCTCTGTGTTGGAGCTCAATCCCAGGTATGATGCACAATAATTTTGCATCATTACAAATTCTGGCGAATCAATTTGGAAATCCATGAATTACTATATTTGATGGCATATAAGACCTTCTTTCCTCACCCCTGAATTCCTTAAATGATAATGGTAACCTTTGTTATTCAGTTCCATATTGACCAGAACTTGAATTAAAGAACTGGGTAATAAGTCATGAGAATTCAGGAAAAAACATTTTTTTCTTAATATTCTCTTTAGAAATAAGGGAAGTCTTTTATACTATAAAATATAGTACTAATTCAATTCAGTTGGTACTGTTCTTATTAGACCATAATCTTCACAAATATATTTATTCATTATTTTTTATCTCTTTCATTTTTGAATTTTTTGAAGAGAATAATTCAATTCGGTGATAGGCATTTACTGTTTCAGCTATACACTCTATAAACCTTTAAACTTTCGGAACCATTTTCAGGTTTTTTATGTAATTGTAATGTTTTAAAAATAAACCTTATCACAGATAAACTGCTGCATAACCTGAGAAATTAGTTTCATAATGATTTGAAAAAAAAAATTTTCAAGTTGAAAGGTTCAATTTACTTCTATTGTTCATAGAAAGTTGATTTTCTTATGAATCAAACACAGCAGTGTTTTCTTACTAGTGGAACATTACACAATCATAACTGATATTATCAGGTATTATTTGTGACCATACTCAATAGCATTGAAACTCTGTTGTTAAAAGTGTTCGTATATTACTGTCCAAAAATGAGTACATCCCATACAAGGAAAATTATGAAAAGGTGTGTACTCATTCATTGGCAACACTGTATTTTCTGTATTTTTCTCTGTTATTTCTTTTACTTATATTTGTTTTCTTTTTATCCTGTAGCCTGCCCAAGCCATGCGGGGAATCCCTATTCTTATCAAAGCCATCAACAAAATCCAACTGTTTCCTTCTCAGTTGACTTCCATTCATAGTGATCTCTGTAAGGTAAGATTTCACTTGTGCTTTTGTCAGCATATTAGGCAAGTTTTAAAAAAAATGTCCTTTTGCCAAGTCAGTAAAGATATTTGATATCATGTAAAAACTAACTTATTAGATCTTTAATAACAGATCATACTGTTACTGTTATCTTTATTTTAGTGAAGACCAAGTGAATTTTTAAGGTATGATATCAATTTCAATAAACTTTGTATGAAATTGTGCACCAAATTATTAAATTTTGTATTAAAATGTAGTTAAAAAAAAATTTTGTTTTGTCAGGGATTTTTTTTTCATGTATATCCAGACTCCCGAATTGAAAAAACCAAACAATCTTGCCAGGGGATCCTTTGTCTCTTACCCATATTACACTCTGAACTCCACTGTTACAAGAGTTCTAATTTACAAAATAAATCATCGCAAATTACATGGGTACCTGTAAATATAGTTGTAGTTCGATCCAACTTCAATATTTCATTATTAACCTCAATTCACTGCCTGAAAGTTGTCATCTTCATTTGCATAATCAAAAACAAGTATCTATCTATGTAATGAACAAAATGATTTTTTTCTTTTGTTCCTCTGTCCATAACAATGAACTCTTCCATTTGAAAGTAACAATTTTACTGATAAAAATATCTCCTACCCACCATTTGAAATGGTGGACTCTTCTACTCGAACAAGTTCTACCATTTTTTTTCCCCCCCAATAAAACCTCAGATGTGATTTGATAAGACATGAAAATTTATTCACACACCGTTAACTGTTTTGAAGTAGTGAACTATCAAGTCTGAATGTGAGTAGGAGAAATTGCTTGAACTCCTCAGAAAACCATACTAGATTTTATTCTCTGTAATTTTGAGAATTTTAAATACTTCAATCATACTCAACTAGGTTTCTGCATATTTTTTAAAATCAAAAATTATTGAATGGACACTGGATGGAATGGAACAAGCTTGTAGTCCAAAGATTCTAAAATGTGTAAAGGTGTTTTAGTTGAGATAACCCATTTTGTATTTTGTATGTGAGAGATATATATATATATATATATATATATATATATATATATATACACACACACACATATTTTCATAAACTACATGCTTTAGTATTATTCATCAAAATCAATGCTAAGAGTGTTACCTTTCATTTGACAGTTGTGCTTGCAATCAAAAAATCTCCTGCCAGCTTTGCAGTTCTTGAATGTAGATTTTGTGGACATAGGAAATGAGGTGAGTGCTTTTATTCTTTTGATTTGACTCTTCTAGTCATTGTTCAGCTAGCTTTCCAGTTACTACAGATTTACTTATTTGAATAATTAAGTTTTTCCACTCTGAAGTTTAGATCTATGCTAAATTAGATAACCAATTTTGTGTCCAGATTTTAAGCAGGTCTGGTTAGTTTCTCAATATAAACTGTTGATTAATTTCTTTAAGCTGCATACTATATATAAATGTTGATTTGTTGTGTGATTCCTGAGTTTTATGTAAGACTGTTGAACTGATGTTTGGTGAATTGAAATGATATTAATTTTTTAAATGAGCGTGAATGCTGTCTAACCCAAAGTAAAGGACGAATTTGGCATAAATTTGCTTTGTAAATTGAACCCCTACCATAAACTCATGATGGGGTGGGTCGAAAAACCTACTCTGGGGTCCCATTAGTAACCATATTGGTGGCCATAACTGTGGCTGTTCTTGAGTTATGCTATGATTGACATTTAATGAATTGTAGTAAAATGAAAAGAAACAATGTTGACTGCATTAATCATTTTATATTTTTCAATGACTAGTACTTTGTTTTTATTTTTTTTTTTTTTTTTTATTCAAGATGATTTTGTCTCACATTAGTATTCAACAAAAATCAATAATAAAATAAACCACAAAATTATTGAAGTAGAGAAGACAAGACCTTTTTTAACCTGAAAATAATTGCAGCACCAACACCAAATATTGGTTGGAAGGACTAATCAATTATCCATTAGTATATAAATGTGAAAAATGTCTCTAAAATTAACTTTTCAAAATGAAAAAATAAAAATTTTTAGGTTATTTACAACCTGATGTGATCTCAATTGATTTATGCATAAAAACTGATTTTCAAATAACATTAATATTTCATATTCAATACTAATGTATTATGATTTTTTTTCTTTTGAAGGGAGGTCACTATGATGCCAAAGATTTCTTGCTTTATTATTATTATGGTGGAATGATTTACACAGCGCTCAAAAATTATGACAGAGCTCTCTATTTCTTTGAAGTGGTAAGTTCATTTATTTATTGGGCTTTTTACATTTTCATATAATTGGAATGATGTTATTTTGTTTGAATTCATATTAGTTTGCACTTTTGCATTTAAAAAAAATCTTTTTGTTAAAAATGAGAATTGTTTATCAATTTATATAAAAACATAGCAATTGCATTGAAAACTAATTTATTTCTCTTTCCGTATCCATTGACTGATTTTGACAAAAATTTATATTATGAATTTCTTGAAAAATTTTGAAAATATTTTTTCTAAATGAAAAGGAACCAGCTAAATTTGAATTTCAAACCAATTGAGGGCAAAACTGAGCTTTGTCAGGGGTTTGATTTAAGTTTTATTTCACCTTGATTTGTGAAATTGCTCAGATTTCCTCAGCAGTAATATTTTCTTCATTTTAGTTCAACTTTGAAAACAGCTTGGTAATCTTGTAGCAGAGCGTATACAGTGAACACTTGTTAATATGGACTAATTAAGGGGAGTGGGGGGGGGTCTGTTTTAGTTTATTGTCTGAGTTGATGGGTAGGTAAGGGTTAATACAGTATACGTATGATATTGGAAAGTATAAACACTAGCAACTCTGGACTATTTTCATGCTCCTTGAAAAAATTGTAATAATTCAGTATTTTCTTTAAAGGTTTATTTTGGTTATAACTGCAAGATAATACCGTAAAGTTTGGTGAAAAATAAAAAAAAAAATTGAAAAAAGATACTTTTGTGTACTCTGAGGATTTCTGGGCAGATTATGGCTGTGTTCATGTTTTTGACTAAAATTTCATCAATCCAGCCATAATTGATGGATCTGTCACCATAAAAAATGATTTTCCCCATCTCTCTTTCTAAGTAGATTTAAGTTACAGATGTTCTCATTGACGCACTTTCCTTTTTGCCAAAGGTCTGTGAGAGTTGCTAATATACTCTACACTGAACATGATACATCAGCATATATTTTATAGAATTATTCAACACCTGATGAGGTTGATCAGTTCAGATAATTAGTTGGAAAATCATGAACCATTATAAGTTTTCTTTTCTAATTGTTGAGTAATTGAAGTAGTAATTTTGAATAATGATGATCTTTCTGGTCACTCTCTTTACCCAGATTTTTTCAGTTTTATCTGATATCCAGCTGAAGTGTCCATTTCTACAAAGGTTCTCTGTTCAAACATACACTGATTCCTTAATCATATATACAATACTCTTTGATGAAATGAATGGTACATTGTTATTTTTGGATAAATGTATTTCAATTTGTTTTCTCAATGATTTTATAACCTTGGAAGTATGGAGAGATTTTTTGCATGTGCTGTATAATCATTTTTGTCCAAAGCGAAATAGTTACAAAATCTTGTTCATTTCAGTTAAATCTTACGTGTATCAAATCAAAACATTTATCCAAACTTGCATTTGCAATATATTTCTATAATGTAAAATATGTAAATTGGTGAAATTTGCAAACTTCTTTGTATAGCGCGAATGATATAAGGGAAACAACTCAATAGATTCTTTTCAAGTGAATAAAATGTATTTGTATTTTATAAGAAATTTCATTAATCTTTCTTATTCATAATTTTGGAAATATACTCGTAAAGAAAAAGAGCGAATTTATTTTAGTTGTTTTGTTTCATAGAAATCTCTTTAAGTAATTAAGCTCTTGATCTTGTGTTATTATTTGATGTTGCAGTTTTTTTTTTTTTCTTTCACTTTTTGATAATGTTTATATATTATTCATTCTTTCCTATTTGATTTTTCTCACAATATTTTGTAAATCCTTTTGGAATTACTTCATTGTTACATTATTGAGCCCTATGGAGACTATAAAATCATTCCAGTGGTTTTGCAGTCTGCTACTAAAGGAGTTCAATGTTTAACACCAGATCACTTAGATTATGGAATTATTAACTAGGATGTAATTACAACTGTAGATTAGGGGACTTTAGGGGTAGTTGAAATTACTGGATCAGACATTTTTTTTTCTCTAATGAGTGTTTGTTGCAGATCAGTACAATTATAGTTAGATTTTCATGAGATATGGAAGTAGACTGCGGTATAAAATGAAAGAAACTCCATAAAATAAGCCATAATGAGCCCAATCCTTCCTATATCAGTGCCCCAAATATTGGGTTTTTGATATCTGACAGTAAGCATGAATTATATTATTTACCTTCTCCAATTATTGCAAGATTCCTCTATATGAAATTTCAGATGGAAAAAAGGGTCTGTTGGACTAGGCTTGAAATGATTTCATCATATGGAGGATATAATTGTATTCGATTGAAATTTTTTTTCCATTTATTTCCCCATTTATCTAGCTTGAAAATAGTTTGTACTTTGATGGAATTAATTTTTCACACAGTTTACCAATCTGCATGTATTTCATCTGTTTTTGTTGTCTTTTTCTGCAAGAGCACTAGATTATATTTTTTACATTCTCTGTTTTGCAGGCAATAACCACACCCAGTATGGCTGTTAGTCATATTATGATGGAAGCATACAAGAAATATATATTGGTAGCTCTTATTCTTCATGGAAAAGTAAGAACATTTTTTAAAAAGATTTTGCGTAATGAATTGGAACTTGATTTTCTTCCATTTCTGTTCGTTACATCCAATATACATTATGAAAGAATAAAATCTATTGCTGTTTTATTTGAAATCTTTTGGTATGACTTGAATTTTTTTTCTTTCTGTAGATTCCAGCTCTTCCTAAATATACATCACAAGTTGTTGGAAAATATATTAAGGTAAGGATCTTTCATTTTGAATAACATTGCATTCTGTAGCTGACATTATTTTTTCTTTCTGATAAGATACTGATGGCTATCTTGGTGTGATAATGCTAATTTGTTTTGCTTTGTTTTTTCAGCCTTTATGCCAGCCATATTATGACTTAGCCACTTCATATTCAACAAATGATCCTAATGATCTTCGGATGAATGTAAATAAGCATTCTGAAGTATTTAATAAGGTAAAAAAGTAACTCCTTTTTATTATATTTATCAGTTTATTCATGCTATTCAAAAAAAAAAAAATGAGTATTTTGATTATTCTGCAATTTTACAGTACTTGAAAAAATATCAAAAACATTGTTGCTCTGCAATTTATGTTCAACTGGAAAAAAAACCCAGATTCTTTTTACGTATTTGGAAAGAAAAATAAATAGATTAAATAATGGAGACTATTGTATAATCAACATTTGATATTTTGCTCCCTTGACAAATGTTATCGACAAAAAATATTGCCCACTGTGTTGAGTATTATAAAAGTAGATTTTTTATATTTTGAATCTTCCTGTAGGATATATCAGTAATTCTCATTTTAAATATATATGAAGTTTATTGATATACTGAATTTATTCTAGTGGTTTTTCAGGCTTTTCAAAAAGCTAGCAAGCTATTTTCTTAAACTATTTTGTCTAGCCTTCTAAAAAAAAGATTTTGTAAGAAAAATTCCAATGTTGGATGATTTGTGGCATTTCTTTGTCCATTCAGACGCTAATGTACCTGAAAATCGTTTTTATATGTGCTTCATGATCCACTTCTTGTTTCTCTGTCCGTAATAATGGATTCTTCCACTTGGAGATGAGTTTTGTTGCTAAAAATATTTTGTACCACTATCTGAAACAATAGGAACTCTCATTGAAACCAATTTAGTTTTATCTTTTTATGGTAAAATAAAAGTAATCTCAATAAGAATTCAAATACAGGAACACCTTGACTAGTGCAGTTAATTGTTTTCAAAATTTTGGCACTATTCAAGGTTTTATTATTACTATTATTTAGTGTTTTTTTCTGCTTATACTTAGTTACATCAATTTGTACAGCAATACCTTTACTGTACCTCATTAAAAATCGCGCTATTCAAGGAAATCTTGTATATCTGAATTTTTTCATGGGAATTCGTAGTAAATAAAGTTTAGATGAAATTAGTCCAACAAGTAAATACACGATGCTTTAACTGATGTTTGTCAACTTGTAGGACAACAATATGGGCCTCGTGAAACAATGTATTATCTCCCTTTACAAGAAAAATATTCAAAGATTAACAAAGGTAAGCTCAACTTTTGCAATTTTTTCTTAAAAAAAAACTTAAATATTATCAAATATGATTTTAAACAAATTACTAATAGTGATTATATACTTTTCATACATTTTTCTTACATAAACGATTCCAATCATATGCATGTCTAATTGAATTTTTTGGTGCAACAGGTAAAAAAACAAAGTCGTATGCATTGTTCTTCTATTCAGATGTCTGAAATGTTCTTTCACTTATTATTTACCTGTCAAGACACATTAATTCTCTTATATCCTCAAATCAAGCAACTTCAATTAGATATCAAGTTTTCTATAAAAGCAAAATAGCTTATAGTTTTGCATGTTTGGATATTATTGATAAAGGTCACCTGGAAATATAGCTGTGTGGTAAAAAAAAAACCCCCCAAAAAACACCTTGTAGCTAGTGATAAGTTTTGATTAGTTACCCTAATTTTTTGTAATAAATTGAATTATTATGCTTCTGTGTGTGTGTATATATATATATATATATATATATATATATATATATATAAATATATATATTGTTTATTTATGTGTATGTGAATATACAACCCCCCCTCCCCCCATAAGCTTCATTTTAATTCACTTTGTTTGCTTGGACAGTGTAATGGTTAGCGTGTCTGCCTTAAATGCAGAAGGTTCCTGGTTCGATTCCCGGTTATAAGCTGAGAGTATAGAAAACTTATCATTAGGACTCATTTCTCTTTGCACTCAGCTGCTAATTAAGTATACTAAGCTGTATGATTAGGGTTGAGGTATCCCTTTGGTCGACTGGCATCCTGTTAAGGGGGTGGTTATATGAACTGATAAGAATAAAGACCTAATCTTGACCAGACTTGAAACTTGCAAAGATCACTCAGCTGAAGCATTGAATGGAAACCAGGACTTCATCATCAGCCATTTATACTCTGATAGGAGTTGTCTCTTGAGAGATGGACATTGCTTACCCTTGCTGATTTAACCTAACTTAATGGTAAGCACCATCATTTTTGAAGGTAATTAATATTTGGAGAAAGTAGCAAGTTGAAAAAAAAAAAAACTGTAGGAGATGCGCGCACACACTCACGCACACAACCATTGGTTTCAAAATACCACCATGGTGGTCGAAAGAGACCACCCCCAACAGTAAAAGTGGTCAGAAAAGAAATTCCAATGAAAGCTGTTACAGCCTTTGGACAAGTGAAAACAATGCACATTAACTCAATGGGAAAATGTTAAGCCAAGAACTTGTATGTAATAAAACATTCATTTCCTGAAAAAGACAGTTCATAGGAAATCAAAATTGATTAGTTTTTAGATTGAGGCAGTTTATAACTTACTTGCTAAACTTGTAAAATTCTAATGTTATTTGCTGCAGCTGTTGGATTCATGTTTTGTTGGGAAGTAGGTACTTCAATGCATATCTTCATTGTTTGTAAAATTTTGTTAAGAGCTTGAACATAGAAATATGATCAAGTTCTGAAAGTCTTTGATGCTCTTAGAAAGTATTGTGAAGAAGCTATTAAAAAAAGTTGAATTTTTCTAAAGAAATTCACAAAATATCTCTTTGGCTGAAACATTGTTTGATGACCCTGCGGATAGGTGAGTCATATCAAGTGCTGCATTAGTCAATTTAGATAACCAGTGATAGGTATTGAAAAAATAGTGCAGATTATGTAGCTAATAGATAATTTCAAAGATAATATCCAGTGGGCCTATAAGCTGATGTTGAAAAAATAATGAAATATCTAAGTGAAGGGAACAATTGGTTGCTTAGTGTAAAGTGTCACTTTTTTTTTTCATCAGAATATTTTAATAATAATAAAAGTAATTTAACCAAAAATTATTTTCAACTTACATATAGTAATTTCAAGGAAATAAAAAAAATATGACGTAAAAAGTAATATTGGCTCCCATCCTTTTTACTTGTTACCACGCCCCTTTTGGCAACAATGACTGTCTTCGTTTATTAAGTTACTTTGGACATCCTATTAAAACACTCTGATGATGAAAATTTGGTAGTTTTCCATTTACTTTTGAAGATATTGTACAGGTTTTACAAAACTTCAAGGGTGCCAATAATCCTATATTTCCTGTCAGATTTGATGTCATATTTACATAGCTACTTCCGCCTTGAAATATCTGATGTACTTAGGAATGGAAAAGACAAAAGGAATTATGTTATAAAATTCTAAAATGGGAAGAAACTGAATCTGGTTAGTTATACAATCATATTCTAAGCTGCATGCTTGAAAATCAACTGACGGTCTGGCATTTTTAGATACTGCTGGGCTGAGTGATTATAATGTTCCACTTCTGAAACCATGCCTGACTTTAGGGTCATCACTTGATGAAAATACAGTCGGGGACAATAGTGCAAATGCATTTCAACAGTGCTTTTGAAATCTTGAATGAAGCAGCTGGATATGTCTTATCTATAATGTATACAAGTGACAAAAAAATCTTCGATATTTGCTCTGTATTTATCAATGCAAAAATGTTTCATTGATTTACTTAAATCCTATACCTGAAGATACTGTCTTTGCTGGTGTTAAGTTTGTTCACTTGGAATTCTTTTATATTTGGTTGCAATTTCATAGTCCCCAGACATTTCCCTACATTCCTAATATTTTTTCATCTAATAATTTTCTTCACTTTGCTGTATAAATGATAAATTTCGATTTTCTTTGACAGACCTTCTTGACGTTATCCCTAGCAGATATGGCTGGTCGAGTGCAATTACCTAGTCCTTCTGAAGCTGAAAAATATGTTTTGCGTATGGTATGTATTTCTTTGAATTTTCTAAAACTTGAAAAATAAATACAGATATGATTTTATATGTGTATGTTGTAGATTTAAATCCTTGTTGCAACAACCAATTGTGACTTACCCTCCATCATACACAGCCTCCAAATATACTATGCCATTGTGGGACCAACACTGATGCAGATGTCAGATGGTGTTCGGGTGAACTAGACCAATGTAGAACCTTGTCTCCCCCCATGTTGTCAAGCACATCTTGGTTCATATGACTGAATCTCCTGCTTTGCTTTTGGTCATATCTGTAGTCCAGGGAGATTGATGATTTGGGGAGTAATTGTTCACTGTGCATGGAGGTATTTTAGAAGCTGTCTGCTTCAAATTTTATGGACTGGGATTTTGAAGTGTTGGTGGGGGGGGGGGTTCTAATTGCTAGAAAGGTAAACCTAGAATTGTGGAAAGAGCGGAAAATAATCTGTGGAAAGAATTCACAATTGTTGCAAGTTAGTAAGGTATGAGTTGTGCTGAGTGTTTTATCATTAAAACTGAATCATTAAATGTAATGAAAATATTGTTTTTAGGTAGAGATTTATTTCTCAAGAGAGATAGTCAAGTTAATTAACATCTGGCAAAGAGATTGTAAAATTTCTTCTGTTATTATAGTATAAGTCTATGATGATATGAATTCAATTCCACCTTTCTTTCCTTGCTCTCTAAGTTGAAAATTTTGATATAAAAGTTGTTTAATGCTTGTTTTTTGGCTTGTAAATATGACCTTTTTATTTGCTTATTTACTATATATACTCTAAATGTGTGTATTAAAAACATTTACTAACTTAGTTATTTACAAATACATTCCCCCGTAACCTGAAAACATTTTAAAACTATCAAAAATGAATTCACTCACACCAAACACTAATGACAAGACTCAGATATTGGTATTCAAATCCTGTGGAAAAACTAATCCTTTTGTAATGTAGGTAATAAATCACTATTTTGATATGTATATCCTGCTGTTGCAAAGTTGCCTACCTAGACTGTATCGGCTGCCACATTCAAGTCGTTGAACAAATTTCTTTGAGAAATTGAAAAACAAAGCTTAAACTGGTCTCTTAACAGCACAAACTAAGTTAACTACAATATTATAGATATCCTTAGATTGGTAATTAGCTTCAGCTGTATAGATATATACACATATATAATTTTAAATTAATAGAAAAAATTTTAATCTTTCATTTCCATTTGTTTAAAAATGTAAATGTATTTTTTAAATACTGTCTGAATTTGTTTACATGACATAGTGTCTGTACTTTTTTGCAATTAGATCTCATAAGTATTTTGTGAAAGTTATCAGTTAACTTTCTCTTGTGAATCTCTCCACACTATTCTAATTATTGTGAAAATAAGAGTAAATCTAAGCTTGTCTTATGGCATGAGAAAAGTGAAAGCTTCAGTTTGTTTGAAAGCATTTGTCATTACATTCAGCTATTTCCGATGAAGACCACCTTTCTTGTGTGTCTTCTTGGTAGGAAAACTTTGTGTCCTTTCTATTATTCCATACTCTAAGGGGCTCTCCTGTCTGGGTCATTCTCTGAAGTCAGTGCAGCAGATGGTTATAGAAACATCTGCCTCCTCTGTCCAATCTAGGCAATCAATCTAATTTTAATTTATCATGCACTTCACTCCATCTGTGTATTTAGATTAAATTTTAACAAATTTTCACTTTTGATACAATCATTTTCAGAGATTTGTTTTATTTTTTTTTCCCCCACTGTCTAAAACTGATGGAATAATTTGATGATTAAAAAGAAAATATACTTTCAAATTACAAATAATGAAAGTAAAGTTGTATTAGCTCCTTTTGGGAAGAGTTTTTTATTTTTTTTCTGCTCCCAAATTTTTTTTGGTGTATTTTGTTGGATGAGAATTCAATTTTTGCTGATTTTCATTTCCATACCTATGATATATACATATATTCATACACACACACAAACATAGTGGTAGCTCACCTAACAAGAACAATCCATTCTTCAAAATGTTTAGTTTATTTAGTGAATAATCAAACCTATGGTATTTCAGTAATTTGTTCCAAATAAAAATATTGTACCTCTAAAACCTTAATAAAAACCTTGTAAATAATTTTGTTAAACCCTTGCTATAACAAATTAACTGGCAGGAGGGGCTTGTGGTTGAAGTCAAAAGTTAGTTATACTCGATTATTACATAAATTTGGTAGTTCACCTGATCCAGAGAACATTGTTCAGTAAATTTAAAGGCAGTTTGGTTGCCCCATGTTATAATTTTGACCTTACCTTCCATCTTTATATGAATAATAAGAAAGTTAGTGGCGCTATCCTAGTTTCATTGTCCAGACTTTCAGATCTGAGTGTAGAGTCTGTTCTCATCTCAACAAAACATTACCTTCCTATCTTCAATTTTAAACCTTATCATAGTTATATGTATTAAAAATTCATTTAAATTTAATTCAAATTGAAATAAAATTCACCAACAAAACAATTAAAATACAAACATTACTTTTTGTGTCTCTTCAGTCACTTATTTCCCAATATCTGTCAATGCAATTTATATAATTTCTATCAGTGTTTTTTCCCCTGTGTGTGTATATACATATACATATATATATATATATATATATAATCTCAAATTGGACAATTAAAATTCTTATGTGTTAGCATCCCAGAAAAATTTCTCTTGAAAAATACCCAGCATAACTGATCAATCTGTTTAAAAGAAAAAACTAGACAAATTATACTAGTTCTCAAACTTGAGAAAGTCTACTTCTAACATTAATATTTTTGTCATGTTGGGTATTGGCCTGATTAAGTTGAAACAACTTATTGTAATACATAATATACATTTTGTCATTGGAGAAATATTATATTTCAGATTGAAGATGGTGAAATATTTGCTACAATCAACCAGAAAGATGGAATGGTTGAATTCCACGACAACCCTGAGAAATATAATAGTGCACATATGTTACTCCAGCTCAACACTGAAGTAAGTTTCTTGCAACATTGTTATTATAGAAAAACAGATTTTACCAAATAATCTTATATGCCCATCCCGTTATAGTGCGGTTTGTGATATTAAGTGGGTGGGTTGTGAATCTCAAAGTTTTTGCTTATGTTATTGACTACTCACCCTGTGAATAAAAACAGAATTTCATCAAAAGACTTACTTAATGAGATTAAAATATTAAATCTTTTTAATTTGCAACCAATTATCATATTACATGGTATATTACACAATTTCTTAGATTTTCTGATGAAAACAATACCGATTACTAGATTTGCTCTTGTAATTGACTTCTTTCATAAATAGCACTCCATGACAAAAGAGTTCCAATTAACTGTGGTGATTATTTGACTCTAACAGTTTTGTTTTGGAAAATGATATGAAAGAGGGTTGTTTCTTGACATCTATTTTAATTTCAACAAGTCTCTATGAAAAAAACACCCGAAACATGTTAATTTTATCGTAAAAGGAATTTTTTAGCAGAGAAATGAGCTGATTTCGATAAGATTTTCAGTAACTATTCATTCATGAATTAAATTCATCCTTTATCTCCATTTCATAAGATTGGTGAGACAAGGGCCAGGATATCTGGTAGTATGAAGAAAATGTCCATAATTCTTGTTTGTATATAATTGTTTTTATTGATATGTTGTTTATCTCATCAATTTATTGTTTTAGTTCTTTCAAGTTGTCAAAATATTAGAAATATGTCTTATATATTCATTGTGAATAAGTGTCTGTCAACAATTGAAAAACAGTAATAAATTATGACCCAAATATAGTGAAAAAAAACGGCCAATGATTTTAAGAACAAATGAAAATAACATGATGTGTAACAAATGTAAGAAAATAACACTAAACATAAGTACGAATGTGTGCACCATTATTATTTATGGATTTAGAAATGTCTTGACTCTTGCGCTTTTTCATTAAAAACATTTTGATTCTTTATTGATTTTGCTGTTTGTCTTCAGATGCAAAAATGTATTGCGCTTGATGAAAAGTTGCAAGAAATGGATCGAGATATAACAGTAAATTCCCAATATGTCCAAAAGGTAGGATTTTTTTTCTCTTCATCTCAAGAGTTCTATCAATCAAAATGTTTCAAGAATATATTTGATTTTTTTACAGTTATGAAACTTGGATTGAAAATCCAAAAAGGTTTATCTATTCTTTTTTTAAAAAAAATTTTTTTTTCTATTGTTATCCACACCCCAGAAGGAAAATGTATTGTTTGATAGTAGTTTTTGACTGTATGTGGGACCGATAAGTTGGTACCACACAATGGTTAGTATCAAGAACTGATTAGTACATTTGTCTATCATACTATTGTTACTGAATTTCTCCCTCATCGATTGTTTGTCAAATATATCAGTGTGTCAAAATTGGTCTAGTTTAATATTCAATGATAGCTATTAATCATTGGAAGAAAAAAAAATGGTGGGATATTTTGTATGATTTTTGTTTAGATTTGATTTGACTGGTAGACAATTTTAGAAAAAAAAAAATCTTTATAAAATTTATGTACTATTGTGCAGTATTTAAAATATATATTGTGGAAATTATTTTTCTATTGATATCTTTTTTCTCAATAATTTATATATAGTATGATATGTAAATAAGTTTAAGAATAACTTGGATAAATTCAGATTATCTGGGTTAGAAAATAAATTAATGGAGCAATTTGGAGTTATCAGCTGAAATATATAGAAGAATTTGGGAGACAAAATAAAATGTGCCTGGCAAATGTTTATGTAGATGAGCGTGTAGATTTTGTATAAAATTCCATACATTTTTGTCATTTGAATTAATGTGTATTTTAATATGTATGTGAAGATGCCCATAGAAGCATTTTTATCTAATAGATGATAAAATAAATGTAATTTCTTTTTTCTTTTATTTCTTATTTTAATATTTTCTTTGTCTTTACCTGTTTCATGAATTGCTTTCATCTTCCCTTTTCAGTGCACCGGTTTACATGAAGAGGAAATTCCTGGTTCGTCCAATATCAAAGGACAAGGCTACTAGGAAAAATGCTGACAATTCCCATCTCTTTTCCCTCTCCCTTCCTCCTCCTCCTCGTTCTGTCTCGAGAAGACAGGCATTTTTTAAAGTTTTTTTTTTCTTTCTGCATTGGACATTATTGTTTACTCAAACTGTTAATAAAGCAGCCATTTGTGTTCAAGAACAATAAAATGCTTTTTGTTTTTATGAATCTTGGCTTTGTTTTCATATTATACTATTTGATTTTGCTTGTTGAAATTGTGTCCGTTGAAGACCTCAAAGTATCTCATGAAACAATGTTTGTTGATATGCTGAAGTATGAAACAAAATTATTTGTTTTAATAAATAAAATCTCATAGGAAATATTTCTATTAAGCTGAAAGTTGTTTATTCATTTATTAGACAAAAATGCTTCTACAGGTATCTCCATGTACTATTTCCATTGTAAATATTTTTTCTGCATTGAAATACGCCTCAATTCGAGGGATAAAAATGTGCTTGTATCTTGATGAAAAAAAATTACAAGCTTATCAGGATAGAAAAACATTTTCCAGGCACATTTTATTTCCTTGATCACAAATTTCATTATTAATACAATTCAAAAGTAAAGTTATTTAATAATCCAAATATTATGCTTGAACTTGTCATACATTGAAATAGGATAAAACAATGAAATATTTTCCAGACACTATTTAAATGGAGGAAAAAATGTTTATATTAGTGTGTAACCAATTACAAGTAAATCAAGTTTGGTGATCGTACAAGAACTGTATTTCAAAGTTAGGCAATGTCTTCCCTGGCCAGTAAACAGATAGATGACTCTGAAAATACCAGATACCCTAACCAGCTGGGTGGGGGTGATCCCCTTGCGGCCATGCTGCTTTCTAAATGTATTGAGCACTTGTCAAGAGGTGGGTGGGGGGTGCAACACCACCTCTATACGAAGTATCCAGGGACAAGTCAAGAAAGCCGTTCAGATGACCAGTTGAGTAGATACCATCAAGCAATGGTTAGCCCACTTCTCATAATATTACCAGTGAATTTCTTCCTTATCTGGTTCTCCATGAATATCTGTGTGTGCCAAAATTGGCTTAGCTCAATACCCAATTAAACTTACTGGAAAGAAAAAAAAAAGGAAGGGATATTTTGTTGATACTTGGATTTGGCTGGAGAATGATTTGAAGAAAAAAAATATTTTTCCTCCATTTTTACTACTTTAAATCATTATTTTATAAAATTTGTTATTTTGTTTGTATTTGTGCAGAATTTGAATTGATTTGTGGCATAAATAATAGACAAGTCCACTGGAAGTTTTTGATTGATATATATAGGATACAAATTGATAATTGTTTTGATAATACAGATGATTCACTTCTAAATAAGGGCTTACGTTTATGTATAATTGTTTTTGAATTATTGTCATCATCTTGGTTCATCTTCTGTTGACAACGTTCCTCTTTGGTGTAGAGATTTTTTTTTTATCTTAGGAAAAAAAATAGGTTACTTCCCTGAAACTGGTAAGAATCCCAAGAGCTGACTTTTTGACCCCCCCCCAAAAAAAACAACACAGGAGTTAACTCTCTTACTTGTGTTCCCCCCATAAAAAGAAAAGAGGTAACTGCCATTTTTCCATTCCAATATGGCCGACTTTACAGTCAGCAGTTTTTATGGAGGTCAGATTAACCCCTTAAAAAGAAGCCCATATGACACCAGCTTTGTATATGGACGTGATTATAACATCAAAAACAGTCAACAACATTGTTTTGAGCTAGGAATCATTTCAACCCATAATTGGACAGCAAAATGGGGATATTCTGCCTTCATGCTTAGATGGTGTCACCATGGCATTCTGAAATACCTCCAGTTTATTAGACCTATTAAAAGAGTGCCATTGCTTACAATGGCCGATACGTTGTATTAAGAAGTTGAACCATGATGATGACAATGACAATCTGTTTTCAGCTAGTTTCTATTACCATATATTTAGGGGAATAAGTTGACCTTGAGTCACATTCTGAATTCTGTGGTTTAAGCTCATAGTTTAGTCACTGTTTTTGTAAATTCTAAATCTAAAACTTTCAAAACAATATCCAGCTAAGTTTGAAATGTTACTAAGTTAAAAACGAGTCAAAATCGATAATAAAAAAACATTGCTTTGTTCGCATTCATTTTTTTTGTCTTTCTAAATATTGTCTTCAAGTAGAGCAATATCAGAATATTAACTGGTTCATTCCTAATTGCATACTTTCACTGTCATAATTTGTGGTTAATTTTGGAAGATTACTTGAATGAATTATTCATAATTAAAGTCTGTTCAGGGACATAAATCACAACTGATTTAATTTTTTCTTTTTTTCTATTTTTATCTTTCAAATCTAAAACTGCACGATCTCTCGGTACTTTTTTTCTTTTCCTGAAAGGAATAGGGAAATGGTTGATACACATATTTCGTTCACGTATAGTAATCTATCAATCTATCGTATGTATAAAGTAAAATTAGGCTTCAAAATTAGTACTACTGAAGTGTAGGATTATTTCAAACTATTGAAGTTACTCTCTTTCTCTCTGTTCTGTCTAGGTGCGTCTCTTTCTCTCTCTCTGTTTCTTTTATCCCCTGCCCCCTTTTTTTTCTGTTTTTTGTTCTCCCTGTGGGGTGTGACGTACTGGGTCTGACTTTTATGATCCTGCAATTAATTCTATATCCATTTCTTTGCTCATATAGCAATTGGAAGGGGGAAGAGATTTTTAATGCTCGTAATGCCTAAGGGTATGTAGACAAATTGAGGATAGAAACACGATGGAATTTTTATAACTAGGGGTTTGCAGTAATCCTAGAATACCAGAGTAATATAAATATTCACTAAGCTTAGCTTAATATGGTGTTAGGGAGATTGTTATGTGCTAATCTTTCAAGCAGAAAGAGACTTGAAAATCATTTTTGTACCTTTGCTAAAACACTAACCATTGACATATCATTAAGTCAGATAAAACTCAGGGTATTGTATCCAATCAGTGGCATATAGTGGTTATTGTTACAGAGTATACCACCGTGCTAAAGCTGCTACTATTTTCAATAATCACAAGAATTCTAATTATAAAAATCTAGTTGAGATTTGTCTGAAAATGTAATTCAAATTATTACGTCCCATTGTTCATGCAATGCAAACAACTTTTCAAAGATGGAATTCTCCGGTTTTAAACATTTGATGCAAATAATTTTGATAACAGAATTTTTTCTAATTGTTATAAAGAAAGTCAGTTCCAGTTTATGAATTTTCAACGTACTTATACATCAACCTTTTGAACACTAGAAGAAACACAATGTGTACACTTGAAATATTGTACAATTCACTCCTTATTTTTATCATTCTCTCCTTATCCAGGTATATTTCAGATGTCCCTAATAGGAATCTAAAATATGCCTCGTCAGTCACTGAAGGAGTTCAGGTAGGGCAGAAACATAAACGTGTTTGTGTAGCGAATCCTCATTCTATAATATCTCCAGCTCTAATCTAAACCAACTTGATATTTAAAGATGAATAAATCGAGCACTCTATGAAATAAACCCATCATACATCGAATTGCATTATATTATATTATATCCCTGATTTGTACACTATGTGTGTATATATATACGTTGGTGAGTCAATGATTTGCAGTCTAACGATGAAAAAGCAATATATTTTCAATATAATCTTTGTCAATACACTTAATCCGACGCTTCTCCATTAATCACTTACATCGGACATTGCACAATGGAAATTTGATCTGTCGGCCGTAACAACTGTAGTATCTCAGTCGGTATAGCAGCGCCGTTCATATTTTCCCAAGATAAGAAAGACGCAGATCGTCTGGAGCTTATCCTTTGTTTCCGATCTGCGCTGTTTACTCATTGTTGTAGACTGACGGTTTGAGGAAGTTGTGATAATATGCAACTAAAAAAAATTCAAGATGATTGAAAACGCCAGTTAAAAATCATTAAAGGTTGATGATGCTTTGTCTGTTTTTGAAAGTTGAGCTTGCTCTGCCAAAGGATAGTGATTCTTCGTTTGATTGCTTCTTCTTTTGTGAGTTTCATGGAGATTTGTTGTCCTAACGGTGAAACGGGAGAAAATTTCCATTTTGCTTTTGACCTCTAGAAGTGAAAAAATGTTCCCCGCTCGATTTTGACCCCTAATTGAAAAAAAATGTTCCCGCTGGATTTCGGATTTTTTGCGCTCTCTGCCCGTAAAACACACAGGATTACCTTGATAAGAAATATTGTTCTTATATATAGTTATCGGGGTCATCAGTTATCAGTATGATAGTTGGTAAATGTAGTTCTCGTTGAAGAATAGGCGCCCGCTGTATCTGTTGGCCCACGTGGACGTCAGTAGAAAAGTTGAAGAAGGAAGGAAGATGTATGGAGAACATGCACCAAGTACGAATGAGGATGCCGATATGAGACAGGGTAAAAAAGACACATGTATGTACGTAGATGAGCAAATGAAAGGTATATTTAGTTCATAAAATTTATGACGAATAGGAAATGTAAATGAAATACATGTAATGGAAACATTAATATGATCGATCGTATGAAGAGAAAAAAGAGGCCTGTTTACTTTATATTCCTGTACATAAAAATGAAATATGGAAAAGAATAAGTATTTAGGGGACACATGGCAAAGCAGGTCGAATGTTGTTTGGTTTATCTATTGAATGGAGCCTGATTAGTAGTGCCTATTATAATGAGTGGTATAGTTGACCAAGCTACATTATATAAAGGTAGTTAGTTCAGATCAGGAGCAAGAAGGAGCTAAAATGGGCGAAATAGCGCAGCGTTTGCGTTATCGCCAAAAATACTAGTTGCAGTATTTGCATTTAGTAGCTATGAAGTTCTTGTGAATTCTTACGTAGGGGAAGATAAGTGGCAAGATACATATATATATATATATATATATATATATATATATATATATAGTCACGGTCAAAGAATAGAAACTACGCCAGCCACGAGTTTAGGGCGAAAGAAAGGTAGAAGGTAACCATTTAAAAAGCAGGGGCCACAAAGGGGCAATTGATCACGTGTGTTCGAGGCTTCTATAAGATGTCATTGTAGGGAGTGACGTTTTAGATATCTAGCCAAAAGAAGGGTTTTGTATCAAATTTTTGACTGAAATATAGGGGTCACCACGCCTTGACTAATTAGTTCCGGCTGCGATGCCCCCTTTGGGAGGAGAAGGCGAACACAGTCACACATTTTCACAAGCGTAGGTATATAAGAAAAAGAACTAATATCAGCAAACGAAACTAAAACTAAAACAAATTAAAGCAGATTTATTCAAAATGCAGCATATTTAGTTATAGAAATGATGTTGACTTTCAACATTTACTCTACCGTCTTGAATATAAAGACTGAACGCTTGATAAGAAATCTCTGAGGAAATTTCTTTGTCCCGGAGAAGTTGATTAGATATTTCGCCGATATGACTTCTATCTTTGAAAGGCCTTACGAGACGGGATTTAGAGGGGATGGTAAAAAGGACAATTTCCTCGGGACTTTCTCTAGCCCCAATTCTTCTCTATACAAAAATATCATTATCAAGAAATCAGTTACTTTGACGAGAAATGAATTAATGATTACTGATTGGAATTCATTTCATTATAATGGCTCCAATTATTCTAAATGAATTAACAAAATTTGATTCTATTGTAATTGGATAATCTGTTTCGAAAATTAATTTGTCTTGCGTAGAAAATCTTGAAATTTTACCTGCATGCATTTATATATATATATATATATATATATAAGTATTCACTTCAGATATATAACTAATGTAATCTTACTATGTACGTATAACTTGTCATTTCCGATTACATGCAATTAATCGACTTTGATGTGTACATCTTGTGACTCGTCGTGCGTTTGAATTCCTGAGTGTGAGCGGCTCACCGAACCTGAAGCGCCCGGGGGGTCCAATGTCTAAATCTAGTCCTGCCTATAAGTACTTGCGTTGTACTGAAAATTGAACAATTTGATCTCGCTGCCTTGGTAACAGCCCTGTATATTTTCACAAAATAGCGATATATATGCCTACCGATAGTAAATAGGATTTAGACAGCACCTTGTATACATTATCCTGGTATTTAGAAATAGAGCTGCCCATGAATAAACGTCGTGTATGAACATATGAGGAACCTGGCAATATTTTTTACAAGTTCTGGCTGTTTCGACTTCGGCAGTAAATCTGATAGCGTTTTAAGATACTTCCTAGATGGTAATGAAGGCAGTGAAAGCAATAATTATCTTGGCAGTGGAAGCAATAATTATCTTGATATTTCGCCTATATGACGCCACTTACTGACATTGATGGTATGTAGGAATTTCAGGGGAAAAGCGATATTTTTTTACACACAAAAAAAGGAAATTTCTCGTTTGGGAGCAAAAAAGTAGATTGCGAGGAAGACAGTGAAAGCAATGATTGTTTGAGAGAAGCTGGCGTGATATCTTGAGATTATTTTTTTTAATGATCCTAAACCTTCTTCGGCTGTGAATCTGACAGTGTTTCCTGACATTCCATGATGGTGACGAAAGCAATGAAAGCAATGCTTGTCGAAGAGTGACTGACAAGATATTTCGCCGATAAGACGTCGCACATTAACAATCATGTAGGATTTTATAGGAACTTCAGGGGAACCTAACGACATTTTCCCCCCAAATTTAAAGGATTCTTGCTTGAGAGGAACAGTTTTGAATAAACATCCTAGTGCCGAGTGATTAAAAGTATGGTGCTTATCTATAGTTATAGTCGAAATTCGTAGATAGTAACGAATGCAATGAAAGCAATGAATGTTCTGAAGCGACCGATGAAACATCCAGCGAGAAATTTCTTTGTTCCGTGTCTCCTTAATCTGGTTGTGAATTGGATAGTAATTCTGAAGACAATTCGTAAATGGTGATGAAGGCAATGAGAGCCATAAATATCCCGAAGCAGCTGAGAGATATTTCGCCGATACACCGTCACACATTGGCATTAATAGTATATAAACACCTCAAAGGGAAAGAGGAAGAGTTTTCATTTAAGTCTTCAAAAGAATTCCCATCGGGCGGAAAACAAATATCATTCCAGTCCAAAAGTAATCAATACCTTTTCGATGAATACCGAACTTACTACAATTGTTAATTATTTTTTGATATCTCAAACACCCATCTCAAGGATCTTTTTGAGATTTGAGCTTTGTTGAGTGAACGAATGACATCATATGAATAAAAGAGATAAATTTAATGAGAGAACAGGTTTCTCATGATGTCGTTATATGTATTCGAATCCTTTACGTTCGAAATAGTGGATGAATTAAAAATGTAACTAAATAATGATGGTGATAAAATCAAGAACTATACTTCCAGTACTAAATACTGAACAATTTCAGTGAATTAAGGACATGAAAAGTGGTATGGAGCTTGATTCTCGTTGCCTGAGTTGAGTATGCTGCACTATTCAATGATATTCAAATTGAATAATAGAATGTATATCTTGTGAATTAATTGGCGTAGATTCAAGTGTCAGAAAGAGAAAACAAAATTATTTTAGCAGACTATATTTATGGTTTTTGACCTTCCATACCATCTACCTAGGACAGCGAATCTCCAAGAATTCATCAAAAGAAGAAGAAATCACACGAAGAATCACACTAGGTTGGCAAGCTTTCGGTAGAGCAAGCTCAACTTTCAAGAACCAGAAAATCCCACTTGTCTAAAAAAGAACGGTATACAACTAATGTATCCTACCGATTGTCACCTTTGGAGCTGAAACATGGAACCTGACCAAAAGATTGACCTTCAAACCGAGAACCATGCAGCGTGCACATGAGAGAATCAACCTCGCATGGAGAGATCGTGAGACAGCACAGTACATTAGAGAAAAGACAGGAGATCAAGACATCAAAGAAACTGTTTAAAAACTCAAATGTCAATGGGCTGGACATGTTGCAAGAATGTCAAACAACCGCTGGACATCACGACTCATAACGTGGAACCCTAGAGATCAGGTGCGAGGCAGTGGCTGACAGGAAGATGGTATGGCACACTAGATGAATTCAGAAGATACTGGCTCCGCGACGCCCATGATAGAGAATTCAGGCGAATCTTGGGAAAGGTCTAAGTCCAACGACAGACGCTAAAAATCTACTGACGATGATATTTAGGATGGTTGTGTATTAAATGACGAAGAAGAAGAAGAAGAAGAAGAAGAAGAAGAAGAAGAAGAAGAAGAAGAAGAAGAAGAAGAAGAAGAAGAAGAAGTGAACCGGTGCTAAGTTTGTTATGACATTACAAAGATACAATGTGTTGACACCTTCAAGTGATAAGATTGAATAAATAGTGAAATTTGCAATCAGGGTTGGCAGATGGTCGTCTCGGTGACCCTTTGAAGTATTTGAAAGAGCAAATTTTCGATTTCCATTGGAAACCTCCTCTTTTCTTATGACCTTTCTTCTCATCGTGTTATTTTCCTTTACTTGGCCTTTTCCTTCATTTCTTCTTTCTCATCTCCTTCTTGATCTTCTCACGTTTCTTTTTTTTCTACCCCTCTTCCTTTTCTTCACTATCTACGCCTCCGCTTTTCTTGATTCTCCTTTGTTTTCTCCTCTTTCTTGTCACCCGACTCCTCCATCTTGAAAAAAAAATAGCTGCATACATCACGAACGCATGTCTTACCGAAACCACATAGTCTACATCAGATTCAGGGTCGCATTTTCGGTCAAATAGAATAGACAGGTTTAACAATGTGAACGAACGTCTCGTGACTATTCCAAATATTTTTATTTTCAGAGGTCTCCGTAATTCAGCGATTTCCCTTGACCAACGAATTCTGACAATTTTTGTCTCCGAGTCGATCATATGCCAGTACCATTGAGAGACAAAAAATTCATTTCCCGCCTCAATTGGTCTCTGTGGCGACGTAGTTACTGTCCCTTAGACAATTGATATTGAACCACCACCACCACCACCATTACCAGCAGCAGCAGCCGTTAGGAGGCTTTTCCCATCTCCTTCCACGACGAGCCTGATAGAGCTAATCCCCGCCATGTTTTATCGTCTATCTTGTTTATCCATCGTGTTTCTAGTCTTATCCTACTATGTCCACTGACCAACGGACGCCATTCGATTAGCTTTTTGCTCCAATAGTTTCCAATAGTTGTCCATTTTTCTCGCTACGTGCCCTGTCCACCTCTACTTTTATTGTTTAATTGCTGATTAAAAAAAATCACACACTTGCATGTATAGCTAATTGTTAGAGTAAAAAGTTTCAAAGTTTAATCACTATTTTAGGATCGTTGAGCCTCCTTTATTGGAGTTCAAATCGGTAAAGAAATATTTTGATTCCGAAGCATAGAAAAAAGACTTTTCCCCCCAATTAGTTAGCTTTGTGTTTGTAAAATCTGTAATACTCCGTGGATTAAGTATCATAGATAGATTAACTGCTGTCAAGCAGTTGTTCCTAAGGATGATGTTGATGGAATTTTAGAAGAAAACCTGCCTTATTATCTTTTAGATTCCTTACATCAGTTTGGCATACTTTTCTGATGGTGGTTTAGAAATGTTTTTATTTCTTGCAGGCCAAGACGAATAAAAAAACGGAACAATGATCATACAAAGCTATTGAAACAGCTTGCGTAGTGTTTAAACATCACCGCAAAAATCAAACGACATAACCCCATGAAATTTTCCGAGTGTATCAATGTGACCACGAGGAAGATTTTTAGCGAATTCGATTTTGGTAATCAGCCCCACGCTCCCAGAAAAAAACACGTTTCTAGGGAGTGGTGTTCGATTTACAATGTGATTTAAAGCAAAAATGTGCATGCTTTTTCAGCTGTATCCCCTGGGTGCTGCTGAAAAACTGCTTAATCGCGAAGCGCAGTTTTCAAATGGTTCATAGAGTGGAGGGGAGAGTAAAAGGAAGATACTGATCCTCGTTAACACTGGATACTTTGGGAACGTTTACAGAAAAGGACTGAAAACAAGAGGAAGAGTGTCTGTTTATCCTTCTGTTCATCGGCGTGTATCAAAATTAAACGCTCTTCTGAGATCGCAAAAAAACCCTCTAAAATCCATAAATATCACTTTTTGAAAACAAATTACGTTAAACACTATCTGATTTCCATCTTCTTATCTATCTATCTTTTTAATTATTTTTTTCACACCATATCGATCTGTTCGAAAGAATGGGGGCCAGCTAGTAATTTACAATGCTTCATCTAAGAAAGTAAAAAACAAACAAACAAAAAAAACTATTTTACTACTAATACTAATTATGGATGAAAATTAAAATGGTGATGAATCAGACAGTCGGGGGAATAAAGGATGGCTGTCAATTTATATGCCCATGTTTGCTGCCGGAACGTCTCGTGGCCTAATCGGTGAGGCAGCTGTAACGTCAAGATAGCCTACCTGAGCAAAAAGGGATGCGAATTTGAGTCTCGCCTGTGGCTTATTCTTTATTTCCGATCTGTGTTGCTCACTAATGACTGTGGAATAACGACCCGAGAGATTCAATAAAAAGCAATTGAAATTGAGATGAAAGAAATACTAATCGAAGGATTGATGATGTCCAACCTTAGCCTAAGCATAGGCGTTGGACATGGAATCGCCATTCGAAGATTTTCAATCTTTAGACTCTTTTGGACAGTGGATTGTTCATGCCACTTGAAAGATACCTTGATGGGGATATCCATTTATTCATTTATTCATCTATCTTTCTATCTATCTATCTTGCAGTATCTCAACAATACACTATACAATAGCTAGCTAGTTAGTTACACAATATATTTGGCACGTTTTTCTCTTTGGTTTTTCTTTTTATCAACATTTCACTCTTGGGATCAGGCATAAATGCGATTTACTATGCTTATTTACTAAGATTAGTGTGGTCTAACACAAGGCCTAAATAGTGAAGAACTCAGCAGTAATGGCCTTCGAGACGTCCATGGTAAATGACATATTAGGTTGGTGCAGAAATAATTCCGGTTTCTGTTATTCGAAACATTGATGCTTATTTTGGGAATAAACACTTGTTCATACGATATACCATTCTAAAGAGTGAATTCTTGTCTATTTATCTAAGCTGAACCTTTCCTCTTCATTACTCTTCCTCGTTTATTTGAAGCAGTCAAATCAAAGATGGAAAAAAACCCAAACAAATTCGAGCAATTTTGTTGTATGAGTTCAAAATGGGACGTAAAGCAGCGGAAACTGCCTGCAATATCAACCAAATATTTGACCAGGGGATCTACGAGCGTACTGCTCAACATAATTCCCAAAATTTCTAAACGGAGATGAGAAACTCGTGGACGTCCTTCAGTGATTGGCGACGTCAAATTGAGGGTCATTATTGAAGCAGATCCACACAAAACTTCTCGAGGGGTTGTAGATGAACTAAACGTTGACCATTCAACGGTTGTTCGATATTTGCACCAAATTAGAAAACCCCAAAAAGCTCGACATGTGCAAATGACCCTCAATATAAAGCAGAAAAGATCGCATGTCGCACAGCTGACCCTCCAGGAACCCACCTTACCCAGCATACTGACCAGGCCCCTCTCCGACCGACTAGCACTTTTCAATCATTTCGACCACTTCTTGCAAGGGAATGTCTTCAACAACAAGGTAGCAGCTCAAAACGCCCTCGAATGATTCCTTGGTTCTACGACCCCAGAATTCTATTCTTCCGGATGAATAGACTTTTTTCTAGTTGACAAAAAAGTGAAAGTTCTCATCTCGATTATTAAATTTTATTCTAAGCTGAGATACATTACTTTAAAGTTGATGATGTTGAAAAACTGCAATTATTTTTGCACCAACCTAGCATTGTCTTATAAATTATCAGAATATGAGTTCAGGTGAAGAACCAACTTCCAAAAGAGTATCATTAGAATATGATCGCAGGTAACCCCCCCCCCAATAAAAAGTTTGATTGCAATATGATCTCAGGTAGTAAAAATCAATGGATAAATATAATCAAAATACAAGGATAGATAAAGAAAACTGCCAAAAAGTAATTTCAGAATATGAGCTCAGATGAAAAAAACAACTCCCCAAAAAGTATCATCAAAATATGAGTTCTGGTATAAAAAAAAAACAAAAAAAAAAAACTTGAAAAGTAACATAACATTATGAAGTTAGGTAAAAAGCTAACTTCCAAAAAATGTGTTATTACAATATGAGCTCAACTGAAAAAAAAACAAGTTTCAAATAGTATCGAACAATATGAAGTTAGGTAAAAGATCAACTTCCAAAAGAAAATTGTTGAAACAATATGAGCCCAGGTTAAAAGACTCTAAAATCATGCCCTATCACAATATGGACACTGGTGACACCTTCCTCAGAAGTGTTATCAGATAAGAGAACAACTTCCAAAACAAGTGTTATCTGAATATGAGCTCAGGTGAAAAAAAAGTCTTATCACAGTATAAGCTTAGGTAATACACTAACTCCCCCCCCAAATGTTAACATTACATGAACACTATATGAACTTAGGTAAAAGAGCAACTTCCCAAAAAGTTTTATCACAATATGTGCACAGATGGAACCCCCCCAAAGTGTTATAACAATGTGAGCTCAGGTAAGAAAAACTAGTTCACGGTAACATACATACATATATTTCATGAAAAATAACCCAACAGATTTCAAAGCTTTTAGTGATGTAAAGTACGGACGGTCTCTCGAATACGTAAATGAATTTCTATAAATAAAATGTTTGAAAATACATCGAGTAAATTATCTGGATTACTTTAGAGGTAGATGTTTTTGTTTGCATTCCTCTAAGGTCTCAACTGAAAAGTTCATCTTTTCTTAACATCTTAGAAACCAAAAGGTTGAGTAGCTATTGTTTGAAGTCCCGGCAATTGCCCCCCCCCTCCACCTGTACCAGGCCTAAAGCTAAAAAAAAAAAGCTTGTGTTTTTCCCTACAAACCAACGAACAAAAGAAAGAAGACTGACTGATCTCACTTTAGTCAAAGAAAGAAAAGGCGGCCACTTCCTCACAGAAACGTTTCTCCACCATTCTCCACCATTCTGCACCAGCGAGCAAATATCGACCAGACATTTTCTTTTATGAAACGATATTTAATGGAATATTTTCCTGACGACTAAAGTAAATTATACACTGGACAAATCTTGGAAACTGAAAAAAAAAATGTGACAGTCAAAGTTAAATGTCTGTTGCCAGGAACAAAAGGAGAAACAACGCAAACATAATAATCCCTCAAAGAAATATATACGCACAAATACACTCAGAGAATATTCTTGAATACCTACGTATTAATTCACACACTCTCCTTGAGCTTGCGTATTCATACATCATGTTCATGCACATATACATATATATACACACATGAGTATAAGTTTATGTATACGTAGGTAAATCAATATGTCCGAAGCCTATTCAGGAAAAAGCATTTGATTTACACTAAAACATTTATTTTTCACCATAATCTCATTCCTTGTCAATACAATTGTGGTGAATATTAATCACATAGATTGAAAATTATAAGGTGGAAATTTCTGATCAAGAATCAGCTGTCAGGTTGCAGACTTATTGAAACATCCTAGTGTGTATGTATGTATGTATGTATGTATGTATGTATGTATGTATGTATGTATGTATGTAACATATAAAAAGCTTTCTTCTTTGTTAGTTTGAGCTCACATATCACATTGGTTAATTTGCCTTCGTATTATGACATAATAATGAAGTTTATATCATTATAGCTTTAGACCCTTTAGTGCTGATCAGTATATAAATAACCTTGTCATTTTTATGGTTATATATGGTTATGGTTATATATATAGTCTAGAAAGCTTTACAGCTTCAAACAATAAACATTAAAAAAACTTTTCAACTTTTTTTGGTGTCACTTCAGAATATATATATATATATATATATATATATATATATATATATATATATATATATATATATATATATACATACATACATATATATATATATATATATATATATACACATATATATATATACACACACATATATATATATATATATATATACATATATATATATATATATATATATATATATATATATATTTATATATATATCCGTATATAATGCTATAAAATTGACGAACGTCTACGTCTATGTCTTTTAGGCTCTGGAACGGCTAGGATCTATAGGTTTGTCTATATAAATAGCTGGACTCAGGGATTAACATAGGATAGGTAATACTAACTTCTGAGGCCCCTTCCGGTTATAAGTTATCATGTCCGGCCAAACTGCAAAAAAGAACATCTTTTCATGTAATTCCGCATAAACCGATGTCGGCGTAATTTGAAGGTTTTTTTTTTCATTTAAGAATCCACAAACTTCCAAATAAGGCCTTGAGAGTCTTATAGCTCAGTGAGTAGAAGCCTGAAAATTGAATCGGTTGATATGATTATTTTTCTTTTCATCATGTGCTTTTAATCCATTAGATCTTCGGGAAATATATCGGTTACGAGAATGAAAAAAAAGAAAAGGTTCAGGAAGGTGTGTTCTTTTTACGATGTAACTATAATGCTAAACTGGGCCCCCACTTTCCGTTTGTTGGAGGAAACTGTAGATGTGAAGTTCTCTTCCTCTCAGAACTTTCACCAGTTTGGAAGTATTTTTTTCAAGGAATCTGACTCTAACTTGACAATAAAACATAATTTTTTTTAGCAAACATCCTTCTCTTACCCCTTACCTTTACCTCAACCCAAGCACGACAATAAAACGCTATTTATTTTCTTTTTCTTCCTTTTTCAAACACTTCTCAAATTCTCTCTTTCTTTACTCTTTCATTTTCTCTGATATTCTTTCTGTTATTCTTTCCCTCCTTTTTCTGAAATATTTTTAGAAGTCGGCTTAGGTGTTATGGCGCATCTGGTCAAAGTTGAAATTGATTTTCAATTAGTCATTGTTGTCTAAAAATTCAGCTGGTTACCTTATCCATCTAGTAAGAAAGGATCAAGTGCGTTAACAAGTTTATGATATCTCATGTCACCATCATCATCACCATCAGCCTTTTAAAGTCCGTTGTTGGACATAGCCTTACTAAAGATTCGCCAGACCTTCCTTATCTTGGTTGTCTCAGAGCTAGTACTTCCTGAACTTGTCTAGTTCATCACACTATTTTATTTTCTGCCAGCCACAATTTCACATATGATTTCTTGGGATCCATGCATAAACGTACATAGAGAAGTGAAGATGTAATTTTTATCCTTATGAACTAGCCACTTATACTTCTCACTCTCTCTCTCTCTCTCTCTCTCACACACACACACACGCAGCAACACCCGTGAGCACACAAATTGTACATTGTGGCTTAGAATTAACTCCTTATTAGAAATTATCCGCATCTTTGAAAATATTACTCTTCCCGAAAGAAATTTTATTTTAGTCCCTGAAGTGGTAGAATTTTATTAATGATTTCAGATATCAGTTTGACTGTAATTTACCAATGATTAATTAAGTTGTAATTAATTCCTAATAGGGAGTTTCTTATAATTCACCCGGTATATATAAAGATACACTGGTTGTTAGATCTATCTTCCTCTTTCAGAAAGGGGTGCAACATGTACTAGCATCGAAGTACCTTGACTAATAAAGACTCAACCAATCACACCCACACCTGTATATAAATGTTTAATGATTTATGAACTTACTAAGCTTGGAATAATCTTTCACAAGATTTTAACAGTAGGGTCCAGATCGAACTCACTAGCGATGGCTTGCAAGACTAGGCCCTCGATCTACTGTAGGCACCCATACTAATGCAATCTAGTCGGGAGGCTATGTTGAAAAACTTAAGGCAAGGCTTCGAACTCAGAGATCAAGTCATGGTTTAAAACCTAATGCGTTCTTTGAATGCCTTGGTCGTACACTATGATATCTCTGGAGTTTGTTGATATATTTGATCACCAGCCTTGATAGCTAGCGAGGCACTCTTTCCAACTGAGCCGAACTGACTAGTCTTATATCTTTATGAATTTGTATATCATATATACCACATAAAAATTGTAGTAATCGGAATAGAAGTAAGAGTATACTATGATCCTGTAGCAGTCAGGCTTGTATTTCATTCCTTTTGTTCACCAAGCTAATTTGATTGAGTATGCCACGGTTGAAACAACTTCCAACTACAGTAGAAAATATTTCCCATTGTTAGTCATTATGTCCATGCTCTGTCTTCAAAGCCTTTGTATATTTTGAGCTTTCGCTATAAGCATACGATAATCACCGTCTTTATTGAGCCCATCACTTCTTGCGCGTGCACAAGATCTTGTGACTCTTTTGATTCTTGTAATGTCCGACTATTTATTTCTTATCACGTTTACTATTTTCTTTCTCATATCAAAGATTTTGACAACAGAGAGAATCCCGGCAATAAATGAAAAATATTAAGATTATTTCCACTGAACTAACAAGAATTATTTGACTTCAGTGAGTAAGTAATATAAAAGAACATTCCCTGCAGTCTGAGTGTCCCATATTTGCTTTGATATATAATTTGCTTTTAAAAGAATCTACAATTATAAAAACACAGAACTACATTTTCTTTTGGAATCTACAGACGACATTCACATCGATATGCCGACTAAATCAAACTGTAGTTACGAGCTCATTATCTTCATTAGTGGAAGAAAGATTAATTTAAACCCCCTCAGGTTTGGTCAATCCCACAATAAAAACCGTCACGTGACCAACTTCTTTTGGCGGCATGCCGTATTGGGGGAGATCAATTAAAAAGTTGGGAAAAGAGGTGATCAATGGATAAGTTATCGATTTAGCCTATTGTTGGACAATGATCACTAAAATAAAATCAAGTGTGAACACCACCGGATACAGATAATGGATCAATTAGCATAAGTGTACATGTCAAACTGTACCCTCCACTAAAAAACCTACTTGGGAAGACTGAAAATAAAAAAAACCCAAAAGTCTGAATTCAAAACAAACTAACATAAACGAGCGTAAATGCTCAGTGGACCAGTTTAGCCTTGAATTCCCACCGAAATCTTTTCGGGGGGTTCAATACCCCCCCTTTTTTGTAGACATAATAGAGCGTACATGTTTAAATTTCAGTTCTCAAATTCCGTTGCTACATCCATCCATACATACATACATTCATAGCCTGTTAGCCAGACCGACTTAAAAACTGAAGAACCTATCTTGACATTTTTGTTGACAGTTGGGTTGGCAGTCTCTACAACAAACCAAAAAACGCAACAAAATCAGACAATTAGATTCGTTTATTTTTGCTATTTAGAGATTGATAATTCGTTTCTAAAAGTGCGAATATTCGTATATTTGGTATTTTTATTACGCGTATCCATCTTCGAAGCAGAGGAATAAATTACTGATTAATTATAATTCAATGAGTCACAATTGAGTTGTGACTGTAATGATCATATCTTGTACCAAAAAGGATTGCGATTTTATACGAATTTTACAATTAATGAAAGCAAGGATAACTCATATCATGCTCATTAGCTTATTAACGTCCGTCGTTGGACATATACCTTCTCCAAGATCCGCCAGATCTCACGATCAGGGGTTTCGCGGTGCAAGTTTCTCCTGACCTTGTCTAAATCATCACGCCATCTTATTTTTTGTCGGCCACAATTTCTCATATAATCTCTGAGGATCCACGTTATGCGTAGTAACGTCCATCGATTGTCTGATATTCTCGAAACATGATCTGCCTATTGTTAATTGAGTTTTCTAATGGATACTATGATATCTCTGACTCCCCTTTTTCTCTCTGATAAACTATGCTGTCTTGTGGTCTCTCCATATAATTTTAAGCATAATCCTCTCGTGTGCAAGTTCCATGGCAGTTAGTTTGAGGGCCACTCCTTTGATTAGGTTTCGTGTTTCAGCTCCATAGTTGACTATTGGGTGGACGAATTGGTTGTGGAAACTTCTTTTCAAAATTAGTGGGATGTTTCTGTTCTTCAATGAAGAGCTCTTTCTTCCGAAAGCTTGCCAACCTAGGGTGATTCTTTTTTTCATCGCTTCTTCTTTTGAGAATTCGGCCTCCAGGCTTTTGATATCACTCTCGTCAAAGGCGTTAATTAATGTGTGTATATTTATCTTTCCTAATTGTGCTAATGCAACAATTACGAGTTTATTTTTTTTTCTTTCTATCCACTGTAATTTTTCTTGTAGATAAACCTGCGTTGGTTTAATCTATTAACGATTAAAATACAATGAAGCTCCAGTGCTATGTTTTTTTAGAGGAAAATAGGGTTAAGTGTATTACTTATCTTGCCTGAAGTTGTATATTGTTACCTGTACCGTGTTGAGTAAGTATGAGTGGCATTGTTAGTACATACTCCCTTTTCGTTGTAGTAGTATACTTCATTTGGCATTGATTACTGACGATGGTAAAGACAGGTGAGAATGATATTCAAAAGATATAATCATATTATTCGTCAACAATAAGAATCAATAAGATTGAATAGTTTGTAGAATTTACAATAGCAAGTGAATTATTTTACCCTTTATTCATTGTTGAATTAGTCATATGTACAGGCTTCAGTTTGTCCATAGTGCATTTGAGTGTACATTAGTGCTAATAGAATTCCTTGCTGAATTTCAATATTGCTTGGACAGATAATGAATGATAATAGATAAAATACAGTAACGTGGTTTGTTCACATAATTATAAAAATGGAAATCAGCAACAGATTGCTAATGTGCCGTTTTCTGTTAGGGTGCAACTCAGAAATAAGTGATTGTTCTGTTGATTCGATCGAATCCTTCATGATTCAATGGTTTAAGTAGATCAGGTGACATCTTTTCAAAGGTACTGACTTTTTGCAGCTGCTTATAGAGGCTTGCTTGACAAATTTTTAAAAAATGTGTCTTCAGCGTTGCAGTTTAATTGGTTGGAAATATACTTTATGATTCTGCCACCAAATTTTGCTTGCTTTTTAAAAGTGCTCTCAGAACAGAAATGAAATCGTCATTCCTCATTTGACTTTAACATAGTCACTATAAACATGATCTTTACAAACGTGGAAACATTACGTTGTTCAGAAAATATTGCCACATCTTTGGAGACGGATTAAAAACCTATTAAAATGTAACATATCTAATTTTCCATCATTATTAACAATGACGAAAGCCCGCTATAAAATTAATTCATCCCCTGTTAAAAGAATCTATGATTCTGGAGGAAAAACTTACGTCTTCATGGCATACATAGAAACTGATGTAGGCAAAGCTAAGAAACAACACTATAGGGGACAAATGCCGACAAATGATTGGGTGTGTCTTTGTGTGGACAAAAGGAAAATGCAACAAATGGCGTATTTATAGGACAAACAAATTTTGTATAGTTACTAGAAACAGAAATGTATATACATTCATATGTATTGCAAAAAGAAACAAAAAATCAGCGAGAGTATGAATCTTTAGATGAGCATGCATTTGTCTTTGTGGTAGGATAATGAAGAACCACTTACTTTCATTTCTTTTCTTTCGATGCCATTAATCTGATACCACTGTATTTGATTGTAAATAAACCAAGTATTCGCTTTGGTTCCACAAAAACTGCTTATTTTTGACTTTTCTATTCTTGGGTGAAACCAAAATCGGGTAACATTTCTTCTCTGATAGCGCTCTACTGGAAAGAGAGCGACCACAACAACCCTTTTGCCATCAGAATTTTCACTGCTACTGACGTATCCCCCGGCCGTTACAAACTCGAAACGGACTGTCGGCAATCTTTCCAGTTTTTTTGGTTCTTCTTCCCGGGACTCAGTGCTCAGGTGGTTACTTACCGTGCACCACACACTTTTATCTCTCTGAACGAGGTAATGAGTGAAGGAGAAAGATTGACACACAAAATTATCCTACCTCGGACAAACGAACGAGCATCACACTTCTCTATAACAATGCAAACCCACACACAGTCAAATAAACTCAAAGAGAGGATCTTATTGTTGGGTAGGGATATTTTACGACATTCTTCTATCTCAACCGGTTTAGCACTCTTATATTCTCATTTAATCAGATCACCGGAAGACATAGTGTCAAAACCTTTTATAGTCAAAAGGAAATTAATTCGGCACTATCATGATTATTTTCGTTCAGAATCTCAGATTCTTTCACAAGGAATACAAGAATTAGTTAGCCTTTTTCATTACTGATAATTGTGAATATGTTTTTGACAAAAAAATTAAGTTTTTGCTACATTTAAATAGATTTTTATTTTGCCTTAAAAAATGCGACCTCACTTTCCTGACAACTTGATGTAGTATACTTGAGTACACAGCAACCCGATGAAACTGAAAATTCTACAATGGAACCATTATTTTCTGAACTGAACATTAGACATAAAATAAAAAAAATACAACATCAAGAAATAGAAAAATGTAAAAACTACTAAAAGCCATGCAACGCGTGCATGAGAGAATCAAATTCAACATCACGCGAAGAGATCACAAGACAGCACGGAATTGTTAGGGAAAAACAGTTGTTAGAGATGCTGGTCATGTTGCAAGTATTTCAGACAACCACTGTAGATCACAACCTACAACGAGGATCCTTAGAGATCATGTTCAAAATAGTGGCCGGCAGAAAATAAGATACCATTACGACTTGAACAGGTCTTGGAGATACTGGCGCTGCGACGCCAAGAATCGGGAGATCTGGCGAATCGTAGAGAAAATCTATGTCCAACGACAGACATTAAAAGGCTGCTAATGATAATGTTGAGTAATAAGTAACATCATTATGTTCACAGAGTTACCGGATGAATCGCTTATACAGAGTGGGTGAAAATTATCATTAGAAATTATAGATAACTTTGGTAAATGCTGCATTTTTTGGACAAATAATAGTCCTTAGTTGTCCAAATTTCAAACATGGAAACCCCAGATTATTACCTCCAAGTTTACTACTAAAAGTCTTTCTTTCTTTGCTCACACACAAAAGGGAAAACATAACTTATAAATCGTTGGTGAGGGCTACTTTGTCCTGATATAATCGATTGGCTTCCACAAGTCATCAGATTTGTTTTCTTGTGTGACCTTAACATTAAAGCACAAGCCTGGAGTGTTCCGGTCGATTGAAATAAAAATCGCTGAACCGAAGATAACGATTCCAAACTAACCTTCTATCTTAAAATGGCGATGAAGAGTGTTCCGGTCATGCGAGATGATTGCAAGTATCGTTTGAATTCATTCTATCTTTGCTCTGGCCTTTCCATTAAATTCTATATTCACATTAAGATCTATCTATCTATCTATCTATCTATCTATCTATCTATCTATCTATCTATCTATCTATCTATCTGAGCCCCCCTACGCCACAAAAAATAATAAAGAAGCTCATACAAATTTCAATAAGCGAAATTATTGATATAGATTGATAATTCTGAAGAAAATATTGGCAAGATGAAAGTATACATGTAGATATGGATATGATTTTATTTCACAAAACGCCCACATAAACCATATACCATCAGTTATAACTCTTGAATATCTTCCTGTACTCGTGCACACACATACAAATTTGAACTCATTTTAGCAGCTTACTTGCTTGCAAATAATGGAGAGATACACTTGCCTAGTCCATATCGATTGGCAGTTTTTCAAGTATTGTTCAGAATCGCTAACGTCACATACATACTTATATACATATACATAGCTGGAAACTGCCTGATATATATATATATATATATATATATATATATATATATATATATATATATATATATATATATATATATATATATATATAAATGATAAAGTAAGGATTCGCTCTACAAACGCGTTTATATTTCTGCCCTGTTTGGGCTTCTTCAATATATATTGTCATTAGGAAATAGATATATTATCTGCCAGAAATAGTTATAAATGTGTTATGTTATTTTGGAGCTCTTTCTTAAATGGCCTTCTATTGGTACACTTGGCCTAGACAGCGTGAGTAGGATAAACAATATAAGAAAACGGGTTGGTGGAGGAATCAGCAAATGCAGTTTCAAAATAATATAACGCATTTATAAGTATTTCTGTTAGATTTTATATCCATTTTTTTAATAACAAAATTGTCTGCATTGAGAAACGATAAAGCAGATATGGACAGTGAATGAACAAAATAAGAACATGGGGATAAAGCAGTTATTTAGGCCTTCGCAAGTTAAAGCTGCCACGTATCAGTCACAGGTTTAACCCCCACAACAGCACTATTTTCTTAAATTGTATATATATATTGCACAAATCAAAGTTATCACATTGATACAGGCGTTATAGCACAGTATGCGATATATATATATATATATATATATATATATATATATATATATATATATATATATATATATATATATATATTCTTGTCTATTAATCTATACCTTGCATGCTAATGTCGTAATGTGTGGATGAAGACATACTGACTCCCCTTTAAGAAAACACTCACAGACAAACACACACACCAAGTTTCACCAACGTCAACCAAAAAGATGAAAACAACATACTTTACTCCACCCTTCCCCATATATTTCAACACTTATCCATTGAATGCAGGATTCTACCCCTCTGCAGTGACCCAAAGAACACTCCTCAAAACTGACCCTTCTTATCTGACTCCCTTCTTCTCACTGACCTTTCTTATTTGACCCTTTCTTCTCATTGACATTGATAGAAACTCATGCTCAAACATGTAAACAGCAACTGTTTTCTACACCGCTGCAAGTGCCTTTGAAAAAGTTGGTAGAACCAACGAAATATTCTCGTGATAAAATGTTTTTGATATGTAACAACTGTCTTTCTCATTAATTCTCTCCACCTGCCAATTGGCATATTACCATCAACATCACCAAATAAATGCGTGTACATACAAGGACTTTTGTGCTCTCTTAGGGGTCAAAATTGAGGGGGGGGGTTATTGTCAATTTTATGGAAGGGAGTCGAGAATAATTTTTTTTTTCCTGTTTTACTTTTTTTCCTTTTTTATCGATCAAAAATGAGGAGGACTTACATTTTCACTTTTAGGGATCAATATCCGGGGGAACGTTTCATTCACCTTCAAAAAAGGGTTCGAAATACGGGTAGAGTTAATTCTTCTTTCTCTTTTAGGGGTCAAAATCAGGGAATTTTATTCTCACTTTCAGGGAACATTTCTCCACTTCTATGTGTCAAAAGCAGGGCAACGTTTTCTCCCTTCCATGGATCAAATCAAAACAGCAGTCTCAATGTATACCTGTCAAACTAATGCGATGCGATATGTATAAAATGTCAAACCTTTCGAAAATCAATTTTGATTTCGAGAATAGATTTAAAAAAAAAAAAAAATAACCAAATATTTTTTTTTCGTCATAAAACGTCTTTGAAAAGTAATCGATCTGTTCAGTAAAGATTTACAATGTAAATCGATCATCTCCTAAAAACACATTAGAAGTGATTTTTCAAAAACTAATTCGCAAAAAATATTACCCGGAGTTACATCTGTATCCACAGGAAATATCATAGGTTTATGTCGGGTAGTGTTTGCGGTTGGTGAGTACATACATATCTTATAATAAAATAAGATTAGACTTTGATACAATAATAACTTATAGTCTTTTACGCATATCACACCCGGGACCATACTATTACAAGAGTACCAATAAGGTAAGCAAAACGATTTCTTTTGGTCTGTATTATTATTATAGAATATGATAATTTCTGAATTACAAAATCAACTGTTGAATTTTCATAGGTCCTACGATTTATAATTATTACCAAAGCCTTTGATTCAACGACCAGCGGTGACTGGACGAGACAGACTGTGATCACCCAAGACACAAGTCCGTATATATTTATTTCCCTCGCATTCTTACATTATTGACCTCTCCATGAATATCCTTTCTTTCCCGAAAACTCAATTCTGACGAGATCAGTCTGTAAAGGTGTGCGCCTGCGCAGTCGACCCAATCAAATCGTCCACTTCTTCCATTTCATCTTCCCTTCGTCCAGGCAGCCATCAAACGGAAGTAGGGTCGGATCAAACAGACTCTATTTATAAGTTGGTTGTGAATTTAATCTCAAAATATTTCGATAGGCCTCGATTACTTCTCTTTCGAATTGAGACTGTAACGACAAGGACAACTATAACTACTGATAATTGAAGGACATATTGTAAGCGATTTTCTTATTGTTGCTATTAGTGCAGCTAATTCTTCTTATAATGTATACAAGAAAGTTACTCGTCATATGACTTTTTTTGATGTTGGGAATATACTTATATATTTTAGATAATACCAAGTTCGTTTCTTTTCTGGTCATACATATTTACCGTTTCATAAAAACTCGTCAATTGACAGAGCTTGAATTTTTTCCGAAGTTGCAGGCAGCCAAATTTGGATTGTAGAGGGACTAGGCGATGCGATATTTCCATATAATCATCACCACTTCGGGGGTCTTGCAATGCTAAAAAATTTTCCCGAATAAATTGATAATCAATGGTAATTAGGTCATTTCGGCTAACGAAAGTTATTTTTTTTTTTAATTTTTATTCTTAAAGGAACGCACCACTTTTGGATAGTCGGATAATACTTTATTAGTCAGGGACCGGAACAATCACTGGGCACTCATCTATCAAGCTAAATCTAACAACTACCTTGTGTGTCAATGAAGCAACAGAAATTTGTATAATCGAACCTGTTTTTAGACGCATCTCTATAAGACAATTTTCAATTGTCCCTAAAATGTTAAACATTAATTTTCTCATCTATATCGCATTAGATTGGTTCAAGACTTGGCCCAAACCTTCGGGTAAACCACCCTCATCTTTTCTTTCCTCCTCCTCCTCCTACTACTACTGCCACCACAACTAGTAGTACTAAATATCAATTTTCTCGGCTGCATCAAGTTTGATTGATATGAAACTTGGCCTAGACCTTCAGGTGAGCAATCTCCAACTCCCTCTTCCTCTTTCTACCACAACTGCTATCTCTACTAGTAATACTAAATATCAATTTTCTCAAACGTATCATGTTGGATTAATATGAAACTTGGCCTAGACTTTTGTATGAAACATCCCCATCTTTCTTTTCCTACTCCTGTTACTAACAACTCGACTCGTAATGATTCTACTTCTCCGATTAGAATCCCCGTGAAACACAGACATAAGGATTGCAAACGCATTATTGAACTTATGGTTCTTGTTTATAATTTCTCTTTCTTCTCTTGCGACTGGGACACTTTTCGCTAAATTTACCAACGAAAAGTACTAGAGGATTAAACGGAAAATATTTATTTCCTTTGGAATCTTTTCAGCCTGTAATTTGATTGATTAATTTATTCTGATACGAACAGCTCCATTGATTTCGTCTAAATCGCGTCTGGACAAAAACGCGCACCATTTCACCAACACTTGGGGTAATTGACTAATCAACTTAGTCCTTACCAATGCATAAACAAAAATACGTCCCTTTTCCGCAAAATACAATCGATTGAAATAGAAATACCCATCTGCTTAACTGATAAATGTACCAGGAACAAATCTAAATCGCTAGTTTAAGTGATTAACCAACTTGGAGAAAAAGAAAAAAACAAAACAAAACAAAAAACAAACATTAGAAACCGTCACATGACCAACGTCTTTTGGCAGCATGTATTTTTGAGGGTGATCAATTAAAAAATTAGGAAAAAATTTGATCCATGAATGAATTACTTTTTTCGCCTTTTGTTTAGTCTAAATTTGAAAAAAAAAAACAAAAAAACAGAATCCAAAACTTAAACAAGAATGAATGCTGCCAGTCACAAACTAAGGAATGTATTTAGCATGAACTTACATCGCAAATCGAATCTTACTAAAAACCTATTGAGGAGGGCTGAAGGAAAAACGACAGATACACTTTGACAGACAAATGGAGTAAATGTTGAATTTTTCTGCCTTCCAGCTCCATTGGGGCGGCCTGTACGCGTGATACTTATATACATCGCTAGCAGGCCAGACCAACTTAAACACTGAAGAAACCTATGTCGACAGTTTAGGTTGATGGTCTCTTACTATTTGAAGGCGTCATTCATTACCAAAGACGTTTTCTTTACAAACTTGTTTTTTTTTTTGTTGCTGTAATTAGGTGAAGTACGTGAATTGAACTAATAGATCTCTCGTCTAACAGATGTAAGACCAACTATGAGTTCTTCCCTTTTGCTTACGTGATAGGGAAGGACTGGCCTCTACACCAACTTTATGCCACAAAACGAGTACCATTATTCATAGAGTCTTCTTTCTTTCTTTGCTTCATCGTTAGTTTTTTTCCCCTCTTCTTCTTTCTAATGTCCCTGGAGGGCAAGAAAGGTAACGATTCAATGGAATGATTTCTTTCGCATAGTAATGAATGCCAAGTTTACGTGTCATTTGAGTTGGGGGTTTTTTATTGCAAGACTTTCGGAGTCGTCCAACGATTACGGAAACCTATCCTTCCGTTACTCGTTGTCATGTTCGCAGCCTTGATGCTTTCCAGCGGAAATGCCGTAGTTGATTTTTGCGTGATGGTGACACCAAGTAAGTAAATAAGTAAACAGGTCTGGGTAGTCACCGAATAAAAACTGTCTGGTGATCGACGTCTTTTGGTTGCATGCCATGTTGAGGGTGATCAATTAAAATTGGAGAAACTGGCTGAATTTTGAAAATAAGTAACTTCTATCACCTTTTGTTGTGTGGTGATCCCTACAAAGGTCTGAATTAGAAAACAAACAAACAAACAAACAAACAAACAAACAAACAAAAAACAAACATCAACGCCGTCGGACAGAATCAAAGGGCCCAATTTAGCATAAACTAATATCATAAATGGTACCTCCCGCCACTAAAAACATATGTTGGAGGTGCAATTAAAAAAAACAAAACAAAACAATTTTCTTCTAGACATAAGAAGGAGTGAATGTTAAAATTTTCTGTCATCTAGATCCATTAATGTGACACATAGATAAATAGCTTACTAGCCAACAAACCAGACTCACATGAAAACTGAAGAAACCTATATTGACAGCTTAGCTGACACTATTGGTTGGCGGTTTCTAATAAATGAACAGAACACACAGATATATAATACAAATAAGGAATGCAATATAACATAATATAATTCAATATCCGATGTATGATGGGTTTGCTCGATACATTCAACATTAAGTATATATATATATATATATATATATATATATATATATATATATATATAATCAAACAGAGATAACTTTACACGATGTTTCGCGTGTCGTTACGCTTTCAAAAGTAATAATAACACACAAAAAGTCGTTTTTTGGAAGAACTTGCCAATCAGAGTCAGTAGTATAATTTTGGAAATTTAAACAAATTCATTATCTATCATTGAGCAAAAGAAGTTCCCTTTTGATGTTACAGATAAAAAAAAACTGAATAAAAGAATGAACAATATTTGCCACATTAATCTTTCGTAATTTTAGTTTACGGTACACTTTTTATTTATGAAGTGTTACTCTATTTATCGGTTTCATTTCTGTGTATCAAAGATATCTGATATTGATATGAATTTTTTTTACTAATGAAATAAACTGAGATTGCAAACTCGATGAAGAACTGTGAAATCGACTAGACTTTTCAAGGAGAATCTCTGAAAACGATAATTATCAAAAAAAAAAAAAAAGAAAAGAAAAGGGATCTTTTAGGCTGTGTCCCAGTTTCCCTAGCTATTTGCCATGTCCATGATACCACTGAAGAAATTGTAATGGATAGTACTAAACCTGTCGATTAAAAGATGGCTTTTAACAAAGAAAGATTGACACACTGGTAGTGCTTGAGGTCGGTAAAAATGTCGAGGAAGTTGACTGAGATCTGATTAGACTTGCTGTAGTCACTCAACGCCAAGCTAAGTAACTTGAACCTAAAAATGAATAATAAAAGAAAGCTTGGTCTGTCCCTTTTGCTTGGTTTGTTCAGTAAAAGTGGGTAAGTCAGGAACTATCTAAGATTCAGCCTCGCATCTCTCATTAACTCTAGCAAGATTAACAGTTATCCAGCAAGCATAACACCAGCATCCACTAACAGAGATACCAAGTAAAAGAAAGATAGTAGAAAAATTGACTTGATCCGTCTACCTTAGATCAAAGGCATGCTTAAAAGTATCCAGAGGATGTGCAGTCTACACATTATCAGAACACTATTCAAAACAGTTCCGTCCTTTAAAGATACCCCATCAAAGCCAAGCCACCATTGGAAGAGAGTGTGATCAAGAAATGTGCATACACCATTCTATGTAGTTGTGTACAGAAATACAACGGCCAAACGATCCGCCCCAGAGGTAAAAAGAATATCAAAAAGCAGTAAAGTAGAGAGACTACGAAATCGGGCGTAACTGAACATGCGTGGAGGGGAATGGTGGGGGGGGGGGAAATAACTAACTCCTGCTGAATGAAGTTAAAATGATAGATAGAAAACAATAATGGGAAATAATTCAATTGAAAGAGTCAGCGCATATGCTATACCTTTAAAAGTCTCACAGAAGGCCAAGAATTGAAATAAACACAATAAAGCAGTATTTGATTACGAAGGAACAGCTTTTAGACTTGAGGCTCCATAATTCTGCCAACAGATTTTCCTTCGAAACGATGGCTTAGTGGATATGTTAAGTGTTTCTAGTTACCTAGTGATCGAATTTTCTATCCCCTAGGTCAGGTAGTGAAAGTCATATATTCTGGTTCAGAGGAAAATGCATCAAGACAAATTTACAAGGAGTTAAATGATACGAGATATTTACTAGGAGTTAACTGATACGAGATATTCATTTAGCATGGATAGCCGAATGAGAACAGATTACTCCGAGGATTACATGAAGGGTTCGGTTCAAAATTCCATGAGAGTTACCAAATACGAGAGACACTTGGAAAAAGACATGAGGGAGGTGGGTAAAATGGCTGAAACGTTGTAATTATCGGAACTAGGATGAGGTCAATAGACTGGGTAGATCGATCTGTAATGAGGATTTTACTGTCTATACAGCTATTACAAATAAAACAAATTACCGTAACAAGTCTAATAAGTCACTCAATAGAAACTGCCATACGACCAGCGTCTTTTGGCAGCATGCAGTGTCAGGATGATCAATCAAAAAAATTGGAATGAATGGGTGATCAATAAATGAATTACTTTTCTTGCCTTTCGTTCAGTGGTGATCACTGGAAAACGCCAACATTTTTAAATAGAACATATGCAAACGTTGCTGGACACTAATTAAGGGACAAATCTAGCGAAAAATTACATTGTAAATTGAACTCCCACTAAAAACCTATTTTTTTGGCTGGGGAGGATTAAAAAAACAACTTTTATTCCTAGACATAATAAGGATTGAATGTTTAAATTTTCAGCCCTCTAGCTCCATTGGTGCAGCTTGTACGCATAATACATACATAGCCAGCCAGCCAGCCAGCCAGCCGACCAGCCCAATTCAAAAACTGAAGAAACCTATGTTTACAGTTCTGGTGATAGTTTCGAATTAGAAAGAGAAAAAGTTAGAAGAAATAGAAGATAATTATCAATTCTTTTCTTTTCGTGAAAATATTCTACCATCTGAGCACGGATATTGAGCGGGGAGAATTAGAACTAATAAAATTAGAGTATTTTCAAACAGACTGACAGGCATTTATGCACGCCTGCGCGTGAGAAGGAGCATCTTTGGAGATAAACGAAATTGAAAATAAACACAAAAAATGTCAACTGAAAACAACTACACCTGCTTACGTTCACATCTGACATAGGTTGTTGATATGTAACTTTGAAAAAAATATATGTATATGGAAGTTATCAATTTTTTTTTTAAAGATTACCTAAAGAAAACTAAATACTATTCAATATCAATCGAAAGACAGTGAAAGTAGTTACTGAAATAATTCAGGCATTGGAATTTCAAAAGAAAATTACCGCTTAATTTTCGCCAAGTGCTTTGTATGTACGGTTTTGTTTCATACTTGACTTGGTTTTTTAAAAATGACTTCATACCAGGAAACAAATAACGAGCATCAGGGTAGCAATCAATGTTTTTTTGTTTGTTTTTCACTATTGTATTTAACTGTGTTCATCACTGCCTTATTTTGATTATTTGTTGAGGATCATAAGTAGTCATTCATTTTCCTCTTCAGGTGATGTAAAATGTGGCTCGGTATCAGTTTTTTAGAGAAGGTATTTATCCAGTTATCCCCATGTGATACAGAATTCATCACCAGGTTGTTTCTTGAATATGACGTTTCCGATAAATAGATAATATAATGTGTGAGATACCTCAGCAAAACTACGGAAATCAAAGAATGATTTGACCCTGTCGACGTATATGCAATAGGGAGATGCTCTCCGGTGGATGGATTCCCGATACCCCCCGAAATGAAATGTTTTCTTTATATATATATATATATATATATATATATATATATATATATATATATATATATATATATATATATAAAGAAAACATTTCATGAGTTTGCCAATATATATATACATATATATATATAAGCAAACTCATACGGTAAAGAGTTTGCCAATATATATATTGGTAAACTCTTTACCGTATGAGTTAGCATATATATACATATATATATATATATATATATATATATATATATATATATATATATATATATATATATATATATATATATATATATATTGGCAAACTCATACGAGTTAGCATATATATATATATATATATATATATATACATATATATATATATTGGCAAACTCATACGGTAAAGTATGTTTCATCATAACACCGATTTTTTTGGCAGCTACATATTATATCCTCTTGATGAAAGTTAACGGTATTGACAAATGTGCATGTGGTCTTCTTGGGATTTCCAAGTGTTTGAGCTGTGAACAAACATAAATATTTTCCCCTTTTTGTGGAATATAATGGCTGACTCATTGCTGAAGAAACGGTTTGCTTTTTCTGAGAATCTGAGTGCCATCACGAAGTGGCGTATTCATAATGTTCTCTTGACATGGCCGAATGACAGCAGCATTTCCGACTGCTTTTGATGCGAGTAAGTTTTAGAGGAATCATTGATTTTTTTCCCCCGTAACGAGAACAGCAAGAACAATCCTCACCAAATTTGAGGGAGTAATTTTTTCGCTGTTTGTCTATCTGATCTCCCTGAACCAAGCCTACATGGTTGGAAGGTGGCTGTCTTACCAACTGAGCGAAACTGACAAGTCTTAAATACCTACAGATTTATTCCATACACAATACGAAAGTTGCAGCAATCACCTTCATCGGAATAGAAGTAGGGGTGAAGTTTGAACTTGCAGCAGCCAGGCTTATAGTATATCCAAATCAAAATTTGGTGGACTTGCTATTAGCAGATCTTTTCGGTATCGAATTTCTCAATTTCCTATCTTCCCATGTGATTTATCCGACCAGACCACGTTGAAAATAAACAAAAAAATAGTTCGTAGATGGTTTCCAAGACATTTTCCTTATCCCATGATCCCAAATGACCCAGACGTGTTTAAGAAGATTCATGTCAAAAGACTGAATTATCAAAGAGAGTTCCTTGCTGCAGTGGCAAACTCCATTCCTACTTCTGTTCAGACTGAAAATTATTACTGCAACTTTTTTATTGTCAATATAATAAATAGATTCGCCGGTATCTGTGAGACAGTCGCTTTTCTGACACATGTTGATGATTTCAAATCACAGTAGGTATGCACTAATTTTATTTATAGGTTCAGTTTAATTTGACGTGACAGTCATTGAAGAATTCATTACCCAAAATTTGGTGAGGATTCCTGTTGTTCTTGCTGTTGTTGTTACGAGGGAAAACAAAATCATTTTCAAATTGGACCGAAGTTTGACAATACCTTTGTGAAACTATGATTCTCGATTCATTTTTGCCATATAATGTGCAGCTACATCTTCCATGGAAAAGTTGTTTTTGTCCATATAACAATCAGTGGATACTGAAAAAAAGCTTTCCTCTCGAAAAGATATTTATTTTTCTCAATTGATATTCGTCAACCATTTCAGAAGCTTTTAACGACCAATACACCAAATTGCTTTCCGTACTGAAAATTCAGCACGATCCAACACGATTCTTAGCTAGGAAATTTCTGGACACATAACCTACAGTCTAAAAGATGACCACCAGAAAAGATAGGATTCATAACAGGAGACTGACTGCGTCATTAGATTTGCTTAATACCTTTAAGAGTCTGTTCTTTTTCTAGTCTTTAGTATAGCATGGAGTTTTTCCTCCGTGAAAAGTACTTTTTTTCCAAATAATTATCAGTAGATATTGTAAAAAATTTGTCCGGCAGAATGAACATATACCCTTTCTGAAATGATATTGAAAAGGCGTTGAACAACCGATGCTCAAGGTTGCCACCCGCTACACAACCCCAAATTTGCTATATTTGATAGGGGATCACAGGCTATTTTTAAAAGATTTCTGGCTAGGTAGTATCCAGACCCATATTTGTCTGCTGATTGAAAGTTGAGTGAATAAGGACTCATCTGAAGAGATAAGTGTGCCAAAACTCCAAGTATCTATTCATCATTATAACTGCCATCTGCTTTCCCTGTTGAATGTTGGCAGGTATAAGAAAGTCTACCTCCTGGTTGCTCTGTCATAATAACTCAATATATCAAGATATACTACCGTTATTCTCGGGTTTAGTTGGACACTCTGCTACGTCTGACGTCCTACAAGAAAGATATTCAGATTTCTCATTTTAGTACGCAAGAAATTTGATTGCTCCGAGAGAGACCTGAACAAGACTTAGTGGTTTCCATTCGTTATCTTTATACGTGAATTGCTCAGTCATATAATTCACAGTTGAAAGTGGAATTCTCTATTTCGGTAGTATTCGACACCGGCTCATTTCACTTTTGGACTGACAAATAATATCCTCCTTTAAAATTTCATAATTGTTATTCTCTCTGCGAACGCAGCATCATGAAGTGATTTTGCAATTATTTCTCTTTTTTTTAATAGTAAATTGTCGTATCTTCATTAAAAATCGAACCAAAGCAAAATAATGATGTATATTTATGTTTTATTTGAAGTAGTATTTTTGCGCATGTTGGCACAATAGCTGACGAAAGGTAGTGCTTACAGAGGGAAGTAGCAAAAGTCTTTACGACATTCAAGTCATGACTGCAACGTGTGTGTTTCAAGAAACTATAACGTTCTGGAGTTGTAAAACTTGAGGTAATTTGTTAAGCTTAAATTAAGGGGAGGCTACCCGTGTCTTTCATCATTAAGGCTTCCTCCATTACATTAGAATTAATTTATGGACGAACCGAACTATCAACCACCACTCAAGTTTGGACAGCAACCTATTTATTTCTTTGTAACTCTTTGTCTGCTCTTGAAAGGTATACATTATTCTAATCATATAACGTATACAGAAACTAGGGACAAGCAAACATTTAGAAATTAGGGAGGTTCAGAAATTCTTTTGAGCTTGTCGTTGGAGACAAGGCTGGTAACACCATGTAACGTGATTTCTGTTCCGGGGTCGTGATTGTTGTTTTCTGATTGTTTGTGAGCAAAAAAGTATAGTTAATGGCTATCATTCCCTTCAAGCTTTGATCAATCAGAAAATAATACAGAATATATATATATATATATATATATATATATATATATATATATATATATATATATATATATATATATATATATATATATATATATATATATATATATATATATATATATATATATATTTTACCACAGAGTTATTTGTCCATGGAAATGAGAAAAAGTAAAGTACCAATTCAGAAATACTGGAAGAAAAACATGGTTTTATTCGCTGAGTAGCGGTAATTAGAAGCGAGGGCCCATCGTTATCGGCGAGGCATTAATAATCAGTTAACACTCGAGCATATTTCATTAAAAATTGATACCTTCTACCCCATTATCAAAAGACACAGAATTTATACACACACACGCACACACATACACATACACATACACACACATATATATATATATATATATATATATATATATATATATATATATATATATAATTTATACAATTTGAAATTACCTTCCGTTGTTACACAGAGAATATGTCACTCGGCCTAGACAGTGTAAATAGAAATAAACAATCATTGAAAAATGGGGCTGCTGCAGGAATCGAACCTCAATTCTCGATAATATATACATTGGACTGAACCATCTAGGTCAGGCAGCCTTATTAAAGGGGAATTCAATAATTCAAAATCTTATAGATAGATATATGTAGGTGTGAGCGTGCATCAATCCTGTTCCTATCCTTATATACATGTATATGTACATATTTATGAATATGGGTATAAGGGAGTGCATGCGATGATGGTAGGCTGTGGAGTGTATATATATATATATATATATATATATATATATATATATATATATATATATATATATATAATTAATACTCCTCTATTCAGGGTTGAGCACTCTTTAAGTGAGGAAACTCATCTATTGTAAACTTATGCAATGCTCTTTCATAGGAATAGAGCACTTCGGTGGACGAGGAATTTATTTGTAGATAAATATATTGCTTATATTCAGCCTTACTTACCGTCCAGTTCCGTAGTCCAGAGGTAAGATATCGGCCTCCGGGTCTGAAAAGAAGGTTTCAATCCAACCTCGCGGTATTGGATGGGATAATGGAAAGTTTATAGCCACATCGAAATAGTTGTCTGTGGATGACACAATCACACGCATATATATATATATATATATATATATATATATATATATATGCATATATGCTCCTAAAATATGAGTGTTAGTAGCGTGTATACATATATATGTATATGTAAAGATTTTTTAATCATTGAATACCCCTTTGATTAGGCTACTTGACCTAGTTGGTTTAGTTCAACGAATATATTTCAGGTTTCTTGAATTCTGATAGAAGGGGAAGATGAAACAATAATCGCCCTTGTCTTTCAGCACAGTCTGTATTTGAATCCTCTATGCGTATGTAATATTCTGTCCGCTTGCTTTAACACCTTCGCACCCCCTTTTCACTTAAGACGATTTCCACACTATCAGACGTTATGTTTTTAGCAGCAGGGAAAAATGATTATTAGACCCCAAATTTTTCAAACTTTTTCTCACAACAATTTTAGTCCAGTCAAAGTATGGTTGTTCCCTGAAGTAAGTACACCATTAGTGATTTTTGTATAAAAAGTTGCACCATTTCATGTACAATAACAGAAAAGAAAAACTCCAAGACTTGAATGTTTGGGGGTAAAATTTTACAACACATCAAAATAGCAGTATTTTTAGTATTTTCAGTCAGTCATTTAAACCGTGATACTCTTTTAGAAAACTTTAAAAATCATATATTTTGTATTATACCATACTTTTCAGTTAAAATACAAAATTGTCAATAATGACATAAATAACGACACTGAAGTGCTCTAACTTCAACAATATGTAGAATGAGAAGACTTCAATGAATATCAAATATTGAATGACTTATTGTCGATATCTCATGGCCAAAAATCACAATTTATGGGTCTTATAAGGCCAAATTTATAAATCAAAAAACTAAAATATGACACTATAGTCTATCAGAGAGAAGAAGATAATATCATCTGAGAAGAATATTGGCAGCCAGGTTAAAACATATCTAAAAATCACTCAGGCTAAGAAACAAAATTATTGTCAGTTTTTCTGTGAACTTTAAGGCGGCCATTTTGAGATTCAGAATGGGCGTTTGTGAATGTACATTTATTCCAATTATGACTTTGTCTTTGTGAATGGATCCACCCCGAAATTTAATTACTAATCCTGTGATATATTGCTCACTCTTTAAAAAGATTGAATTAAAATTCAATGAGAACTTTTGGTGATATCGATTTGGTAGACAGGAGCGAATACAGGAATGCAGAAAAAAACAAAAATAAAACAAAATGCAAATATATATCTCAATCAAAAACAAATTCCTGGATCACTCCCAAAATTTGATCGTTTTTTTGGAGTAGAATTGAGAACTTTGGGAAATATCCTGTGACCAGACAGGAGTGAATACAGATATTTATGAGAAAAATCGGAAAAATCTTAATCAGAAACAAATGACTAGATTCATCCATGAATTTGATCACATTTTTTGTCCCGCTGTGATCTTCCTTTTCATAAAATTTCATTAACATACATGCAGATCTTTTGAAGATTATCGTATGGACAGACAGGGACTATTATAGAAATGTACGAAGAAAAAAAAACACGGAAAATGTCTCTTAATCAAATACGTATCGCTGATTCCATCCCAAAATTAAATCACACCTTATATAATAGGTTCCTAATCCTTCGACAAAATTTAATTGAAATTCATGAGGAACTTGTAGTGATATCGTGTAGACAGCCAGGAGCGAATATATATACGTATGCAAGATTAAAACGGAAAATATCTCTCAATTAACGACGAATTCCTGCGTCAGCTCCATATTTTAGTTGCTTCCTCCTTACCCTGTTCCCTTCATTAAAATTTATTCAGAACCTTTGGAGGTATCGTATAGACCGACAGCAGCAAATACAGGAATGTATTTTGGAAAAAACAAAAACCCAACAATTTCTCCCAATAAAGAATGAATGCCTGGATTGCCCCAAAGATTGAATCAATTCATTCTTAAAATATGACACAATCTTACACAAAATTATGCTAAGATTCGTTGAGAACTTTTGGAGACACCATGTGGACAGCAAATACAGAAACGCATAAATACTGTAAGATATCTCCTAATCAGAAAAGAACTCCTGGATCCATCAATTTTAATCACTTCTTCCTTAGTCCACAGCTTCCGTTTCCACGATATGTTGCAGATATACAAACTGGAGAAAATGAGAAAAAAACGCAAAAATATCTCCTCCCCTTTTTAGAATAAATTTCTGTTTTGCTCCTGTCTGTCCAAAGGTTTCTCAATGATCTTCAATGAAATTTTGTGGAAACGTAAGCTAAATTGTGGAAATTAGTTATCAAATTTGGGGGTGAATCCTGGAATTTGTTTTTGATTGAGAGATATCTTTGTGTTTTTCGTACATTCCAGTATTCGCCCCTGTCTATGTATACGATACCAACAAAAGTTCAAAATGAAATTTTGTTGAAAGGTGAGCAATAGGCTATGGGTGAAGTGATTAATTTTTGGGACGGATCCATACACAATGACACAGTCATCATCGGAATAAATGTACATTCATAGTCGTCCATTTTGAATTTCGAAATGACTGCCTTTAAAGTTCAAAGAAAAATTAGCAACAATTCTATTTCTTAATCTGGACGGTGTTTAGATATGTTTTAACCTAGTTGCCAAGATTCTACCTCCAAAATGTTATAACACAGAAAATGTGCCAGAAACCGAGATAATAGTAGCGTTTTCGAGAGCTTTACTTCTAGATTGACCTGTTTGGCAACAACACCATACAGCTATACACACTCTATGTATCTTTATAATAGTTTGTTCATTTGCCACGAAATAACAAAAGCACATTGTAAAATTAGAACAATATCATCTTTTTTGTTAATATAGTTGCTCAACCTAAACATCAAACAGCTGCTCAAACAAATTTCGATCGTCTTCGGCAATGTCTCCAATATCGCCTAGCTCAGTTATCTCTCGATTACAGAAGTTGAAACCGCTGCAATTGCCACAAGCCGTCCATATAGAATGTGCATGCGTTGAAATTTCATGAAAAAGCTTTGTATTTCATCGTATGAATTTGAGTAAAATATCTGGTGCAGGAAACTCACATTCATGATAGGTTCCAATTCGTTTTCCATCATTTTCGATCCCCAAAGCAATGGGTCTGTTCCGACTGCATCACCGTCTTCGTCTGAATAATCTGCAAGTGAACATGCCATGTGTGGTACACAACTCCTCACTCGTTTGGTGATAGCTTCTCGCATGGCAAGTTGGATGATGATGTAGCTATCATCATGAGGCTTTTGAAGCTCAAACTTGAAAGTGAACCATTGAGCTTTCCTATATACATCAGACTCTTGAATCTAATTCCTGTAGTTTTCTACAAATTCAATCAACCACTCTTTGCATAATGAATATGGCCAGTTGCATCAAAAAGGTTCAGCATCTTTTCAAAAGCGCTCAAATGCATACCCATCCACTTGCCCTTCCCGCTCTGAACTTATAATAATGTAGACATAGTTAGACAGTCAAAGAAGGCCTTTGTTTATTGATTCCACGGAGGCCTGAAGTTTGCATAATGATTTTGATCCTCCCTAGACATTATTGGAGACATCAATTGATTGCAAATGTTTTACAGTACATCAAAGTTAACCTCGCTAAATTGGCATGTTTCCGTTTGAGTCTGTGTTATCTTGGCTAAGTGATTAATCTTACTTGTTCTCACCGTCTTATTTCTTATTTTTGTTCAGAGTTTTCAATCCTCTTCTCTTGCTCTACATTTTCAGTGTTGATTTTGCAGACAGGAAACATCTCTTCCGCGAAGGTAAGGCCGCATTAACTAAGGTGTCCTCTCGGTGATCTTATGGCTTTTTCACTCATCACGTGTCCTACATAATTCTTACCATATGCTTCAAGTCCAGATCAAGTCAGCAACGCAACCTGAAAATTAGAGTTCTAAATTCTCTAAGTCTCCGTACAATATCCTTCGGTTTGGCTGTAATGATGTCCATTACCATTTATGTTCAACCCCCTTGCTTGACTTTCTATGTAGAAAAGAACAGTTTAGATGCAAGAGTAGGCGAATGGATCAAAATCGATTTAGGGAGCTTCATGATCGTTGATTTAGGAGGGCTGCATACTGCATGAACCCAGACCTGTTGGGTTGCGATCGTCCAGCTACTCTAAAGAATGGCACTGACTGCCAAATTAAGTCTATATTCGTGCACCGACTCTTCAAGGAAAAGTATATCAATAGGTCTGAAAATGGCTGATTTCAATCCTTTCCTACTTAAAAAATTGCAACACTTTATTGGAACTCCTTTTCCCACAATTATATTTTACTTTCATGGCTTTTCAGGTCTCTCAATCGGTCTATCTTGGAAGGCAAAACTTTCCTTTTATCTCTTCGATACAGCCATCATCCTCATGCCACAGAGTGTATCCTATCTGAACTCTTCATTCAGAATTCAGAGTGATCGACTACAACATTAAGTGTGTGTGTTGGGGGGGAATTTTCGGTTCAGTTTTGAATGTTATGGTATTATCTAAAACCACTAAATGCAGCAGAGAGAACATCTTCACAACGTCCTCACAATTTTTTGTTTGTATTTTGTCACTTCTGTATACGAAATCACAACTTTTGTACGTCGTATTTAACACCGAGTGAGCGAGTGCGTGGAGATTTCATAAAAGCCCCAGAAGTTATTAGGTAAATTATAGGTAAATTATACTGAGAAATACATATACTCCACAGACTCTCACTCGATAATGAAAACGGCGCAGAAAAAATGTACAGCATTTGAAAGGATTGAATCACAATTGAAGATGGACTGCAAAAAGCACATGATAAGAACTGTGTGGGACACATGGTGAGTGAAAAAGCCATAACAAAAGCACTGAGAGGACATGTTAGAGGTAGTCATTTTATAGCCATTCAAAATCGAAGTAGCCATTTTATAGCCATTAACGATCGGGGTTACCATTTTATAGCCATTTACAATCTGGAATAGCAATTTTATAACCATTCACAGTCGGTCTTAGCAATTTTATGGCCATCCGGAAGGCTGTTTGAATTAAGCTCCACGAAACTGAACCTAAAAATCTTCCTCCACACTTACTGCTGTGTTCAATCTTTCTGGATTCTGATTGAAGAGTTCAGAATGAAGACAATGCAATTCTGTTTTTGTTTTCAGTAAGGTTACATAAAATTACGTTTTTTTTTTGTACTAAATTTGTTAAAGGTGTATTTATTTGCATGTCCGACCATTTTTTTATTAAAATCGACTGGACTATTTGTTTTACTAAATTTTATCCTTCAGGGTCATGCATTGTAAACCGAGAAAATAATGATTGGCAGTGTCCTTGAAATTAGGTGGGCCTTTCCGACGGAATAAGGTTGTTATATGGATAATTCAAAACGCCATATCAAACTGAGTATAGGAATGAACGCTCATTTGCTATTTCAGCTCATCTTTTATACATATAAAGTTTGGTAGCCAGTCTGGTTGTAATGTTGTCCGTATGCTCAGTTTGACAAAAGATGAAGCGAAGATCGCCAAAATGCACAAATTCGGTAATCAACTTGAAATACATGCATATAGTTATTTACCGTCTTTACTTGATCCCCGCTCAATTAGAATCATTCAAAAAGTATTATTATATATATTGAGAGAATTAAAGGAAACATGAATTGTTGAGTGAAGTATTTTTCATAAATTTGATTTCTAGCAACTATAGTCAATATCAAAGGGGATAGTTTTCAATCGTCTATCTATGGATACATAATAAACTTATAGTAAATTGTTTCATAAAGTTAACTTGGAAGACTATACGCCGAAATTGATTACTAAAGTGGATATATTAAAGTCATTTGTGTCACTAACCCAGGAACATGACGTGTATGATGATGTTTCTGTTTTAGGATGTATACTTATGGCCATGGGATGATGTGTTCTTCCTGATATTTGAAAAGAATACTTTTAATGAATTTACATTTTTGGGAATTATTATTATATCATTCTTATCTTCTGAAATATTCTAAGTTCAAATCTCCAGTCACTGGAAGATGCTGAACCCCTGGGGACTTGGAGATGCTAAATTCCGACGCCCAGGTCCTGGAAGATGCTCATCCGTTCTTATGCAGGCTATAAACGAGATGATTTAATTTTATCATTTAAAAACTAGTCTACTTAGCATACTTTGGTATTCAGGATACACCCACCCACACACCCACATATACATCGAAACAGCTGTCTGTCGATGACACAATATACACACACACACACACACACACACACACACACACACATATATATATATATATATATATATATATATATATATATATACGATAAATAAATATATCACTTAAATTCAACTTCACTGACTGTCCAGTTCCGCGGAGTTGAGAGAGGATACCAGCCTCCGGATCTGAAGCTAGGGATTCGATCCTGCCTCGTGGTACTGGATGGGATAATGGATAGTCTTTAGCCACACTGAAGAGTAGTAATACAACGAAACAGCTGTCTGTGGATGACATTATATATATATATATATATATATATATATATATATATATATATATATATATATATATATATATGTGTGTGTGTGTGTGTGTGTGTGTGTATACGTGTGTGCTTTTGTATGTGTGTATGTGTCTTTGACTAATTTCAAAACAATTGCTAAACGCTATTTCACCTTTTTATGCAAAAGTAAGAATTGGCATAAAAGCAAACTTTCGAATTTCTGGGTTATCGGTTTTTGGTTATCTGATTTACGGTTAATCAGTTCTGACTCCCATATTCATCATTACCTTAACGTTTAAATCAACACCTGTCGTTGGGTAAAAACAGCTATTATCCTTACGGCATTAGCACATTACAGCAAAAAATAACTCACTCCGACAAAAACATTGCAGCATTTACTCAAATTTATAAATTTTGTATTTTGTTATTGGAGTCTCAAAGTTGGCATCTCGGTTAACAGCACGGAAAATTAAATCTGATTTCAGTTCAAATTCTATCTGAATGGCTCATATACCTTCTTTAATCATATGATAGCAGAGAATTCCGGCGTTACCAAGGAAACAAACTATTTCACAATAACTTGTGTAATTTCTTTGTTTTCTGCTTTACGCGATAATTGCAATACTATTGTATTAATGATATCAACAAAGATAATTGCACAATAATTACGATGTAATTGCTGTTTTATTGCAATGAAATCCCTCAACGTTAAAACAGTAAGATTTGAACAATTTTCACTTTTTGTAGTTTTCGAAGTAATTCTAAAGACGTATCTAAAAGTTCGTGGAAGTTAATTTTGGCGCCTGCGTGGCGGAATGGGGTTGCTAAACAGAAGAAAAAAGATACATTGTTGCTTTGTTTCTCGTGCTAAAATCATCTGAATTTTGGAGGGAATCCAGAAGTTGGTCCAGTGCTTGGGAAAGAAAAGTCAACGCTATGAAATTATACTGGATACCCGGATGTCATGCCATAGAAAATTTCACTTAATGAGCTGTAATAAAATGTTGTTTTTTTTTTTTTTAAATTTATCTTCTAGGTCAGTCGAGTGCAAGAGTCAGATTTCACCCCCTTGGCCGAAACAATTGATATAACGGTTGGCCTATTTGTTGTAGCTTTACTATTGCACATTTAAACGTGTTTTAATTTCTTGCAGGAAGCTACATTCAAGCAATCTCACTTATACACTAATTTCAGATAATTTAAGAGTGAGGCATGAGCAAACTGTCATTATTCGCGCCATTTTGTAGTTCTCGCCATTCCTATTTTTCGAGCAGTTGGTTTTTACCATTTACTTTTTCTCAATTACCCTCAAAATTGGAACACATATTTTTTTTAAAATTCATGAAAAAATTGAAATTTGAACTATAATCAACTTTTTATAAATGATTGATATTTCCTCGTCAGTACCACTATCACCACCACCACCACCACCACCATCATCATCATCTTCTTCATCATCATCATCATCATCATCATCAAAAGTAGTAGACTTTTAACGCCTGTCGTTGGACATAAAACCTCCCCACGATTCGCCAAACCTCTCTATCCTTTCTATCATAGATGGAGCCAGTCCAGTGCTTTCTTAACTTATTATTTTCTGCCAGTCACAGTTTCACATATGATCTCTGGAGAGTTTCATTGTTAGCTGCGATGTCCAGCGGTTGTCTGACACTTTTATAAGGTGGCCAGTTAATTGTCATTGGAGTTTTGAATGGATTGTATGATATCCGCGACTCCTGTTTATTCTCTAGTATACTGTGCTGTCTTGTGTGTTGTTGAGTGTGATTCTCTCCTGTTCACATAGCATGGTTCTCAGTTTGACTGTCAATGTTTTGGTTAGGTTCCATGTTTTAGCTCCATAAGTGACTATGGGGAGGATGCAATGGTGGTATACCGTTCTTTTTAGGAATAATGGGGTGATTTCTTCTTCCTTTGAATGTTTCGAAGTGATTCGTTGTCAAGGATAGATGAAGTGATCTACTTTCTTCAGCACTGCATTTCCGATTTTAATTGTTGTGTCTTTGTCCTCAACACGTTTTTTGAACATGGCATTTGTTTTACTGAAGTTCATTTGAAGACCATCTTTCTTGTTTTCTTCATTCAGTTCGTCTATCATTATTTGAAGATCGTGAACGTTCTCAGCAAAAAGGCCGATGTCGTCAGTGAATGTGAAATTACTTATGTATTCGCCATCTATTCTAATTCCTTTATTTTTACCAGTCATAGTTTCGGAAGAACATCTTGAGGCAGGCTGTGAACAGTTTGGACGAGTTGCTATCACCTACTATCACCTTGTCTGACACCTCTTTTAAGCTGGAAATACTCAGTCTTTATGTATCTTGATAAAGGAGCTGCTGTGTTGGTAGATATGTTGCAAATCTGACACAGACGGAGTCTACGCCTTTTTGTATGATAGCATCAATAACCTTGAGGATTGTCGAAGGTCTTCTTGAAGTCAACAAATGCTACAGAGATTGGCATTTTATATTCAGCTTCTTTCTGTTTCAGTTGATTTACCAAACGTAGATGGTCAATGTCCGAATAGTCTTTTCTGAAGCCAGGCTGTTGCTGTTATTGATTTTCATCTTGCGAGCGTTTTGGCGGTTCGGTTGGTGATCACTTTGGTCATCCAGCTAGTAGAGTTAATGGTCTGTTGTTGTTAAGATCTTTCGAGTACCCTTTTTTACATAACAGCACGATGATTGCAGTGTTCCAATCTTCTGGACTTTACTCTGAGGCATAAGTTGAATATAATGGCTAGTTCCCTAGTGATTACATTACCAGTTTTTTTTTGGAGGGGGGTGTAGATTGACGGTGATACTATCTGGTTCAGAGAGAGTTCCTATTTTTTTTTTTTTTTTTGATAGCTTGCTTCACCTCTAACGGAGTCACTTCTAGAGAATATTCGAACTGGTTACTCGTGTCTCGTATATCTTGTCCGTTTTGTGTCCCTCGTTTCGAGGGATAAGGTTTTTTTTTCTGTAGAATTCTTGGGCGTGCTCGACATTTCGGTTCCTATCCGTTGTTAGGTCTCCATTTTATCTGAGCACATTAGTTATTTGCATTCTTCATGTACTAAGGATTTTTAAAATTAGTTTTGAAGCCTCTACTATTTCGGATGACTACACTCGTGTAATTTTTATCTTCTCATCGTTTTGTTCAAATGGTTTTGTTTCGTTCAGTTTCTTCGATCTTTTCTCTTGTTGTTGTTGGTGGCTCGAAATTTTCACGTTTTTGATAATGATTTGTTCAAATTTTTAATCAAAATTCAAAATTTTTAGATTAAAAACTCGACTACCTCTTAAAAGCAGCACTTTTTCGCCTATTCAGTTTTCTCACAGAAGCTAGACAATACCGTCCTAGCTTTTACTTAACATGATATAACCATTCAAACTCTCAGTATCCTTTTAATATTTAATAAATAGCTTGTATATTATGGAAAGACGATGGAAGGGCTTTAATCCAGGTTACTAAACCAACGCTCTTGAAAGAAGCATATATCGTCAAGCTCCAAGCAGGCACGTTGTCCACACTCACACGAGTGTACCTGGACGCAGTTAATCTTATTTTAGACTAAGCACCAAACGTAGCAAGATTTTATTATTTCTAGTGGAGCATTACACCATTAAAACATATATTATATGGCATTAAACTGGTATCATACTCTACAACATTGGAGCACTGTTGCCAAAAATAAGAATATGTTACCGTCCAAAAATGAGTATACGTAAAAATATTTTTGCCTACAGAATTTTGCTGCTATAGATTGTGGTCATAAATGATATCCGTTAACATCCATTTTGATTGTGTAACGTTCCACTAGAGATAATGAAATCCTGCTTTGTTCGGTTTAGATGAAAATCAACTTTCTATAAGAAAAAAGTAGTCGTGTGTACAAATTTATGGGCGACACTGTATCTTAACAGGCAATGAAGATTTACATAAGCGATAGCAGCTCCTAGTTCGTAATAACAAATTAATGCTAACAAGTACTCTCAGAGGTCAGTGACCCGCCAAATGTTTCGAATGACCCGAGGAAAACATAGGAAACAGAATAAATCCCGTTTATACTTAGTTTTCCTTCCTCTCAGTGAACTAGGAAAGATGAGTAAATGCAAGGAACTAATAGATGGAAATAATTACCAGTCTAAGCAATGAATCCTATTTCTTCTCCTTCTTCTTCTTCTTCTTCTTCTTCTTCTTCTTCATCATCATCATTTTGTTAGCGTCTGTCGATGGACATTGACCTTACTCAAGATTTACCAGACTTCTCTATCATGGGCATCGCTGAACCAGTAATTCCTGTATCTATCTAGCTCGTCACAACATCTTACTTTCTGTCGTCCACAGCCTCACACCTGATCTCTGGGGATCCACGTTGTGAGACGTGATGTCCAGCGGTTTTCTGAAATTCATGCAACATGTCCAGCCCATTGCCATTTGAGTTTTCTAAAAGTTTCGATGATGTCTCGGACTCCTGTCTCCTCTCGGATATACTGTGCTGTCTTATAATCTCTCCATGTGAGGTTGAACATGATTCTCCCATATGCACGTTGCATGGTCGTCAGTTCGCTTGGAAAGAAGCGTGCATACTGTACTTGATTAACCGATATTGATAATCGGACACATGGTCTTTTTAGATTTTCTTTACATTTCAGCCGCGAGTCGTTCACAATCCACGAGTTGTGCAGAAGCATGAATATTTGCCTCTTTTCGTAGAATTTGATGGCCTACTCATTGATAAAAAAATGCTTTGTGTGTGCTGCGTTCAGCGCTGTGCAAGGGTTAAAAACAGCTTGATTTTTCCAGTTAGAAAGATTTGACAGATGGCCAGGAAATTCACCCAATTTCAATCCCGTCGATGATCTTAGAGACATATAGATGCGTAGGAAATGTCCTCTTGGGATTACAAAAAGGACGGCAGCATTTTTGAGAGTATTTGACACAGGTAATTAGCAAAGTTTTGAAGGAATTAAAAGGCTAATGTAATGTTCAAAATCCAATTAGGTTCTTTTAAAACTAGGTTGGATTTAAAAAAAAAAGTATTGACCGTACGTTGATTTGGTGCTTGAAACAATTCAGTTCATCATGAGACAATTTTTAGTTTCACAAACCATTAAACGATGAGTTTATTCCTCATTCGTTCAGTTATATGACCGGAGCTTTTGCTAAATTTAGGTTTGTAAAGGATTTGTAAACCTGAAGCAGTTTGTTGGCAAAGCCCGTTGGCACAAAATAAGGTTCCAATCTGAGTTTTGGTGTGAGATTCATTATAAGAAGAAAAATAATATTAAGCAATTAAAAATCCGTCTCGTCACTCTTGTTCAGCATAATATTTGTAAAATTCGAATTCATGCCACTTGGTTTGAATATCGTTTTGTGTTTCTACTTTCCGTTCTCGGACATTTATCGTTTTTGGCATCGATCGTCTCTTTATTGGGTGACATGAAAAAACTGGATCAATGATAGTGTTGCCTGAAACGAAAAAAAAAAATGCATGCGTTTCGTTTTATTTCTTACTTCTTTTTTTTTTTTAACAATTTTGGCGGCTTATCAAATATTTTATGAACCTATGAAAATAAACAAACAAGAAAGACATGAGGAATCTCATGATAATTTTGAGGTATCCATTTTCCTTCATTTACATTAAAAAATATTCATCTCAATCTGTTCACTATCTCGTTTGCCCTATCTATCTATCTATCTATCTATCTATCTATCTGGGTCGCCTCCTACTTTATTATGTTGGCCCAGGACATGGGGGGGGGTGAATGTTAGTGGTATGACTAGAGGATGAACCTTTCCGCCAATAAGCCATATTTCTTTGCTTCGTTACAGATAGCAGCTGGCAAAATGGCGTCAATCTATCGGTGTTATTGTGATTCCTGTATATTGTAGATTAGAATTAAATAAGGGGCATTACTTTCGGGGTGACCCTCGTCAATCAAGCTTTAGGTAATGTAATCTGATCACATCGGAACATATGAATGACTACTACTAGAACTTGAAGCTGATTCATCGACCCCAATATTTCGATACGTAGCAACTTCGTGAATGTGAGCCTTTCGACTACTAAATAGAAGAACTCATTGAGCTGATATAAAATCAGTGTTTTTGTGATCAAGTTTGTGAAAGTTTGTGATCAATGCAGCGCACAGGATGAAAATCTGCTAAGCGTTCTAGATATAGGACTGAATTCATTACGCACGCGCCGAAGCTTCTAGTTTCTGACAAGGTTGGTCCAGGTCGTATGCATGCGCGACACAGCCCATAGAAACACTAAACAGACATCGACACTCACTTTGAATTGTCGCCATGATATAATGGCTGCGTTTTATGTTTGTAACAATAGCTCTAAATATTTATACAGGCATAGATGTGTTATAAGGTCAGTCATTAAGTCATATGATGGCGGTGGTAACTCTGACAAGGCTCGATTTCTTTGCAGTCTCAGTAACAATAAAAATGAACGTACGTGTAAAGGTCTTTGATGCTGAAATATAGCATTCTCTTATATTGTTATCTACAAAGGTTGTAAGCAAAGAATAGAATAAGAAAAGAGAGAGGGAAAAGTAGAATGAAAGAGGGGATATGAAAAACGAATGAAGACAATAATGAATGATCGAATCGAATCAAGAATGAAGGAAGGATAGAATATGGGACGTAAAGAAAGAAGGAAAAAGCAATTGATGACGAACGTAAGATAGGAACACACCAAGAAAAATAGACAAACGAAATAGGAAAGAATAGGTCCAGTGAGTCTCTCAATAGAAACCGTAGCGTGACCGACGTCTTTTGGTGGCATGCTGTGTTGGGAGTGATCAATGAAAAAAAATTGGAAAGAGGGTGATCAATGAAAAGGTTACTTCTCCCGTATTTTAATGGGCAATGATCATTAAAAAATTTCGAACTTTCAAAAAACAAGCGTGAACGCCGCTGGACATAAACTGAGGGGCCAATTTAACATAAACTCATATTGTAAATTGAACCCCCCATTAAAAACTAATCAGAAGGGATTCAAAAAACAAAACAGCTGGTTTTCTTCACATGACAAGGAATAAATATCTAAATTTGCATCCCTCTAGCTCCATTGACGGACCGACTTAAATTGAAGGAATCCATGTTGTTGTTGACTATGTAGATGTTAACAGCTTAAATTGACGGTTTCTGACAGAATTATGCAAAGAGAGAAAGGCAGAATAAGCAGACTGAAGAAGGGACGAGAGAAAGACAAGAATAAACATTGTAAAGAAAGAAAAAGGAAGGAAAGAAGGTACAAAGAAAGGCGGCAGAATAAGAGAACTAAGGAAAGTGAATAAGCAAAATTAGCTTAAAAGAAAGGAAGGAAGAAAGAAAGAAGAAAAGAAAGAATGAAAATTGTACTACAAGGCGAAATAATGATTAATTAATCAAAGGACAAATGAAGAGTGGAATTAAGGAAAGAAAGAGTAAAGGAGTAAATAAAAATAGAGAACCAAAGATGGAAGGACAAGTAATTGAAAGAAAGAAAGAATGGATGAAAGAAAAAAGAATGAATAGAGTATATATATATATATATATATATATATATATATATATATATATATATATATATATAGAGAGAGAGAGAGAGAGAGAGAGAGAGAATGGAGATCAGTCTAGCTAGCAGGGAACAAAAACTAATTTCCCACACAGACAAACAAAGGAAAAAAGAGAGAAAGGAAGTCGACCAAATATTCTAAGAAGACCAAATAAAAGAAAGGATAAAATGAATGATGAAGTAACGATAAACAGATTGAAGAATGGATTTGAGAGAAAGAAGGAATAAAAAAATAAGAAAAACGAAAAAGCGGAAAAAGGATACTCTGAGAAATACCAAAAAAAATGCCAAAAAAGGTAGGAAAAAGAAATACCGAAAGAAGGAAGTTGCCAGAGGGAAAGAGAGGAATGAAAAAAACAGATAGAACAACACGGCGAATGAAAGAGTTGGTGAATTATCAATTGACCTTTTGAATGAACGAAATGTGGTGAATTGAAGGAATATAACGAAAAGAACAAAAGGTACGAGTGATGAAATATAAAAAAAAAAGCGAAATGAGTAAGAGAGTGTATTTGTTTGCCCTTACACCGGGTTGGATGATAGATGAAAGTATAGATATTGATAATTGAATGTTAGTCGGAATTTGTTGCGTCCATCAAATGATGGAATTAGGGGTAAAAAGAAGAGGGGGTTCGGTAGGAGGAGAGGTTAGCGCCGGTTATGGCGGAAACCATTAATTGCCTGGACATGATCAATGAAAATGATATAGCGTAGAATAAAAGGTTAAACAGAGTGAAAAGTAAGATGGATCATCATCGGGGAGAATCGCTGGAGATATATAGCGTCAGTTAGATAGAGCTAAGAGAAAAGGACAGATAGATAGAAAAGAAGAAAAAAAAGAAGAAGAAGAAGAAGAAGAAGAAGAAGAAGAAGAAGAAGAAGAAGAAGAAGAAGAAGAAAGAGCAAAGAGATTGAGGAATAAAGATTTATATGATAAATAAATATAACTGTTATAGAAGCTTGGGCACAATTGAAGAAAAAGAAAGAAGCTATGCACATGGTTATGAAAAAAATCAGCATAAATTGACGGTTTCAGGCTGAAAGTCAGTTATTTCAAAATTTATTTCAGTGCCGAGAAGTTTGACATTTGGCGAATAATTCGGGATACAAACTATACAAACACAATGATATGACAACAGAAATTCCTCCCTCTTTCCCATACTTTTGATGAAGGATTGTTTTCTTTTATGTCACCGATTGCAATGATAGTCACCAGACGGACTATCCACAGCTTTTTACAGTCTGGCACTAAAAACATCCCCTGACCTTTGGAGAATCACGTAGCAATTTAAAGAGTCTTTGCTTCTTTTAATTTGACTCACCAAATATCATTCTTATTTGCAGGGACGGCCTTGGGGTTCCTGGCTCTGCAAATTAGCTAAACTTCGGTGCCCTCTAAAATATAGTTTTATTCTTTTTTTAAAATGTTGTTTCGAAGTGAGAAAATTAAATGTATAGAAATATATACATATATAGGATCTATACAAGGATAAAACATTGCAGACAAAAATTCAAGACAGGACTTTTTCTTGCAAATAGCTGTCAAAAACTGGGTAAAATTATTGGATCATGATGGAAGCTAAAACAGCTTTAAAAAATGAACATGGCTATTACACAACCTACAAAAAAACAAACTCTTGAAAAAGACAGTTAATGAAACTCTCAAACGAATATGTGCGATAATATTTTACTCGCTATATATCTTATATTATCGTATCTTATTCTGACTGATTGATAGTAAAACAATATCAATAATTTCAATTACAATCGATTAATTAGATGATCTTGCCGTCGGTCATGAAAAATCCCTTTGCCAATTGTTTCTCCCAAATTCACCACCAAAAAAAGCACTTAACCGTCAGATATTCCACAAAAATCTGACTTCACATTAGGGAATTTTCTTAATCTGGCTGTTTTTATTCTGTTTCATGTATTCATTTTCCCATTCTTCAAATTGAATTTGAAAGGTCTTACTGTCTCAGGTACACGCCAGGCCTCTAGCGCTTATCCTCCTCGGCGACTGCCCGTGTTGCCAGTGCCTTGGCAGACCCTGTTATTTGTATCAAATGGTTTTCGCCTCATTTGATGATGAGTGTTTCTGATTGTGATCTGGAAGCGAAATGTGACATCATATCAAAGAGAGCTAGGCTTTGCGCCTATTCATCTTTCGTCTATGAATCCGTTTTCGATAGAAAAAAATGTTTAACTCTTTGAAGCACATTGAGTTAAATTTCATCCTACTTTTCAAAGTAGCGATCATTTTTGATACCGCCTTTTTTATCTTCTTATATCTTGGAGCTCAAAGGTTTATATTCTTTCCCGCTACTTTGTTTAGTACCCAGGCTGATCAATAGATGGCGAAGAAGTTCAAAGTGGAAGAAAAAGAAATGTGCCTCAAAGAGATATGTCAAATCATTCGCCCGCCCTCGCTCTTGCTCTGTCGTGTGTGTAGATTGTTAGATATAAGTACGAACAGAAATACATGGATAAATATATATGTGCACTTTGGTGGTTACAAAGTGTCTTTCTAATCAGATCTAGAGTTATCTCTCTAGGTGGTCCATAAATGTGGCATTCAGCTAAAGTTGTCCTATATATGAAGTGTTTATGAAACCTGTGATATCACAGCTAGTATTTTCACTGGAATGATTATAAAAGGTGTGAGACTGCAAATTAAGGCCGTAAGGGAAAAAAAACAGAAAAATATTTGCAGTTGGATTTTACCTCTGAGTTCACTTGATCTTCAGTCGCAAGATTTCGGCTTATGGATTTTCTTCTGGCTGCCCTCTAACAATGCCACTACTCCACATCGCCCCAGTCATTTTCTGCACTAATTAGATCTTTTTGGTGGAGGGGAAACACTTCATGATTAAAAACTGAACTTTCCAAGTTGCCACTGAATCTGTGTGTAATGCATTGAGAATCAGGATGAAAGAATTGTCAGCGGTCTGGAATTAGTGTTTTTTTATTATCAGAATAGAGGTTTTCTCTTTCTTTCTCTCTCTTTCTATATATATCTATATCTGTATCTATGTCTTTCTCTCTTTCTCTCTCTCTCTCTCTCTCTCTCTCTCTCTCTCTCTCTCTCTCTATATATATATATATATATATATATATATATATATATTTGTGTGTGTTTATGTGTTAATAAGAAATGGATATATGATCCGATGGAATAGTTATAAATTGCCTTACATCATATTGAAACTCTTGGCTTAAACAACGTAGATAGATTAAACAGTTAAAAAATTCATGCAACAGAATTTTCTTTAATTTCAAAAATTCTATTTACGTTGTCTAGGCCAAGTGATACCTTCTCCGTATAATAACGGAAGATAATTTCGAATAAGAGTTTCTATATAATGTAATGCAATTTATAATCATATATATATATATATATATATATATATATGGTGACTGCCGCGCTTTGACAGAAAATGGCCATCCTTCCCCCTAGATGTCAACATTTATGATATATATATATATATATATATATATATATATATATATATATATATATATATATATATATATATAATGGATATCTAACGTTTTTTCATCTCTCTAATCTCTCCATTAATCTTTCCGGTCCGAATCGACGCTATTTACGATAAATATTTTCCCGTCTGTTCTCCCTCTCTATTTCCTAATTGATTCTATACCTTATCCACTTTTCTATTTTTTCCTGATAGTCAATACAAAAACGGGATTTTCCCTGGGAGCTGATTGGCAGCTCTCGTATGTTCTCATGAATTGGGTTCGGTCGTATTGATTAATCATAAAACCCTACAATTCCTGTCCCCCGACAGTCTGGAATGTGGTAACGCTATCTCCACAAATGGACCGGCTTTTACCGAACACTGATGACAAATGAGGACTTCATTAATATATATATATACATTAGAAACCATCAACCAAAATATCATCAAAACATAGGTTTCTTCAGTTTTCAAGTTGGTCAGTCCATCTGTCCGGCTGTCACACGTGCAAGCCGTACCAATGGAGCTAGAGGGCTGAAAAATTCAACAATTACTCCTTATTATGTCTACAAAGTTTCTTTTTTAAATTACCTCTTAAAATAGGTTTCTAAAGGTGGTTTCAGTTTGCAATGTGAATTTATGCTAAATAAATCTTTATGTCTGTCAGTGTTAATACCTGTTTTTCTTGTTTGCCTTTTTTTTGTTTGTTGATAATCCTGACTTTTCAGTGATCACCGCCTTTATTTTAGTTTTTAATAGATCACCCACCAGAAGATGTTGGTCGTATGACAGTATATATATATATATATATATATATATATATATATATATATATATATATATATATATAAGAAATGGACATATTTGGTTGAACAGAACGAATTATATCCACTTCGTTACATGACTAATGTATCATTCAATTTAGATAACGTAAATAGAATAAACAATTAAAGAAAATCGGGATGCTGCAGGAATCGAACCTGCCACCGCAATTTATTATTCATTTCTCAAATAAATTCTGTTGCGTTGAAAGAGACGAAAAAAACCGAGAATAAACGAGATGAGAATTTGGGTTGAAAGCAGTTATTTTGCCTTTGCATTACGGCGGGCTGTTTTGCACAATGGTAAGTGCATCGCTACGTCGAACCGGATACTCTATCGGTGGCAAGTTCGATTCTTGCAGCAGCACCCATTTTCTTGAATTGTTTATTCTATTTACGTTGTTTAAATCAAATGATGTATTAACCGTGTAACGACGGGAGATCAATTCAAAAAAGTTCCTATTCGATATAAGACAATTTCTAATTCAGATACATTTATTAGAATACCTGGCCAACCACGCTAACATAGGGTTGGAAGATGATTTACTTCTGTATTTCATTTTGAAGATTTTCTCCAATAATCTTCAAGTACGTCACCATGGTTGCTCATTTCTTTTATATACCTTCAATCTCTCGAATAAGTTTTTTCGTCAGAAGAGAAAGCCAGTTCAAAAGAATCAATGTATAATAGTAACACCACCACATCTTAGATATTCAGACAAAAATTACCAGATAGACAGAGTTCTAAGGTGATACAAGATTCCATCCGATTCAAGTATGAACATATCGATAAATAGCAGAAAGGTAAAAAAGAATTGCAGGTAGGGGTGGTGCTAACTCTAGACAGGGTGAGATCTCATATTCGACGAATAGAATAACAATTTAAAGATACACTCTCTAACCGAGAATAATCGTTTCTGGCCGAATATCATTGGGTACACAGGCGAAGAAACTAACCCGAAAGAATCAATCAATAACATAAGTACATAATCAAAAATTCTGAAAACCGAAAAGTTCAGAAAACCAAATATTTTCCATCGGAAAAATATTTTTGGGGGGCTTTTTCTACTTAGAGATAAAAAAAAAAAGTTATCAAGCATTCATTTTTAGTACTAAAAAATGAGAAAAAGTACGTCAGTAATTTTATGGTCCATCTTCATCTCATTTCGTTTACCCACACATTTATCCTTTTCCTGCTCCTTCTACCTCTCTTCCACCTCCTCATCCTCCTTCTCCTCCTCCTCCTCCTCTTCTTCTTCTTCTTCTTCCTCCTCTTCCTCCTCTTCTTCTTCCCCCTCCTCCTCCTCTTCTTCCTCCTCCTCCTCCTCCTCTTCTTCTTCTTCCTCCTCCTCTTCCTCCTCTTCTTCCTCCCCTTCTTCTTGCCCTCCCCTTCTTCTCCCCCTCCCCTTCTTCTTCCCCCTCCTCCCCTCATTCTCCCCCCTCCTCCTCTTCTTCTTCTTCCTCCTCCTCCTCCTCCTCCTCCTCCTCCTCTTCTTCTTCTTCTTCTTCTTAGTCTACTCCTTTATAAGCATTGGAAGTAAGTGTATAGTAGCTGAATATTTGTTTGGCTGATTCTACAAATAAAGGAAAAAAGAAAAGAGAGAAGTCCATAAACAGGATAGTGATGTCTCCAGGCTCTTGTGTCTGTTAGATTCCTCATTCAACTTTTAAAAAGCGACCGTCTTCACTTTTCGATGGCCAGAAGTCAAACGTGAAAAATAGTTTTTATTAACAGATAGGGCCCAAGCTGTAACTTCCAGCAAGTAATAACAATTGACGTCAAAACACCATGAATATTTCCCACCCAACCAGAAACATTGTTGAGAACATTTCCTCACACCATTCACGCATCGACACTACTCACGAAAGTCTCAACACACACCAATGCAGTGATTCATATATTCTCTACTTGTGCGGTGAACCTTTACAAATGCACGCTACCCGAGTGCAACCCTTTTCCGAACGATTAATAAATTTTTCAAGCCAACCAAATACTCATCTGAACTATAATGAACTTCATCACTATTGTACTCTTCTTTGATTCAGCCCAATATATTTCAAATAATAATCAATCTTTCTCTAATCGTTATTGTTACTTCTTCGGTCGTATTCTCGTTTCTTTATATCTTTGCAATTCCTCTTTAGTGTCACTAAGTCACCAGTTCTCCTTCCTTTACTTAACCTGCTACTATACTCCATTAGAGCGACTTCATACACCAAATCAAACTGCTAGTAAGTACTAACGAAACCTGCAAGAACCTGATAATCTAAATCTACAGACAGTTGACTATGATAAGACTCTTACAAAATGGCGAATACTATACAATAATGAAAACGATTTTAATACTACCTCTAAATACATGATAACTTCTAAGATACACAAGCTTCATCTCACTGTAGCCTTGGAACACGCCACAACCTCTTCATTTTTATTTCCTTGAATTTGTTAGACAGAAATGCTTCATGTAACATTTTTATCGGTGCTCTCTTAAACGCTCACTCAAAGTTATTGTGACACGATAAAAGCGTGACATTTTGAATATTGCTTATCTTCGATAGTGTGGCGAAAAGTAATGTTCGATGTGCATGCACGTATACCACTAAAAAACTTAGATAACTTCAATTTCAAGAAATGTATATTATGTTCCTGGCGCGGCAAATGGCTAACTATCCAAACGAGACATAGATTTCTGAGTCGTTCGTAAACATCAAGCAAACATGTCCGAAAAATCAATATATCTTTGTTCTTAGAATAACAATAATTCGGTGCACGTCTGCTATCGACAATTGGATTTTTGAAACTTTTTTCTTTCTAGGAAAAAAGTCAAGTAATTTGTAGGTATATCAGATTTTAAACTCACTACTATTGACCCTCAAAAAGTATACGAAAAGTAGAGAACACATGCTACTGAAGGAGTATACGATGTCGTTCGTAAATGAATACACCCTACATCTTTTTTGCGTCTAAACCAAACACAATAGGAGTTTATTGTTTCTAGTGGAAAATTACACAATTAACACGGATATTATCAGGTGTTAATAATAACCATACGCTACAGCTTTAATCTAGGTTTGAACACATGCCCTGACACAGGTGGGAAAACGTAACTAGCTCAGTCACGAAGCAGACCAAAAGTATTTTCATAGTTTAGTTTAGCACCAAGCTGCATATGTTGGGCACGCAATGAAGATCTCACTACAACAGTAATAGATTGCAAGACTAATTTGCAAGTCATTACTCCACGGCAAGGGATCCATTTAGATACTGACGCAAATGTTCGGCATCCCAGTGAGGAGAGAACTCACTACAGTATTGATAGTCTTCGGTATTAGAAACCGTCAACTAAAACTGTCAACATAGGTTTTTTCATTTTTAAAATTGGTCTGGCTGACTCTCTATGTATGTATGTATGTATGCATAGTGCGTACAGGACATAGCAATTGAGGTAGATGGCTTAAATGTAAACTTTTACTTTCATTGTGTACAGAAAACGTTTTTTCCCAAAAAAAGAAACATCAAAAAATGCTCAGCACTATCACATTTTCATTTTGCTGATAGGTTTTTCTTTTATCGCATTTTTGTTGCTTTTTTTACTGTAATGCTCGCTTAGGACAGGTCGACATTCTACGACAGGCACGTGATCAGCGTGGACCGGGAATTAATAAGTGGTTGTTGGCGAAATTTGAACTGACATCCTGGAAAAGCAGCAACAAAAATAGGATGAAAGAAAACGAGTTGAAATTACCGACAATACTCCATCTAAAAAATTCATGCATCTTGAAAATCATCAATGTTTTATAGAAGAGAGTTGTAGACTATTACATCTAATACTGCGACTAGTTTATGCGAACAAACAAGATGGCGACGGAGGGATAGGAAATATAGTTATGTGGCTTTTCTGAGTTACGCCTGCTGGTAAAACCTTAGTAGCCAGACCGGTAACGGCGCTGTCATAGGCAAACAGGCTGTCAAGGGTGAGGGATGTCGAGTTTAAATCTTGCCGGAGGCTTATCTTCTGAATTATTTACGATTCATGCTGCTTGCTTAAAGGTCGTATAATAATGACCAGAGAGTTGCGATAAAAAAGACGGACATAAAATTAACAAAATACCGATAAAAAAAAGAAATTCTTAGACTATTATTTATGGTATTACGAGCGTACATAACCAGAAAAAAACAGTAGCGTAATAGAAATTGAAGTAGTGCGGTTTTGATTATCATATCAGAAGATTTGAATTTCTAGGAAAATCAACAGGGACTGAGAATCTGTGCAAAATCTAGCATGATATTGTTTTGCGACTAGTGGAACTTGCAAAATTATTTGTGTGTTTTTGCAACTACTTATACTGCACCTCGACAGCAATTGTCTAGTTCGGCCCGAACAGTTGTCAAGGAACAAAGCTTTGTACGCTCTATACAATATTTTTCTTATGTAACTTTAGCTTTGGGGTGGGTACCGTGCTGACAACTATAGTCGGCTCCGTTTATGCGTCGTGTAGATGATAGTTTATATCACAGACTTCAATTATGTTTTCAGGATGATCGGGTGAACGTAATGCTCGCCTAGGGCGTGTTGACATTTTATGACCGGTACGTGAGCTGCATAGATCGGGAATAAATAAGCAGTCGTTGACGAAATTTGAACTGACATCCCGTGGATATAACATCCATTTTCAAAGTTTAGAGATTTCAATGATGTTTTCAGGATGACAGCCGGTGACGAAGTCTCAGTCTCTGTTGCACGCGTCTGCTTTGTGATCTTTGCAAGTATCAAGCCTAATGCACCGTTGTTTGGCTGGTCAAGTGATGATTGACCCCCCGCCCCCAGCCTGGTGGAGTTCGTCCCCATCCAGCTCAAACAATTGTCCACTTGAAAGTTTATTCAATATTTTGAATCCACCTTACTGTGAATTGGTGAAACTCAAATAAGTTTTTGTACGGCCAATTAACCCTTTTAGGACTCTTTACTGATTCAGCGCTTTAATTCAGTTGAATTTGAAGTCATGCAGCAGACACGTTCTCGGTTGCTCACAGGATATTAATTACTTTCTGATAATGAGAACGATACTGAAATCAACGATAGTGGGTGCCATGAGATTCTGAATTACCTGAATTTAAAAGGTTTACGAACGTACAATATCTAAAAATTCTGGAAATTTCTCTAATGTTCAGAAACTTTCTTCTGAACCTAATAATGACTTGTCGGGCCCATGGGAATCCCATACTGCTTTGTAGTTTAGTTGTATTTAGTTAATTACAACGATATATTCTGGGAGTGGTATGGGCCTCGATTGCAGCAATAATGTAACTTGGAATATTAGCATATTGATTGCCCACGGTGATTTATATAACTCCTTGAAACCATGTGTCCAGAAGGCAGGAAATTCAAATTCGGTTTCTTCTGGACTAACATTTCTGCCATTGACGTCGTACAACAACTATTATTCTTTTAACATACGGCACCTTTGAACTGAAACCTAAGGATGTATTTTACAATAACAACAAGCGGAAACATATTCACTCTTGATAATCTCGACTTGAAAAGTCATAGCATATCAGTGTGTCTTTCTGTTTTGCGTTGTGTTCAAGATCTATCAGAACACCGGGAATAGAACCATTCCTTTATCCTTTGACTTTACAAATCACACTTGATATTCTCGAAAGGAAACACATTTTGTGGTGCTAACCAGGTTGAAATTTGAATAACTTCAATGAATAACGAGAAACTAATCTCATAATAAGCAATTTGTCCGTCTGCCAGTCACATTTGAAAAAATTGTCAAGGGTGATTAAATTATTGATATTAAATGCCGACGGAGACTAAAAAAGAAAGTGTCACGTCTTTTAAGAAACAACCTTCAATGAAGTATGACAGCCAGTGACGAAGATCCGGTTTCTGATGTGATTCTTGTCTGGTCAAATCTCAGTGATTCTTGCAAGTCAGGTCGAGACCAGGATTTTATACCAACAAGTTTTTGCATCCCTTGGGCAGATTGCAAGTCCTCCGAAGGGATACCTTCACTCTAATCGTACAACTCAGAGTGAACTCAATGAGAGTAGTCTACCTTACTTATTTATCTATTTATTTATTTGCAAATGCATTAAGAATCCGGATTCATTTTAGTTACATCAGATTGCACTAATTTCCTTGTCTTATGAAACCTTTACATTAAAATATTTAAAAAGAACGATAGGAATGCGTAGGCATCATAATGAGGGAGAAGCAGAGAGCGAACTATCAAGAACTATCGTCTGTATATTCAATAAAGATTTGATACTGCCATTAAAGAATTGAGTGAGGGTTGAACTTTTCTTAAATTACTCCTCACTATATCAGATTGGGCAATTTCTACCTGATATTACATATTCTTTTTGCTTAAACACATGATAACCGCCAGCGAATCGACGGGTCAAATAAACGTGTATTGATAAAACCAATACTTTGAACAATAATTTTTTTCATTTACTTAGAAAAAAGTAGATGTGTTTAAAACTCAGAAAACGGTTTATTGAAGAGAATATTGTGTACTATAGCAGTTGAGATGTTTGATTTATACCAATTTCTACACAAGCTTACGTTGCCATCTTGTTACTATCTCTAGAGTCAGTAGCTATATCAAATTACTTTCAGATAGTCTTTTATTGAATATTTCTGTTTACTTATGAAATGTTGGCTAGCATAAGAGTGGCACTTCTAAATACATACATGTATTAATGGAGCTACAGGGCTGAGAATGTCAACATTTACTCTTTATCATGCTTAGAAAAAACATATTTTTGTTCTTTTAAAATTCCTCCCCCAAATAGGTTTGTAATGGGGGGGGCTCAATTTTCAATGTAAGTTGGTCTTTTAGTTTGCGTTCAGCTGCGCCCACGCGTGTTTCTTTGAAAATACAGACTTTTTAGTGCTCCACTCAAGGTGAGAGAGGTTGATCATTTATTGATCACCCCTTTTTCAAAATTTTAATGGATCACCACAACACAGCATTCTGCCAAAAGATGTTAGCAACCCAACGTTTTTTTTTTAATGAGTGACGAATCGGACCTGTTTCTTTTAATGTTCACTCAATAATTAAATAAACAGTTATTTTGTTTGATTATTTCACTGAATGCATTTTCATGCACAAAATGTGTTTTTGCCGGTATTCCATACAAGCATTCTGAAACAACAGATTTTGAATAAAAATCAGAAAGATGTTGTTCTGTAGGAACCTGACAGCGGGAAATAATTGATATCTGCAGGGTATAAGCACAAGTTTAATTTTTAAATATATTTTCTTTTAGATTTTTTTTCGAGTTCTCATTTTCAAACCAACAAAATGTGTTTACTTTTGATGATTTAAAAAAAAATTGATCGTCTCATTACCAAATTACAGTTAAATATTCCATACAATTAATCAAGAATGTAAACAATTTTGTTGTCTGCTGCTTCTTGATCAATTTTCATTGCTTGGTTTTTGTTTATGCTTTCACAAATTGATAAAAAATACTTTGTTTTGATCGTCAGTCCTTTAGTCTACATCCAAATAGGTCTCTCTAGAGAATAATGAACAAGACAGACAGCATAGAAATAATATAATCAAATAAAAAGAAATGGTATGACATACAGTATGATTGGCTGAATATTTTATTCGTGATTTCAAGCAAAGAAAAACAAAGAAAAACAATCAATGGTAGGTTTTTCATCCATCCCAGAATAGCCTTTGTTTCAGAATGTTGCTTCCTTACATATGTACACTTCAGATGTTTTATTTGTTTTCAAATGTTTAATGCGTCGAGAACATCTGCTTCTTGAAAAGCCAGTTTACATTTAAACATAATTTATCCCCTCTTTCTTACCTAAATAGAAAAAAACTAATTTCACCGCCTTTTATTCTATCAATTTAATTCATTTGAAATGTTTCTATCAGACTGATTCAATAATTTCACAATCGAAATTACAGTTTTTAAGTTAATCTTGAAGATGAAATACAATTAGAAAGAATGAACAAAGTAAAAGATATTATAAACAGACAAACTTATAACTTTGAAATATGTGAATAGCATCATTTCTCTTGGTTTGAATCTCTTTCAGTATTCGCATAGAACACTACTTTGAATTTACTCGCTTAAAAGCTGCCTTTACTGGCCATTGAACTCTATGTCGATTCAGTTCCCTTGTACCAAATTAATATTATAATTATTTGCAAATAAATAAATGAATAAATATATAAGATAAAAACAACTCTATGATTAGTATTTTCTTCCAAAAGAGAGAAAAGTCCCCCCCCCCACTTTTGACCCCGAAAAAAGGTAAAATATTTTCTCCTCAATTTTGACCCCTGAAAAGAGAAAAAAAGTCTCCTCTCACTTTTGATTCCCCAAAAATAAGAAAAAAGTACCCCATCAATTCTGACCTCTGGAAGGAGAAAAGAAGTTCAGTACTCTAGGAAGAGAAAAGAGGTCTTTGCCAAGTTTGACCCCACGCATCTCGGCTCTGGGCAAATAATTATCAGTATTTTTTTGCGTCAAGTTCTGATCGGCCAGATGGCGCGTTCGGATCTAATTTTCTTTCTTTAAAGAAGTAATAATAAAACTCTTTTTTGACATTGACACTTACACTCAGACATTAGGCAGTGAAGATTTCTTTAGACCTTTCTATGCAGAGCCAGTTGTTTACAGAGCATAAATAAGAAACCAGTCTCGTGATATCAAACATTCAAATTGCTCTGAAACATATCCTATGTCAATTATTTTCCCCAGAATTAATATATATGTGTACGTTTCAAGGGAATACCCTGATCGATTACAACATCAGTTTTTAAATGGTTTAATCATCGTGTGTGAAGTATTTTAAATACATGAATATTGAAATGTAAGTCTGGCCTGGCAATTTCGAAAAATAGTCTGAGCAAGTAAATATTTTGTCTTTCAGTAACACAGTCGAACGTTTGACACTATGGCTATCAATAAATAACAGGCTGCCTTAGTCATTCAATAGAAACCACCATGCGACCTTCACCTTCGGACAGTATGTCGTGTTGGGGATGACCAACTGAAAACCTGGAAAAAGAGGTTTTCAATGAAAAAGTTAATTATATCGCCTTTTGTTTGGCGGTGATCACTAGAAAAGTTCAATATTTCAGAAAAGGAGCGTGAATGCAGCCAGAAACAAACTTAGTGACCAATTGAGCATAGACTTGAATTTCAAATTAAACCCTCTCACTAAAAACGTATTTCAGCCCCTGGGTCCATTGGTGTGGCCTGTGCGTGTGACACCTACATATATAGCTAGCCAACCAGCTATACCAACTTGAAAACTGAAGGAACTTACGTTGATGGCTTTGATGACAGCTTACCGATTGCCCAGAGGCTGTCTTCAAAATCGTCAATACTGCGTTAATCGATTGAAGGAATATGAAAATTGGAGATCGAATGAATAAATAAGGAATGAGTAAATATGTAAATGAATGAGCGATTGATTGAAGAAGTATGCGAATGAGGGATCAAAAGAATAAAAGTGAATGAATGAATATGTAAATGAATGAGCGAATGATTGAAAGAATATGTGAATGAGAGATACAGTGAATAAAAATGAATGAAAACATCTGTAAATGAATGAGCAGATGATTGAAGGAATATACGAATGAGAGATCGAAGGAATAAAATTGAATGAATGAATATGTAAATGAATGAGTGATTGATTGAATGAATATGCAAATGAGAGACCGAGTGAATAGAAATGAATGAATGAATATGTAAATGAATGAGTGAATGATTGAAATGATATGCAAATGAGAGATCGAGTGAATAAAAATGAATGAATGAATATGTAAATGAATGAGTGATTGATTGAATGAATATGCAAATGAGAGATCGAGTGAATAGAAATGAATGAATAGATATGTAAATGAATGAGTGATTGATTGAAGGGATATGCGAATGAAAATCGAACGAATAAAAATGAATGAATAAAGCAAGTGCGTGTCCGAATTGAACACTTAAACTCATCCCCTATCCAGATCTCTTTTGCGCCATGTTTCTTAATAACTGGTAGTTCAGTACCGGCAATCGTATTCCTTTTGGCAGTGAGTGAATAAATTCTCATCGTAGATCTGCATAAAGAGTAAGGTCTGGATGAAAATGGAAATCACATCACTATAATAGAGTGTGGTTCGTTAAACGCCAAACCACTCTAATCACGGGGCAACAGGAATCAGTGGTAAGTCCAAATACTTAAACTCATCCCCTATCCCGATCTCTTGTGCACCATGTTCTATACTGACTGGTACTTTAGTATGTTTAATCTCATTCATTTATTCATTCATTTATTCAATTTGTTTGATGAAGCATAGTCAATTATTAATAATTATTTCTTGTTATTATTTACCTTCATCTCAATTTTGGCTTCGTATCGCAACTACACACAGGCCGTCTCGTTTCAGCAGTTAGTGAATATATTAACTTAAGGAATTGCAATAAAGAATAATTTTCGGATGAGGGTCAAATTTAAGACACTCTATGCTGATGGCTCGCCAGATTAATGCCCCAATGCTCTTGCCAGTGTGGTATCAGTAGTTAGCGCTAGTCTGAAGAAAGAATTTAAATTTATCCTGTATTCCGATCTCTTCTACACAATGTTGGCTATTAAATACTTATTCAAATTCGATGATCTATTTCATTTATCTATTTATTCATTTTATTAGGTGAAGTATTTTCAATTAATATTTATAATTTTACGCAACTATTCACTCCATCCTAATTTACATTACTGTCTATTGCAACCTCTCTTTTTTTTCCATCCACTGAAAGTCTACGAAATATTCTTTCTTCCTCGCTCTTCCCACCCTCTTATTAAACTACCAAACTTTCTTTTGTACCCTATCATTATCTATTCTTCTATTGCTCCACTTTCACCTCTATCTCTCTTATTAAACTGACTTTATCTTTTCTCCATTTTCTCTTTGTATTTCCTCAGTAAGCTATCTCACTTTCTTTCCCCCTCTTCTCACACCCTCTTATCAGACTACCCAGCCCGTCTCCACCCTCTTCCTACTCCTTTAGTAAACTATCAAACACCCTTTTCTCCGCTTTTTCTAAATTTTTAATAATGTACCTAACATAATATTACTGTAACGATACATATTCTAATAAAATAAGTATTTATTTTGCTCTATCCAATAGTGAGAAAAATGATACATTTTCATTAAAAAAATCTATTGTTCTGCTGAACCAAATCTGATTTTTAACAATTTTTCTAATCCTGAATGTGAAGAAATGAACCTAATCCTGGACCATATCAATTTATTGATTCCAACTCCAATTTGGGTTGGGTGAGGACTTATTCCCCAGGTCAGAGTAAGGAATCAGTTCTCTCAACACTATGTCAGAGGATGGCTCGATTACCGCCAAACCCTTCTTACCATTGAACAATAGGAATCAGTGGCTCGAGTTAGTCAAAATCAAACGCTTAAACTCATCCCCTATGCTGATCTGTTTTGCACCACACTCGTTATTAAGTGATAGTTCAGTATCGGTAATCCAATCCATTCATCTAATTCATTAGATTAAGTATTGTCAATTATTTTTTGCTACTATGTACGTTCATCCAAATTTCTGTTGCTTTCTATCGCAACTAAACACAGGATGGTTTCCCTTCGACAATGAGGGAATAGATCAACTGCATGTATCGGAATAAAGAATAAGTATCGGTTGAGAATCAAAATAACGAATAAATAAATCTATTCACAGCGAGCCTTGAGAGAATCTTTCGGAAAACTGACTGGGAATGAATGGGAATTTAACATGGGCTGAGTATATTTAAACCCCTTGAGATTTGCCGATGAGGTTTCCATGGCGTCAGAAGCATCGGAAAAATTGCAAAACATGCTGACTGATCTGAATAGGGAAAGTAGAGAAGTAGGCTTAAAGATGAACGGAACAAATGCAAAAGTAATGTTCTCCGTTGTGTGGGAGAGTGTAGACAATAACTGTTTGTTAGATGTGGCGAGAAAATGTTGATGAAGACAAAGTATTTTGCTTCCACGTGGTTTGGTGTTAGCGCCGACGTAACTGGAGATGTTGAAGAAGGAAGGAAGATGTATAGAGAACATGAGCTCCAAGTACGAATGTGAACGTAGATAGCAAACAGTAAAAAAGACACATACAAATATGTAAATGTGAAAAATGAGAAATAGATTCAATGCACGAATAAAAATATGTAAATGAAATACGTGTAACGGAAGCATTAATTCATTCGATTGTGTAAAGAAGAGAAGAGAAGAAAGGGGAAGAGTAGAGAAGAAGAGAGTAGAGGTCTGTTTAGTTTAGGTTATTTTTATACGTAAAAATGAAATATTGGAAAGAATAAGCATTTAGGGGACACGTGACATAAAGGGTCAAATGTCGTTTCGTCTATCTATCAAATGGAGCCTGATAAGTCGTGCCTGTTATAATGAGTGGTATAGTTGACCAAACTAGATTATAAAATAGTGGTTACTTCAGGTTAGGTGCACGAAGGAGCTAAAGTGGGTGAAATAATGAACACAGCGTTTGCATGGTCGCCAAAAATAGTAGTTTTAGTATTTGCATTTAGTAGCTATATAGTTCTCGCAAATTCTCACATCGGGGAAGAATAAGTAACAGACGACAACATATATATATATATAGTCATGGTCAAGGAGTAGAAACTACGCCGGCTGCGAGTTCAGGGAGAGGTGAAGGAAGAAGGTAACCTGTTCGAAAGACGGGGCCAAATAAGCGACTGACCACATGTGTTCAAGGGCTTCTATAGGGAGTCAACGTAGGAAGTGATGCTTCAGATACCTAGTTAAAAAGAGGGTTTCGTATTTCATCATCATCATCAGTCTTTTAACGTCCGTCGTTGGACATAGACCTTCCCCAGGATTTGCAACACTTCTCTATCATGGGTGTTGCGAAGCCATTACTTTCTGAATTTGTCTAGCTCGCCCCTCCATCTAACATTCTGCCGGTCTCAGTTGCGCATGTGATCACGGGGGATCCATGTCGTGAGTCGCGATGTCCATCGGTTGTCCTCCACTCTTGTAACATGGCCAGCCCACTGCCATTTGACTTTTTTAAATGGATTCTATGATGTCTCTGACTCTCGTCTTTTCCTGGATGTACTGCGCTGTCTTGTGGGCTCTCCATGTGAGGCCAAGCATAATTCTTTAATGTGCACGTTGCATAGTTCTCAGTTTGCAGATCTGTCTCTTGATTAGATTCCATGTTTCAGCTCCGTAAGTGACTATTGGGAGGATGCATTGGTTATACACCCTTCTTCTCAGGATTAATGGGATCTTCTTATTTTTGAAGGTTGAACTTGCTCTGCTAAAGGCTTGCCATCCTAGAGTGATTCTTAGCGGAAAGTATATGGGGAGCCACACGGCAAACAATGTGTTGGAGTAGTAAGAAGACTATTGATGTCGCCCTAGTACTGGGCATGGCGTCGTCGTCCCTGCTTGGGTATCAAACATCACCAGTTTTCTCCTCTCTCCTATGTCTTTGGACTGGACTTGGAAATTCTTCGAGTTTTAGCTGGAGTAGGAGGGAGAACAAATGAATTCATACCTTTCCCGGGGGCATGAGTGCGAACGAACGTAGATAGTCTCAGTCAGTTGATTGCAGACGAAGTTCTAAATCCTTCCGCTGCTTAGGCATGAAGACTCGCTGAGGACGGAGGAGGAGTCTGTTTCCTTTCTGCAGTCGACTCATTTTCTGCCCAAGAGGAAATCATACCAGAATTAGAGTTAGAATATGAGTGGCTAACAAATAACGACGAAGTACCGTCTCCTTTTAATGGAATATCAACACATGACTCAAGGTCGCAAGGTAGGTCAATAACATTGATATTAGAGCGTGCTTATAACCCTATTCCTCTGAGTGCAATGAGGCGGTCCTGTTTGGGGTACGGATATATATATACATACATATATATATATGTATATATTGTAATGTATTGTAATACATTTTAGTATATTACAATAATACGAATAAGTTATTATTCATGATTCTATAATTTATCATATTTGTGTAATATCTGGGAAAATTACATAACTTGCATCAACAGATATTAGGAAATAATTGATCTGAAATTACATGAATTTTTCGAATATATATATATATATATATATATATATATATACATATATACCAAAGTACAAATCAGTAATTCAATATCCGATGTGTGGTTGGCTTACACACACACACACACACACACACACACATATATATATGTGTGTGTGTGTGTGTATTTGTGTGCATGTGGTATGTGTGCTTGTGTGCGTGCGTGTGTGGGTTATATTTGTTTATATTGAGTTTGAAGAAGAAGAAGAAGAAGAAGAAGAAGAAGAAGAAGAAGAAGAAGAAGAAGAAGCCCCCTTCCATCTCAATAGAACGATACTGAAGTGACCTCTCCAGGGTGCTGGCCTGAGCGGAGCGCGTGAATATCGTGTGATTCCCATTTCGACAGAATCCCCATCTCAATCTCACTGATGTAGTCAAAAATACAGCAGAGTCCAGTTCGTTTGGCGACATCTTGGTTTGCAGGAGCTGCCGGAAGGATGTCAAAGTTGGCATCGAACTCCCTGGTCTGGAATCAGAGTTGTCCTCCTAGACTTGTTGCCTCCACTGTCTGTCCTGTTAGTTCAATCAACTGATGCGTGCCCGTTCAAAGGGTGCATGTTTAGATAGGGCTGGACTTCATGGTGGGTTGAGCAGCCTACCATGATTGTCACGTAAAATGATTACCTTCCGTCGTACGAAACTACAACTTCGAAGTATTCCTTACTTCTCTCCAGTATTGTCAATTTAGACATTTAGGTACTTAATTTCTAAAGTTAGATCCATAAATAAAAAGTTAGAAAATATGCTATTATCTAAAGATTATCATTTCTCGTGCCTTCTATTCCAATAAAAAAAACTAAACAAATTCGCAAAAATTTGTTTATGTCGTTAATAGGGAACAATCAAAACAGAAATATCCTCGTTAATACCGAACCGCTACCATTTGATACAAGTATGACTGCGATATGTGGTATTCCCAGATAGTAACCCATCTCTGTCACGAGCAAGCTCAACGTTGCTCAACTTCGGTAATCTTGCGAGAACCTGAGTATTCAATGCGGTTTTTCCGTATATTTCTATTGTTAATAGTAATAACAATAAAAAGAGACATTTTCAAAAAATGCAGTTACGTAATTTATCTATAGACCCATGCCCGTGAACGCCTATGACGTATATATTCAGGCTAAAGACTGTATCCATTTCGAGAAGAATTTTTATTTGAAATCGAATACCCCCTGATATTGAACATCATAAAATCAACAAAAGATTGACTCTCAAACTGAGAACTATGCCAAGTGCACAAGAGAGAATGCTCAACATCACACAGAGTGATCAAAGAGAAAACAGGATTCCATTAGAAAACTCAAATAGCAATGGGCTGGAAATATAGCATGAATGACAGAAAGATCACCTTTAAAACTGTTGCCGGCAGAATAAAATATATAGATAAGTTCAGAGAGCATTGACCCTGCGATACCCAAGGTTCTCCAAGATTGGCCAAACCTGTCTATGTCCAACGACGGACGCTAAAAGGCTTCTGCTGCTACTGATGATGATGATAATGATGATGATGATGAATGAGACAGAAGGTGTTAAATCTATCATTGAAACCAACACTTTGTAGTAGTCATAAATTCAATGACTACAAATAAAGATGATGTAACGACAGTAGCAATAATAATGGTAATTACCATTGCCTCGAGAAATGTCATGAAAGACCTGACATGGTACGCCGACGATCTACGAAGCCATGAGATAATCCGAATTTGAATGGTAATCATATTAATGATGATAGTGTCCCCATCTTGGGGTGAATTTTTCGATGGGATGCCTCGCAGCTGCTCGAGTACAGACGGATTAGTGAATCAACGACAACCTCTTTTGTTTAATTAGACATCAACAGACGTACCAGTTGCCCCGGGTGAGTACACACACACACTTGCGCACATACACACTCGCGCTCACGTATACAGATACCCACACGAGCACAGGTCGTCGTGAGTAAGCTAGTCTCGTAGACTATCACTACTGCAGTGAGTTCATAGGCATATGGGAACTCTTTGATTAAGGGGGCCAGGGGGCTTGATTTTCCCGATAATTTATACGTTTCAGCTCAAATTATATAGATTTTACATTGTTTTGCCTGAATTTGCTGGGGACATTTGTCCCCTGTACCCTGACTCATACGCCTTTGCATGGGGTCGATCCTCACTGGAGATGCCAGACTATCCTGAGATTAGTAAATACTTATTTCGAGAGTCACATCGCTATGGCGTAGGGGTTAGGAAGCCAGTCTCTCCCCATCCTTGATGTTGTCAGCACAAATATTTCAGTCGACCCATTCTTCAGCCCTCGTCAGGTGTATAATTCGAGAAGAGAAGAAACACTTTTGTTCACCAGGCATTTATGGGGGAGAGATGAAAATTCTAGCCGTTCATATTCCAAGCGGATTAATCCATTTCACCAGCCTATGTCTCAAACAAGACAGAGCTCATTCAAGTCTCTAATAACTTCGAACTATTGCAACCATGGTTTACGCATGGCGTCGGCTCGGCTCGGAGTAGTGGTTTTCTCCTAATCTTTATGTCTCTGATTTGAATTTTTATGAATGATCGGCGCCCCCCTTTACAGCTACTTGGCTCAAAATATCATAGCAGGGACCCACTTTCTTTCCTGTCGTCGGGGGATGCAAAGTTTCGAAATGTATTTTACATTGGTTAGAAGGAGAATGATCATCACGTCCTATACCCACTGTTTCAGTCCAGAAGTAATGCCAGCTTTCTTCCTATTCCATCTGCCCCACCTCTTCATGTATATAGTTTCTGTCTGTCTTGGTTTGTGATTTTCTGTTTGCCGTTCCGTCTCTCTGCCTCTTAGTAGGCACACACACACACACACACACACACATACACACACGCACGCACGCACGTACGCACATACACACACATACACACGCACACACACATAGATACATACATGCACACACATATGCACACACATACACATACATACACATGCATACATATACACATGCACACACACATACATACGCACACACACATACACGCACACATACACACACATATATATGCATTTGTTTGGGAATAAAAAGAAAAGAGAGCGAATGATACAAAAAGGCAAGAGAAAATAGCTGTGAAAAGAGACAAAGACCCACAAAGAAGTGTATAGATATACATTAACACACATTAAAGAAATATGGCGTCCTCAATTATCATTGTTTTCCTCAAAAAAATATTTACGCTGATACTTTTGTGGTGTCTATAAAGAGACCAAACAGAACCTGGCGTGACCAGGAAGGAGTGGGTTGTGGAGCATCCTCAGCACGCATTTGCTTATGGTTAATATCGATTGATAATCATATCTACCGTTCATCCTCGCCAGTCATTACGTATGTTTTCTTTTTAATTTTCAAGTTTTTATCTCTGAATCAGATGTGAAGCAAACCTGACAGGTTTCGTCTATCAGATGAAAAAAAAATCTCGTAAAAAGAACCTTGGCATTAATCAAAGACAAAATGAAACAGGTCTGGTTAATCCCTCATTGGAAATCGTCTTGTGACCAACATCTTTTGGTAGCATGCCATGTTGTCAGTGATCAAATAGAACATTGGGAAAAGGGATCATCAATAAATAATGATTTACTTCTCTGCCCTTCTGCTGGGTATTGATTACTGAAAAGGCACAAATTTTCAGTAAAATAAAACAAAACAAATATGAAGACATCCAACATAAACTTACATTGTAAACTGAACACCTCACTAAAAACCTACTGAGTGAAAATTTAAAAGAAAGCTTCTCTGTACATAATAAGACATAATCAAGAGAAAATGTCAACATTTTCAGCCCTCTAACTCCTCTGATGTGGCCTGTACGCATGATACATACATACATACATACATAGCCAGCTAGTCCAACTTAGAAACTGAAGAAACCTGTGGTGACAGTTTTGGTCGACGTTTTCTAATAAGAATTGAGGACGTCACAGCTCAAACTCAAAACTGACTTTGGATAGCGAAATGAACAAGTAACAACACGTCGGACAAAAAACCATTTTCCATTTTGGTTTGACGAGTCTAACAATAAAGACAGAGATAATAAATGTATAAATAGAGAAAATAATCTACCAAGACATTATGAATATTATATTTATTACTAATCATCATCGACTAATATTACCACTGTATCTAAAGAAAAAGACGGAGAAATAACAAGAAACATCGATTTTCTGTGACAGTATAATGTTGACACTAAGCTGAATGATAAAATTTATAAAGCTATTTCCTACTGCAGCAACAACAATCGGTAATAATTTTACTATTGCTATTTGTGTGGACTCTAAATCGAACATTAACCACCATCAAAGTCTTAAAGAATAGTATTTCATTCAGAGGTTGTATTAATGCTCTTAGGGAAGGCATGAATCTACTTCATCCTACATTCTCCTTTTTTCAAGCTTTAGGATCCAAAAGTGGAGAGAAACTTTTTTTCCACTTTCAAGTCTCAAAAGTGAAGTGAAATTTTTTACTTCTAAGTGTCAAAAGTCAAAGAATTTTTTCCAGTTTTAGGGATCAGAAACGAAGGGGGTTGTCTTTCCACTCTTAGGGGTCAACATTGAAGGGAAATCTTTTTTCTTTTTGCGCTCAAAACTGAAGCAATACTTTTTGATCAATTTTGAACGGTTAAAAACGAAGGGAAACTTTTCCTCAAACCTTTTTTGGTCAAAAATGAAATGACACCTTTTCCCTTTTTAGTGGTCAAAGGTGTAGGGAAAGTATTTTTTAAAACACTTTTTATGGATCAAAAACGAAGGGAAACCTTTTTCAATTTCAGTGTTCAAAAGTGAAAGGAAGCTTTGTTTCCACTTTCAGGGATCAAAAGTTAAATGAAACCTTTTCCAATTCAGTGGTCAATGGTGAAGGGGAGCTATTTCTCCCACTTTTAGAGGTCAATAGTGAATCCTTACTGGAATAGAAAAATGACACCTACTCTATTCAATATCAACAAAGGCAGGGGTTAATATTCTTTATAACCCGATTCTCAAGTTGTTTTACCATACAGAGTTGCATATTAAATTCTGAGATGGAAAAACCACTTGCTCTATTCAATGACAATGAGGGCTGAAGACTAACACCGTCTACAACCTGATTCACGTTATCTTTCTTTTATAGATTAATTTCTGATTTCAATTGGCATGAAAAAACTTCATTCTCTATTCAATTTTCTATATCATAATTTGCATGTACCCGTCTGTCTGTGACACTAAGGGGGTGCTATTCTACAAAATACTTCCGGGGTGATTTTCCTTATATTATCATTGCTTTTGATTCGTTTGTCAATTTTTAAGTAGAAGTGTTAAATTATTTCACATAGATGATCTATACATATTTAATTTAATAAATATGGTCTTATTATGCCTCATGCTCCTGTGAGTTCTTGCAGACACTACATTGCATTAGATTTCCATCCCTAGGAATACTATTAACAAAGCAATGGGTATTCTATTAGACAAAACATACTCATTTTACTTAATAAAATCCTATCTAATTTACTCCTTGATCACTGAATTTAATATTGTGTACACACACTGACACAGACTATAACTTTAGGTATACTGTTTGCAAGGCGACTGGTATTTACTCGTTTAGGATAAATCTTACCAACAGATATAATAGTGTACATATAGTGTGCATATATGCATACAAACTTTCATAAAGAGCTTTGTCGAATTAAATCAAAGAATGATTACATCGATCTTTTCAGATTTATCCCTTTTTTTATCGTTTGCGAAATCACGTTCGTTTTTAGACCAAGGCTTTAGTCTTATATAAACTTATTGATGTGTACTTAGGACGCTGGCCAGGATTTTCCAGCATAAACGTCGTCTGGACGAGTCATCCACATCGTTTTTATCAGTCTGGATGCCCATAACGTCCTCAGTGTCTCAGGCCCATCTACAATAATATTTCCGACATGTTGTATTAAAAATAATCCCATCATGTGACAGAATTCTATGTTCCTTTTTTTAGTTCATTGGCTGATGGCAGGCCACTTGTTATTCGATGACTTATCAAGGAAGAACAATCTTGCCGTTGCTCCTAGTTTAATCATACAGTATACATGATAAACATGATGAAAATTGGATCAAAGTTATGAATTCTCGACGTAGAGGAATTGGAAATTTGAGAAAGATTGTCATCTGATTTGTGATTCCACTATTGTATTATGAATGTGTGTGCTCGTTTTCAACTCTCTCAGGAACCGAATTTACTTGAACTGCATGCATATAGAGGGTGTCATTATAAAACCTATATCTGCAGCTGGGATGTTTCACTTTGAAAGGAGTGTGAATACTACGTGTAATGGAACCTACCGATATCGATAATCGTGCATGCGTGCCTCTCGTATTTTCCCGACGTTTTCGACGCTAGCCGTGCACATCACACAAACTGTACTCAAACATAAATGATTATCTCTTTTATGGAGTTTGATGATTGACTCATTGGTGAAGAAAAGTATCAGGTGTGCTGCCTTCGTAACCGTACACAGGTTGAGAAAGCTTGATTTTTTCCGAAAGGATGAATTTGAGAAGTGGTCAGGAAATTGACTTTACCTCAATCTCGCCGAGAATCTTGAAATGTATCATGACCTAATATGTTCATAAATGACCAGAAAAAAACTGTGAGCGCTTTATCTCACATATTGTTTGAGTAAGACACCCCCAAAGAAGGCATCGTCTTTTTACATTTGCAGTTTCGGCCATTTTCAAAGCCTTGTAGGACATAAGATAAACAAGATGAGGTTACATTTTTGAATACTACAGAAAAAAGTCAGACCAAGTTGAAAAGTTCCAAAACTGTACCTACCATAACAAATGTCGGAGTTTGAACAGAAAGGTTTGGCAAAATACATAAAATATGAAAGATATTTCAATTCCAAAACTGCTAGAGATACAGACCTAATATTTTGGATTTCTCCATAAGTTTGTTATAAGAACACGTGATTTTTTCTTGGAATTCTGAGAGGGTGACCTGGTGAGCACAGGGTGATTTAATATAGGATGACTTAGCTAGACCGAAATTCATTTAGATTATATAATTACTGGGTCAGTATATCACAAAATCATTTCTCACATTAGCTAGGCTGATATATATTTACCAGTAGTTCCATATCTATAATTACCATATCTCTGAATAGGTACTTACGGTAATTACAGTATATTTCGGTAACTTAAAAGCATAGCACAAGTCTTCCCACCGTCGGCAGATGTAAACACGGCTATGAATAGCAACTCATGTTGGCTGAAATTAATGATATATTATTACCGTCAGTTTCATATTGTCAAAATATTTTTAATAAAATACTACTAAATTTTTTTTATTGACGCCTTGCTCTTGTTTCACGGCATAACATAATTTTCCGGCAGGATTTGATTTGATTTGTACCTGAAACTGATTTCTCCCAGTCACAATCATCGGTGAGACTGTATAACAGTCAAATGTCCGGTAATCATCATCAGGAAAAATGCCTGTACCTTAAAACGTTAGTTTAAGTATTTATAAAGAGGGTAGAAAAAAAGGGAAAATGAAAGAATTTGACGCGAAAATTCAAAAGAATTTTAAGAGATACTTGGGCTTTTTTGATGTGTTTTGTTAGTAAGACAAGAGTTTTGATGCGTAGAAACATTGATGTTATTACTATAATTCATTGATATTGAGTTTTATTTGTTTAGAGATCGTTTGTGCTTCTGCTTATTGATACGGTATTCGGGCTTGCAGTGTGAATTTCAGCCTCTTGTGAGGGATATATATGTAACAGCCGACCCCATAAATTTAACCTCAAAAATAGTCTAATAAATTAGAGTTTTACATGAGTATATGTGGTTATTTGAATAATTTCAGTTAACAATGAATTTACAATGATTTTCAAGATAAAAAGGAAACCACACGCTTGGCCTATATTTGCTTTTGCTTTCAAGTTTTGCCCACAGTTTATCGTAATGATAAATGTAGTTCGTCTAAGGCCACCACGAAAAAAGGTTTCCTGCATCTAACTTAGAAATTTTTTGGAAACCTGCTTTTTTAATGATCAGTATCAATCACAGCAACTCCTTTATTTGGCTACATGAAGACTCTGAACCGTTCCAGCTCCAAAAAGGAGTAAGGCAAAGTGATACCAGCTCACCCAAACTCTTCACAGCCTGCCTCGAGATGATTTTCCGAAACCTCGACTGGGAAAATAGAGGTACTAAAATAGACAGTGAATATCTGAGCAACCTTAGATTTGCAGACAACATCGCCCTTTTCACAGAAAATCTACACGACCTCCAACTAATGCTAAATAAACTAAACAAAGAAAGCAAAAAAGTTGGCCTACACATGAACTTCAGTAAAACGAAAATTGTGTGCAATAATCATGTTGAAAATAAGAACATAACCGTCAAGATAGAAGATGCAAAACTCGACAAGGTAGACCACCACTTCTACCTAGGACAACGAATATCCACAAGACCCTCAAAAGAGGAGGAAATCAAGCGAAGAATCACTTTTGGATGGCAAGCCTTCGGTAGAGCAAGCTCAACTTTCAAGAACAAGACGATCTCAATAATCCTAAAAAGAATAATCCTAAAACCAATGCATTCTCCTGATAGTCACTTATGGAGCTGAAAATTGGAACCTAACCAAGAGATAGACCTGCAAACTGAGAAGCATGCAACGTGCGCATGAGAGAATCATGCTCAACCTTACATAGAGAGGTCACAAGACAGCACAGTATATCAGAGAGGAAACGGGAGTCTGATACATCATAGAAACTATGAAAAACTCAAATGGCAATGGACAGGCCATGTTGCAAGAATGAAAGACAACGGATGGACAACATGGATCCCCAGAGATCATATGAGAAACTGAGACCGACAGAATACAAGATGGAATGAACTAGACCAAGTCAGGAAATACTGGCTCCGCGACACCCATGATAGAGAATTGTGGCGAATCCTGGGGAAGGTCTCTGCCCAACGACGGACGTTAAAAGACTGATGATGATGATGATGATGATGATATGCGCTGAGGACTGGATGATTCCTTTTGACATTAACTATGTTATCATAAAAAATGTTTTACTGGGATTTAACTACATCTATCTGTAACTAAACAAATATATGTGTATGTGCGCGCACTCACGTGTGTATATGTGTGTGCTTTCCGATTACTCAACAACTGGCCATTGTACAAAGATATATTCGTCAGCTCACAAGGCAGTGCAGTTTTCGAGAAATAAAATGAAAATAAATACAGATTATAGATCTTCTATCTAAAATTTAAAATTTAAATCTATATATATAAACGATGAAAAATTGAAACTTTTTCAACTGCTAAAATGAAGTCCCCAGACCAACTGAAATTGCTGCAAATTTAGATGAGTATTGTTGAATTTTCTGAATTCATTTATTCATTTCCTCATTGTTTTATGATATTCTCCAAAGCCTGCTTACTCATCCAACTCTGTATTACCTGCTTGTAATGTCCTTTGCCTCGAACCGTTGGTCAAATAGCAAAAAAAAAAAAAAATCTCTGAATGTGCACTAATTCCGTATATTCCAATGAACCCTAAATCCCCATCCCCCCGAAATTAACCATAAATTAAAAAAAAAAGAAAACACCCCCCCAAAAGCCGAAATCTAAAACTCTAAATACAAAAACAACCCCATACCCCCCCCTACTTCGACCTAACTTTGACTTGCCATTAAAAAACAAACGAATCTAGTGTTGGATGGGTCAGTGCTCTGTCTAATGTAAGTAGTAAATTCTTGCTGGGAGACGGGCATGAAATATTTAGCAAGGAACGATGAAAAATTGATACTTTTTCAACTGCTAAAATGAAGTCCCCAGACTAACTATGCTGTTGCAATTGTGTTTATAAACTTGAACCTCTGTGGACTTTATTGAAGTTAAAACTTAATATATAATGGAGAGGTATTCTCCAAGTCTGAACCACTGGAATTTGCATCCAACTCTTTTGGAAAATGGATCGAATTGTGAAAAAAAAAAAAAAATCAATTTTTTTTCATATTTTTTTTTACCCTGGTGCTCCGAACACCCACTCTCGTTTCACAAGAACAGTTTGGATGTGTATCAAGAGCCGGTGGAGCTCTTTAGCCACTGACCCGCAGTAGACAATCCACCAGACCCCCTGCCAACACGCCCTGGACCAGCGTGGCAGGGCATGGCCCATTACTCCCCATGATTTGCACACCAAATATTATATCGGCCGTTCCTGCTGGGACCTCGGTACCAAAAGGCCCAGCCACATCACTTGCTTTGGGTGGGGGTGATATGCTCCAAGGGCGACTACCCAAACACTACACCAAGAGCACGTCAGTTCTTGCTGGGTCATCGGCCCCAAAAGACTCAGCCACATCACTTACTTTGGGTAGGGGTGATGTACTCCGAAAGCGACTACCCAAATCCTTCACCAAGGGACCACCTGTTCCTACTGAGTCACCGTTCAAACAACGACCATTTCAACAGAACTCTAAGACTGTCAACAAAAGGACAAATTTATACATAGGCACATACAACGTCAGAACACTGTCAACTGACATGCACCTAACTGATCTAGAAAGTGAAATCAGAAATGTCTAATGGGACATCATAGGCATTAGTGAGGTAAGAAGACCCGGAGAAGAACTAATCGAACTGAGAAGCAAGCATCTTCTTTACAGCTACGGTAAAGAGAAAGTAAAACAAAGTGGAGTTTGCTTTCTCATCAATAAGAACCTGAAAGACAATATAACTGGCTTCAAAGCCATCTCTGACCGAGTAGCTAGCGTCACCATACAACTTTCAAAACGATACAAACTCAATGTAATCCAAGTCTACGTTCCCACTTCGCAATCAACCCAACAAGAAATAGACAACTTCTATGATGACTTGAACTTCCTAGTCCAAGACACCAGAAAACACTTCAATGTTATCATGGGAGACTTCAACGCACAGGTAGGACAAGGAAATGAAAATTGAGTCGGCAAATTTGGATACAAAATACGCAACGAGAGAGGAGAAGATCTTGTACACTTTGCAACGGCTAATGGATTCAAAATTATGAACACCTTCTTCAAGAAGGGACCCAATAAGAAATGGACTTGGAAGGGCCCCAATCACGAAACAAGGAACGAAATAGACTACATCCTATCGGACAAAAGCGATATCGTCAAGGACATCCAAGTCCTAAATCAAGTCAATGTAGGCAGCGACCACAGAATGGTACGATGTAAAGTACAAATAAACACCAATAAAGAACGCAGGAAAATGTTCCATACAAAACCGCAGCCTCTAAACATACCAAAAGAGCACGTTCAATCTTTCAAGCTCGAATTGAAGAACACATTCAGAATTCTCAATGAACAAGACAACACCAACATCAACGAACTAAGCAACAAAATGACAACGTCAATAATTGAAGTAGCCTCTACATTCAAACCAATGAGCAAACAACCCATTAGCAAAATCTCGGATGAGACTAGAAATCTCATGGAAAAACGCAGAAACCTCAAGCCACCGACAACAACGAGAGAGAAAATTGAAGAGGCTGAACTAAACAAATTGATTAAGAAGAAACGAAGAGAAGACAGAAGGAGATACACGACGGCAGTCATTGAATCAACTCTTGAAAAAGGTCGGGGCTTCAAAGCTATAAACAAACTCCTAAACTCGGGACGAAGGCAAATAACTAACATACTCGAGGAAAATGGAAACCTAACAACAGACAGAGACAGGATTGTCGAACGTGCCAAAGAATTCTACCAAAAACTTTATTCGTCCAAACAAGGACTGCAAAACAATGAGCAAGATACGCAAGACACGGGCAATCAACTCGAGGACTTCCCAAAAGTAACCCCGTGGGAGGTCAAAGAAGCCATTAAACAGACGAAGAAAGGAACTGTCCCTGGACCAGACAACATCACCATCGACCTACTCTGAAAAGCAGGTAAAATCATCACTAGGAAACTGGCCATCCTCTTCAACTTGTGTCTAAAACACAGTGAAGTCCCAGACGATTGGAACACTGCTATCATAATGCTTTTATATAAAAAAGGAAACCCGAAAGACCTCAACAACTATAGGCCTATAAGCCTACTCAACTGTGTATACAAACTTTTCACAAAGATCATCACCAACCGAATCACAAAAACACTCGATGAAAACCAGCCACGTGAACAGGCTGGCTTTAGAAGAAGCTACTCGACCATGGACCATCTGCACTCGATAAATCAACTAAAAGAAAAAGCAGCAGAGTATAAACTACCACTTGCCGTAGCATTTATCGACTTCAAAAAGGCGTTCGACTTAGTAGAAATCCCTAAGGTCATGGAGGCCATCAGTCGGCAAGGTGTAGATCCAGTATATGTTGAAGTATTGAAACATATGTACAATCACGGCAGCTCATTTATCAGGTTACATAAAGATTCGGACCCCTTCCAGCACCAGAAAGGAGTAAGACAAGGTGATACCAGCTCACCTAAACTCTTCACAGCCTGCCTCGAGATGATCTTCAGAAGACTAGACTGGGAGAGTAAAGGAATTAAAATAGACAGCGAGTATCTGAGCAACCTCAGATTCGCAGACGACATAGCCCTTTTTGCAGAGAACCTACTCAACCTCCAACTAATGATAGATGAACTAAATGAAGAGAGCAAGAAAATCAGCCTACACATGAACTTCAGCAAGACGAAGATCATGTGCAACAACCACATTGGAGATAAAAACACTAAAATCGAAATCGAGGACACAGAACTCGAGAAAGTAGACCACTACATCTACCTAGGGCAACGAATCTCCATGAGACCCTCAAAAGAAGAAGAAATCAAGCGAAGAATCACACTAGGATGTCAAGCCTTTGGCAGAGCTAGCTCAACCTTCAAAAATAATAAGATCCCATTAATCCTAAAGAGAAGGGTGTATAACCAATGCATCCTCCCAATAGTCACTTATGGAGCTGAAACATGGAACTTAACCAAGAGACAGACCCGTAAGCTGAGAACCATGCAACGTGCACATGAAAGAATAATGCTGGGCCTGACATGGAGTTCCCACAAAACAGCACAGTACATCCGGGAAAAGACAAGAGTTAGGGACATCATAGAATCCATTAAAAATCTCAAATGGCTGACAATCGATGGACATCACGACTCACAACATGGATTCCCCGAGACCACATGCGCAACTGAGGCCGGCAAAATGTTAGATGGAGAGACGAGCTAGACAAATTCAGGAAGTACTGGCTCCGTGACGCCCATGATAGAGAAGTGTGGCAAATCCTGGGGAAGGTCTATGTCCAACGACGGACGCTAAAAGACTGATGATGATGATGATTGGCAAAACGCCTAAATTTAGATATGAAATATCTAAATTGGCTACACTGAAGAGAAATAACCAGAATACTTCGAACTTGTAGTTTCGTAGGACGGACAGAAAATCATTTTGCATGACTATTATAGCAACTTGCTACACTCAACATAAAGTCGGGCTCTTTCCAAACATATACCTTTGGAACGGGCACTGCATTATTTTTGTTCAATTTAAAACTAATGTAATTTGTGAAAGAATTGGCTGATATAAGTACACAGTTAACGTGGGTGAGTTTGTAAGACCTTTTTGGTGTTTATATAAATAGAAGACACTGAGTGTTTCTCATCATTGCCTGGAAGAAAACCATGTGTAGAAGATACATTGAACTTTTCACTATGACTGGAAGTTGCCTAAAGATGTACACCAGTGTCAATTTTTTTTAAATTAAGATATTTTTTATGCGCCCTGACTTAGGTTTGATATTTTGCCATTGATCGGTGATGTTGTTCAGTCTACTTTTGGCCAGGTTCCAAAATTGTATACATCTGAGGTCTGTCCGGAAAGTATCCAGCCATTTAAAATATTTCGGGAACCGGTTGTACAGCCTTGATGTAAGTGAAAAACCGGCCAGAAAGAAGATTACCTCGAATGCCTGAACAGACACTCTCCCATGGGATTACTCAGTCGACAGTGAGACGCCATTAAGTGAGCGTATGTACTGTGTAACCGTAGTATTCACATGAAAATGCGCCAGTCAATTCTTCGTTTCGTGCAGGTATTTTTTTTGGCAAACCCATGTCTTTCAGTACCCCCCCCCCCTTCAGACACACACAGCAGTCCAGTATTGGTTCCCGATGGCGCCTGGCTTTTAGCCTTCGAACGAGAGGAGTTTTAAGACCGTTGACGAGATTAGGAGAACGTAACGAGGCAGCTGACGGCGATCCCGAAAGAGAAATTTGAAAAGTGGAAGCATCGCTAGGATAACTATCATCATAGAATTGGATAGAATCATGAAGTTCCCTGAAAGATGGCAGAAGAAAGTGGAAGAAAACGATGATTATCTTCTACAATAAAATTAGTGTCGAAAATTAGAAACATTTTATTTTTGGTTAAGAAACGGAACGAACTTTTTTGATAACCACAATAAATCAACCTCAAAGTTTAAATATGCAATAGACTGAATAATGAAAGCTGATTTGCTTACGAATTTGTGTTTTGTTTCATCATCATCATCATCATCATCATCAGCAGCAGCAGCATCAGCAGCAGCAGCAGCAGCAGCAGCAGCAGTCTTTTAGCGTCCATCGTTGAATATAGATCTTCTGTAAGATTCGCCAGATCTCTCTATAATGGGCATCGCGTAGCCAGTACTTTCTGAATTTATCTAACTCGTCGCACCATCTCACTTTTTGTTGACTACAATTTCGCATATGATCTCTTGGAATCCACGCTGTGAATGGTGATGTCTAGCGGGTGACTGCCATTCTTGCAATATGGCCAGCCCACTGTCGTTTGAATTTTCTTATTGTTTCTATGATATCTCGGAGTCTTTTCTCTTATATACTGTTGTCTTATGATCTCTCCATGTGAGGTTGAACATTATTCTCTCATGTGCACATTGCATGATTCTCAGCTTGAGAGTCAATCTTTTGGTTAGATTCCATATTTCAGCTCCATAGGTGACTATCGGGAGGATGCACTGACTGTATACTCATGTTTTTAGGACTTTGCTTGCTCTACTGAAAGCTTGTCAACCTCCACTTTTAGAACTGATATTAACGAAATAATGCCCCGTTCATACTTGCTAGCATGCCTTGATCAAAATACACTTTAAATGTTAATTATGATATAGTCGTATGTATTTTTCATAAATGTAATGACAAAAAGCAACTTATGTAATTATGAATAAATTCGTAGATGTATAAGACTTGTTAGTTAGGCTCAGTTTGTAAGAGAGCTGCCTAGCAGTCGTTTGGTTGTGATTTGGAATTACGATAAGGAAGTGTAAATTTGGTTTGGTTTGACGTGATGGGATTGACAAACAGTGATGAGTCTGATCCCCTAAAATTGATGAGGATTGTTCCTGTTACGGGGGGGGGGGGGGTAAAGTCAATTCAAACTCGGACTGTAGTTTGACAAAAATAAGATACAAATCTTTTTTTCCTCTCTGTTTAAGACATCGAAAGAACAATGAATAGAAACTCAATGGATAAATTTAAATTGTTTCATCTCCCATTTGCGATGGTCCAAGATTTTTTTGAATCAGCTATAGTTTGACCATTTTCAGGCGGAAATATATGAAGTCTTGTCTGAAGCAGTTATTGCTATCAGAACAGTTCTTAGCTTAAAATGTTGCTAAACAATCATCTTCCTTGTGATTCTCTTCTAAAACGTCACGTGACCTTCGAATGAGATGAGCTTTTAATAATGCAAATTACGCAGACAACACTGTCACCGGATGCGGTTTACTTGTCTGTTGGTTGGCTCAGCCGACATTTAGCTTTGCTACTGTTGCTGGTACGTACAATACAGAAGAAAAAGAGCCAGACATTTCCGTAGCCAACATATATATATATATATACATATATATATATATATATATATATATATATATATATATATATATATATATATATATATATATATATGTATATATATATATATATATATTGTAATGCTGAGAACCAGACGACACGTAATAGTTAAATGGTTGAAACCTATCATCTCAGATGCAGACCATATTATTTCCGGTTAGCCATTTGAACTTGAGATAATACTCCCCGTACGTTATTTCCGCTGTAAAAAGTCTGTGATGTTATGACCTTATTCACGTTACATAGAATCGTAGACGGTGAGGATGGGGGTAAATTTGTACGAGACGAAAATCTAAGCAGCTTTTCAAATCAATATTTTGAAGTTATACATGCAAATTTCAAAATTATAAATTCAAAAACCGTTTCTGAACAATTTTAATATTAGCATAAATAAGCATATTCCTAGCTCTGTGCATCTCCTTGCAATAGAGGCAGCATGTGATTGTCCACGACCATTTGTGACCGAGAAATTTTACTAATAAGTTTAAAAGCCTGGTTCAAGTAGCACCACCCATCTGACCCTACCAGGAGGGATAGGATTATGGACACTATAATCTCTAGACACTATTTCCTTGAGAGCACCAAAATATTCTTCAAATATTATAATAACAAGCCTGGGAGCTGCAACGTCAAATTCCACTCCTATTTCTATTCTGACCAAAGATTCTTACAGTAACTTTTTTTTATTGTACATGTAATAAATCAATTCGTAGTTATGAAAATTTGCCAGTTCTGCTAGGTTGACAAGGGGATGGCGTGGTTGTGATTTCGAATTATAGTTGGGGAAATGTTAATTTTATAAATAAGTCTTGGTTTACAGTGACGTGATGGACAAACAGTGAAGAGTTTACTCCCCCAAATCTGATTGTTCTTGTTACGGGGAAAAACCGAATCACTTTGGACTGGACTTTGAAAAAACGGGTATTACAATAAAAAAAAAGTGCCCCAGTTACAGCGAGTCGTAAGCCGAACAAAAGGATTAGATGATTTCGGTCGTTATGTTCGATGACAACATCGAGAACAATTCTGTTGTTATTGGTCCTTCTTTCACAATGCGATCATTTTTCTATCGTAAAACTATTACAGCATGAAGATAAACGCCTCTGTATTAGAACAGGATTTAAATCTCTCTTGCTTGAAGAGATGCAAGATTTAAATCTCCGCCTGGGAGATCCAATCATCGTTGCATTGCTGAAAGAAAAATGTGTCAACCGAAAAAGGAATTTTACCAAAAAAATTCCCCAGCATTCTGCCTGAAAATCGATAGGACTAATAGTCAGAGAACAATATTTTCAGTTAAATAATCGTATGATGTCATGGAGGACTAACAGCATTTCTCTTCCTTTTGCTTTATAATTTACTTCTATTTTTCATTCTCTACGCTCTTCCATAATATCCATTACTGTCGAAAATTAGTCTTGTCGACGTAACCACTTTTACTAATGAATGGAAGAATAACCCTTCCATTTAATAACTCACAGTTGATATTGTAGCAATTGAAACAATTGCATGAAAATTTTGTAGAGATTAAACTGCGCAACATCAATCATTTTCTTTCTTCCCGTTTCACATCGTTTGCAAATGAAAAGAATGTAAATGAAAGGTAAGTAGACTGCAGGTTTCTGAGAGGGAGAGAGAGGGACTGATTTTATAGGTAAAAGGTCAATGTGCTTTTGAAATCTGTGATACTTCGAGACATTGCATCGCTAAAATTTTACTCCATTATAGAACACAGAGATTTTCGTGGTTCACTGTTCGGGGAATCTTTTACCAAAGGATTGAAGTTTTACTCAAAGAATACTACCCACCTGCCGCTATTAACTATGCACTCGAAACGAACTCAGTATTATTATTTGAAAATAAGAGAGAAAAAACATCTCGATCCATATATATCCGTGAATTTTTCCACAAGTTTCAACGAGTAGGTCATATGAAAAACAAAGGATCATGACACACATACTATAGCAATGATCGGCAAGCCAATCCTGCTGGCTGTTATTTGTGGGTCTGATCCTCATTAGCCCCCCGTAAACGATGATACAAAACTACAATGTCAATAAATAATATGAAGGAAATAGTTCAGGACTAATCTTGTTAGCTCTTGTTAGTGGGTTCGATCCTCGTCGAAGCTCCCACTATCGATGGTCTGGTAAAAAACTGCGATGTTGATGAATAGTATGAAAGAAAAAATAATCCGGACCCAGGTCGCATCGCAATGATAAGCGAACTCCCATTTACCAAAACCCCCACGAGAACAGAAGTGACACAAGGTCAATTTAACGTGGGGAACCTCACACATGAATTTGTGAGACGGGAACTTCCTCAAAGATCCTCTTTAGTCCTTGTGACTATTGTTGCAAGGACATAAGATCACTTAACTTGGTCACAGGGCGAACTGTGATCCCCCCGATCCAGACTATTCAGAGCAACGCCAATGATATTACATATGCGTCCGTCTGGTCAGAAATGATTTTCCGAAATTCGAATGCAAGCTAATCTTGCTGGCCTTTAGCACTGCCTCCAGTCCTCACTGGACCTATGACTATTGATGGTTTGATGCAAACATTCTACATTAATAGATAATATGAAAAAAAATTGATCTTGTAATATGAGCAGAGCGACCTTTTCGCTTTTCTGTCCGTAGCATCAGCATCTTCCACTCAGCAGTTAAGTTTTTGTCGATTAAATCCCCAAACCCCAACATTTGAAACCATGGAATTTTCAACTGGAACAGATTCACTATTTTTTTTTTCTGAAAAATTTGTCCTCCTTTTTTAATTTGTTCGCACATTGTGGAGCTTACAGTTGAACCGCTAACTTAAACAGTAATGTTATTACGAACTCAAAATCAAGGGAAAAATTCCGTCCCTCATTTGACAATTAGTGAAATTTCTACTAAAATCCAATGAAGAGTTGATGTTTTGTAATTTTGAAAGAATTAGGTGTGTTTGAGTGTTAGGGTTTTCGCAAATTTCCTAATGAAAAAATACTGCAACAACAGACGCTTCGTTCGTTTATTCACGAGCTTTTAGCCAAGATTAATGGTTTTTAAAATAATCTCGTTCACACATGATATTTTCTCAGATTTTTCTCTAACCTTTATTCTTTCTCATGAGATAAGGATTCTGACGATGAAATTAAATTTTATACCATTTTGAAAGTTATTTCTTCTGTTGATGAAATCGCGTTGACAATCTGCCACAGATTTTCTATTGTAGTTCCTCCAATTGTCACCAATGGAGCTGAAACATGGAACATAAGCAAGAGACTGTCTCTGAAATTAAGAACCATGCAATGTGCACTAACATCACATGGAGAAACTGCAAGACAGCACAGTTTATCAGAAAGAAAAAACAGCAGTCAGAGATATAAAATCCATTAGGAAACTCAAGTGGCAATGAGAAGGCCATGTTGAAAGAATGTCAGATAACTGCTGGATATCAAGACTCACAATGCAAAATTGTGACCGGCAAAAAATAAGATGGTGCAACGATTTAGATATTCACGAGATATTGGCGCTGTGACGATCATGTGAGGTCTGACAGATCTTAGGGAAGGTGTATGTCCAATAACGAATGCTAATTTTTGTGTCATTTGAGTTCAAACAAATTCGTTCAATAATTTTCACACATATTATCGTGATTCACATAAATAGCTGAGAATGAAAATGATATATCAACAACTTGAAGATATCATTTATACTCAGCAGTTTAGTTTCATTTTAGGATCTCTCTCTCTCTCTTTCTCCCTCTCTCTCAATCTCTTAGAAATCGTCAACTGAAATTGTCAACATAGGCTTCTCAGGTTTTAGAGCTGGTCTGGCTATCTGTGTTTGCGTGTCTCGCACGTACAGGCCAGAAAGTCTGACAATATAAACATTTACTCCTTATTCTACCCAGAAAAAAAAACAAGTTTTTTTTTCTAACCCACTGTGTGTTTCAGTGGGGTTACATTTATAATGTGAGTTTTTGTTGAATTGGTCCTTTATTTTGCTTTCTATCTTTTTCGAAAAAAAGGTGAGAGAATAAGTAACTTATTCATTAAATCCCTTTTTTTCTATTAAAAAAATATCATAACCCATCACAGCATACTGCCGGAAGACATTGATCACGTGGAGATAGAATGGTAGAATAATAGTTGGAGAGAAAATCAGAATAATGGTCAGAGTATTATTTTATCCAGCTTCTCAATGTAATAATAATGTAAAGAGAATCATATTAATGTGTAAATTCGGACATGGACACACACTAACAAATCACTGTCTGAATATACGTTCCATTATATAAGAAATCCCAGAAAGCGATGGACATTTTCATTAAACTCTCATCCTGAGAGCATAAAAATTTAGAAACAAGATCAAACCAATGGTCTGCCCATCGTTGAAACCCACTCTTATCATTACATCGATCTTCAGCGACAATCGCACATATTTCACGTTATGACTTCACCCCTCCACTACACACATTATCCCATAAAAGATTCGAGTCTCCGGTGTGTATTGTAGCATCATACTGGTACAAATTACAAAATAAATGCCTATACAAAGCATTCACATTAAAGAGTAACTAACATTTCTGCGTAGACTAGGAGATGAACCCGATTGGACAGTAAGCTCATTTAGCTGACTCATGATCACTTATCTAAGTTACTCATCTCATAAATGACTCATTATATTATGGTTGATGCATTATAGCTGAAAGCAACAAGAAATAAAAAATTATCCAATTAAATTACTTATAATAAATAGCGGCTAATTCGATTCTAGTTCTTAGATTTATGTCGAACTGAATGGAAAATTGTGATTAGGTGTCTCCTTGCTCGTTTTACATTTTATCATATTAGTTGATTTTTTTAGAATTAATAGATGAATAAGCGGTCTATGTCAGTAATGGAACCCTCAAAATAAGAAGAAATCAAGCGAAGAATCACTCTGGGATGGCAAGCCTTCGGTAGAGCAAGCTCAACTTTCAAGAACCAGATGATCCCAATAATCATAAAAAGAAGAGTATACAACCGATGCATCCTCCCGATAGTCACTTATATAGCTGAACATAACAACTCACAACATGGATCCTTAGAGATCACATGCGACACCGAGGCCGACAGAATATAAGATGGAGAGATGAACTAGACAAATTCAGAAAATACTGGCTCTGCGACGCCCATGATAGAGAAATGTGGCGGAATCAATGTCCAACGACGGACGATAAAAGACTGATGATCATAGTAACCGACTGTTTCTCTTTTTAGCTCATAAAGGGATGTTAAAAATTCTATTAAAACAGTGAAATAATGTAGACATCCATGCAAGTCTATCGCATGGCTGAAGTCGAGGGGACTGTCATAGACTCTCGAATCAAAATAAAGCAGTGCAATTCTAAACCCCTAAGTCCCTCAAAATACACCATCGCGAGAAATAGGACAAGTTCCAGTTTTCGGGGTTTTGTTTGCCCGAGTTCAAAATTTCATGAAGATGTCACTTGCTTTTTTAAAATTATTATTCGATGGAGCACTGTTATTTATTCTTATTGATTTCGACAAGAATTTCTGTTGCTTTTTATCAAAACACGCATTTTATGGTCGTTAGTAAGCAGCACAGGTCATAAATACAAAATTAGATGACAGAAATTCCAGTAAAAAATGAATGATAACTGACAATGCTATATCAAATTCAAAATGAAAATACAGTTATCCCTTGATATTCCCGGGTGTTAGAAGCACCAAGGGGACTACAAATACGAAAACTTGCGAATTATTTTTGCTGGCCCCTCCCAACCGTTTTGGTCCTAAAGCTCATGCAATTTGTACCATAAACAATAATCAAACACTCAACCATTCCCAAGTTGTAAATGTGTAAATAAACACAGACGCATACAGTAAATCATACGGTAAAAATTTTAAAACTTGACTTCATTTTTTCCGGTGATAGATCCGTCAATCATGGCAGGATCGATATTTTTTACGCGAAAACGAAATAACATCTTTAATCCTCCTTGACTACGCAAAAGAACCCGTTTTTGCGAATAATTTTATACTGTTTTCTTGCAGTTATAAATAAAATTGAACTTCCAAAGGAGATATTTACTTATTGCAATACCTTTGAAAAGATCGTTAAAAACGCTAGTAAAAAAAATATATACAATTAATTAATGAAATCTACAGGGTAGCGACAATCCACAATTTTTTCTCCTTTTTATGCTACAATTCACATTCATCTCAATATTTTTGTTGCTTTTGTCAAAAAAATAAATCCAGTCTGAGAAAAGTTGTGATAAAAAGCAACAAAAATATCAAGAAGAAGGTAAATAGTAGCAAAGAAATGAAAATAGAAACGCCAGAAACAAAGATGGCGGCATTCGGTAGCTCGGGGAAAATGGGGAATAAAATCAATATGGTTAAATTCGAGGTTCTATAGCCGATAGTCTTCTTGACCTAACAGGCAAGGGAGATTTGCCCCAGGGTGGGAGATTTTCACAGGAAAATAGATGCAAGTTCTAATCTCCCCAAAGACTTTTTTTTTCTTCCAATTTTCAAGCGTAGAATGACAGTCTGATTGTTGCGATAAAAAGCAACAGAAGTAAGATTAGAGAAATACACGTCAAAAACCAAGAATAATATGGGGGACACTGTTAAATATGTTTTAACTTGAAGAAAAGCAAACAGCAGAATCCCTATTCGCGGCTCTAGATACCCGCAGTTGATCCACAGAAATAATCAATCCTCAAGTTTCACATGATAATGGTCCCTAAGTGCTAGAGTAGTCGGGGTGGCAATGCGGATATGTCAAAAAGAAGTTCTTTCAAGTGAAATGAGGAAAATTCTCGGCCTAATAAGGAGAGAAAAATCGTATGCAGAAATTGCTAATATATACAGTAAAAACGAATATTCTATCAGTCACTACTTTTATCAGAGTATCAAGTATATTAATAGTCTTGTCACAACTCCAATGTATATTTTTACAATAGTTGTTCGAGTGAAATGATTAATCACCCAAAAGAATTATTTCACTCACAATATTACTTATCTTAGTACTATAAAATAACTATAAATTCTATAGATTTAATTTTTCCCTTTTAGGGGTCAAAAACGGAGTGGGAATCTTTTCTTCCCTTTGAGGAATCAAAATTGAGGGGGAAATCATTTTTCCTTTTTAGGATTGAATGAAGTGGGAATTTCTCTCTGCTTTCAGTAATCAAAATAGAAAGGGATTTTATTCCACTTTTACGAGTCGAATTAGAGGATAAATGTTCCCTACTCTTAGGGATCAGAATGGAGGGAGATTTTTTTCTTCACTTGTGGGGGTCAAAGCGGAGGGGGAATCTTTCTTCCAATTTCAAGGTGTCAAATGGAGGGGGCGCTTATTGTCCACTTTTTGGTGTGAAAAAAAGAAAGGGATTTTTTTTCTACTTCTAGGGGGCAAAATTAGGGATGGGTTTCTTTTTCAATTTTAGAGTGAAAATAGAGGGAAGATTTCTTTCTACTTTGTGAAGTCAAAATTGAGGTAGAAATTTTTTTCACTTTCAGGGGTCAAAATAGCGAGAGAATTCTTTTTCCATTTTCAAGTGTCATTTAAGGGGAATTTTTCCTCGTTTAAGGATAAGCAATGGGGATTTTTTTTCCATTTCTAGGGGTCAAAACAGAATGGGGATGTTTTTCCACTTTTAGAGGACAAAATGGAGGGGGATACTTCTATTCACTTTTATAGATCAAAATCGACGTCCTGACTGTTTTCCCACTTTCTGGATCAAAATCAAGAAGGGAATTTTTTTTACCCGCCTTTAGGTGTCGATAACAAGGGGAACTCTTTTAAATTTTTATAAATCAAGATCAAGGTAAAAAATTTCATCTACTTTTATTGGTCGTAATCCAGGGGAAATTTTCCAAGGGAAACTGTTTTTTCATTTTCTTGAATTAAAGTTGAGGAGAAACTTTTCTCTTTAATGGGTCAAAATTGATTCGAAATTTTTTTTTCTCCTTTGAAGAGGCAAAAGTGAAAGGCAATGATTTTCTTCATGAACTCATAGGACCCCATGGCAGGTTTCAAGGAAATAGGTATTTAGACATTCCTACACAGAAGTAAATTCAAAAATGTTTTTTTAACAAGAGGTTCACTTCAAAATGTTAGCATAATACTTGAGTGAACTTTTGATTTATGTCCTTCTGAGAATATTTATTGTGGCATATGCGTCCGCACTAACACCCATAATAATCATCTGATTTTTATTTATCTCTCCATCCAATTTTGACCTGCTCCCAGGTGTAGATGGTTATTTCCTTATTATGATTATTGCTTATTTTTAGAATTTTTCATATTTTTCAGGGGAAGTGGGATTAGGTAGTTTACTGGAGGAGTTGGAAAAGAGGCAAAGAAAGGGTAGTTACATAGTTTAATGGGAGAGAGAGAGAGAGAGAGAGAGAGAGAGGAGGAGGTTAGATAGTGCTTGATGGGGTGGGCAAGGGGACAAGGTAAATTAGTTCAATAAGGGGACAGAAAGGAAGTAAACAGAAGGGAGTTTGGTAGTTTACTGAGATGTGGAGGATGGATTAATCCATGTTTGTATAAGAAAAAAAATCATGGATCAGTGACAACGATTGGAAATGATAAGGACAAAAAAGAGAAACAGGCATAGGATGAGAAAAGAGCGAAGACATGAGATGATTGATGAGCTATCAACAGTCATAGGGTTCAGCTATTATTATTATTATTATTATTATTATTATTATTATTATTGTTATTATTATTATTATTATTATTAGTAGTAGTAGTAGTAGTAGTAGTAGTAGCATTTTCACACCAGTTGCCTGGTGGTCACCGCTGGAGGCACGGCCACGTCCATTATTTGGTTGGTTTTCCTTCCCTTATCCACGATTACCTGGTCCCGTTTTCTCGCTTGGATGGGGTGGTCAGTTTGGATGTCAAAGACCTAGAGTAATCTATGGCTTCCATTTTCCAGGGCTGTCTCCGGTTTGTGCTGATACCACTTGTCCGCATGGTTGAATTCCACCCGTTTGCTCAGTTCGCAGTGTATCACTGTTGCTACCCTGTCGTGTCTATTTCTATACTCTTTCTGGGCGAGTTGACAACATTCACTGGTTATGTGGTTTACCACTTCATCCCTTTCTCCACTTTGCTGTTGGGGTTTTGTTTATTTTCGCCTTGACATAGTTTGTCCTGATGCATTTGTTTTGGGCCGGCATGATGAGCAATGTTGTTTCTCTCTTTAGGTATCCTTTGCATTATCCCGTCCATGATATTTCGTCTGCAACATTTTGGATCAGTCATTCAAATTCTTCGTATACTTTTTCCTGTTCTCATTTTTCTCTCTTTATTTGCTCTGCTGCTCCTTTGTTAGCTACTTTTTTTATTTTTCGTTGCACTGCTTCGGACGCCTTTATAATATCTTCACTATTTGCTTGCACAAACTTTTCTAATCCTGTCTCAGCCTTTTGGACATAGTCTTCTATGCTGATGAGTCCTCTACCGCCTTCTTCCCTCTTTACATATAGTCTATCTGTGTCATCATTGGGATGAACATTGTTATAAACTTCCTTGTTCGCCGGCCCATTGACTGGAGTTCTTCCATTATCCATCCAAAGAATGTCCCTGTGTGTCTTACTACCGATACTACTCATGTGTTCATTTATTTTATCAGATTCCTGCTATTTAGTTTGGCATCTGATATTTTTCTTATCCTCTTAAGGTATTCTCTTATTTCTCTTTCATTTTCTTCTCGTTTTATCGCGTCACATTCGAGAAGTCTCGGGTATTTACGTCAGTCTTATGAGGTCAATGCTCTAATTTTGTTTTTGTCCGCTAATTCGACCCTTTCTGCTGCTGCGAGACTTCCTTTGTGCATTGCCATTAATGCAGATTTTTCTATTCCAAACTCCATCCTAATGTCGTCGCTGTATTCTTTCACAACGCTGAACGTTTCGTGCTCTTCATGTCCTTTGCAAATGTTTTTATGTCATTCATGTACTTGACGTGGTTGACTCTCCTCTTTGTTTTGGAAAATTGGTATCCTTCGCTGTTTTTGGTAGAGAAAGATGGATTCCAACGGTGAAAGGAGATTGTAAGAATGAATGGGTCACGAAAGGATCTAGTTAAGAGTATAATGGTCTACAAAGACCAAAAACCTCACCCTATTCACCCGAACGGCATCCATGCTAAGGTTTTGTATCAAAACTGAATAAAACCCAATTGAGAAGTACATTAAAAGTACGAAACAAATTTGTTTTGGGAAAAACTCACATACTTTTATCTTTTATCTATTCAATAAATCTAATACACACACATATATATATATATATATATATATATATATATATATATATATATATATATATATATATATAATGCGCTCATGTCTGGTTAGATACAACAGAAAAGTAATCAATTTTTCAATTTCTTGAATCTTCTTTACGCAAAAGATAACATACGTCTGGATCTAATGTATACAAATACTGTTCAAACAACCTCCCATCTACCAATCAGCCAGACAAATGGACCAGAGCAAAATGTTTTCCCCCATCCCTGATTTTAGCCAATTGAATGATCTTTCACATAGACGAGAACCAAATCCATCTAATTTTGTTCCTTAAAACCCCCAAAGTGCTAAGAGGTGTCGGCAGAAGTTACATTATTCACTTAAAAAAAATTCTTATACACTTCTATTTTTCTATACTTTCGTTAACATATTCTTCAATTTTTGTCATTATTTCAATATGGTCAACCTGGTGAGTTTTAAAGAGATCAGGATGTCTGGCCATGACCTTATTTAATTGTCAAAGAATCTCATCGTTCGCTGTCTTGGTTGACCGCTCTTATCGATGGAGAAATGATTCTCGACCTGAACTCGATAAATCCAAGTGTGGCACGTGCGACTGTTAGATATTCTGGTAGTATAGTTCCATAGAAAGTATGAATTGGAATACTATTTGTTCTAAAAGGCATACGTATAATATGGAATGGAAATTTATTTTCATAGACAAACATCCCGTTTTTTATTCTAATTTCAAAATCTAGAAATGTAACATGCATTTCGGTTTGTTCACATTTCAGCTCAAAATCTTCAATACGTAGAACTATAAGATTCTCCAATATCATTAAGACAGCAAATGCCATCAGTAAAATGTGTATAACCATGAAGCGCATGAAATCGCTTTATGTTATTCCAAATTGAAAACGACGTAAATACATATTCATGTCTATATAGATGCAAATTTACCCTGAAGGACGGAAGATCAATTTCCATAGGAATCCTAATAATCTGATGATATAATTTATTACCTATTTCAAAGTAACTTTCTCCAATAAGATGATAAACAATCAAGGTAAGGGTATAACGAATAGAGTAAGATTTACTATTTTTAAAAATTTTACACCGGAAAGCTTTATAATTTTTAAAACCAATGTATAAACAATTTCCTCCAACAAGTACCAAGTATATTATTTTATTTAATTCTTTAATGAAATCTTCATGGGAATTTTTTGTAGAAGGAGTGCTGAAATAGACCTGGCCCTTTACAGGTATTCATAATATCCGAGTTTTCTTTAACGATTACTGAATTATTCATCACCTAAAAGAGATTTAGATTACTATGTAATTTACTTTTAATACGGATTTTTTAATATTTCATTGTACGATGATTTGAAATTTTAGAAACAATCTTGCTCCGCGTTTTAATATTAGACTGTGGAGCCTACAATAAAGCGATCCCCGTTGGATTATCGAGCATTCTAGGAATCCAGTACATAATTAGTACTTATATATATATATATAGAGAGAGAGGAAGACAGAGAAATCAGTGCTAAATGAATACTCCAAGTTTCATGCTGGGGATAGCATATGGTCTGAAGATTGCAGCAGTGTAAAACTTGGAGTCACCATGAAGCGCTGATTTCCCTGTCAATATCTATTTACATATGCTCTATTTCTGATATCGAGCACTCTTCACTCATAAACAACTCAATCTTAACTGAGGTAAGTCATCCATTGTAAGCTTATGCAATGCTCTTCCATAGGAATAGAGCACTCTGGTGGATGGGGAGTTTCTGCGTAAAATGAATATATCGCTTAAATTCAGCCTTACTTCCGTAGTCCAGAGGTAGGATATCGATCTCTGGGACCGATGTGAGGGTTTCAATTCTACCTCACGGTATTGGATGGGATAAAATCTATAGCCACACTGAAGAGATGTAATACATCGAAACAGCTGTCTGTGGATGACACTATATATATATATATATATATATATATATATATATATAATGTATTACCCTCTTATTCACACGGGGATATGTTTCAAGAACATCAATGGATGTCTGAAACCGTGAATAGTACCGAACCATATATATTTCTATAGTCATTCTTGTTGGAACAGTCGCTTCTTCATTTTACCTCTCCCCACGACTTCATGTCGCCTTGATTTAATTCTTTTATGCATTGGATCTAATTCCTCCCACCACCACAACCATGCCATCAGAGAGACCAGATACTTATGGTGGTTATTCTGTTTAATGCAATTCATTTTATAATTCCAAGAATACCCACTTTCAGGAACAGATTTCTATCGCTTTTAGCTTCTTGTTATTTTTTCTTTCGTTATTCTTCCCCCTCTCTCCCCCTTCTCTCTCTCTCTCTCTTACACACACACTTTTCGTCTCGTATTTCGTTCTTGCCATTCAGTCTTTTTCACCCACACTTTCCTTTTCTCTTTGTTTCTTATCCTATCATTTCATCTTATCCCATCTTTCCGTTTTTCTCATCCATTTCATTCTCCAGGTTTCATCCTCTCTCTCTCTCACTCTCTCTTCCTCCATCCTTTCTCTCTCTTACATTCTCACTCACCCTTTATCTAGCCTCCCTCTATCTCATCTCTGCTCTTTCTCTCGCTTCCCCCTCTCTCTCACTTTCTCACTCACCTTTCATCTTACCTCCCTCTATCTCATCCTCCTTCTTTCTTTTCTCCCTCTCACCTTCTTTTCCTCTCACCTTCTCTCCCTCTCTCTTTATTTCTCACTCACACTTTATCTTGCCTCCTTTTCTTTTCCATCCTCTCTTTCTATCCATCTCCCCTCTGTGCACCTCTCTCTCTCTCTCTCTCTCTCTCTCTCTCTCTCCACTCCCTGCTCTTTTACTATATCTCTCATTTTTCGATTCCCCTTTTCGATAAGCTACTTATGAGAAACCCAGGGTAAGGATCGAACTTACTTCAGTAGAAATGATTAGTGATATTACTTTGGTAATCACAGCGGAGCGCCTCTAATACTTAATAACAAAGTTTAGCATAGTCAGGTAAAAGTCCACAATGTGGGGCTCCTAGTGAGGATTGGCATCATTTCAGTAATAATGTCCGTGGAACTAGCTCGCTAGCCGCTACTATTCATCGCAGCAGTCATTTTTGTTTAACTGCAGTCCAAGTTCGAGTTGACTTTGTCCCATCTCACCGTAACAAGATCAAGAACAATCCTCATCCAATTTTCCGCACCATTTATCTACCATTCCCTGTCAAATCAAACCTATACATAAAACTTCCCTACCTTATTTTGAATCATGACCATGTGTTTGAAAGGCGGCTCTCTTACCAACTGAGCTAAGTTTACATGTCTTACATATACCTACGAATCTATCTATTCCGCTCCTTTCTTTTCTCTTCTCTGGATATTCTGTCTTTCAACCTTTCTTCATCTTTTCATCTTTTTAATTTCATTCTCCCTTCTTTCGTTTTCCAATTTCTTTCGTTAAAAACCATCAACCAAGTATTGTCCAAATCAACATAGTCAACAACAACATAGGTTTCTTTGGTTTTGAAGTTGAACTGGCTGGCTGGCTATCTATGTATGCATCGCTCGTACAGGCCGCACTAAAGTGGGCTAGAGGGCTGAAATTCAAAACATTTACTCATTATGTCTGGAAAAAAATCCTTTTTTTTTCAAACATCTCCAGCTTTTTTTATGGGTTGGGGTGGAGCAATTTGCAATGAAAGTTTATGCTAAATTGATCCCTTAGTTTGTGTTTGGTAGCATTCATGCTCATTTTGTTTTTGTTTTTTTGTTTTTTTTTCAAATTCAGATTTTTTCAGTGATCACTGCCTCCAAAAAAAGCGGGAGAGGTAACTTATTCATTGATCACCCCTTTTTCTAATTTTTAAAAAAATTCATCATTCCCATTACGGCATGCTTGCCAAAAGACATTGGTCATGTGACAGTTTCCATTGAGTGAATAACTAGACCTGTCTTCTTCGTATCTTTCATTTACCCACTCCTGTCTTTCTAGCTTTCACGTTGACCTCTTCTCCAGCATCTATCTTCTTTTCGTATTTTATCCATCCTTTATTTACCAATTCTGTCTCTCTCTCACCCCCTTTCATTCTCCCAACCTTCCAATGCCCCCCTCCTCCTCCTCTTCTTCCATACAACCACCTGCACTGTATGGTGCCTTACATAGTTGCACTATGTAAGTCGATCGGACTAGATTCCTGTTTCCATGTTGCCGTTTGTTTCTTTGATTGTGGCGGTCGAAGACTTAGTCGCCTACATAGTGGATATTTATCAGGAAATTGTTACGTTTCAACAGTGCGCACTATGCACGCGTGTTTTCGTGTGTGTGTGTGTGTCTAATTATTTATCTGTATATGGACTGTGGTGCTGTTTATGTATGCATATGCGTGCGCATGTATGGTATTTATAGTCGACATCGGGTTTCAAGTTCTCAATCGCGGAGCAGACACTATTCAGTTCGTGCTCTGTATATTCATATGTTTCTGGAATCTATTATAAGCATGGATGTAGGAAAGAAAGAGAGAGAGAGAGAGAGAGAGAGAGAGAGGGGGGGGGGGTCGAACAATAAATAGATAAATAAAAGAAAGAAAGAAAGAAGATCAACATTATTATGAGAAACCTACTGGTATTCCTCTAGGTAATCAGAATTATATTACAAAACAGGAAAGGTAAAACGCGTGTGCAGATCAACCGGTTAACAAGCTTTTACAAGAAAACACACACACACACAAACACACACACCAATATACACATACATGTATGCGTACACAAAAGACTGCATCCAGGCATGTGCCCTGGAAGGTTGGTTCCATTGATTGTAGAGACAGAAGGGAAGTCTTTCAATCTCATGCATACATGTATATATACATTGGTAAATGTGGGTATGTGTTGAGCGATATACTAATATACAGATGCCTATATAAACAAGTATGAATACATTTTCTCATTGGCCCAGATGTTTTTTTACACATACATATATAGATATATAAATAGTTAGGTGCACAGAAACGGGGTTTGAGCCGATTGATCATTCAACGTTTCCCATGTCACACCGGATAGTTCACACCTCTCTCGAAATCTCTCCACCAGGAAATAAGAAAAAATTAATTCTTCTTTCCTTTGTGAAGCCATTTTACGATTTAGATCTTCTGAACTTTTGGGTAGCACCATGTATACGTGCTTTTACTCAGGTATATTTGCTATATATGTAACTAAACATGGATGCGTCTATATATTTATGCGCATATATATGATTAAACAAGTGAATTTATATTTACGTTGTAATATATAAAGATATATTACTTTTTCTGTGTAATAAGTATTCTTAAAGATGATATCATGAGTTGGTTTGCATGCAGTCTGAGATTAAAACCGACACAACAGATTTAATATTCACATGGGTGAACATTCAATAGAAATGACACGAACAGTGAGTCACGTCTGTTGTAATATTTAATAACCCCTCATTGTTAAATACGTTTTTTTGGTTGAGTAGAGCCCTGATATTAATATACAATACACATAATACCATATATGAAATGACTGACTACATTCATGACTTAAGCTATACAGTGAGAGAGGGCGGTGGTGTCTTATCAACACTGCTGGGGTGCCATGTCAATATGACTTTTTTGTTTTGTTTTTAAAATAGCCGACACAGATACTTGGTAAACATCTGATGATGCCAACAAGAGAAAATTCATACATTGTACAATGATAACAAAGTATATTTGAGGGAAAAACAGTGAAGAAAATTACATAAATAATATATAAGTTCAGACGTTGGTAAAATGAATTTACCGAAACGCTGCGTTTACACTGTTGTTACGCAGAAGTTATTTTTAGACAAGTTAATTAGTGGCAATGAAAAATGGATTAAATACGAGTACCCGAAACGAAACAAATAGTGCCTACACCCAGGGCAGCTTTCAATATCTAAACCTAAACGAGCTCTACCAAGAGAAAAGTTCTTTTCTGTGCTTGGTTGCATTCGTTTATTTTATAATGAATCAACAATATCATTATTGGAACCTGGACCAAATGCAACTGCTCTAAGCTGCAGTGAGCAATTGGTTCGTTTGAATGACGTATCGGAACGAAAAAAAATCTTTTTCTGAGCAAGGAAGTTGATTGGTGATTTCGCTGTATGACAACGCCCGTTTTTGAGAGAGAAATACAGGAATCGAAGATGGAGCTGAGGTGGGAAGTTCTTCCACATTCTTCAGACTTGTCATCTTCAGATTATCACTCTATGTAACATCCTCTGCTCTATACACTCACTCTGTGTGCGATGAATATTACCAACAAGTTCAAGATACGAAAATTTCCGTGAAGAATTTTTGAATTAAAGCCAGAATCGTTCTTTTATAATCGTATACACAATTCAACTAGAAGGTGGCGTGTGGGAATAGAAAACCAAGGGAAACACTTTAATGACTGAATAATGATGTAGAAAGATTCATCAGAACATACTGGAAATTTTTGCATCGACCAAATGCAATCACACGAAGAAAAAATACTTAACCTAATTGCCACCGTTTCATTCGGAGTAAAAGTACTTCCTTTGTGAACAAGTGTGCTGATTCACAAATGGTAGCGGTAAATGTCCATACTACATTCGGTTCGCAAGCATATACCTCCCTCACGCACACATAAATGTATGTGTCATGCAAAAATTCACATATTCAAGTAGTATTTTAGCATTTCGCCCTTCCTTATACGTTGTTAAATTAAGTGCATGTCTGTAGATAAACATCTTGAAACTTTATATATATATATATATATATATATATGTATACATATAAATTGATAGAGATATATATCTATATAAAATATGCACGTATATATTGTTATTATATATTATTTTGTGTAGCCCATCCTTAATCTTTATCAGATGGTTGGAATCATGCCCTTGAGTGATAAGAGGTTTTTGCCTTCCAAAACAGGTGTCCAAACTGCAGAGGTTCTTCACTGGACAAAAGTCTACCCAGCCCCTCCACCAACACACAGCTCTCCTATAAACTATCCTTGATCTGGTCAACTTGAAAGCTACTTTCTTTTGAGGCTTGAACAAAATTCAAATGTCGTTCTTCCTTTTTTACCTTTTTTCTTTCATTCTTCCTTTCTTCCACCTATCCAATACCTCCCTCTTATTTCGATGTTTCCTTCTGTCTTTCGTTGTTGTTGCTTTTAATAATCTTTTTCATCTCTTCCTCCTCCGTCCTCTTTCTTCTTTTCTTTCTTCCTCTGAGATCTAAAGCCATTCAATTCTACTGAAAACTCTATGCCCTTTTGCAACGTGCAGAGTCTAGGATATCAATCAGAAGTCAACAAGGTGAAATCTTACTTTGGTTATTTGAAACGTTTGATTATTTAAAAGAAATCTGGGTAGGAGGTTATGAGATGGAAGAATTATCTTCTTATAATAAATACCATTGCCACTTATGCAGATGTCCGTCACAGCATCGCGCTTTTCATAACCGATATATATATATTCAGGGTTGAGTACTCTTTAAGTGAGGTAACTCATCAATTGTAAGCTTATGCAATGCTCTTCCATAGGAATTGAGCACTCTGGTGGATGAGGAGTTTCTGCGTAAAATGAATATATCGCTTAAATTCAGCCTTACTGACCACCCAGTTCCGTAGGTAGGATATCGGCCTCCGGGTCCGATGTGAGGGTTTTAATTCTGCTTTGCAGTACTGGATGGGATAAAAGCCACACTGAAGAGAATGAATACATCGAAACAACTGTCTGTGGATGACACAATTATATATATATATATATATATATATATATATATATATATATATATATTCAGAGACGCAACCACAATTCGATCACTTGACGTAGACCATAGGAGGTCTGATGACATACAAATTAACTACCGCTACAAGGGCAGGATTATTGAGGATTTAAACCCTGGAAAATAGTCAGACAGTGAGATACGAAGGGGGAAGCGGGTGTCGAAGCAAGTAGCTAAATAATAATAATAATGATAATAAAAAAACGAAAATTTGTCACCGGAAATCATTGATCGCTTGACAAGCAAATATAGAAGGGTTGTAAAAGCTTACAATGGGTCACAATAACAAATTATTCATTAATTTAATATTTGATTTCATTGATTTAATAATCAACGTTTATTACCGTATTCACTCGAATATAGCGTGACCTCGAATGTAATACGACCCTTATTTCTTGTAGCTACGTATCAGTGATATATTATATCCTCTTAATGCTGCAAATCTAAAAACACAAAATTCGAAAACCAAAAAAAAAAAAAGCTAAAACACAAACACTAAAAGGGACATCGTCCCTGCTTTTGATCAATAACTTTTGGTTCGGATTTACCTAAAAATCCGAATTCTGTATATTTATTGGTTTGTTAGCATAATACAGCCAAAATGTTACCAATCATTTTTGCAAGTCTTTGTCATCATCATTATCTTCAGTCTTTTTATCGCTCGTCATTTGACATAGATCTTCCCCGGGATTCACCACACCTATCTATCATGGGCGTCACGGAGCCAATATTATCTCATTTTGATTTTCTATCTTGTAATTCTACCGCCCTCAGTTACGCATATGATCTCTGGGGATCGATGTTATGAGTCGTGATGTCCATCGGTTGTCTGTCATTCTCGCAACATGACCAGCCCATCGCCATTTGAATTTCCTAATGGATTCTATGATGTCTCGGATTCCTGTTTTTCCCCTGATATATTGTGGTGTCTTGTGATATGTCCGTCTGTCTGCCAGTCCATATGTGGCAACCTACCTAATATTGTGAAATTTTCTGTGTGTACCAATGTGACACAGAAAAGTTTTTATGAAATTAGTTTTATCTCAGAGCGAGTGAGGACAATAAGAGGGAGATATCGACTGCTCCTTTATTTTCTTAACAGTGGTCACTTTGGTATTGTTCATGGAGGGTGGTGAGAATGAGAGGAAAAATAACTGTTTATTTTCTGTGAAGCGGCGTGTATGTATATTTAACATTTTTCTGGGATCGTGAGAAAGAACTCCAAGAGTCATAAATATCACTGGGTAGCACCTACCTCGATCTCTGACCATGAACAATCCTCTTTTTCTCGGATTTTTTTTAATACATAACGTAAAGATCGAGCGTCGAAACTTGTTTATAGAAATTTTAGATAGAAATAATTCGATGTTCAATCATCAAATCTTTTCCCCTTATGACAGAACTATTCATATCAGCCAATGTAGAAAATGATAAAAAGTAATCAGGGATATATATATATATATATATATATATATATATATATATATATATATATATATATATATATATATATATATATATATATATATATATATATATATATATATATATATATATATATGCATTCTGTTTTTGTCATAATATTATGTAGTCCAATTCTAATCTTATCAGATGTTTTGAATGATGCCCTTGAGTGATGAGAGTTTTTTGCTCTTCTAAAGCAGGTGTCTAAACCGGAGAGATTCTTCTCTGGACAAAAGTCTACTCAGCCCCTCCACCTACACACAGTTATCCTATAAACTATTCTTGATCTGGTCGGCTTGAGTGTTCAGACGTAAAGTAAATAATACATAGAAATACACAGAAATGGTAAAATGAAATCGTAAGAAAAAAGAAAGAAAACAAAATAAAGAGGAAGAAAATCGAAACAATAAATAAAACGAAGGAGGAATGAATAAAATCAGGAATGAATGAACAAAAACAGTTTGGTTAGTCACTCAATAGAATCTGTCATATGTTTTTTTTGCAGTATATCATATTAGGGTGATCAGTTAAGAAATTGGGAAAAAGTGGTGATCAATGAAAAAGTTACTTCTCCCGCCTATTGTTTATCAGTGATCACTGAAAATGTTCGAATTTTCAAAGGAACTAATTAAACATGAACTTACATTGCAAAATGACCCCTTCGTCAAAAACCTATCAAGAAGGGGGGGTGAAAAGAAAGTTTATTCTAGACATAATAAGGAGTAAATGTTGAAATGTTCAGCTCTATAGATCTATTGAGGCTGCCTGTATGCACAGTACAAATATAGCCAGCTAGACCAGCTAAAAAACTGAAGAAATCACTGTCGACAGTTTGGTGAGAGTTTTGGCAGACAGTTTCTAAAAGAAAGAAAGAAAGAAAGAAAAAAGAGAAATAAAAAAAGAGAAAGAAAGAAAAAGAGAAAGAAAGAAAGAAAGAAAGAAGGAGAGAGATGGAGAAAAAAGAGAGAGTAAAGAACAAACGAAAGAAAGAAAGAAAGAAAGAAAGAAAGAAAGAAAGAGGGAGAGAGATGGAGAAAAAAGAGAGAGAGTAAAGAACAAATGCCCTCCAGGTTATTCCGTCATTTAATATTAATGAAAATGGCTTTCTTGTTTTTGTCCATTTATGACTCGCTAGATATAGCTCGCCATTTTTATCTTTTCATTTCGAAACATCGTTTTTCATGAATGGGAACCATTCGTCGGTATCTGCAACCTTCGCACGGATGCCTTTCGTTAAAAACGGCCATCGACCTTCAATTTACCATCTGAATGTATATAAACGAAGCATTGAAATTAACCTCTCAGAGCATCAAAAATCCATTGATAAACATTCTGAACAGTGTTGATATTGTTTAAAACAAAACAAGCCTTGATTTCAATCATAAGTCTCTCCGCCTCCGTCCGTCTGTGTGTCTGTTTATGTGTCTCTCTTTATCTATCTATCCATCTCACATACACCCAACTGTGTGCCCTTAATGCATAAAACGCTGTGCATATTTTTAAACGTATAAACCAGAATAGTGTCGGAGTTTAAAAGTGGATTTATGTATGAAGCAATTAACTGACGACAGAAAGAGCCGATTCTGTTCAAAACCTGCGACGTTGTTTGTATAATTTTCGACAGCATTTGACAACATTTGTTTCTATAACAAGACTATTTTCCCAGATGATTCATCAAGTTTTTCCCAATTACAACGCTAGAAAAACCGAACGAAGAAAAGGAAATCATCAGTTTTAGTAGGAATCATTTGTTAGATCGGTTGGCCTATCACACTCTCCTCTACAGAGAGTTTTGATTCGGTTGCACAATTAGCGAATCGCTTAAAAGTGGCTCTCTCTTTTCATTTGTTGACCTTTCAGGCAGAGTCACCATGATGATAACCACAGCAGAAGGGAGATTGAAATTTCTGTTGCAGTTGAGGAAAGATACCGGAGCGTATACATCTCTCTCAGCGAGCAACTGGCTGGCGAAGGTCGGGTGGGGATACTAGGGGAAGTAGCTAGCGAATTAATGTCCAACTATGTATGAGTATGAATTTTCTTGAAGAAAAAAATATCTGTTCCAACGTTTCTACATCTTTCTGATTTGAACTCCCTGTTTTCCCTTTTCCAATCTTTGTCCAGATTATACGGTTCATGTTGTTTTTGTCTTTGTTTTTCAAATCACAATGACTTCATTCAATTTTCGAACCACATGCAAGTACAATTTGTGTGTGGTTACACGACAAAATGAAAAGGCAAAAAATATCTATATCAAGTAAGTATGTTTAAAATCGATAGAAGTCGACGTATGATCACTGTTACATGTTGAACATCTGAAACGTTGAGAAAAAAAAAACAATCAAGTATCACCTATTTATTGGATTTTGAGAGAAAAAATTCGGCACTCATGAATGAAATGGCAAATTTAGAAAAAAAAAAAAAGAAAAGAAGTTTCCATTTCAGATCTCGGGGAAAAATATATTTTCATGTGATTCACAGATTATGATATGAAATATGCCCCCACAATCCATGTTGTTATTTTAGTAAACTTATAATCATTGGGCACTAATTGGTTTTGTATACATTGAGATATTTCTGTGGAATGGTAAATTGATGTTTTAATATTTTTTTGATCGGTCACTGAAGTTCTGTGAAAAGCCTTAGTTATGACTAACGGAAAGAAAAACCTGTAAAATATTGATGTTGTTGGTAAATTTTTACTTTATATTTCATCCTAGAAATTATGAATGTTATAAAATATATATATATATATATATATATATATATATATATATATATACACACACATATATACATATATATGCATATACACACACACACACACACATATATATATATATATATATATATATATATATATATATATATATATATATATAGAGAGAGAGAGAGAGAGAGAGAGAGAAAGAGAGAAAGAAAGAGAGAGATATTGAGATTATTTTTTGATATCTAAAATGACTCGAAAATCTTTGAAATCTTTTAAAAATTCTTCCGATATGTGGGCACTAATGGGAGATTTTCATTAATCAAACTGACCCTCTAACGCATTTTCATTGGTTTTACCTTTGATACATTTGGTAAAAATATATTTAAGCTAGTGAAGAACGCCCCCAATACTGATTATTCGCGCCATTTTGCCGCAAAATTCTGAAGTGGAAAGGCATCACTGAATACGGCTAAACGATCAAGGATCTATGGTAAGTGTCTATTATATGTTTTTTTCTATTTATCAATATTCATTTTTTAGATGTGTGTTTTATGCAAAATCAAACGAGTTGTTAATCGGTGAAAAATTTTCAAAAGCCACATTTATCCTTACGTTTTTTTCGATTACTTTTTTTTCTAAGGTATCTACAATATGGACGCCATTTCGCCGGAAAATCGACGTCAGAGAAATCTAAAATTCTGGCAAAAAATACCATATTATTCAATTTTTATAAAAATTTTGCTACTTATTTATCAAAGGACGAATTAAGAGAATTTTTCCATTCCAAATAAAAAGTAAAAGTTAGTAAAAGTTACTGACTGGCAGTTGGAAATGAACACCCTTCCCATAATTACTTCGTTTTATTAGTATACGCATTAATGGTGGACACCAATGATATTTACGTATTACATAGATATTTTCGCGAAAAGGTAAATTTTGTTTTAATATGAAAAAAAATCGACTTCCCTGTTCTTGAAAAAAAAAAGGCAAAGCAGAGAAGACAACTGAATAAAAGTTACCAACTGATAGTATGAAATAAGTTGGTAAGAAAAAAACAGGTAAGTCTGTCATTGAATGTAGATCAGGTGACGGGTCAGTTTTTTTTAGACCAAACAGGTCAGTGATTAGCCTATATGGATTTTGCCAAATATTTCTCTTCATACTCTAAAATGAAATTTGAATAAATCGGATTTTTACCTACTCTTATTAAATTACAAATATATATGTATATACCAATAACGATTTATTATTTTCAATGAGAATTTTCTTTTCACTTTCAGATGGAAGCCGCACCAAAGAGAATGCTGAGAAAATTTGAAACTAGATTTTTTTCAATTAACATGATAAATCTTGTGGGTTTGGTGTTTCAATAAAAATGAGTCTCTTAATTTTTGTTCTTTCTTTATTATTATTTTTACTCTAACAATCTAAATATCAGTCTCTTACTACTAGTAGTGAAATTATCGTGGATTTTATGATTTTTAAATTTCATCATTTTAGATAAACATTCAAAAAAAATAAAATATTTTGTGATTACCCTAACTATAAAGTGAATTTATATATATATATATATATATATATATATATATATATATATATATATATATATATATATATTATAATAATGGTGGCCTTGATAAAATTATTTTATTAATGGAAAATCAGTAGATATATCGCTCAAATTCTGCAACATTATATTTAATCTTATTGGCATCCATATTTGAATTTTCGTAGCATTTTAATATGTAAACAAATGGCGGTCACGTTTGTTTGTTTTTTTTTGTTTTTTTTTACAGAGGAAACAGTAATATTTGGCTTGAAAAAGATTGAAACAGTCCGTCCTCCGTTGTAAGTTAGGAAAATTTGTTTCTCTTTTAAACGGACAATATTTTGATTTTCTTTCCTTTCTAGCAAAAGCAATAAATATCTTCATTTTCGTAATTTGAATTACATTTTCAAAATTGGATATCGAAGTTTAGAAAAAAATCGTACGAAAGGTGCGTGCACGTACCTCAAATGAAATGTATACATTAGTTATAAACATTGTATTGTCGGATTTCTTTATTTTTTCTTGTACTTTCTATTCTTATACCACGAAAATTGATTAAAAAAAATGGAATAGTATGACGGCTTAAAGTAAAAAGAAAATTACACTCCTCTTTCTCCGCCCACTCTCTGTATCTTTCCTTTCTTATGAATACTATGACCCGGTTCAGATTTGGTCAGAACGAAAAACCATTCGGCATCCATTTAAGTATGCATATGACCACATACATACATAGATACGTCCATCCATATATACATAGTGATACCCAGTGTTGTCAATCCATACCTTTTCCCGAGTAACTTAAAAATGACAGCAAACAAATTACGAATAAAAGATACAATAAGCAAACTTTTGAGTGCATTAGCCTCTTCGGGTAACGCTGCAAAAATCCGACAGCTTGCCTGATATGGAATACGACTAAAAACATATATAAATCTGTCATTTCTTTCTTAAGATTGAGAATTAAAGTGCTTATTTTTGACGTTAGTGGGTCGCACGTCAAAGTGGGCCATCAGATTCCAATTGTGTCCATGTTTTATTGTCGTGTCTGGGTTGTGGGTAGGGTTAGGTGTAAGTTTAGGGTTTTTGCCCAAACAAAAATATACCCAAAGGTGACCTTAAAGAACTTTGTATACCAGTGCCACCCATCCTGTGTTAATCCTAGGGTCAAGTCACCCATATAGACAAATTTTTATCCCTCGGAATGCATTCATTCTTGTAGTTATAAGACTTATGCTCGATAAAAAAAATAAACGTACAAACTATCCTTGTCTTTAAAGTATTTTTGTAAATAGAGGAAAATTCTTACAGAACTAAGAATCGAGTGATTTGTATCGGTGGGCGGGACATGTGTTAATGGACTAATATTTGTTTAACCTCAGTTGGTCTGGCGAAACATTAATCTGATAAGGAACTCGGTGGTATATTATAATTAGCTGAGTTAACACACAGAGTTATCATCGCAATAGTCAAAATCTAAACATATAATGAGTTTATATGCAAAGTCTTCTGTTTGTATGTTTCTTCATATTTATGTTTGTATGTTTGCACTCAAATAGGATGATCTCATTGGTTGATTTAGCTTCCTATTATGACAAAACAATGAAAAATACGTCATAGAAACTCTTAAGACTTCATGTCGGATCACACATTAAAACAACTTGAGATGAATTGAGACTTTAAAAAGCTTAAAATTGGGACACTTGAATTATCAGAAATGAATTACCTGATAAAATAGCTTTTGGCCCCTTAGTGCCGATCCATGAATTAATAACCCCATCATTTTTGACGGGTATATTCTAATGTATATATAAAACGCATTTTTTATGTGTGTGAGCGTTATCTGAATAAAGAATTCACGCATATAATAATTAGTGATGTGCAGATGTCTTCTCTTACGCTAAAGGACGTATGTGACATAGTAAATAGAACTTTATTCATGCAACTGACGTTGTAAAATGGAATTACATCCATGTTCTAATGACGAAATAAAAATGCAGAATTTAAAGAATGATAAAAATAGAAAAAGTAATAAAATCAAAAACAAGAAATAATGAAAAACCTGATTTGTGATCAACAGAACGCTATTTTCCAAGGCCACTGCAATGCAATTCTGTATAATCCACGTATACGAAACGTGAAGTGTATCTACATCCTAGGTTGGTGCAAAAATAATTACGGTTTTTGTTATCCTTAACTATGTCGCTTATTTTTGGAATAAACTATTATCTTACTATGTTCATGTAATATACAATTTTGAAGTGTGGATTTCGCTCTAGTTAAGCTGAAGGTTTTCTTTTCATTATTTATTCTGGTTCATTCGACGTTGTCAAATTGAAGATTTTTAAAAAGCAAATTGGAGTAGTTTTGTTGTATGAGTTCAGAATAGGACGTCAACCCGCGAAAAATGATCGCAATATCAACCAAGTATTTGATCACGTGGTCGTCAACAAACACGCGGCTCAACATTGCTTCCAAAGAATTCTAAACGGAGACGAGAGCCAAGAAGGTGAGGACGTCCATCTGTGATTGGTGACATCTAGACGGTGACCAGCTGTTCGATATTTGAACCAAATTGAATGAGTAAAAAAGCTCGACATGACGCGTGAATGACTTTGAATGAAAATCGAAAACGCTCGCAAGTCATGCGAATGATCCCGAAATCGGACGAACTAGGTTACGAAAATCGACCTTTCTCCGACCGACAACCACTTTTACAAGCATTTCAACCACTTCCTTGAAAGGAAGGTATTCAAAGCGCCTTCTTAGAATTCATTGGTTTCAGGATGCCAGAATTCTATGCATAAGATTTGATCCTAGTTGGCAAACATGTTGCAGTTCTGAGGGCTCGTATTTCGATTGATAACTTTCACTCTTAGCTGGGATATAATGCTTTAAAGTAGATGGTGAAAAAATTATTTTCACGCCCACTTAATATTTCATATTTGCCGTCATTTTTGAAGGCATGGATAAATTAGTCACTATTAAAGAGCTGCAATCTAAACAAAGGATGTCGAATATTTTCACGTGATATTATTTTTAAAAAAAGAACAAACTTGCGTTTCAACCATTTACTAAAAACAACCAAGATAATTTTATTAAGACTTGCATGTTTCGTGCAATAATGTATATTAGTGGTGTGCATTCACAAAAGCGTTTATATTATGTACATAATAAAAGTAACACAAAGCAAGGCATAAACAGTGCTTTTGGTAAGCAATCATTTGCTTCTGTAAAAATTGCCTCTTGCTATGCAATGCGACCATTACAAAAGCCATGAGAATTTAATACATTTCGCTATAATAAAAGTCAAAAGAAAGCGGACACAATGATATTTAGCAGGCACTGGTACGGTCTCACATAACTAAGTACATTATTCAGGAAAGCTTTGAAAAATGAAAGTTTTCATTCAATACTCTGGTTTTTCACGTTGGTTTGACATTGTACCTGAATGCTTTTGTCTAAATTTCTGAAATGAGGAATATCAATCAACTCCAAGTTGGAGTTGACGTTTTCCCCGAAGCAAGAACAATCCTCACCAAATTTAGGAGAGTAAACTCTTCACTGTTTGTTTATCACGTCATGTGACGTCAAACCGAACCTATTCATATGATCAACATTCCCCGATAGTGATTTGAAATCATGTGATTGGAACACGGCTCTCGGAGCTAAATTGACAACTCTTGTATACCTATGAATTTATTCATGATAAATACAATACAAATACGTTAATCATCTTCTGTCGGATTAGAAGTACAAGTGTAGTTCGATCCGTTAATAGTCAGGTTTGTACATTTATCTATTTCGACTCGTGTCCTCTCTTTGAACTGGTGTCCTCATCTTTGTAGGATTAGACTGTTTCTGACGTTGTTCTTTCCAGCCTTCTTCATGTGTTTGTCTTATTCGACCTGGCACTAGATGTTGAGTTCAAATGTGTGAACACTGGAAGATGCTAAGTTCCAACGTATGGACACTGAAGGATGCTAAGTTCCAACGCATGGACACTGATAGATGCTAAGTTCCAACACATGGACACTGATAGATGCTAAGTTCAAACACATGGACACTGATAGATGCTAAGTTCCAACGCATAGACACTGATAGATGCTAAGTTCTAACGCATGGACACTGAAAGATGCTAAGTTCTAACGCATGGACATTGAAAGATGCTAAGTTCCAACGCGTGGACACTGATAGATGCTAAGTTCTAACGCATGGACATTGAAAGATGCTAAGTTCTAACGCATGGACACTGATAGATGCTCAGTTCCAACGCATGGACACTGAAAGATGCTAAGTTCCAACGCATGGACACTGATAGATGCTAAGTTCCAACGCGTGGACACTGAAAGATGCTAAGTTCCAAAGCATAGGCACTGATAGATGCTAAGTTCCAACGCATGGACACTGAAAGATGCTAAGTTCCAACGCATGGACACTGAAAGATGATAAGTTCCAACGCATAGACACTGATAGAGGCTAAGTTTAAACGCTAGGACACTGAAAGATGCTAAGTTCCAATGCGTGGACATTGTAAGATGCTGAAATCCAACATCCAAACACTGGAAGATGCTGATTTCCAACGTTCAGACACTGAAAAATGTTAATTCAAACGTTAAGACACTGAAAGATACGAAGTTCTCAATGTCTGGGCACTAAAAAAATATAATCAAAATATTTCTGCCGTTGTCCTTTCCAGTTTCCATTAGATGTTTGTCGTATTCGACCTGGCACTAAAAGATGCTAAATTCCAAGACGTGGACACTGAAGGATAATAAATTCCAGCACGTGAGAACTGTAAGATGCTAAATTCTAACGCTTGGATACTGAAAGATGCTAAATTCCAACGCCCAAACACTGGAAGATGTTAATTTAAACGTCCAGGCACTGAAAGATACGAAGTTCCAACGTCTGGGCACTAAAAAATAATGTTATCAAAATGTTTCTGACGTTGTCCTTCCCAGTTTCCTTCAGGTGTTTGTCGCATTCGACCTGGCACTATAAGATGCTAAATTCCAATGCATCGAAACTATAGGATTCTAAATTCCAACGCCCGATCACTGAAATAAGCTGATTCTCAACGTCCAGACGCTGAAAGAGGCTAAATTCCAACGTTTAAGCCCTAAAAAATGCCTTGCAATATACAAAAATAGATAAGTTGAATTAATGGTGATCCTCGTTGTTTTCTGAAGTAAAATATGTTCTTACATAAGACGTAGGTTGGGGCAGAGCCAAAATGGTTTAATTGGGTGTACAAAAAATAGTTTAATTGAGAGTACACGAGAACATTTTTAATGATGTTTTGCGCATATTTTCTCATAGTTCACGCACACCCAAGACAGGCCAGCACACACTCCCGAATGAAGCGGGTGTACAAAGATTCATTTCCGTCAAATATACGGAAATAATCAGAAAAAATAATTTTCGGGTAATTTTTTTTGTGCTTTCACTCCATAAGCCCATTTGTTTTGGTAATTTGTCAGTTTGGAGAACAAATCATTTTAAGCTTTTAAAATATGGTGATTACATTTACAAAGCAACTACAATGCTAAACTGAACCCGAGAGTGTGTGCTGGGTCGCTCGAGGTGTGCAAGAAGTTATTTTCCCATGATAGTATTTATCTAAAAACGTCTACTTTCGAGAATTTTCGTCAAACCAGACAACCATCACTTTAATCATATTAAGCAGTAAGCGAATAATCTTAAATATTGTTTCTATTCATTATGAATAAAATGTTTGGAACTGGTTAATTTTGAAAACATTAACCGTCCAATAAACATGGTCTGCGATGGAAATTGATTTTGGGAACTATGAATAGGGTAAGGCTTGGTTTTGCGGACTATATATACGGCAATTTTTCCAGTGATAAACATTGAACATACAAAACATCTGGATATCGAGAAGTAGGTATATATCATCCATCTGCACCCCTCCATTTACATCCGTGTAAATGACTTCTTCTACATAACGAAAGAGATATCTGATTCTTTTCTTCTACAAGTTGGGTGAGAAGCAACACCTTCATTAGAAATTATTTGTAACTTTCGTAAATATTGCTCTATTTCTTCCTATGAAGGTAGGCAAAGGAGAAGATGTAATGTATCAGACTGCAAAGTCTGGATCAAATGGAGGACCCTATTGGACTTGTTATGGCCAACATACCACCGGATATCCTGCAGAAGTCTATCGAGGCCATAGCGAAACCATTACAGAAATTACTGCCTACATTGAATTTCAACACAGCAGACAAATTCTAATATTGTATGGTTCACAGGAAATCTAGTTTGACAACTATCGACCAATAAGTTGTAATTGTTATTACCAATTTCCAATGGGGAATTCCTTTTGACGCTCCCTGAACATTGCTTTGGACAATATGTGATACAAAAAACGAGGCTGAAACATTTTTGTTTCTTCATATCAGAGAGCGATATTTAATCAGTTTATTGGACTGAATTCAATTACGAAACTTTGAATGTGGGCTGAATGGTAGGCTTTTCAGTAAATGAGAATGAGGATTTATCATATCACTAAAGCAGCAGACAGACTTGAATCTGGGAAATAAAACGAATCAAATAAGAGCAGTAATCATGATACGTAGAATAATATGTAAGATGATGAGGATCATGATAATTTTGCAATTTTCTATTTAGACTCGTTAAATTCAATTTTGCTTTTTAACCTCATAATAGATTATCTCGAATATTAGCTTCTTCTCCGAAAATATTTGTTATCTTAATGCTTAGCAAGTTAACTCGTTTATAAAATAAATTTCGATTATATACTAAATCAAAACCATTACAACACCCTGTCACATCTTAGAGAAGGAAGATCTTAGGAAAAACGAACAAAAACTCAAAAAGCAAAAAGGACTTTTTAACTCCCTATCCGGCTGTGCTATGCTATTACAACAAATACATAAAATACAGGAAAACAAATGATTTCATTGAATTTAGCACATCGAATTATGACAGAAACAAGCAAAAAATCAAAATTTAAAGTAAAACTCCCATCCATCCATGCTGTGATTTTTCATTAAATGCATACAATCCTATCCTGAACGTCTTCCGGTCAGCAGCACCAACTTTGTGAGGTCAGTGGCAAAAACCACGAGTATGAACTTTGGAAATTTCTGAGACAAATGTGAGTTTTTATGGCTTTTATAAAACAGATAATTTTTCTTCTAGCGAGGATTCTACGTACATGAATGCATATGTATTGTATACACTTTAGCATCCAACGAAGGTTGTGTGTGTGTGACAGGGTTGAGACTAAGATATATTCTGAATATTTGCCCCCAACCCGAAAATATGTGCTTTTGCACCCCAGCCTGCATGGATCTGTCCAAGAATGACTTATGACGTGAGCTATTGTCCAACTTTCAACAAAATTTCATTTATGGAGTACTTTTGGAAATATCTAATGGGCAGACAGACAGAAAGACAGACTGAAAGACAGACAGACGGAAAGACGCCATCGAATACAACCTCTCCAACTTTGTTGGTAGAGGTAAATGAGAAAAAGATTTGGAAGAATTGGCAGAGCTCGTGGTCTGAGTAATCCAGTTCAATCGATTGATCAATATTTCTCTTTCTCCCCCCTCTCTCTCTCTCCCTCTCTCTCTCTCTATATATATATATGTGTGTGTGTGTGTGTGTGTGTGCTAGTAGGAAGACCTGGCGTTGCCTGGTCTTTCATATTGGTTAAGTAAATACAATGATATGAGCTGTTATTGGAATGAATAGCTTTTAGATGATGTGCAGCTTGCAAACCTCTCACAGCAATGTAGCCGCAAAAAAGTATTTTTATAATCACCCGAAGTATAAGATAGCACAATTTTACCCTTTCAAATAGTCACGAAAGCAGGAACAGAAATAGACAAATATAGGATGTAAAATGAAATGTTATTCTCCCCTAATTCTGAAATAAATCTGAAAACTTTCCGACGTCAATTTCAGCACTCTTTTGTCTACTATGTTTCTTTTGTTTTTCCACCAGACACTAAATGGAAAAGATATTTGTATATTGGTAGCATGTCGTTGGGAATCGGTAAGAAGACAATTTGCCCCTTGTTCTTCACTAACATTTTGTTTTGCAGATTTTACTGCTCTTGTCTTAGAAGTAGAACTATTTTTACTGCTTGTCATTTTGGGTCCTGCGGTTTCTCTGCAAATATAATAAAGGAACTGTTCAGGCACTGAACCTATACTATAGCAAGAAATGGATGTAGAAATTTATGGATAATGAAATACATGTGCCATTGTCCTGCAACACGCAATTATATCTATTTAAAACCCCTTGTTTTTTTAATAAAAAAGTTAAAACATTTAAATGATAAATCAGTTCGGAGTCTATAATGCATGGAAATGTTATGAAAAAAATTACGAAAAACGAAGCGTTTAGATTTTATATTGAAACAACCTCTGCTTCTAGAAAGATAGATATATATTTAATAAATTTCCTATCTTTCTTTAGAAATGATTCAAATGATAATTTTATGCCACGTGGAGTCGACTATGCTAGACTGACCGTAATTTTGATATAAGGAATCGGCATTGAAAATAAGTAATTTTTATTTCATGTAACGATGTATAAAACATGAGAATATAGATAGATTTTTTCTTAAAAAAAAAAACAGCAAAAAACTTTCAAGCGTAATTTAGAAGCGAAAAATATATTCAATTAAATTCTATGATTGCTTTTAACAACTGCATAAAATATGCGAAGAAGTAATTGTGAAATTATAACTTATTCTACAGAATTTTTACTCTTTGTTCAAAAATGATTTTGAAATAATAACTCGGTGTCGATTATGCTAGATTTGCCGTCATTTATAAATAAGAAATCTGCACTTGACCGTTATTTTTGAATCAAGAATCGGCATTGAATAAAAGAATGTTTTCTTTCTATAAAACATGAAGTATTATGCATCTTTTCTTGAAAAAAATATGACTGTTTCTAACAACCGAACAAAAAATGAAGCGAAGCAATGAAATTATCAATTAAAACAGCTTATAAAAATCTAGATATATTTTTAATCTTTGTTAAAAAATAATTATGAAATAATAACTTTGTGCCAAATGAAGTAGACTATGCTAGCTTGACCGTAATTTTGAAATAAGGAATAAACACCTGACCATTATTTCGAAATGAGGAATCGGCATTAAGATTAATTAATTAAAAGAAAAACTTTTACGCATAATTTAGAAAAAAAATTCCTACGATTGTTTCAAACAACCGAAAACGAAACAATTGCTTCTATGAACAGGTATATAGAAAATATTGAAATGAATATTTTATTAAAAAAAAAAAGAAAGTTCACTCGGCTCCTATGATGGAAAGATACTTTTAAAAAGTTGATAATTTTTGTTCAAGATGGTTTGACAAAAAATATCATTATGTGGATAAAATTTTTTAGCGCTTCCGTTTGCTCGGGTATACTTAAATTGGAGCCTGAAATGAGTCAGTAGAAGATAAAACTTCGGAAAGGAAAGGCCAGGGACAAGTTTAAATTTTCAGTTTCATTGAAAATTGAACCATTCTGTTCAGCCTTTAAAAACGTCTACCTCCTATGTCCTACGCCGTGAAAAGATGTAATACCATGCAAAATTTCAGCTTCTTCCATACAAGATTGTGACCTACAAAGTGGAACAGACTGACAGATTTTGATTTATATCGATACATACATACGTGTGTGCGTGTGCCAGGAAACTAGCTGAAAGGTCGCTTATAAGCAGTTTTTATAGCATTTATAACTACGATGTGTCACCCTAAAGTCCAGGGAGTGTGACCAGGAAGAAAATACTTATCCTAACATATCCCCAAGGTACTACTCACAAAAGGTTGCTGGAAAAGGTCCGTACTATATTCGGTTCTCGCGCGCTGTTCAAATTCTCGCATACTTGCAACCGATCCATCATTAAGAAACGCTTTCAACATATATACATCGAAATGTCAGCTACGGTTATCTATGTATTTGCAATCCTCAGCCGATGCCATCTTAAGGGTAAAAAAAACTGCGTTCTTTGATATTGCTTTATCATAACTACAGGGTATTCTACAACGCCTATACATCAATCAACACCCTCCTCTTTCAAATTATAATTTGTGAATATCGTTTCAAAAGTAATAGACAACCAGAATTACACGTTTCTTCACAATGGGTCAAAGACGAAGGTTTTGTAATTCTAAGACGGTTCCATGACATTTTCTGAACCACTGATCCGAACTGTTTGCTGGAAAACCAGAATAATTGTATTGAGTCATTACAGCTGAAGCATGTCATTCCATCAAGTAATCTGTTTTTTTTTCCTTCTTTCTCTTTGTTATAGAGTTAGTTGGTGTTGGATAGGTGGCGACATTTTTCCTCACCGAAAAATGGATAAAAAAAAAAAAAGTGAACAGCCTTGCCGTGGGCCTAATCGAATAATATAAATTCCTTTGTGGTTGCATTTTCTGAATTCTTTGATGTGCCGCCCGAACTTTTCTTTGCGGAAAGACATCGAAAATTTTTTTAGTTTCTCATTTTTTATCAGTATCCTTTTATGTAGAATGTTTCACCCTATCTTTTCAAGATACACTGGATATCGTTATTACAGTTTACCGCTATCTTGTAATTCTTATAACTACAACAGAAACCAGAGTTATTACCTCTGCCCACGATGTTGGAGAGGTATTTGTATTTGGTCGTGTCCGTCTAACTGTCTTTCTGCCTGTCCACTAGATATCCCCAATTGTACTTTATTAATTCCAATGAAATTTCGTGGAGGGGTGTACAATGGTGTAAGGAAGAACCGATGACATTTTTGGGCGAATCCAGCACCTAATATTACCCAAACCTCATATCAGTAATCATCTTCAGTATTTTGCAGCCTGAGAACTCTCAATTTTTTAAAAGGGTAATTGCTTCTTAGCTTTACATCATTTCGGCTAAGGAAAGTTTTTTGTAGGTGTCCTCGACTTCTATATATACTTTGAATGAGCTAAACTTAGGCGAAGGGAAATTAAAACTGAAAGGTTCGATTCCAGGTCTGAGTAAGTGATTAACTTGAATTTATCTTTGGAAATTAGGTTTCCAATTCATTTGAGTTTCCTCTCATTTGAGATAAAATTCCTAAATTTGGCAAAATCGGCTATAATTAGTTAGTGTGAATTGTTTAGGTCACCCTTATGAAACTAATGAATTATTTATTCGAATTTTTACAGAGCAACGGAGAAATGATCGTGTAGTTTATGAAGGTATACTTTTCTATGTTACCGATTTTCTACGTACACAATTTTCTAATTTTTTCAAGTGCCATTTTCCGATATTCCTATTTGTGAAATTGTATGAGAACACTGAGGAGATTAGTCTGAATGGAACAAAATACATTGGTTACAACACTCGCCTAAATCATTCAGACAAGAATCGTCAGACTGGTAACATATTATTTGAATTTCTTGGATAAAGAATTGCCAATTATTTATAACTAGTTTATCCTTCCTGTGACGACATATATGGGATATGTGGATACACATTGCATTTTATAAATATAGATAATAGATATTTGCATGGCAGTGAGTTTAGGAAATAGAACTCTATTCACCATGAACGAATTCTTATTATTTTCTTGTTTTTGCTTTTTTAACTTTTTTCAAGAAATTGTATTTTCTTTATTACCATTCTTTACATTCAGCAGTTTTATTACATCATTATGACAGGAATGAAATTCTATTTTACTACTTCAGTTGCATCCCTTTGCATAACAGAAGACATCAGCACATTGGTAATTATCATATGACCAGATTTTTTAAGCTTGCAATATAATTGAAATTACCTAATTTATCCGAAATGCATTCTTTTATTAAATTGGACCAGCATCGATCCGTCTGGGTGGCCACATTGGATGACACTAGAGTTGTAATTTTTCGTATTATGACCCAATTAGTGATACAATTCACCAGCTTGACTCTCCCACTTCTTCCTCACGACATCATGGTGCTACTGACATGAACACACAATGATCAAAATCGAAAACTCAATGCGAGAGAAAATAGAGCATTTATATGGTGATGGGCTGGTCATGTTGCAAGAATGTCAGACAATCGATGGACATCTCGACTCACAACATGGATCCCCACGGATCACATGCGAAACTGAGATGAACTAGACAAGTTCAGGAAGTATTGGCTCCACGATGCTCATGATAGAGAGGTGTGGCGAGTCCTTGGGATCGTCTATGTCCAACGGCAGACGATAAAAGACTGATGATGATGATGATGATGACGACGATGACGACAATGATGATGATGATGATGATGATGATGATGATAATGAAGAGTGATACAATTTATCGGCTCGACTCTCCCACTTCTTCCTCTCGACATGATGGCGCCACTGACTTCGAATCATTAACACCTCTTATTCGATATGCCGCCATAGCCTCTTTCGCATCCCAGTATTCTCTTTCTATTTTCAACCAATTATCGTCTCATTGTGCTTGATTATTCCCCCAATTAAATCTCTTTTTTGTTCTATCGTTTGACCAGATCGTACGGAACTATTCCATTGTAGAAAAAATGGGAGTGTGACATAGTATATTTGTTACACTTGTATCAGTTTCGAATCAGTAGAGAGTTTGTTATTCGTTCGTGGAGTTCTAATTCTTTTGTCTTTACGAAATTCTGGTTTGGAGTCTTCTTTGATGCTTGCCGAAGTATCGATTTCTTCTTAACAAACCGTCAATACTCTTGAATAAAGATGATTTTTTTTATTTAAAAAATAGCTAAGTATCAGTTGTTTGACTTATAATCAGCTCAGTCAGAAATGACCAATTCTTAGGCCTATATGAATGAATACTGCGTCGATAGACACATATTCATCATCACCATCAATAGCATCAGCATCAGCAACAGCCTTTTAGCGTCTGTTGTTGGATGTAGACCTCACCCCAAGATTCGCCACACCTCTCTATCATGGGCATCGCGTAGCCAATACTTTTTGAACTTGTCTAGTCCGTCACGCCATCTTATTTGTTGCTGGCCACAGTTCCACGTATGATCACTGGAGGTTCACGTAGTGAGTTGTGATGTCAAGTGGTTGTCTGACATTCTTGGGACATGATCAGCCCATTGTCATTTGAGTTTTTTAATGGATTTTATCATATCTATTACTCCTGATTGTTGTTTAATATTCTGAACCATCTTGTGTTCTCTTCATGCGATGTTGAGTATGATTCTTTCTTGTTTTTTCTCAGTTTGAAGGTCTATCTTTTGGTTAAAATCCATGTTTCAGCGCCATAGATGACTATCGAGATGATGCATTGATTGTATACCCTTCTTTTTAGGTTTGATGGATATTTTTTATACTTGAAAGTTGGGATTGCTCTTCCAAATTCTTGCCAACTTGGAGTGATTCTTCGTTTGATTTCTTCTCCTTTTGAGGACTTCATGGAAATTTATTGTAGATGTAGGGGTCTATCCAGCTCTGCATTTTCGATGATTGTTGTACGTGATCTTTGTTTTGTGAATACCAAACGTCTCGTTTTCACTATCCAGTTTGTCTAACATTATCTGGGGATCATGAAGGTTTTCAACGAAAAGGACGATGTCGTCAGCAAATCTGAAATTACTTAAGTATTCGCCGTCTATTTTGATTCTTTTATTTTCCCGTCGTAGATATCGGAAGATTAAGAGTTTCGGTGAGCTGGTGGCGCCTTGGCTTACCCCAGCCCGTTCCTGTGGTTGATTTTCATCGATCGGTTTGATGATTCGGTCAGTGATCACTTTGGTAAAAAGTTTGTAGATGCAGTTGAATAGGCTTATTGGCCTGTAGTTATTGAGATCTTTTGGGTTCCCCATTTTATACACCTGTACTATGATTGAAGTGTTCCAATCTTCTGGGACTGTACTCTGTTTTAGGCGTAAATTGAATAGATGGTCTAGATCGATACTGCCCGTTGTTTTAATTCAATTCATTACCATGCTTTTGTATGAAATACAATGTTGGTAGTACAATTGTATACGCATTGTGTAACATCTATTTGAAATATTTTCTCATGTAGATTCGTCATCGCTAATTAGAATTTCACTTTTACGTTCAGAAAACAACGATCGATAAGTTGAACATGAAATAGTTCTATGTTTCGGTGACAGCTGATCAAGTGCATTAAACGGTGTATTCATAAAAAGATGATATCTATCATGGCGAAGATAAAATAATGGATGGACTCGGTTTATATTCGAGTCAGTTGATTCTCTGAAATCTATGCTCGATTCCATAATCATCTTATACTCACAGTCCACTTATGATAAAAAATACACGTTTAGAAGCAGTAGTAGTAGTATTAGTAATAATAATAATAATAATAATAATAATAATAATAATAATAATAATAATAATAATAATAATAATAAGAAGAAGAAGAAGAAGAAGAAGAAGAAGAAGAAGAAGAAGAAGAAGAAATATAAGATCTATGACCCCAACTGTTAGCAGTGGCCTAACAGAGTACGAGGGAGAAAAAACATTCATATGGTAGTGGAGGTATGAACCACAGCACTGGTGTGATAGATTAGGGAGAGATGAGGTGTGGGCTGAAGACCCGAGGAGACTTGCTGTCACTCAGCCTTCAGAAATAAATACCGGGCAACTGGTGAGAAACTGTGAATCACACAATTGCTCTGGACATTGAGAGTGTGGAGAAGAGGGCTGGAGACTTGAAGAAACTTGCAGTCACTCAACCCCCAGTAGTAAACACCGGGCAACTGGTGTGAAATTGCTAATAATAATAATAATAATAATAATAATAATAATAATAATAATAATAATAATAATCGACCCCATCGCCCTACCGATGCTTTCATTGATTCCTAGCCACTGAAAATCTTTATTTTTCGGATTTTTCTGTGTATAGAGTGGGCAATAAAGTTTTCAAAATTCAGCCTTTATCTTTATTCAATCACCATAAACATTTAGTTCACAAAATGATTATAGCTGAACGAGTGAATTATAGAGAAGCGATGATGTCATTAGGCAGCGATAAGGAAAGCCGAAACCTTGCTCACGTATAGCGGGTTCAGATGCAGTCTCGCTCACTTGGATGTATTTCTTAAAATAAACCCAACAATATATTCAATGATGGGTTACATGAATAGCTAATAGAAGACTTGTTGTCTCTTGATCTCTAGTGGAAGCCACCAGCCACTGCAGGCATGAAAACTCACCGAGTTTAAAAATAATAAGACCAGTGACGGTATTAATTCAATCTTTCTACCACAGCATCATCATCGGTATAGCTTTGAAATTTTGTAAATCAATCCCTGAAAATGAAGGGTTTTTTCTCAAAGGAATATAAATTCATACATGTTAAAGTTATAGTTTTAAATTAAACAATGAGATTTCTTTCTTTGAACAATTAAAATATATTCCGTGTTTTCCTCATAATTTTCAAAGATGCAAAATAATCATATTGAGTATGATTGCTACTAGATATATGTTGGTCGTTTCAAAAGATTGAAGTGTTATAAAAAAAACAAAAAAACAATAAAAGCAGTTTTTTCTTCCATAACTATATAAGTAAGGCCTCCAATCCATCTTATCAATATTAGCTTCAAAGGGAAAATAATTTCGAGTTATTAGTTGAGCATAATCGAGCAAGTATTAAATTTAATAAACTCCGTCTCGCATATCAATAATATATATTTCTGCATCACGCGATGCAACGTTCAATGAAAAATGGCCAAACATTCTACTTTTTGTGTTAGAAATAGAGACCAAGCTTGCTTCACTGAAATCTAAAAGGTAAATAAAACAAAATTGATTTCTCCATATAATATTATTCCAAAACTACGAGTCCCATTTCGAATCCTTTATTGATAGCTACTGTAAATGGGATTAGTAAACTTTAGCAAGACAAGTCGACCTCAGTCGAGAGAGTGAATTCGTCACCTGTTTTTGTGTAGATGACGTCATCGTCTTTTCGATGAGGCCATTGTCTTTGTTGTGACTCACAGAAATTAAGTAAAAATTCAAAGAGTAGGAGTTTACCAGAAGATCTGATATTTTAAAACAGGTAGACTATAAGAACTTCGAATAAAAATGATATAACAGTTTGAAAATACCACTTTCAATTTGCATGCAAAATGAAACGCAGATTTTTTTTGTTGACAAATTCTTATTTTGATGCGTTGATAAAAAATGCAGAATTTAAAGAGCTACGACATACCCATTCAAAAAGCGCATGTTTGGAAGTGGTCGGATTTTATCATGCATGAAGCAGTTTGCCATAATTGTCATGTAAAAAATTCATCATATATATATATATATATATATGAAATATAGATTGCGTTATATTGTATAGAAACTTATATGAAATGATCCCCCGTCATTACACAACAGGCTATCAGCGTTTTTTTGACTCAATGGTAAGAGCATTGCTACGTTGAAGCGGCTACCCAATCGGTGGCAAGTTCGATTCTTGCGGTAGCCCCATTTTCTTCAATTGTTTATTCTATTTACGTTGTCTAAATTGAGTGATATATTAACCCTGAAACGACGGGAGATCATTTCAAATAAGTTTCAAAATTACATAACGCAATTTATAATCTATTCTGTCGGATCACATTCATCTATTTCTCAATATATACAAATGGAAATCAGACAGTGTTCAAATTGGTACCTCTTCATTGCAGCTGTGTGCTTGTTTTAATTTCGTTCACTCATTTCAAAATTTTGTTAAATTTTGATTTAAATTTCAAGTTAAAATAAACTTTAAACTGACATTTAAAAAATCCTATCAATAAAGGAATCAATCTTTCTTTATATTACTGAATAATTAGGGGCAAGGATTCGGAGGGGTCAAAATAATATTTTTTGATGGGTGGAGGAAATAGGAAGGGGTAAACATTCATTCTCTTAATCTCCTCTCTCTCTATCATAAAAGGATAATTCTATCTCTACCCCGTCTTTATGCATACTTTCTCTCGCTCTATGTCTCTATCGTGAAAAAAAGTAATAACCACTCACCCTTTCTTTCACTCCATCGTAAAAAGATAATGCTTTATCTCTTTCTCTCTGTCCATCGTAGAAAGTTAAAATCCTCTCCCTCTCCCTCTCTTTCTTTCACTGTCTCTTTTTCTTTCACTATATTCTACTTTGAAACTACATCGAATTTATTAGAGACGCATGTCGCCTCATAGAACACGTCTGTTGAACGGGGACAAAATATGAGTTGATTTCAGTGAGGATTTTCGTTGTAAATCGAGCTCTCCTCATGTCGAGAACCGTAAATCCAAACAACTTCAAACTTGACACAGCAATGTCCTGTGCATGGACCAACATATCTGGTCTAGCTGTCGAGTTGTCTTGGTGCACAAACACACACACACACACACACGTGCGCACACGCACACACACACGCACACACACACACACATACGCAAGTGACTGTGCGCAGAGATTTCTTAAGTTATAGTGAAGATGATATAAGAATATAAAAAGTAATTAAACATAAAAAAAAAATGATGATAAAAATCCATCGAATAGAATGAGATACATCTCGGAATTTTTGAGATGAGGTATTATTATTATTTCCATTAATATTCGGACCATCCTCATCTTTGTTGTTTTTCATACAACGTTTCGGCCGTTGCACTCTACGGCCTTCGTCAGGTATCATCTGGGAGATTTCGGGAAGTAACGAACCGAACCCTTTATTTATCCGACGGGGGTATATCGACTGTACTCTTTTAGCGTTAGTAGTATTGTTATACTGTCTCACACTAGGATCGAACCTAGTACCATCAGATTACTTAACAGTAATTTGTCTGATGCTGTAACCACTGCGCTACTTGTCCAGATGTTACCTGACGAAGGCCGTAGAGTGCAACGGCCGAAACGTTGTATGAAAAACAACAACAAGCACATCTAAGACCCCCCCCCCAAAAAAAAGAAAAAGGTTCGAATCCTTCGCCGCCTTTGGTGGCTCCGGTTATCCAATTATCTTGTAACTAACGCAGAAAAATAGAATTCATATCATAAAATCCAATGTTATTACATGGTGTTTCCTGTGTCAAGGTGTTACATTTTTTCTATATAATGACGTGTGATTTTTTTGTTTCTCTGTCCGTAACAATGGATTCTTCCACGAAAAGTAATAATTTAAATATCCCCAACCCACCATTTTGAAATGGGCTCTTCCACTCAAATGCGATGACTTACTAAAAAAAAAAACATTTTGTGAGTGGATATTTCTACAAAATCCATTACGGCCTATTGAGACAGTTTTCCGGGGAAATAAGTAAAAAATCTATGGAGGCCCAATGACATGTTGAACGAAGTAATAAAGAATATTTTTAGTGAAAATTCAGAAAATAAGGAGTTTCAACAAGAATTATAGCACTTCACCTGAACGACCTTTCAGGCTTGCACCATTATCATTATCATCTGTTATAGGTCCTCCGCTGGACAAAGATTTTTCCCATCTCCTTTCATGACGACCTAAACTGCGTTGATCTCTGTCATGTTTTACCGGCAAACTTTCTATATCATCTCTTCATCTTGTGTCTGGTCTTTTCCCATTGCTTTTACTGTCACATGGACACCAATCTATTGTCAAAATCTTCTTACTGAGTGTCCATACTCCATTTTTGAAAAGGATAGCTGCGCCAACTTGCAACTGCTTAGTAAGATGGTTACGTGGGACATAAATTACTTTAAATGATAGTTTCAGCATAGAATTGAATTGTCCAATACAGTAATCTAATCGTAACTCATTAATGACAACCAGTGACTCTAATGAAACAGACTCGTGAATATTTTGAAGCCTCCTTCAAGAGAAAAACAGCATTCATTTTGACATAATGAGATTATTCATATTCATAAATACTAGTTTATGGGCTACAGCAATCTTAGTAGCGCCATGGGAGCTGAATCTGGCCTACTCCTAACACTGGTCACCTGGAATTTTGGGGAGTTTAAGGACAGGGAATCTTTAGTGTACTGATCACCAAAGATCAGAATTCTCAACAAAAAACCCTGAAATAAACGTGAATACTGCCGAACAAAAAATAGGGACAAATTTAACAAAAACTCAGAATGCAAATCAAACACCCCCAAAAAACTATTTAAGGGGTGGGGAGTAAAATAGGATTTTTCTAGATATAATAAAGAGTGAAGAAATTGATGCTCAGCCTTCTAAGTCCATTGGTGCTGCCTGTGCGCGTGATACATTCATACTTACATACATAGACATCCAGCTCGTAAGACCGACTCAAAAACTAAAGAAACATACGTTGACAGTTTATAAGAGAGGGCGTAATTATATAGCATGTTAGTTAAATTATTCTAAGTTTGATACCTTTCAAAACAAGCAATGACTAATAACTGAACAAGGAAAAGAGAAAAGATAAAGAAAAGATACGTAAATAGAATAAGAGGAAGGCTCTACACCCTAGAAAACAAGATGCACTCCCCAAAACGTCCCTTGTGGGGACCTAAATTGAATCATTCGTCTAAAGAAGCCCAAACAGAAGCAGAAACGTGCAGCAGATCCTTTATTTCAACATATTTTAAGCAATACTCTATCTCAACTTGATGTTGAATGTTGAATGTACTGAGCATTTTATGAAATAAACCCATCACACATCACATATTGCATCATATCATTTATCATATGATATAATGTCATATTATATATATATATATATATACATATATATATATTGGTAGGAATTTTTATTTCAAACAAGTCTCATTAAATACGATGGTTACTTTTCAAGATATTTTCTTTTGTTTGCGTTTAAGTTGTTTTTTCGCTGGAGTAAAAGAATGAAAGAAACTATCCAAAATTCGTACATTCGCTCTTCAAGTGCTGTCGACCATCATTGGTCATTTTCAGGGAGTATTTCAAAAACCAATGTTCATAAAGGGCTTGAAGAACTATAGTACGAACTTTGGACAATTATTCCATTCTTATTCGCAACAAGCCTCGGTTGCACATGTGGTTTCGGGGGATCCATATTGTGATTTGTAATGTCCATCAGTTATCTGTCATTCTTGCAACATGACCAGCCCATTGTCATTTAAGTTTTCCAATGGATTCTATGATGTCTCGGACTCCTGTTTTCTCCCTGATATATTGTGCAGTTTGGCAGTCTCTCCACGCGAGGTTGAACACGATCCTTTCGTGTGTACGTTGCATGGTTCTCAATTTGCAGGTCTGTCTCTTGGTTTGATTCCATTTTTCAGCTCCATAAGAGACTATCGGGAGGATGCATTGGTTGTATACCCTTCTTTTCAGGGTGAGTGGCATCACCTTGTTCTGATGGTTGAGCTTGCCCTGCCAAAGATTTGCCATCCTAGAGTGATTCTTCATTTGATTTCTTCTTCTTTTGAGGATCTCATGGAGAATTGTAATCGTAAGTAGATGTAACGGTTTACTTTTTCCAGTTCGACGTCTTCGATTTTGATCTTCGTGTTATTATTTCGAACGTGATTGTTGCACATAATCTTTGCATTGCTGAAATTCATGTGTAGGCTGACTTTCTTGCTTTTTTTACTTAGTTCATCTAGCAATAGTTGGGGGTCGTGTAGATTTTCTGTGAAAAGGGCGAAATCTGAAGTTGTTCAGATATTCACCGTCTATTTTGATTCCTTAATTTTCCAAGTCCAGGTTTCAGAAAATCATCTCAGATCAGGCTGTGAAGAGTTTTAATTAGCTGGTATCACCTTATCTTACCTCCTTTTTAAGCTGATAAAGGAGCTGCTGGGATTGTATATATGTTGCAGTATGCAGAACTGATACGGGGTGTACAGCTTGTAGAGTGATGGCCTTCATGACAATTCGGATGTCCGAAGAGTCGAAACCCTTTTTAAAGTAGATAAATGCTACAGAGAGCGGCAGCTTGTATTCTGCTGCCTTTTCTTTAGGTTGATTTATCGAATGCTGGTGGTCCATGGTCGAGTAGTTTCTTCTGAAGCCAGCTTATTCCCGTGGTTGCTTTTCATCTAGTGTTTTGGTTGGTGATGATTTTTGTGTAAAGTTTGTGTATGCAATTGAGTAGGCTTATCCGTCCGTAGTCGTTTAGGTCTTTGGGGTTTCTTTTTTTATATAAAAGCATTATGATAGCAGTGTTCTAATCTTCAGGGACTTTATTTTGTTTCCGGCATGAATTGAATAGAATGGCCAGTTTCCTAGTGATGATCTTACCCACATTTTTGAGTGATGTTATCTGGTCCTGGGGCCTTCCCGTTCTTTGTTTGTTTGATGGCTTGTTTCACCTCCTAAGGGGATACTTCTGGAAAACCTTCGAGCTGATTGCTTACATCCTGCGTATCCTTTTCGTTGTTTTGTAGTTTTTTGTTTGGAGGAATGAAGCTCTCAGCAGAATGTTTAATATATATATATATATATATATATATATATATATATATATATATTAAACATTCTGTTTTGATTTGTTATATAAATTGAGAATATATATATATATATATATATATATATATATATATTCTCAATTTGTAAAAACAACAATAAAAAAAAACAAGCATATAACAAATCAAAACAGATTTTATCCGTTGTACACAGTAAATAAAATATTGATGTATAAAAAGATGATTATAAGGATACGTATCTGGTGAATGGGAACATTTCGTACCTCTTGCACTCGTCAGTAACTGGTCGTATGTTGTTTCCTATGGATCATGAAAGTAGCCAGCCCATTTACTTTTGACTAACATATTCTACAATTATCCTATCAGGTTTGAAAGTTTCCCAAAGCTTAACGGTTCTAACCATTACTATAATGTACGTATAAGAACGATCTCTCAGACTTACCTCACCATTTCATTGAATTACCAAAAGAAACCTTTACGATCATTTTGCCTTCTTTTTGGGGGTTTAAAACGTTCAGAAGAAGTTGCCTCGGGGAAAAGTATCGAGAGAATTACAGATATTTAAACAAACCTCCTATTTCACGAGCAAGAGGTCGTTCTAGGAGTTATTTGGTTCAGTTGTGACTAACGATAAAATCTATTTTCATTTTCATAGATTATTAAATGATTTTTAACGATTCAAAATACTACAATTTATCCTTAGCATTAATTAAAATTTCTTATTTTGTTTATGACAAATAGCAATGGGGAGCTACAGGGTGTCTTCAGAATGATATAGTGGCACATGTCGCTTCTCGATAAAAATGATAGAAATAAAAGCAGTGCCATATATCAGCCGAACTTATGGAAATTCCATATCTTATCATATCAATTCAGCAAAATTGCATTAAGTACCAGTTGCATCTCTGTAATACGTTGTTCTATGGTTTCCGGCAACTCTCGTTACCATTAGTTAGCAGATCTGCCTCTATTGTTTATTGATTAAGTTTAAACCGTAATTTAATATCTTATATACCGACTCGTTGAACCAAATCGAATGACTCTATATTTGACAACTTTCGATGTTTATTTTAGCATTAATTTAGACAAACATTTATTAATTATTTTCTGAATCTTATGAATTACTTTTTAATGTAGCCCATTGAAAAGCGTGAGCAAACACAAATAATTTCTTTATCATATTTTATACAATATAAAACACATCGTTCTATTTTCTACTCTATTAGAATAAATGTTAAAACCGATAAGGTGCACAAATTTATTACATAATAGTTTGAAAATTCCTGTTGTCAAAAGTAAGGGGTGTAACTATTTCTTAACGGAAAAATTACTTACCGTTTTAAATTGTTGGTTTGGGATTCTGATAAAAAAACGAAACAGAATAACCTCATGAAACAATATTCATTGAAATTTCATGGAAAATATTCTTTTTTACCTCGCCATTCTTCTATACATGGCTTCTACATTCGTTCAACTCTATTGTTATGTAGTGTCTGAAATACAAACAACAACGATATAAATTGTAATAGGCAATTTGCTGGAAATTCATTTTTCCATCTCTCTCATAATTATTATGGACGGTACAAGCAAAAGATGGTGAAAAATGTTTTTCTTAATTTTCATATTATTTTTTCCGTCTCATATTTAACCACGGGTCTCACTTAATCAACGAGTGGTTTCGGTTTTAAGTGTGCAGTTTTGTGATGAAAATGTATTATACATAATTATTGTTATTGCCATGCGTTTATCGACTTCATTCCGTTCCAAATGAAATAAGATTCAATGATTTATAAGTTTACTGGAATATACCAGTCAGAAATGATGGGGTTATTCATGTAAAGAACCATTTTATGAAGCTATTTTATTAGGTAGTTTATCTTAATAATTCAAACATACTAATTTCAAGTTTTTTTAAAGTCTCAGCTCACCTCTTGTTTTAATGTGTGATGATCAGATACAAAGTCTCAAGAGTTTCTATGGCGTAATTTTTATAGTAATGTCATTGTAGAAAGGTAAATCAACCGATGAGATCATGCCATTGAGGCACGAACTAACAAACAAATAGATGAACTGAAAAATGTTCATATATGCTTATTATGTCGTTAGATGTTTATCTTGGTTGAAATGTAGAAACTTTGGCACCAGGCTATATTCATGGTGCCCCATGTGAGAAGTAGACCAAAGATTGTGAGATTAGTATCAGCCATTGTACAACACTAAGTAGTCTCAGATATTTATGTAGCTCAGCTAAGTTGCACCCGTATCGCGTAACGGATGAAGTAATAATTTTGTCTTCCTTTTTCAAAATAGCAATAGAGACCCTACCATTGTTGGTAACAGTTATGAGGTTTTACGGGACCTAGGCACTCCCTATCAACTTATAACTGGGGAAAAAGTGGATTCATGTCTCTCCCAAGGGCATTAGTGCGAAGTGAATACAAACTGTCCTGGTCGGAGTTTTAACTCGGTTTGCTAATTTCATTTTCTGTTAGGTCATCTGCTCCTCCCTCAAGAACAACATAAAAAATTGATATAAATTAACGTTGTTTTTTCTTTATTTGAAATAGTTTTCTTACCTTACGTGGGTATGAAACTTCAGCTGTAATCCACTGTCACATCTGACCCCACCCTAGAAATCAGAACAGCGAGTTGGAAATACCGTTCATCGATTTAGACTCTACCAAAAAATAATTGTTTCACATCATTTTTTTCCCAACAGCTGAGAAAAGCGGCATTTTTATTGACTTGAAATTCTAATTTCGGAAAACCAGAGCTCAACCAAAAATTGTTCAACACATCGTAAAACCGATACAGAAAATACGAATTCAAAATAATGAACATTTCTTTTTTTTTGCGTTCAATCGCCAGAAACTATTGAACCTATGTCAGACAGAATCAGATGGATAACCATGAATGGACGAAAATTCTGGAAGAATAAATCGAAAATGATGTTCAGGATTTCGTGTTTTGTTTTTTTTGTTTTTTTTTTTTTAGCTTAATTTTATAATCATTCGGTAAACAGGAATAACAGGTCTGGTTAGTCGCTCAATAGAAACTGTCACGTAACCAACCTATTTTGGTCGCATTCTGTGTTGGAGTGATGAATTAAGAAAATTGGGAAAAAAGAGATGCTGAATGAATAAGTTACTTCTCTCGACATTTGTTCGGTAGGTGTCACTTGGAAGTCTGAATTTTCAGAAAAAAAAAAAAACAAGTGTGAAAGCTAAAAGGTTAATTCAGTATGAGCTCACAGTATAAATTAGACCACCCATTAAAAACCTATTTGAGGGGGTAATTTTTCAAAAAATCCTAGAGATAATAAGGATTATATGTTTAAATTTCCATCCCTCAAGCGCCATTAATGCGTATGTATGTAGAATGTAAAATGTATGCGTGCTTCATGTATGTAAAAATATATACATAGCCAACCAGTCCCCTTTAAAAACTGAAGAAACCCATGTTGAGAGTTTTGGTGACGGTTTTGTTCGACGGTTTCAGATCTGGAATTAAGGGTAAAAATAAATGTAAAACTTGCCACGCAACTTGAAAAACAAACGGAACGAACTCACTCGATTATTGATTTTATATTTTGTTAATCGCCCAGAAATTGCCACAAAACGGAATGACCTTTGTAGGTTTTCCCATTGGTTTTTTTTTGATTGCGTTCATTTTTCTTTATATTCTCGTTCTCTGCCTTCTTCTCCGCCTTTTCTTTCCGTCTTTTTCATTTTCTTTACAGTTAATCTATCTGATAATCAGTCTTAGAATTAATTCGTATTTACACATACAAATCCCATTCCTCCCCCACATCGATATATCTTATCGAAATGGCTATATATAAGACGGATTTGGGAGATTATTTCTTTTATATTTACAGCTTAGATGTCTTTAGACGTTTTCAGCTAAAATATAAAAAGAATGAAACAAAGTAACAAAGAATTCAACGGAGGATTTCTGCATTAATAATCTTACTGTTCGTTCACTAACTTCGTTTTGAACATATTTGCTTTGAGAGATACGTTGCTGGCCGTTTATTTCCAAAATTTTGCATGTCTTATATATATATATGCATGCGCAGATATCTTTATGAATAATAGTTCGCCTGTGGCATTTCTACTAACATTGTACCATAATAAATCTCACTAAAAGTTTGGAGACGACCCCATCCTGCCCAGGCCCCCCTCAAATTTCTTGCTAGTCTTTTGAAAGGTCTGGCCACTCAAAAAGCTGACGGACTCCAGGCTTTTGACATCCCCACTAATACCTTTCTGGGCCACTAGAGATCTGCAGTCCCATGGTTGGAAACCTCTGCAATAAATGTTGGAGGTGGGTGACCTCAAGCAACCAGGCCCCCGGACCACCAAATCACCAGCTATGCCCCTGTATATAGGTATTTACTAAGCTCTATCTGGTACCAGACGGCAACGACAGTGGTGCACGGTGAATATCGAACTCACTAAGGGGATTACCTCACGAAACCAGCTTATTCACCATTACTCGGCTTAAAGAGACTCCGGATAAGTATGAACAAATATCTGTTTACAACTTATTCCCTGTGAAATATTCATGGGTATATTTGATTTTCTATTATATGATTTATTTAGTAAAGAATACACAGGACACTGTATTGAAATTGCGAAAAATATCTACCCTTGAAATGTTTACATCTAATCAATTTCATTTAAGGTTTTTATCAAAAAGTGACTTGACTTGTTCAAGTGGAAGAGTCCATTGTTTTAAATGAGGAGTAAGAGATATTTATACTAGCGAAAGTGTTACCTGTAAGTCGAAGGGGCTCATTGTTATGGATTGAAAAACAAAAACGTCACATTCTCCATTATATAGATAGATTTACGAAAGACCTTCTTCCGAGTCATTCTTTCTTTTCAGAAAGAAAATCTTTTAAAAGACGTTGCTCACTATTTCTGTTTCAGTTGGTCAGGAGTTTTTGTGTTGCTTTTGTCCTTTTTCACGAGCAAGTTAAAAATTACAACAAGCAATTAAAAAAAAACAACATTCAGCAAACCAAAAGTATGGCATGCAAATTAAAGATTACTATCGGTAAGCTGCAGCCACATTCCAATGGAAAAGAAATGCGGGTTCTTAGCAGTCTCAAAAGTCGCGATGGAAAGCAACTAGAGTTGAGATGCAGAAGAAAAACATGTACTAGACCCGAAGAATGGGTAGGCCTGCACATTGTGGTTGCAACGGTCGCAAAGTACATAAGCTCACTCAATAACGTCTCGGTGCCAACTGAGTAACCTCATGGGAGAGTATCTGTACAAACATGTGCAGTAAGGTCTCGTCTGTTTCAGTCTCAAGCTTCATTAAGGCCACGGAATCGGAGATATTCAATATGACCGGATACTTTCTGGACAAGCCTAGTGCACTCACGCAGATTTACACGTTTTCCTAATATGTTCATGTCAAATTACTGATACTGGTCTGTTTAGGGCTTTATCGTCTAAGGCCAAACATTGTGGGCATTAAACAAGTCTTGTCTTTGTAGTGGTTAATAGACTTTCCAGACAGTATTCGGAAATATATTAAACAATGATCCTTGTTTCCTCACCTGCACATGCGCAAACAATTAACAGTCTGTTATATTTTGATGTGTTAGCTCTGCGATGATATATTGCAGAAGAAGAGTCTGTGATGCTTCATGTTTAAAACCGAGCACTGGATAGAGGAAAAAAACTTTTTCTTCACTACGAACTCCCTGAAAGGGATAATTATTCTAGTTTCAAAAGATAGGAAGGAGATATATTCTTCTTCGTATAAACAAACGCATGAAATAAAATGGAACAGAAAAACCTATACAGCCATATTAATAAAGGTGGTTCCGAACTATATCTTTTTAGGAAACCACAAAACTTTAGCTGTCACCATAGGTTTCTTCCGCTTTTAAACCGGTCTGGTTGGTTAGCTATGTATATAGGTATATATCACGCGTACAAGCTGTAACAATGTAGCTAGAGGGCTGAAAATTTCAACATTTACCCCTTACCATGTCTATAAACTGTTTTTTTTTCATTGCTTTTTTTTAAATTTTCTCTAACCTCCAAGTAGGATTTTAGTCGAGGGTTTAATTTGCAATGTAAGTTTATGCAAAATTGACCCCTGTTTGTGTCCGGTAGCATTCACGCTTGATTTTGAATTTTTTTCATTGCCCAACAACAGGCAAGAAAGTCACTTATTCATTGATCGTCCATTTTCTCAAATTTTTAATTGATCACCCCAAACACAACATGCAGCGAAAAAAAACGTTGGTTACTGAGTGACCAATTAGACCGGTTCGTAAAAAGCTGAGGGACTATCGTTCGCTTTGGGTGTTTATCGTCGTCGTCTCCTCCATTGGATAATTTCGTTATTCTCGAATATATTTCAATCAGATTTTGTATGTAGGCATGTGAAGAGATTCTTCCTGGTAGATGGTGAGTTATGGCCAATCCAATTGTTTGATTGCATTTCATAAGCGAAGACGTTGTTTTTGTTCACAATAGGAGAGTTTCTCAAAATCTTGACCGCTTTTTGCTGAAATCTGGCTATTATGCTGACAAAATCTAAGGAATTGAAGAATGGTTAGGAACTGTTGATCTGATTGTTTGTTCACATTTTATATTCATTTCCTTATTTTTCCATCATCGTCATTGTTCTGTTCACCACCATAAATAATTCGATCCGAGTAAAATTCGATTCCTGAAACTGTCTTTCCTCATTTCCATTCTATGTATAAATAAACATATATGAACATGTAAAAAAATCTAACAGATATTTTTTAGCAAAGGAGATAGAGACGTAATTGAAATATTCGCACTTATCTTCCTTGTATGGTAAAATGGTCGATCTGACTGTCTGTTGCTCTGTCTTTACCACCCTCAGTATGATGTAAAAGTGGGTAATATATATATATATATATATATATATATATATATATATATATATATATATATATATATAAAGGAAGGTATATAGCCATTTAGAATATCCCGAGAACTGGTTGCGTGGTCTTGATGAAACCATGTAAATTGGTAACCAATTAGAGGGAACGTTAATGAGCATGCGTGGGTAGGTACTATCCTGTTGGGTTATTCTGTATGTGTACTGTATGACTGTCGCATTCACAATGATTGAGTCTGTTCATTCTTCAGGTCTCGTGCGAAATCACTAAAATCGATGTTGAAATTAAAATGAATGTAATGTGACAGCTGATGGCAATCCCAGGAGACGGCTTTGCAAACTGTTTTGGAAATTGGAAAGGACGCTGGGATTTGCATGTGAGGTCCTAAGGGGAATGCTCTGAATACTTTTTCCGAAAATACCTCGTATATCTATCTATCTATGTTTCTATCTCATACAATAACCAGTTCGTGTGTGTATGTGTATGTCTATTATCTTTGATCACTGTCCCTCTCTTCCTTCATGTATTTACTAGCTGAAAAGCCGTTCAAGAGGTGGGGGGAGATATCTTACCCAATCCCCTCCAGGGGGATTACTACAGCAGATGGTTTGCTACTACGTGTACATGGGTATCTCCCCAACACCAGGGGAGTAAGTCATTCAAAACGTTGACTGGCTGCTGATAACAGCCTGCTGGCCTTCTTTCGGAAACAAGAAACATCCAAAACGTGAAAAAAAAAAAACCAAACGAACTATCAAAACTAATTTTTGTCTAAAATCGAATAAGATATGAGCTGAACATGGATTGGAACGTGCCGATTTCGATTAGTTTTATTTTTTGTTTCGAAAGTGTAGTTTTCGAATCATAAGAGTAGATAGATAGATAGATAGATAGATAGATACATACATACATACATACATACATGCATACATACATACATTGCAATTTTATATTTATAGATAGCTTCCAAATGAGTGTATCGAATGAAAGTTAATGGATTCATTAATATAGGCTTACAAGGAGATCTCAGTTCTGGAATCTTTAAAATCAACCCTATTCAAATATTTTAGACAATTAATTGAGTGATTACTTTCAAGTTTCAAGTTCCAAATTGAATGATAGTTTATTCAAGCTCAGAAAGAAAATAGGGTCAGTCCAAATCGATACAGTAGCTTTTTTATTTTCCCTCAATTCAATTGCTGGAACAAATAATGTATTTCTATGGCCTTTTCCGCATGCAGTGTGCAAAACATACTTTTCTTTCTTTCTCTCGTAAAATAATAATCCTTTACAGATTAGAATTATCAAGCATTTTTTTTACCATTTGTCATATAAAGACTTTATTTTATTTACCGTCGTCAGTATCTTGTGCAGATATCTGTTCGTCTTTCACACTAATAAAAACTGATATATAAGATTAGGGAACACTGCTGCGATTTAATCCCTTGACATGGACCATAATAGCCTGGTTTCTGAAGATCATCTGGGTTTGAGTGAGCTGCTATCATTTTGTCTAACTCCTTTTTGGAGCTGAATGGGCTCAAGTTTGAAAAAACAAGAAAATCCTGTTAGTCCTAAAGAGAAGAGTATACAACCAATGCATCCTCCTGATAGTCACCTATGGAGCTGAAATATGAATCCTAACCAAGAGACTGACCCACAAACTGAGAACCATGCAACGTGCACATGAAAGAATTGGACTCAACCTCACATGGAGAGATCATAAGACAGCACAATATATCTGGAAGAAAACGGGAGTCCGAGACATCATGGAATCCATTAGAAAACTCAAATGACAATGGGCTGGTCATGTTACAAGAATGGCACACAACCGATAGACATCTCGGCTCACGACATGGATCCCCAGAGATCAGCCAATGCTGACAGAATACACAAAGGAGAGACGAACTGGACAAATTCAGAAAGTATTGGCTCAACGACGACTATGATAGAGAGGTGTGGTAAATCATGGGAAAGGTTTATTTCCAACGATGGACATTAAAAGACTAATGATGATGATGATGATGATGATGGTCTGGTGACATACAAATTGGCTACTGCTATAGAGATGAATGTAATTTCAAGCCTGAAGTATTGTCAGTTGGTCAGTTTTATTGGGTAGGGATGAGCAGAGACCAAGGCTGTAAACGTTGCTAAACAGACCACCTAATTGGAATAGAATGACAACAACAACAACAACAACAACAACAATAACAAAAATATGCGAAAACATGTAACCAGAAATCATAGATCACTCTGATAAGCAAATCACGAATGGGTTGAAAAAGCATTCAATGGGCTACAATTACAAACTATTTATCAATTTAATATTTAATTTGGTTCATAAATTGATATTTATCACTGTATTCATTTGAGTACAATGCGTATGATGCTAACCTCATTTTTCGTAGCTAAGAATTAGTAATATATTTTATCCGCTTACCGCTGCAAATATGAAAACACATAAATTACAAAGAACTGAAACACAAACATTAAAAATGCCATGGTTCCTCCTTTTGGTCACTATTGTTGTTTCGAATTTAAAGATCCTAATTCTGAGCATTTGCTGGCTTGGGGTTCTCATACAACAAAAAAGTTACCCGTCACTTTTGAGTGGTTACATACTAGTGTATTTATAAATACGTGTATGTGTATCCATATGCGTATATTTATTCATTCGTATACGAACGCATATATTTCTATTTGAATGTGTCCGTGTGTGCGTGTAGATGGATGTATATCAGCACAAATTTACACCCACTCGTATATTCGTGTACATGTGTATGTGTTGTGTGAGATAATGCATCAGTACACTGACTCATGAGGACGTAGTCACAATATAATATCGATCCCCATAATTATTCCATGGAATCCTAGACGTGATATGATCAACCTGGCATTATCGTTACACTCAATCTGAGCGTAAATCATATTTTGTTCGCAGACCGTATTAAGATACTGACTCAGCAGTTGGAGCCTCAGGATTTTTATATTCATCTTCGTAGTCAGTCGTGTATTTTACCAGAACTAAACTAAAAATAAAAGAAAAGGGTTTTTTCAAATAAGTTGTGAGAAACCGTCAACCAAAACTGTCTCCAAAACTGTTGGCATCTTCAGTTTTTAAGTTGGTATGGCTGTCTGTCTGTGTATGTTGCACGCGTGCAGGCCGCTCAAATGGAGCCAGAGGACCGAAAATTCAAACATTTATTTCTCTCTATATATTTTCTCTACATAAATGTTTCTCTGCATTCGGTCTTTAGTGAGGGGTCAATTTGCAATGTAAGTTTTTAATAAATTGGACCCTTAGTTTGAGTCCGACAACATTCACTCTCACTTTTTGAAATATCAGACATTTTTTTAGTGATCACAGAAGAAAGGCGAAAGTAGTACCTTATTAATCGATCACCCCTTTTTCGTTTTTTTAATTGGTCGCACTGAACACGATATGCTACTCAAAGATGTCGATCACGTGACAGTTTCTATTGAGTGGCTAACCATACCTGTTTCAACTTTCTCTATCGTTTTTAGTAATTCTCCAAGTATGATTTCATGCAGATAAAAAGCTGACGATGTTTCATTCTGACTTATTTCCTCGTCTCAGCTATTTTTTACTCGATGGGAGCTCATCACAATTTTTCGATCTTGCTCGGGCATCTGCTGTGTTTTGGTATGTCAAACTGTGGTCTGATTGGGCATGCATTCTCTCTCCCATGTCCAGTGCCTGTGCCTGCGGGCTCTTGGAACTACCCGTCCCTGACCTACCCGTTGAATTTGTGATCTTCCAGTGAACACATTGGATTTCGCCATTACTCTCTTTTTAATCATGTTCTTGGAACCTCAATTTCATTGCCTTTTCTTTTTTGATTAATCGTCCATAATAGTGTGCTCCAATACAGATGTACATAGCCTATGCACGATGCATTCTTCTACCGTCTTATTTTGCAATGCTGTTCCCTCTCTATTATGACTTCAGGATAAATTAATCGTTTTACCATTTCAAGTGAGGCGTCAATCCTCATTATTAAGGGATCAGTACTTATGTACGAGAACAAATCTCAATGAAGTCCTTAAAAGAAGAAGAAATCAAGCGAAGAATCACTGTAGGATTACAATCATTCAGTGGAACCAACTCAACCTTCAAGAACAAGAAAATTCCATTAGTCCTAAAAAGAAGAGCGTACAACCAATGCAACCTCCCGCTTTGGAGCTGAAACATGGAACCTAAGCTGGAGACTGACCCAAAAGCTAAGAACCATGCAACATGCACATGAAAGAATCGGGCTCAACCTTACATGGAGAGATCACAAGACAGCACAATATATCAGGGATAAAATAGGAGTTCGAGACATCATAGAATCCATTAGAAAACTCAAATGGCAATGGGCTGGTCATGTTACAAGAATAGCAGACAACTGATGGACATCACGACTCACAACATGAATCCCCAGAGATCAGCCAATGCACAGTCAATGTCGGCAGAATACAAGATGGAGAGACAAGCTAGACAAATTCAGAAAGTATTGGCTCCTATTACAGAGAGGAATCCTGGGGAAGGTCTATTTCCATCGATGGACATTAAAAGAATGATTATGATGGTGACTTGTGCGAGTTGGATTACTGCAATTGATACTTGAGCTGCATCTCCCTCACTTACTTATACATTACTATCATCACAGTGATCTTACCGAAGTAAAAAAAAATCAATGGCAAGACAGATAATATTCAAGAATGACTCGAGCAGATAAGTCCAGAATATACAGAGTCAGACTCCGCTCCTACTTCCATTCCGACTGAAAATGGTTGCAGCAACTTTTTATTGTATATATCATAAATAAGCTTATAACTATACAAGTCTTGTCAGTTTTGCTCAGTTGGTAAGAGAGTCGCCTTCCGATCACATGGTCGTTATTTCAAATCATGGTAGGGATATTTTATGTATTGTTTTGGTTTAACGTGACAGGACAGACTAACAGTGAAGAATTTAATCCCCTAGATTTGCTGAGGATTGTTTTCTTGTTGATGCTCTTATTACGGGGAGAACCAAGTCAACTTTAGCTTGGAATTGGACAACACTTCATTCACTGAATTATCAACTGTACCTTTGCACGCCGCAGTTCACAAGTAGAACAACATTTGTTCATTATCTGTCTCCCCTATTAAGCTCTGCAACTGAAATCAGCTAAAAATTTTCTGCCTGAAATATTGAACAACACTCGGTAGCCAGAAGTTAAAAATAAAGTATAGTGAGTTATTTTAGGGAGTACAATCGATAAGAATATATTGATTTATTTAGGAAAAAAAAACTTTACAATTTCCCTTACCATCATGCAAACTTTGCATCAAGCCCAATTCTAGAAGCGATAAAATGAACACAACTGTTGAAAGTTGCTGCGAATTTTGATTGTTTCAAGTTCCAACCAATAAGAAGAACACAGAATGAACAGGTCTGGTTAGTCATAGAAAAGAAACCGTCCCATGTCCAACAGAGTGATCAATCAAAACATTGGAAGATATGCTATCGGATACAAACTGAAGGACCGATTCAGCATAAACCTGCATCGAGAATTGAACTCCATCTAAAAACTTATTCAGGGTTTGAATTTTCTTTGGTGTGGCCTGTACGCATGATATATATATATATACACACACACACACACACATATATATATATATGTATATATATATATATATATATATATATACACACACACACACACACTCAGCCAGAAAGACCAACTTAAAAACTGAAGAAACCTAAGTTGACAGTTTTTGTGACAGTTTTGTCGACGATTTCTAATACGCAGGACATATTTGGGAGCAAAACTTGAAAATATACTTTTTTCTCATCAGAGGGGATATTTAAGGTAATATCCAATGTAGAATAAACTGAATTATGGCTGAAACTTACATTATTTATATCCCGTTCAGAAAGGGTTGAGCATTTATCGAATACTCAGTTACATCAACTAATTTTCGTTATGAGATTTATTCAAAAGACAGCTTCAAGCGTGTATTCTGCCATCCACATTCCTTTTCTGGTATTTTTGTTAACAAACGACTGTAGACTGACGGCCCGAATAGTTGCGATGAAAAGCGACCAAAATCAAAGAAATACTACTTGAAAATCAATAACTCACAATGGTTCATCTAATAAAAAATAAATAGAAATAATGCTACAAATAATGCTACTAAAGCAAGTAAAAATATCAACAAATATGGCACTGAACAATCGGGAGAATTAGAGGGTAAATTTTATCCTCTGACAACCGTATGGCTCTTGAAGCTTAAACGACAGAGCTGCTGTTACAGTAACCAGGCTTCTCGAGCCAAATCAGATGTGCATTCGAGTCTCACCGAGAGCTTATCCTTTATTTCCGTGCGGTTTACAAGAAGGCCGCAGACTGAAGTTGCTGTGATGAAGCGCAACTAGAATAAAGATTAAAAAAATACTAGTAAAAAACTAATATCAGTTGTCAATGGATCATCTCATAAAAAATAGATTCAAGATAATATCACCCTTTTCTGGTCTTTAAATAACGTTGTCTTACTTCCGTGAATTGGAGAAAAAAGGTGGCAACTCTCTATAATTATGCTCCGAAAACCTATATTAAGTACATTCTTGGTGTAAAAAAGGGAGGGTTATTTTTTAGACTGTATCACATGACAACCCAATTAGCTTAAATAGAGATCAACACTCATAATCAGGAAATTATAAATGCACTTAACATATTCATTCAAATGCATTAAAAGTACAATAAACCCAAAATATTTGCCGTTTATTAGAAACAGTCAACCAAAACTGCTAACATAGGTTTTCTTTCAGTTTTCAAGTTGGTCTGGCTTGTATGAATCACATGTACAGGCCGTGCCACTGTAGCTAGAGAGCTGAAGATTTATACATTTACTCCTCAGTATTTTTACCCCAACATGTTTTTAATCGGGGTTCAGTTTGCAATTCAAGTTTATACTAGATTGGTCCCTATGTTTGTGACCGACAGCATTCACACTTGTTTTCGTTTTTTTTCTAAAATTCAAACTTTTTAGTGATCACCACCTTCTAAAAGGTGAGAGAAATTACTTATCCATCGATCACCCCACACAAAGGTAGACACATAAACTCAAAGAGAGAAAAATCTGTAGCTTACTTGGCAGATGGTCGGGCCATTTATTGGGCTACGGTTATTTGATAAGTATTTCGCTAGCTGTGATATTCTATGCGTAAATGGATAATATTCTTCGTAGTTGAGAGCTCATCAATGGTGGTAGCCATTACAATAAATAGACATTTTTGTTGCTGTAAAGGTAATGATATCATAGATTTTGCAGTATTCTTACATTCATGTAATGATCAAATGTCAATTTTCTCTTTGTAATTCTATCAAGCTTTGTCTGGTTATCAAAGAGTATAAGGTATTGTTAATTCCTGTGACTTGACATTGCATTCCAAAACTTGACAAAGGAGAATATCAACCGAAAAAGCCTTTGTATGAACCACTCAAAACCAGAGACAAATATGTTTGCTCATAAGACTACAATAGAACAATGATTCGTCAGCTGAAGCTCAGTATATTCAACAAATTCAAACGAGGTTTCAATAACTTGTCTGTTACAGGTCATGCGCTTTCGTAGCTGCCTCATAACCAATTACATTTTTCAGCTGTAGTTGTTGTTAACGCTGTAATTAAAATAGGGAGTTAACGTCTAAAGTCCAATGAAGTTTGTTATCAGTTGTATATTTAGTAAAAGGGGAAACCTCTTATCGCATCATTATATGAACGAACAAACCTCTTGTTTTTAAATGAAACAAAGCACTTACTCTGCAGGCAGTCAAAATACTTTAAAATCTGCAGTTGCATGCATTGTATATTTACCATTCACCCTAGTGAACCTTCATCCAAAATTGATCATAAAGGACTAAAAGCTTAAACATTTACAACTTATTATACCTAGAAAAACGTTTTTCAAATCCTCAATATCTGTTTATTGGGAGGGGGGTGAGTTTACAATTTAATTGTATGCTAAATTGGTCCCTTGGTGTGTGTCCAGCTGTTTTCATACTTGTTTTTTTCTAAATTCAGACATTACTAATGGAATCATCCGACATATTTCTGTATAAGAAATCGGAAATAATTATTTAGGTATTTGGCAATAACTCCGTGTGAACTCACAGTCATATATTGAGCCGACATTACAAGGGATTTCTCACTGATTTTTTTTTAGATAATCAGGGGGCGTTTTCTGTGGTTTGAAATGATGCACAGAATTGTCGACAAAGAGAAAAAAAGGGATAAAAGCCGGAGTTTCAATTGGAGATACTGATAAACAGTGTGAATCGAAATTTGCGACTTCAAAATTATTGGCAGTTTGTCTTTTGGAACGGATAGAGTATAGGACAGTGGAGACGGAGATTGGAAAAATTATGTTGAGCGATTGAATTTTTTTCTTTGCTAATAATGGAAATGGCGTCGGGGAGCAGCAAGCAATACTATTGTCGAGGGCTGGGGCTAAACATTATGCTGTTCTTCGAAGTCTTGCTGATAATAGACCGAGTAAAAATACGCCCAGAGAATTATGTCAGCTCATGGAATGCTACATATATTCGGTCACCAATGAAACTCATGAGTGTTTTCTGTTCTATTCCCGGGATGGGAGGGATTATGAATCCATTTGCCAATAAGTCTCGACACTCAGAAAATTGTCCGAAAAAATGCAATTTTGGAGATAAACTCAATGAATATCCAAAAGACAGGCTTGGGGTTGGAGTTGAGGAACGAAAAGATTCAGTGAAAGAACTCTAACTTTAGAGTTGGCCCTCGGAATTTCAATAGCAATCAAGTCAGCCAGAAAATTTTTCCAAATGCATTCAGAGCGTACAAGACCTGTCAGGGAATGAATCTGAGAATCTTATTATTACATTGCTAGAAAAACGTGAATGCTACCGTTGTGTACTCGCCATCTTGTTGAAGTGTCCTTTTAAAAATAAAGAATGTTATTGATGCAAACAGATCAGGCATACACACCGAAAGTGCAGACAGGACTGGAAAGGGTTGGAGGACAAGAAACTGCACTGAATAACGTTGACGTTGGTCATTTGAGTGCAGCAGATCAAGATATTGAGATGTTAGAGTTCTATATAATTCATGTGTTACGTTCACTGCCGGTGCAAGCTGAGTTTTTTTGGTGAATAATCACAAGGTGATAATGGAGGAAGACACAGGTTCTTCGTGTTCAGTGGTGGATTTGAAAAGAATTGAAAAATTGGTTGGTCTGAAAGAATAGCAAGAAACTTCGGTGAGGTTGGAATCATATACCAAGGAACTGGTGAGGCCATGTGTTGTAGCGAATGTTGTCATGTATGAAGGAAGCGAGGGTCTTCTACCATTGGTGGTCGTTGGTTGGGCAGAAATTGGTTGCAGAAAGTTAAATCAAACTGGAGAACCCTGTTTAGTTCCTTTACATAAGTTAAGGAAGATGTTACGTCGAACTTGAAAGAGTTGCTGGAAAGGTTTGATTCGATGCTTATCGAAAAGCCAGACTGTTTGAAAGATTTGAAAGTGAAGATAACAATTGATATAACTGCAACACTGCGGTTTTGTAGAGCTCGCCCAATACTTTTATCGCTAAGAGACAGAATTGAAAGGGAACTACATTGACAAGAGAGACAAGGTATTGTGAAAAAAAGGTCGAATATTCTCATTGGGCTGCACCCGTTGTACCAGTGACTTCAGACAATATTGAAACTGTTATGTGACGATGATGAACAAACCATAAATATGTCTGCACCTTGTGACACATATCCAATGACACGGACAGAAGACACATTTGCTAACGACAGATGTGAGGCTGCTAAGTAATAATACCCATCTTGATCTGTATCAACCCATTTGCTTACGTTCAATTCAGTGTGCAGAGTACTACCAGTATTTTTCAATGTTGTTATTTAAAATGTCAAATGTAATTATTTTTCAGAAATTTCACTCATTTTTTTCTTATTAGTTTTTCAATCTTAAAATGGTACATCAAAGTATTCGACGAAACAACGTTTGGCGAAAAGCCAAATTGACAGAACATCACTTCGTCAAAAAGTTTGTCAACGAATCGGCTCCACAGCGAAAGTGCTGTCGGCTGACTTTGGGTCGGCGATAAATCATTCGACGAAATAACTGAGAACGACATGGAGGCTTTTGCTCCATGCCATATGTGGAGACCAAACTTGAATGCTTATATTGGAATGACTTATGCTCTTGATTATTGTTGATGCGTACTCGAAATGGACGGAAGTGTGTATTATGAGTTCGTCTGTTGCTCCAGCCGAGATTTAGAGGAATCATCCCCATGCATGGTCTGTCTGTGATATCAGCGAGTGATAATGGCCCTTATTTGAAAGAGACAATAAAGAAGAAGAAAGTGGACACAAGAGGGACACACGAAACAAAAGTCAACAGGTTCTTATTCTCGTTCAGAATTACTCTGCATTCAACAACTGAAGCTTCTCCTGCAGGATTGTTGTCCAAGTGTCAGTTACGTACAACATTGCACCTACTGAAGCCAGATACACGTCAAAGAGTTCAAGGGGGTTTAGTGTTGATCATGGCGTTCTTGTTCAGAATTTCAGAGCTGCTGAACATTGGATGGAAGGAACCATGAAACGACATGAGCCATAAAATATAGAATTAGAGTGAGTAGAGACATAATGAGACGACATGTAGATTATCTTCAGAAGCTTCCACTGAAGTCGCCTGATGTTCCTATCGTTACAGCACCTGAGGTTCCAGTGGTTCCGGAAATTCCGGAAGTTCCTTATTTGCCTGAAGTGTCATTTCCTACTGAATATCTGCCATGTGATGCACTTGTTTCTCCCATCTGTGGCACCTGCTGTTTTTTTAATGATGCTATTATAAATTGAGCCGTGAACAAGAAGAGATCAAATGTGTTGGAGGTGGCGTTTTCTGTGGTTTGAGATAATACACAAAACTCAAGTAAACAACGTCACATTTAGAGGGGGATCATATATATATATATATATATATATATATATATATATATATATATATATATATATATATATATATATATATATATATATATATACATACATATATATACATATATATGTGTGTGTGTGTGTGTGTGTGTGTATACGAATTATGGATTGTGGTCTATCATTAACCTCTAATCTCGTTAATTCGTGGTCCTTTTTCTTTTCTTTCAATGTACCAGTCTGTATTCAAGAAATAGATATATTTAGTCCGACAGAGTGAACTATGAATTGCGTTACATTACATAGAAACTTATCTTGAATGATCTCCCATTTTTACATTTTTTCAATTCAGACGATGTAAACAGGCCTGCCTGAATTGAGGGATATAATAACCGTGTAACGACGGGTGATCATTTCAAATAAATTTTCCGTACATAATAATGAAATTCATAATTCATTCTGTTGGACCAAATATGTCCATTTCTCAAATACACACGCACACACACACACACACACACACACACATATATATATATATATATATATATATATATATATATATATATATACATATATATATAAGTATAATAACGTTTAGAAAGGAATTTGTGTATCAAGTTTTTATTAGATGGATTTGTAGATTAGTGAATTCTGTTTTTTTTTATATCCATATATTTTAACCAATGACAAGAATATACATATATAATCCTTAAAAGAGGAAAAATATTGATTTGTAAGATTAAAACAAATCCATCCGTGTAACTATATATATATATATATATATATATATATATATATATATATATGTGTGTGTGTGTGTGTGTGTGTGTGTGTGTGTGTGTGTGTGTGTGTGTGTACGTATTGTGTAGACGGAACAAATGTCAAAGTTTATTGCGAGATTGGTATATTGTCTATTTTCTCTCCTCAGGAGAATCTATCTGATTATGATTGATGCCTCAGAAAGTAATGAGTGACAAAAGCAAGTAAAACGTGGAAGGAAAATGTAAACAGGGAAATGGGGAAAAAAATACGATTTATCAAGTATCTGTGAATATAAAAAGCTGTTGTTAGAACTACGACGTGTAAACCTTTATCTTGATGACTCTCATACACTGAACCAGAAAATAGAAAGAAAAAAAAACGATGTAAAGTGCTGTATTTTGCCTGTGACACTGAATCTATTGTAAGTATGCAAAGAGAAGAACTAGTCCACTGAGAAAACCTCAGCTCATCCGACCTTCAACGACTAACAAGAGACCACTCTGGAAAGTAGAAGTCATAAATTACCCTCAGACTTCGACATCCAAAGCGAACACCCCAGCAAGATTAGATCTGGTAGTTGTGCACAAAAGAAAGGGAACCTGCCAAATCATAGACGTGGCCGTACCTGCAGACCACAGAGTAAACACAAAAGAGGGGGAAAAACCAGAACCAGGATCTAGCCTCGGGGCTGAGAGAGACATGGATCATGAATGCCAGGATAATTCCAATAATAGTTGGTGCATTTGGAACAGTGTCAAAGGCTTTGAAGTTAAGGTTGGATATAAGAGAAAGTTTAAAAATTGTGCAAGCCAGAGGGATCAGCAAGAATGCTGAAGAGGACACTAACGGCCTCTAGTTATGAGAAATATCCAAACAACCAGAAAGAAGATGCCATAAGTGTTAGAGAAGCCGGAAAAAATTTGAGACAGCACAAACCGCACAGCTGCAGTGATATGCGACAACTCCAAGAGGGGGGCTAGAGACCTGAGGAGACTTACTGTTACTCAATTTTCAGCCATGATCACTTGACACTGGTGAGAAAGTTCTGACCATAGCAGCTGTGGACCAGGGGGAATGTTGAGCGGGGGCTGGGGACTTGAGAAGACTTGCAGTCAATCAGTCTTCTGCGACGACCACTAGGCAACTAGTGTGAAAATGCAGATGATACTACTGCAACTACTACTACTACTACTACTAATAATAATAATAATAGAAGCTGGACTGATGTCTATATCACTCGAGAGAATAGTTGACAGTTGCATGCGTCGTTGTTGAAGCGCTTGGTACGGTCTAAAAAGCCTTGCCAAAAGGCTGAGAGATCTGAAAATCTGCAGGAGAATCGAGACCATCCAGACGACAGCATTACTTAAAAGAGCTGAATACTAAGGAGGGCACTGACTTACTATCACCAAATCTCCAGTGTCCAGTGTGAGCCGTGTATGTGTGTATGTATAGATGAATACGGATATGATGGATAGGCTCCGTAATAGGAGATCCGAGAGAGTTTCCCAAGACTATTCAGGTTAAAATCGACGGAACGTGAACTTGAATCACTCAAAGGCCTGCGCAATTGAGTTTTAAGGTGAGGTGCAGCGTGTGCACTGTCGACCTTACCCTTTAAACCAAGGATTTACGTGCCATGTCCACTGAGATGGAAAGATGGGAGCAAGATCCCTAAGTAGAATATTTTGTTGAAGTTTCCTGGTAAATGCCTTCAGCAAGCTGTAGAGGTTTGCTGCCCCTCCAGGGGAGTGATCCGATGGTACAACTGTCTGTGCCGATTGAAGCACAGATTTGAGACCCCCCCTGGAAGCAGATGCCTGGTCTGACTATAGCGGTCCTTATTTGGAAAGAAAGATGTAGATTCTTGTTCCGATGGACGTCAACTTCCTAGCAAATGTATGGAGACTACATCTGAGTACCTTAATAACTCTTTGAATGAGGGACTTTTTCTCCAATCTCTCTCTGCAGCCCACTTATTGAGTTTTAACTTAGTACAAGTTTCACTTACCCCATCCTGCCGATCGTCCAAAGCTATTCAGATTTGGCATTTTTCTCACTCTTATTTTCCTTCCCTCGCAGGCTTCATTTCCTTTTAACTCTACCATCTTCTACCCTTTCAACTTTCTCTATTCCCTGAGGTTTTATATACTGTTATAGTCAAACAACTGAAAGTTAAAAAAAAGTGACATTAAACGTGCTTAGGAATATTAGTGAGTTATCAAAATTGAAAAATTATGGCACTACTACTACTAATAATACTACTAATAATAATAACAATAATAATAATGAGGAAACAAGAAATCTTCACTTATCTGTTCTTCTCTCACTGGCTCGTATTTTTAGATTTAACAGATACTGAGAAGAGACAAGTGCTTTTCTTGAGACTTTAAAACCCAACCACTTTTGGTTATTTTTCTTTTTATCACCCTCCCTGACCCCTATCCCTCTTAATTCTAGGTCACCGTGCCCTTCTGGCATTTCCATTGAACATTCAACGAAAAGTGACATTAAACGTGGTTACGTATATTCTTGCGTTAAATACAAATGCACGTACGGACTCACACTTGTATACATACACAAACATACGCATACGCTTTGGCATCTTTCTGTCTTTCTCGATACGACCTATGAGTACACATTATGCGAATCTATTGAATTGATGTTTTATAAAGTTTAATCATTCAGTCAATAAGTCTGTAGCTTAAGCATTTCAAATATTCATTTTTTCAGCAAAATTTCCTTTCTTGTCAATGCTCTCAATTCAGTGGTGAATATTAATTACGTAGATTAAACATTGTAGAATGAAAGTTTCAGGTCAATGTCCATCAGAAAAAGTTATACATAAGTTGATAATATGACTCTAAGAAAATACTACTTTGATCATGTATTTATAAGTACAGTTAGGTTGAAGCTTTCGGAAAAGCATATAAGTCTTGAGATAATCATAATAATCCACACCCACTTATGTCTTAACAAGTAAAATCTCAAAGCTCATTACATACGAAAATGTTTGTGAATCGCGTTACGTAATTTTCTGCTCCGGCTTAGCTTTCAATACCAATATTCAGTCTGCAAGTTTTATTTCTGTTTTTACGCTGGTTTGATTTCTGCCTATCGACAATAATATTTTCCCCTTCTGCTATATAGCTTTCATTACCTAAATTTCGTCTTTACGTAAGCTCTTCAAACTGGCAACCTTTTTAAACCGGCAGCTCCTTTAATCTGGCAAACATTTTATCCGGATATACCCTTTAATCCGGCAACTGCATCAAAGAGGAAAAATGATTTCTATGCTTATAGCGAACCCCTACTACGATTCACTATTTCGGCGACAGCTGCTGGTTGTATATGCAAGCAAAGGTTAATACGAACGATGATAATAACAGTAATTTTGTTCTGGGCAGTCGCAAGTTATCTCGACAGCGCCAATATAAGAAGTCGCAATCAGTGAAGGGTTACATGGATTGTGCCCACTCGATAGGTGGGGAGATGCCAGTTGCGCATGCCTGATCAAGATACGTGACGTTTTCCAGCGTCATCATGGCGGCTGTTGTAACTTTATCTTTTTGGATTCTTCTTGCTCGCATAGGCATGCGTATTTCGACCAGTGGCTTCAAGTTCCGATTGGGGCATTGATTACAGTCTCCATCGGGCCGCCAATTCGCCGCCGTTATTTCAGTGTTTGTATCGATGCTGGGTAAATCACAATCTTGTATTAGCAATCATTGTTCCTTTTCGGTCAGTATGAATACAACTGATAACAGGATGTGAGATGCTTAGAAATATGTACGCAAATATTCGTCTACAGGAATACAGGACGTCCCAATATATACAATATCTATTTTTGTACAAAGTGGAGAATTTTGTATCAGAATCAAACGCCAAAATGAGCGGGAGTCACATTTTACAAAAGTGTAACATTTCGGTATTATTGGTTACGTGCATCATTTATACCCCCAATCTCCCGGCTCAGTGGTCCTACTCTAAGACGTCCAAATAAACGGCCAAATGCATTTACGTCTGATTTACGTCTACTTTTGCTTGGGTAGAACAACCTTCAATGTTAATTTATGTCTCATGAATGTCCCTCCCTCTGATTTTTTCATAACAGAAATTCTTATCTTTACCTTTTCTTAAGCACCCTAATCCGAAAGTTTGCACTGGCTCCTAAATTCGTCTAAATGATGAGACGATATAGGAGATATCATTATGAACGATCTTGTATTGTATAAAAATCAATAAGTTATGTACACACTCTTTATCGAACATTTTTTAACACTTGAGATAATGTACTATTTACGTGTTATTCTCTTATACACAACCTTTGTCATTACACTTACTTTTAAGCATAAGATTATTTGAATTCAATTTCACAGTTTGTAACCATCAAACGTTTTCTAATCCAACTTTGCTTCTGAGTGACCTCTTTCTGTTTTCTTCTTTCAAACCAAGTGGGATAATGATTTCTGCCTATCTTTCTTGAAAAAATTGCTGGCTACGCGATGCTCCGTGTCTTGAACCAATTGATATGTCTCGATGGCCATTTGACGTGTATCACCCATGTAGGCTTTTGACGATCAAGTTGTATTTGCAAATAGACGGAAGGACCAAAGTTATTATGCATTTGTGACAAAATAAGCAGCAGCATTGGTACCAGATGTTCCGGTAGACCTTTCATCTGCTAGGGTGATAGTTCTTTGGTATACGAGGTTGACTAGGGTTACGTCAATTGAATACAAACATTGGATTGATTAGGTGGAATTCGAAAGAAGAAAAGAAAAAGAAAACAAACAGTTAGAAATAATCAAGTATCTTTTAATTTTACATAATAATTTCCACAAATTATTCTGATTTGGTACGCTGATTGGCTAATGATAAACTTCAAATCTATGACACTTGAATGTTAGAATGAGGCATTGTTTTTCTTTATGAAATATTATAAAGACTAATATTCGAAATACTTAACATTATTCGTTGTCCTCATCTTTGTTATAGTCATAATGATTCTGCCTTTGCACTTTCAGTATTCAGTAACATTCTTAGAATTTCTAACCAAACGCTCTATTCAATCTATGAGATCAGACTGTTCAGATTCAGCTGACTATGCCAAGGGATACTTCGCATCAGTTGATTCTTCTTTATTAATTCGTCCTCGCGATGCCGTTTCTGCTTTTATCTGAACTAGTGCATATGGATTTCACTGCCTGACTCAGAGATTGAACTCACGACAACCAGGTAAACTACATACACTTAACCAAAGCTTCTATCCCGTCAGAAAATCATATACTTTGTTTCAGCGGTTCTCGAGAATCAGGTGGGTGGGATTGATTATCACGTTTTGTTTACCATGAAAACAATGCACTAATGTCGAATCTCTCCCCTATCCTTCATTTTTATGAAATTCTGGGCACAGTTGCTACTAGGTTGTTACCCTTGAAATTTCGTCTTTCTCAACATCTGAGAATAATGCTACGAACGAAAGATTTGATAATGCAACTGTATTTATTCTGATTCACTGTAAAACAACCCAAGACTAATTTTAAAGTACGAATTTAAATTTGGGCATAATGCTGCTCTATCGGCCAATAACACCAGCAAAGGATTTCGAGTGAACAATACAGCAGTGCAAACTGTTCCTCGCTGGTTCAATAAGTTTAGATCTGTATATATGATTACCTGTAATAAAACAGTGGCCATTTGAAGGTTATAGAGAACGTTAAAAAGTTGGAGAAGGGGGTCTTACATGCACCGAATTAAATACTCAGTGATAGGTCCAGATATCACACCTCTCAGCCACCTGTGTCTAAGCTTCCAAAATTGGGATATGATGTCCATACAAACGTTTCTCCGACAGATCAACATATTTTCAAACATTTTGAAAATCTTATCCGTAATAAAAGGTTTAATTAATAGGGAAGCCTTATTACATGCTTTTACTGAATTTGTGACCCACTAAACCTAAATAATTCTACAGAAATGACATGTCAAAAGGATCACCGGTGAAAGATTATTGCTTCAAATGGATCATATTTTGATGAAGCATTTACCATTTTTGTTGTTTATATCATTCTTCATCTTGCTATTTAAAAAAAAAAAATAAACGAAATTTCATATGTAACTAACCTAATACATTTCTAAGCGTGATTGAATCGATTATCATATTTTTTAGTTAATTTACTTTAAGTAGTGAAAAGTGGACACCAGCTGTGACATTCTGAATTATCTTCGTTCTGCTATGGTCCATCAAAACAAGAAATTACCATTACTCACTTATCACACATCTATTGGAGTACGCATCGTGAGTGAATAGTGGTGTAAAAGCTTTTATAAAGCCCCAGATGGTTTATCAACAGGGAGATAAGCGCAGAAACTAGCGTGCCTTCATCAGAAAATCTCCCCTTTCTCTCTAAGTTCGTTTCTTCTCATTTTTCTTGATTTATCATCATCATCATCATCATCATCATCATCATCATCATCATCATCATCACCATCATCACCATCATCATCATCATCATCGTTCTCTTGTTCTGTAGTTGTCTGAAATTCTTACAACATGGCCCACCCTTTGCCATTTGAGTTTTCTAATGGATTCTATATCTCTGTTTTTTCTCTAATATACTGTACTGTCTTGCAATCTCTTCATGTGATGTCAAGTATGATCCTCCCATAGGCACGTAGCTTGGTTCTTAGCTTTTGAGGCAATCTTTTGGTTAGGTTCCATGTTTCAGCTCCATAGGTGACTATTGGGAGGACGCATTGGTTGTAAGCTCTTCTTAGATGGTATGTAATTCCTTCTCTACCAGCTCGTTTACTTTTCTCTATCTTCTTAGTGCATGTTTATGACACAAATATAGACTGATACAATGATATCTTTAATATTATTTGCTGAAAATCCTCCTTAAGTGTGGAATTTTCAGTTAGTTCCTGTGGAGAGCTTAAATGAGACCTTTAGCCCCAAAAGAGCTCATGGATTAATTAGTAAATAATTGTATCATTTTTAACCGTAAATATATTTATGTATTTTGTTCATTTGGTAACTTTTTTCAATTATTTATTTATCTGTCAATTTTTTCTTGGTATCAAATGTTTTTAAATTTTCAGTTTCTTTTTGTTATGCTTGGACACGAAATGCTAGCAAACAATAAAGAATAATAACACATATCTGAAATCCCTGTACAATATTTGGTATCTGTGTCAAGTTTGGTCTAGATCAGTCGTGTAGTTTCTGAGTTCTATTATTTAATCATTATATATTTATAATTTATTATCATTTCATTATTATATAGTTTGGTGTAAAGATAATTGGATTAAAAAAAAACTTTGATGCTCATTTGGAATAAACTATTTTTCAGCTATGTTCATGGAATATACCATTTTAAAGCGTGAATTTCGCACTATTTATTTAAGCTGGGCGTTTTGTTTTTTCCTTCACCATTTCTTCTAGTTTATTTGAGACGATCAAATCAAAGGAGGAAAAAAGAAAATTCAAGCAATTTTGTTGCATGAGTTCAAAATAAGACATAAATCAGCAGGATCTGTTTGCAATATCAACCAAATATTTGATTAGGGGACCGTTAACGAAAGCACAGCCCAACATTGGTTCCAACTTCGAAACGGAGACAGGAGTCTTAAAAATGAAAAGGGTCATAGATGTCCTTCTATGATTGACAATATTCAATTGAACGCCATTACTGTGGTGGACCCAAGCATAACATTCTGAGAGGTTGCAGAAGAATTAAAGGTTGACTACTCAACGTTTGTTCGATATTTGGAAAAGTAAAAAAAAGCTTGTCAAATGGCTGCCGCATGAACTGAACGGAAAAAAATCACCATCACGAAGTCAGCTTTGCGCTTCCTCTGAGTAACAGAAACGAAGAATGCATTGGTTTTAGGGACCCATAATTCTATGCTTCCGGGATGAATGGACTTGTTTCTAGTTGGCAAATTGTGCGAATTATGTAGGTTCTTATTTCGATTAATAACTTTCATTCAAAGCTGGAATATACTGTTTCAAAATCAATGATGAAAAAACTGCATTTATTTTTGCACCAACCTGAAAGTTTGGTCAAGATCGACTCAGCAGTTACTGAATAATGAATTAGGGGACAAATAGCCGCGATACAGTGGAGATAACTGTGCATGGACAGGTCCGAAAATATTTTTGAGGTCCTGTGCATGATATTTGGTATCCCTGCCAATTTTAGTCCAGATTGGTCTGGTGGCTTCTGAATTATGATCTTTGGTTCACATACATACAAACACACACACACACACACGCATACACACACACACACACACACACACACACACAAACACAAATTTCATGTAGTATGATATGAGCTATACATTAAAATCATAACTGAAATGAAGGTGTTGCTTGATCAACTCCGCTGAGGTGCCATGTTTCGTTTTTAAAAATGTAAAACTGTTACGTGGAAAACAACTGATGATTCCAGCAAGAAGAATTCACTCAGCACAATAATATTAATTCTGTGTGAAGCACAACAACCACTGAAAAAAAAAATACACAAATAACAATAACAGATATTCAGAAACAATTGACTGAAATTACATTAGTTCTTTTGAAAAGAAATTCATTTTAATATATTTAGGGTTTAAAGCTATAAAGTGTTCTAGAATCGGGTCTGAAGCGAGGGCTTCAGTCCTACCTCGTGGTACTGGATGGGATAATGGATAGTCTATAGCCACACTGAAGAATTGTTCTACAACGAAACAGCTGTCCGTGGATGACATCATCATCATCATCATCATCATCATCATAATAATAATAATAATAATAATAATAATAATAATAATATATATATATATATATATATATATATATATATATATATATATATATATATATATATATATGATCGCATCAGCCTTCTGAAGACATGTACAAGACTGGTTGAGACTTACTAAAGATGATCTAGAAGCATCTCCATTCTGGGTTTGATATTTAAAAAAAGAAGTTTTTTAGAAGAGGTTTAGTGGAGTAAGGATACTAATTTTCAAGTCTATAGACAAAATAGTATGGCCAAGCGAACAAACAACACACACACACACACACATGAAAAAAGGATAGAACGATCCACCATCATAGCTGGCTGCGGTTGATCAATTAAGAGACCAAAAAATATAGCAAAATAAATATAATATCGAGTGGTCTCAGGAAACTACCTAGATCTCTGCTGTGAGGGTTGAAGAAGCAGCTCGTATATGTACCCGATGATGTCAAAGGCAAACGTTGATACTCACTGATATTAATGCAGGAAGATTTGAAACTAAGGGAGAATGAGAAGAAGGAAACGCAGCAAGTGTATATATAGGGAAAAAGGTGTATAGATTCTGCAATAAGAGTTGAATAAATTTATTTCTCAATCCCAGGATTTGAGGAGGGGTAAAAAAATAGATAGATGAACAGCAACCCCTCCAAAAAACGGGATGACCAAAGGAGAGGAAATTAGGGGAATGCATTTGAAGAAAGAAACAAGAGGAGTGGGTCTTACATGCAATCAAGTACGGCAGAGTTGTGTCATGAGAGGGCGATCTCATATCTATCATCAGTTTCTTACTAAATTTACTCCATCTTAAGAGTCACTTTCTATCATAACACTCTGAGTCGTTATACACTGAAAGCGCTCAAACAGCACTAAATCGGAAATAAAGAAGTAGATCTTGCCAAGACTTGAGCAGACATCCCAGACTTTAGGAGACTGTCTTTCATGGGCGTCGTCTAGAAGCATTCAGGCCACGGAAGTGTCGATGATTACACAGAACACTCCAATTGTCTAGGCCATCCTTGCTTTACTACTTAGTAACAGTAGAGTTGTTATCTTTTAGAATGTTTGGATAGAGCATTTTCGCTATTATTAATTCATAACTAATTTCATTTCATTCTATTTCCGTTGCTTTTCGTCGAAGTGGTTCCGTCAACGCCCATGAAAGAGAAGGTCCAGGGGCATGGAATGCCTGTTCAAGTTTTATCTCAAGTTAACCCCGATTCAGCGCTGTCTATTCTAAGTGTCGAATGGTTTATCAACCTAGAGTGTTCTTGTGAAAAACAACATAAATAAGATGGAATGAAGCTGATGATAAAATAATAGTGAAAATGCTCGATCTAAAAAAAATTCTAAAAAAATTAACTCCATTATCAAATTTTTCTTGAGTTAATTTTTAAACATTTTTAGATGAAGCCTCTCCATTATTATCATTTAACTCCATTTTGTTATTCTTGCTTTTCATCACAACTACTAGAGCCACTATAATGAGACGGAATAAAGTTAGTAATTGAATAATGACTTGTGGATACTTCATCTGATAAAAAGCAACAATAACAACAATCTATCTGTATAAAAGCCATTTATGCAAAGTAGTATGCGTGGTTGATTGTATAATTGTCCGTCTGGTTAAAGTCCTATTGTAATCTAAAATTTATAATTGAGTGAAATACATTAACAGAGCTAAGAAACAATAAAATGGTTGTAAAATGTGATAGTCAATTGTTATGGCAACAGAAAGGCTGTTCCGTGAGTTTTTGTCTCTCCTTTTCTTTCGTCTTGTTTTAGATTTCGCCAATTTAATGATAACTTCGCAGACAACGAGAAGTTGCTAATTATGTGGATACGTTTCTGGCCAAATTCTTGAAAAATGGCTAAAAGTGGTCAAATGCAAAAATAATAATAGTGATTGTTTATAATTTCACTACGCACCAAAACGAAGAGTTTAATGAAAAATACAATTACAACCAAATCAAAATGGCTCAAAATTTAAACATGACTAAACCAAAAAGCTGGCGATATCAGTGGTTACTTTTTTCTTTTCTTCTTTTGTTGGGCAGTGATCACTACAAAAGTCCGAATTTTCATAAAACAAGCATGGATGTTGGCACAAACTGGAAATCAATTCAGCATAAGCTTGCATTGAAAATTGTTCCTCGCAAAATAAAAAAAATAACTAAAAAAAAGAATGGTTTTTTATAGTTATGATAAGGAATAATTGCTAAAAATTCCATCCCTCTAGCCCCTTTGGTACAGCCTGAACGCATGATGCACATATACATAGTCAGTCAGCTGGATAAGCTTAAAAAGTGAAGATACCTATTTTTATAGTTATGGTGACAGTTTTATTTGATGGTTTCTAATAATAATGATACAACGAATGCGGAAAGAACGTGGCTCAAAACCTGTTTGAATTGTATCAGTTCGAAGTCCAAGACTTTCTGAATTCCCAAGAATTTTATTTCGATTCTCAAAGAAATCGAGGTCTGACCTGTTGAACATGCAGTATACATAGCCAACAGAAGAGTTTTTTATGCTCATACGCCCACTAACCATGGACGGGCAAATACGAGGTAAACTCAATGATGACATAACGATTAACTGAACCTTCACATCGAATCAGTCGTCACGCAAATCAACAAGCATCGTGATCCCGGAAGACTGGGATCGAAAAATTTGCTACTGGAATTAGCTCTAACCATCAAATACAAGCAGAACACTGCACCAAGGACATACCTCGCCGCAGTCCCCCTACGTATAGCAACAAAAAAATCAGCCAAAAACGAAAAGACAGAGTTGGGGAAGAGTGTACACTCCTCCCCCGCCCCCGAAAAATCCTGAGAGACCTCAACAACTGTAGACCTATAAGCATACTCAACTGCATCTACAAAATTTTCACAAAAATCATCGCTAACCGAATTGCAAAAACACTAGATGAAAACCAACCACAGGAACAAGCTGGCTTTCGAAGAAGCTACTCAACCATGGACCATCTCCATTCAATGAATCAGCCGAAAGAAAGAGCTGGAAATTACAAAATGCCACTTGCTCAACCTCCATAAACGAAAAGATCCCATTAATCCTAAAAAGAAGGGTATACAAACAACGCATCCTTCGATAGTCATCTATGGAGCTGAAAAATTGAACCTAACCAAGAGACTGACCTGCAGACTGAGAACCATGCAACGTGTACATGAAATAAAAATGCCCAACCTCTCATGGAATGATCACAAGACAGCACTGTATATCAGAGAGAGAACAGGAGTCCACGACATCATAGAATCCACTAGCGAACTCTAATGGCAATAGGCTGGTCATGTAGCAAGAATGGCAGACAGCCGATGGACATCATGACTTAAAACATGGATCTCAACAGATCACGTGCGCGATCGATGCCGCCAGAATACAAGCTGGAGAGACAAACTTGACGAATTTAGAAAGTATAGGCTCCACGACGCCCACGATAGAGAGGTGTGGCGAATCCTAGGGAAGGTCTCTGTCCAACGACGGACGATAAAATACTGATGATGATGATGATGATGATGATGATGATGATGATGATGATGATGATAGAGATATCGAAGGTATTTCTTATTTCGTTTTCGTGGCCTTGGCGCCCGGGTTATCTACACAAGACGGCGTTTATGGTTGCTTCTAAGGGCTGGTGTTTGGGGAAGGTAGGTAGTAATTTAATCTAAAAGGCAGCCTTGATTAAGTTCTAAATTTACTTACTTTTAAACATCTTGCATTCAATAAACGTGGAGTTAGTGACAAATTTAAAAACAAAAAAAAACCCTCTAATTTGTTTTATGTTTTATTCATTTTTTGTTGCCTTTTTCTTACATAAGAGAGATTATGCATTATGAGAGAAGAATTTTAAAAGGATAAAGGAGATTTTATAATAAGTGACAGATGTATCTGAACTATCAATGTTAAAACTCGCTTCAACCGACAAAAACTGCATGTTCCATCTCAGTTAAGTGCGACTTTTTGAAAATTCATTCGCCTTTTACAGTAAATTCTCCCTTATCTTTTCAGAATTCATCCGTCTCTTTCGGTATTAGCGAAATGAGAAGATCCGGAGAAGAACTAAACGAACAAAAGAGCAAACATCTTCTTTACAACTACAGAAAAAGAGAAAGCAAAATAAAGCAGAGTAGGCTTCCCCATCAGCCAAAGAGGTAATAGACAACTTCTACGATGACTTGAACTCCCTACTTCAAGGTAGCAGAAAATAATCCTATGTCACTATGGGATACTTCAATGCATAGTTAGGATAAGGAAATGAACGCTGCTTAAGTAAGTTTGGATATAAAGTACGGAAAGACAGAGGTGAAGACCTTGTGAACTTCGCAACTGCAAACGGGTTCAAAATCATGAACACCTTCTTCAAGAGAAAAACTCAAAACGATGAAACCAAGATCAAAATAGACTACATCCTAGCAGACAAAAGTGACACCGTAAAAGATATCCAGGTCTTAAATCAAGTCAATGTAGGAAGCGACGACAAAATAGTAAGATGTAAAATGCAAATTAACACCATCTAAGAACGCAGGAAAATGTTCCACACCAAACCATAAACACCAAACGTATCAAAAGTGTTTACTCGATCCTTCAAGCTTAGACTGAAAAACAGACACGAACTTCTCACCAAACCAGAAGAGAACAACACAAACCACATCAACGAATTCACCAATAAATCAACAGCCTCTTTAATCGAAGTCGCCGCTTTGTTTAAACGAAAGAGCACACAAATTATCAGTAAAATCTTTGCTGAAACCAAGAACCCCATGGAAAAACGCAGAAATCCCAAGCCACCGAAAACTGCAATAGAGAAAATTGAAGCAATGGAACAGAAAAAGAAACTGTCCAAAAAAAGAGAAGAAAAAAGGAGATAGACGACAACGATCATGGAAACAATTTTTGAAAAAGGTCGGGGCTTCAAAGCCATTAACAAAATTCTCAATACAGGACAGGAACAAATAACTAGTTTACTCGAGGGGAATGGAAACCTAACAACAGACATGGATCGTCGAAGGTGCCCAAGAATTCTACCAAAAACTCAAGAAACACAAAACAACGAACAGGTTGTGCAAGACACGAACAATCACTTCGAGGACTTCCCAGAAGTTATGCCATGGAAAGTGATACAAACCATCTAACAAACAGAAAAAAAAGGAAAGGCCCCTGCACCAGATTACATCACAATCGACCTACTCAAAAAAGCTGGTAACGTCAACACTAGGAAACTAGCTATTTTATTCAACTTACTCCTAAATCAAAATAAAGTCCAAGAAGATTGGAACGCTACAATCATAGTGCTGGTACATGAAACACGGAGCTCAAAAGATATCAATAACTGTAGGCCAATAAGCCTATTCAACTGCATCTCCAAACCTTCCTCCAAAGTTATCACCAACCAAATTACAAAAACGCTTGATGGAAACCAACCACGGGGAAAAGCTGGCTTTACTCAATCATGGACCTTCTATATTAGATAAATCAACATAAAAAGAAAGCAGCAGAATATAGAATGCCAGTCTGTGTAGCATTCATAGACTTCAAGAAGGCCTCCGACTCAGCAGAAGTTCCCAATGTCAATTATGTTATCATTGTAGGGTGTAAACCTCGTATATATCAGAGTATTGCAACATATATTCTGTCGCAGCCGCTCATTTATCAGGTTACATAATGACTCAGAGCCCTCTCAGCTCAAAAAATGGTGAGAGAAGTTGATACCAGCTCATCCAAACTCTTTACAGCCTGCTTCGAGATGATCTTCAGGAATTTAGACTGGGAAAATAAGGGAATCAGAATAGACAGCAAATACCGAAGTAACCTTGGATTTGCAGACGACATTGTCCTTTTTGCAGAGAATCTTCATGACCTCCAACTAATACTAGATGAGCTGAACGAAAAAAGCTAGAAAGTTGGAATTCACACGAACTTCAGCAAAACAAAGTTCATATACAACAAACATGCCGGAAATAGATGCACAACAGTAAAAATTAAAAACGCAAAGCTAGAGAAAGTAAACCACTACATCTACCTAGGACAATGAGTCTCCATGAAATCCTTAAAAGAAGAAGAAAGCAAGCGAAGAATCACACTAGGATGGCAAGCCTTGGGTAGATAAGGTTCACACTCCAAAAGCAAGAAAATCATATGAGTCCTAAAGAGAAGGGTATACAACCAATGTATCATCCCGATAGTCACCTATGGAGCAGAAACATGGAGACTAACCAATAGATTGACCCGCAGGCTGAGAAGCATGCAATGTGCGCATGAGAGAATTATGCTCAACATCATATGAAGAAGCTGCAAGACAGCACAGTATATTAGGGGAAAAACAGTTTGAGACACCATTCGGAAACTCAAATGGCAATGGGCTGGTCATGTAGCAAGAATGGCAGACAACTGACGGAGAATGGGGACTGATTATCGGTGTACAAGACCAGAGCCAAGACCAAAAACGAGACCAAATTCTATCACCCTTACATAATCAAAGATGGAAGAGACCCACAATGTTGGATCTGTGGGAAGAATGAGGAAACTGGCGATCACATTGTCTCAGGCTGCCCCAAACTGGCGAGGGCTGAGTACATCCCCAGGCACAACAGCATATCGAAACTACTTCAACAAACGTACTCGGTCTCTGAAAACAACGATGTCATCCTCCAATGGAATAAGGCTGTCCTCAATGACAAAGACAGTAAGGCAAACAAATCTGACATTGTAATCTAGGACAAGAAAGAAAAGAGATGCATGCTCATTGACAATACAACAGAAAAAAAATACTCCATGAAGTTATAGAAAAGCTTTCTAAATACACAGACCAGGAAATTAGGATCAATAGCATGTGGGGAATGGACACACCATCGATGCTCAAGGACCCATGGAAAAGGGAACAGAAGATCCAATAAGGGTATCCTAGACAAAATCAGCTCCATATAGTTCAGAATGGCACTAAATAATAATAATAATAATAATAATAATAATAATAATAATAATAACAATGATAATAATCAGCATAGAAGACTGTGTCCAGAGAGCTAAAGGAGTCCTAGAAAGGTATGTACAAACGAATAGTGAAGAAATCATAAAGAGTGCGAGAGACAGCGCAACAAACGACAAAGTAGAAAACAATGGAACAGCACAGCAAACAAGAAGAGAAAAATGGGACAAGAAAAAATTCTATGGAGAGTTTAAAAGACAGATACAAGATGTAGCAGACGAGATATCATGGACGTGGTTACGAAAAGGAAACCTGAAGAGAGAAATGGAATCGCTAATCATGGCAGCTCAAAACAAAAGCATCAGGACAAACTACATAGAAACAAAAATCGGCAGAACACAGACAAATAGCAAGTGCCGCCTGTGCAGTGAAAGAGATGAGACAGTGAATCACATACCTAGTGAATTTAGTCAACTCGCCCAGAAGTAGTATAAGCACAGACACGATAGAGTAGCAACGATGACTCACTGGGAACTAAGCAAACAAATGGGATTCAAACACATGGAAAAGGTATCAGCACAAACCAGAGGCAGTTTTGGAGAATGACAACCACAAACTACTCTGGGACTTTGACATCCAAACTGACAACCTCATCCAGGCAAGAAGACCGGACTTAGTAATAGTAGACAAAAAAAAGGAAGGCCTGCCAAATAGTAGACGTTGCTGTACCTGCAGACCATAGAGTTAAAAAGAAGGAGAGTGAGAAACGGGAAAAATACCAGGACCTAGCAATAGAGTTAAAGAAGATGTGAAACATGAAAACCAGGGTAGTACCAGTCATAGTGGGCGCACTAGGAACAGTCCCCAAGACGCTGAGGGTGAGACTGGAGGAGATCGGGATTAGGAGAAGGATTGAGACCGTACGGACCACAGCACTACTGGGAACTGCACGGATACTGAGGAAGGTGCTAGAGATATAAAGACTGCAACGAATTTTAGCCCTGACATAATAGGTGAAAAAGTGAAAAAGGGAGGAGACGTTAGCTGAAGACCTGAGGAGACTTATTGTCACTCAGCCTCCAGCGATAACCACTGGGCAACCGGTGTGAAACTGTAAATCGCAGAATTACTGCGACCTGTGAGTACTAGGGGAGGAGGGCTGGAGACTTGAGGAGACTTGCTGTCACTCAAACTTCAGCGGTTACCACCAGGAAACTGGTGTGAGATTCCAAATAATAATAATAATAATAATAATAATAATAATAATAATAATAATAATGATAATAATAATAATAATAATAATGACGGAATGAACCGAATTACCGGGCAACAAAAAGATTACATAGACATAGCCACCCAAAAGAAAGTCTGAAGAGAGAAACAGAATCCCTCATCGCAGAAGTCCCAAACAAGCGCATTAGGATAAACTAGGTCGAGGCAAAGATCGATAGAACCCAGTCTAATTGCAAATACAGCATATGTGGAGAGAGGAATGGGACTGTGAACCACATGATTAGTGGATGTAAAAAACTAGCCTAGAAGGAGTACAAAAGAGGGCACGACAGGGTAGCAACTGTTATACACTGGAAATTGTGCAAATGACCGAGATTCGTCCATGCAGACAAATGGCATCAGCAGAATTAAATCCTCAAATTACTCTGGGACTTGGACAGTCAAACCGACAACCTTATCCGAGCGAGAAGACCAGACCTGGTAGTAATGGTCAAGGGGATGGTGGAACCTGCCAAATAATCGACTTGGTTGTGCCTGCAGATCATGCATTGAATACGAAAGACATTGAAAAGCTAGGAAACACAACGGTTGGAGACTTGAGGAAACTTGTGGTCACTCAGTCTTCAGCAGCGACCATAAGGCAACCGGTGTGAAAATGCAAATAATAACTTATACGACCGTCGCACTTATACAATAAGTATATTATAAACTTGACTTAGTTTTGACACTGAGCCATAATTTTTGCCAGGCACACTGTGAGAATCGAAACCCTTAACAATGGTTTGTCTAGACTATCTCGCTAACTGACACCCAAACAGCGAGGTTTCTCGAGCTATCACGCAATAAACTAGGAATGCGTTGAAAACTAGAAAACACTTAGTGAGGGCATACATCCATCAGCGCCGTAACTAAAAACTGAATGAAAATAAGTGAAAACTAAATGAAAATGAAAAAACAAACAAAAAAAGAGAAAAAAAAACGAAACAGAAGAACAAATATCGAGTAACTTCCTTTGAATTTTAAGTGTCGCTTTTTATAACTTTCCTTTTTTAACCTCCAGATGAAATATTGAACCAGCCGGGTCTGTTAATTACCAGCCCTTGACTGAAGTCAAATTTAGCTCCCTGTAACTTGTGACTTTTCCCAAAGAGATTTTAGGCCATGAGTTAGATTAAAGAGAACGTAACGAGGCAACTGATGGCAATCCAAAAAGCAGGCTTTGTAGAATGCTTTGAAAAAATGTATTGGTGCTTAGATAAGAATGTGAGGTGCCAAGGGGGTATAATGAAAAAAGACCAAGGGGCAACTATCCGAGGTGGGCAATTTTTTTGTTACTATCGAATGGCATATGTAAATTACTAAGTGTTTTGTCCTTGAATTGCAGATATCTGCTATCGAATTTTTATTCGTAATTTATCGTTATTCATCAATATTTTTAATAGTGCGAAACTCAACATATCTCTGAATATTAAAACTTGTCGTTAAGAACAAATTTGCATCGGTTCATAGCTTTCATAAGTGAGGAAGGTACAGTGAGTGGACGAGAAAAGAGGAATGCTTTTTTTACGTCACACTACGTCATACTATTCCTTTTTAGATCAAGTCTCGAGATGAAAAAAAGAAATTACCAGAAAGAAAGAAAGGAAGGAAGAAATAGATAAGAAAGAAAGGAAACAGCTTATACAGTGCTTATAACTATAGTATACATTATATATATATATATATATATATATATATATATATATATATATATATATATATATATATATATATATATATATGATCCGACAGAATGATTACAAATTGCGTTATGTTATATAGAAACTCTTATTTGAAATGATCTCCCATCACTACGTGGTTAACGTATCTCTCGGCCTAGATAATGTAAATAGAATAAAACATTTAGTGAAAATATAGCATCTTTTCTTTTCTTTTTTTTTTCTCGAATGAATTACATTGCATTTCGTTATTTTTTTGTTTTATTTTTGATGCAATGGTTTTTTTTTTTTGTTGTTGCAGGCGTTTCAACGGAGATTAACTAGAGGAATCAATTGGAAACAAAACGTTTTATTACAGGAACAGCTGTTGACTAATGTTGACAAATGCTATCAGAGATTTTATATGCAACGTCGCAGGTTTTGAACGAAATCATGTTCTCATTACTATTGGGGAATTATCTTGTTTTGTGAAACACAGGGAAAAAAATCAAACTTGACTTCAGCTCTGATCATCTGATCGTCCAGCAATTTCAGTAATCCTGCAATCTGATTAAACAGATATGTGACAACATTGTCTGCCTTCTTAGTGCTACACTTGAATCCGGATTATAACCGACTGAGAATTACTACACTGCATTATATTTATCATTTAGATTAATCATCATTTCATAATTGTAAATATACGTACATTTTATATTTCAAGTTATAATGACAAAACTCAAGCAAAAGAGTCAGTGGTGAAAAAAAATTTCGTTAAGATTTTAAAAAATACTCGAAAAACTTCAACATAAAATATACCAAAGATAGTGTAGCATTTTCCATCGTAGCACTTTATATCAAATTGTCATAATCAGATTTGAACAAGTTTTTTTCTATACATTTTAGGATCTTCATTTGTATTTTATGATGGTTTCTTAATTTTTCTGAAACTTGGCAAAAAAATTGAGAGTATGGAAACGAAAGGAAATCATTGGCAAAATCAGTGAAGAAAAGTAAGATATTTAAGAAATATCAAAAATCCACCATCAGATTCAATAATAGAACAACCGTAGCGTCAAAATTTGAAGTCGTGTAAAAAAAAAAAAAATCAACCGAAGAATAAATATAGTCAGAACAAATTCGATTTATGACATCACAGGCGTTCTCGAAGGAAAAACATCTAAAAAAGAGTCAAGAAAAGATTCTTGGGAATCTAGATGTTATAAACAAAACCTTCAGAATAAGACTAAAAAGGTCAAGATGCTTTTTTCACCACTAAAAGAAGTATTTTTAGAAGGGGTTTGGTGATTCCAATTTTCAAGTCTGTTGACCAAACAGTATGGTTAGGAGCGCTGAAACAAAAAAAATAAATAGTAAACCTGTCAGAATAAGGTCCCAAAACTATCTAAAAAGCTTTTTCCATAAATAAAATTTGAAAAAAAAACAAAACATTTCAGAATGGGTCTAGTGGAGTACTGATGTTGTAAACAAAACGGTATGCCCAGGAGGGCTGGAACACACAAACAAACTCGCCGGAGTAGGGTCTAAACTTTGAATATAAATACAAGGGGTCCAGTGGAATACTGATACCAATTTTCGAGTCTGTGGACAAAACAGTTTGGCCAGGTGCACTGGAACAAACTAATAAGCTCACAAACACATAGACAAACACATGCGCATATATATATATATATATATATATATATATATATATATGAATATATATATACATATATATATACATATATACGCATATATATACATATATATATACATATACATATATATATACATATACATATATATATACATATATATATACATATTATATATATATACATATATATATATATATATATATATATATATATATATATACACATGCACACACATATATATATATATATATATATACATGCACACACACACACACACACACACACACACATATATATATATATATATATATATATATATATATATATATATAAACAAAAGAAAGAACCCTTTGCCTTCCGTGATCGCTACAGTTTTTCAATGTAAAAATGAAGATTGCAAAGCAGAACTATTTATCCAATTCCAAGTCATAAAAAAATGAGATAACCGATTTGACACGTATTGGCAAAAAAGCTTACAATCAAAAATGTTTTGCAGAACATAAAAACAATCTTCAGAAAATTTGGAAAGGGATCAAAGAAATTATTAATGTAAAATATCTTTTTATCACTCCACTTGCCTTCAAGTAGGAGGAGAAAATATAACGAATCCAACTGAAATTTCAAATCCATTTAATGATTATTTTACACCAATAACAGATGATATTATAAAAAAAACGTAGACATAATTGCATAAAATCGTAGAGGGTCTTTTTATCAAAAAGATTTCTCAAAAGCCTTCTATTTGAAGAAGCCATTGAAAATCTGTGGGCCTAATAGTATTCCTCCTCATATTATCCATTTACTTAAAGATGAAAATTGCAATCTCCTTAGAAAGATATTTTATCTTTCATTTATGACCAATAGTAATCCTCATGACTTAAACATTTAAAAAAACAATCCACATACATCAAAAGAAAGACTTGCTAGTTTGTAATTATTGGCCGATATCCTTCCTTTTTAACTATAACAGAATTTTTGGAAAACTTGTCCATGTCAGAATCTACAAGTTTTAGAGAACTGTCAGTGCATATATTTCCTCCAATCTGGATTTCGCAAAAAACAATCAACAAATCATGCCTCAATTGATATATATTAGGAAATATCAGACAAGCCCTTGTTAAGCTTTTGGTACAGCTAACTACGATATTTTGATTACTAGGCATGACCATTATGGTGTCAGATGATTAGCAAACGATTGGTTTTCTTCGCATTTGAAAAAAAGTCTCTCAAAATATGAGTCAATACTGAGATTTGAATCGACTGCAACACCAATAATGAATGCTGGCATAATTCTTCGTCCACTAATTTTATTTACATTAATGATCTACACTACAATCAAAAGTAGCAAAGTTTATCATTTTGCTGATCTTCTTAACATTGACAGTTCTACAAAATTTATGCAAAAATTTATTAATTCTGATTTAAGAATTTTTTTATCACAGATCACTTGCTAATGAAATCTCACTTAATTGCGATAAGATAGAAATCGTATTTTTCCATAAAGTAACAGTGAATGAGCATAGAATTTTTTCCAACCCAAAATATTAAATATCTTGGAATCTACCTTGATGTAACCTACAATTATAAATTCAACTGTGAAATCTTGGCCAAGAAAGTCAAAAAGAGCTGATGTATTCACCAATAGGTCTGCTCGGTGGTTGAAATGGTAGCAAGTGATGACGCTGGCTGATTGAATCCAGACGAGATTTAGGATTTTGAATGCTTAATTTCAAAGTAGATTGGCATTCCCACTTCGGGAGAAATCTATCTGCTCTTCCTGGTGCTGAGTACATTTGTGTTGTGGTAAAATGATGATACTCATCTAGTATAATTATCGGAATACCAGGAGATGCTGTCGGAATTATTTGCATATATACATATATATACACATACACACACACACACACACACATATATATATATATATATATATATATATATATATATATATATGTGTGTGTGTGTGTGTGTGTGTGTGTCTGTCTCTCTGTCTGTCTGTGTGTATTGTTCACACACACACACACGCACACACACACACACACACACATATAGATATTTACATACTAACGTGATAACATTTTGCTGCAACAAACCAATAAATAAAGGAAATTTTGATCTTTCGGTAAATTCAAACCAAAATTTACTGAGAAAAAATAGGAACCACGTGAGATTCAGGTTTTTATTTATTATATGTTTTTATATCTGCAGCAGCAAGAGGATAAAATCACATTACCGATTTTTAGTTACAAAAAGTAAGGGGTCACAATGTAGTCAAGATCGCACTGTACACGAGTTAATTCGGTGATGAATATCAAATACTGAATCAATGAAATTGAACATAAAATTCATTTTGTAATTGTGACCCGTTGTGAACTTTTTCAATCCATTTGCAAATGGATCTACAATCAACTGTGACATTTTTTTCGTTTTTCTTCTTAATTAGGCCCTCGGTCGATTGGCGTTATCTATTTTGATATCCGCTTCCCCTATCTCATCAGACTGACAGACATCTGCTCCAAAAAAGTGATAATACGACTTATGTAGTAATATAATGTGTATGTGAATAAATGTACTCCGAAATGTATACGTGTGTGCATGGGTATGTATATCTTATGCAGCGACCACCTACATTTCTATCTATCTATGTTGGCCCAGTTCAAGTTTGACAGTGGGTGTGACGGTCTTTCATATTATTACTGCTGGAGTGGTAGTAATGGGAGAGTGGTTTCTCCCAAGTTCTCAACCCCCGCTATCCTCCCTGCCATTCATCATAGTATCCTAGAGACACAATCTGGGGATATAACTGTGCATGGAACAGTGGATTCATGCCTTTAATTCAAAGTGAAAACAAGTAGCCACAGCCAATATTTTAACTTGGTTGTCGATTTCGGTGTCCGTGCTGATTACCGATACACTACCTCCGCTCATCTAGAAGTGTATTCACACACACACACACATACACAGAGGCACACACACACACACACACATATATATATATATATATATATATATATATATATATATAGATAGATAGAGAGAGAGAGAGAGAGAGAGAGAGAGAGAGAGAGAGAGCGACAGAGATAGAAAAAATCTCTCCAAGCAACTGCAGCATAATTCAAGTCTTGTTAGATTATAAACACTTTTTTCGGTATTTTTGCGATATAAATCAAAACCCGATTTTCGCAGTATACATACATTGCTATCCGGTGATTTTTTTTTTTTTAGTTACCTTAGCTTTCTTTTTAAAAATGTTTCGACAACGCCTTGTGTCCTAACAGTGAGAAGGGTGACCATTACTCCCATTCTTCAAACAAGTGTGGGAGGCTCTTCAGAAGGTTACTTTTACATTCAGTTTTTTTTTCTTCAAATGGTCCTTCGAAACAACAATAAATCTCGTTCGTAATGTTGTCAAGTCATCTACATTTCATCCGAACAGATTTATGCATGTAGAGTAGTAAAACTAGTTGCAGATTACTAGATTTGTTATAGTGTCTGACTGCAGCAGCTTTTGCTCTTCTGTCAGCTGTCATGGTAGCGGGGTTAATAAATGAGACTGTCCCACTCATCTCAAAGATGCCAACTTTAGCACAAAAACTGACCGAAACAACAGGAGCTAATTAATGCATGTTTATGATAAATTCATCAATTATCAAATAGTCTATTTATCACTGCTTCCTATAAATACGAAGAAAGGCGCCTCCCTTCCAAAAAAAAAACAAAACAAAAAACGAACATAACAAGTTTGTAAATCTTTGGAAGAATATGACAGACTCGCAGACGTTTGCATACGCTTGAATACACACGATGTGTATACATACACACTCTTGAATACATACTTTATTGTACACATTACTCAATGCAAATGCGAAGTGCTTATATTTGGATGGTTAAATACATAATACGTATGCCGGCATATAAATACACGTAATGCACATATATCACACACCTACGCATGTGCAGCGACATACATAGCCGCACACACATACACAGACACATACATATATATGAATTCAAACAAAGCTTTTATATATTTACTAAGTTCGGCCTAGATCGACCCAAAACCAAATGACAGGAAATGTGTTACGTGAGTCTTCCACGAGGTGAATGCCTGGCTGCCTTGAAAATCTGAATCCAAAATCCTGACTTTTACCCAGGCTTCAACGCCTACCCCAGGAATCATTGTGAAATACGCAACCATCCCAGCCATCAAACAGATCCGACACATGTGTGTGGTAGAGAAAATGAGGCTATATAGAAACTAAGTTTTAAAAAAAAAAAAAATTTTATTTCTATTCTTGAGACACGTTCCACTTGGGGAAGCTTTGAAGAGCAGGAGACAAGTAAGATGAAAACGCAAAAAAAAAAACAAAAAACAAGCGAATAGGGAAAGGGGTAGGTCTTTGAGACGGCAGATTTAAATTTATGTGTGAGGAGAAAGCTTGTCCATATCTGAGACTGGTAAAGATACGAGGATGGAAGAAAGGGGGTAAATAGATTTATGGTCATCGCCTGAAGAGGATAGAAAGTGCGTGTATATAAGTGTTCCGTGTGCGTATTAATGGGTGTATGTGTCTTTCAGATGATATTTTTTTGTGTGTTTGACTATAGTGGGTATGTTAGTCAACCGCTTGTGTGTATATATAGTGTGCTTGTTCGTTGAATCTGTGGATAAAGGTGTGTATGTTTCAGTAGTGTAATCATGTTCGTTTGTGTTGTCGAATAGTATGAATTATTGAGACATGCTTCTCAGGCGTGTATACTTTGGTATGTATGTAAAGGGTATGTCTGTAGTGATTGGTATATTTTATGTGTATTAATGAATGTTGCGATTTTATGTGTATTAATGAATGTTGCAATACGCCATGTTCGTATGCGTTGTCGTGTTACGTGTATCACGGAGATGTCTAGGTGTATGGATATGTTGCAAAAGCCTGGTCGTTGCTGGATCGTATGGCTTATAGCGATGGATGCGAACTCCATGACTTGGCGTTTTATGGCGAATGTGCGTATAGTGAGTATCCATACACCTGACCAAGCTAATAGCAAGACATCAATGCATCAACAAATAAAGAACCAATCGACAATCGATGCTGGTTAGTACATACCGTGAATATCGCAGCACGCACACCTGTATCTCCATGATATACACAACACGATAACAAATACGAACATGACGCATTGATACGTATTAACGCACTCATAAATACACAAATAAAAGTATACCCATCAGTATAGACACACTCTTAGACATACCACAATACGCACACTGAGAAGCACATTTCAGTAATACATACTACATGATAACACAAACGAGCATGATATACACCAGTGAAACACACGTAATTATATTTCTGTATACACCCTTACACATCCTCAAAGACATTACACAGTTTGCGCCACAAGCGCACTATACACACGCACACACAAGGGTTTGCCTATTTTTCATTTGTTATTTTTATAGTCTTAACAGTGTTTTGATGTTCATAAGTGTGCAATACACACGCACGCGCGTTTACAATTTTCTATCACTTCAGTTTTGGTTTAATAATGATTTTTCTCTTGTAAATTCTATTATGTGTGTTTTTTCTTCAAGGCATAATAGACATTATTGTTTTTAATGTTGATTTTGGCTGGAAAACTATGACAGAGCCACAATAAATATTGTAACGACTGAATTAACATCAGCAAATCAAAAAGTTGATAAAAATAACGAAAATAAAAATAGATAAACCCTTAATAGGATTGATGAAAAGAAGAAAAGTTTGAAACAATAACACTCCAAAATAACTTACCAAGCTCTATTATGAACAATCTTATAGAAAGATGAAATAATTAAAACAAATACAAAAACAACCACAACACATTGTATATAGAATTTCATATCACAGAACACATTTGTATTGACTACATATACGACACGAGGGAAATGATTCAGATTTAAACTAAACAAAGAGATAAAAATGAAAGTAACTGATAACGGTAGTAATTACACCCACATGGGAGTAATTTTTAAAATACAAACCCACCTGTTGAGTGTAAAGTTGTGAAACAGATCTGTCGTAGATATCCATCTGTATAATAATTATACCATCTCCATTTACAAAAAGAATCGAGCATTCTCTATAAAAACAAAACTCCACTCACAGGATATATATATATATATATATATATATATATATATATATATATATATGCAAGGTGCATGTCCACAGTCTGATGATGAGAAAAGCATTTATTTTATACAAGAAATAATTATTTGTCAACATAATCTCCTTCTTCATTTATCTATCTATCACAATGGAGAATATTAATCATATAGATCGAAAATTATACAGAAAAAATATCTGAACACTGTCATTTCAATTCAGCAATTTTTTTTTTGTACTCGCCTGCGAAGACTTGAGGCTTTCCTGAGGATCAAGTGACAGTAAGTCTTCTAAACACCCTAAGAGTTTCCTCGATATTCTACACGGTTCTTAGTTTTGCTATCGCCTGAAAAGTCTTGATCCTTCCTAGAAAGACAGTCGAATAAAATTTATAACTTTAAAATCAATCGAATTATTTTGGGAGGTGGATAGAAGTGAACAACTTCACTTTGACGATTTCGTCCTGGAAATACAGTAAAATTATATTGATATTAATAGATGTAATCCTGTCAAATCTTCCACGCGTTATGCACAAGGGTTGGTCTCTCTCTCTCTCTCTCTCTCTCTCTCTCTCTCTCTCTCTCTATATATATATATATATATATATATATATATATATATATATTATATATATATATATATATATATATATATATATATATATATACATGGAGAGAGAGAGAGAGAAAGAGAGAGAGAGAGAGAGAGAGAGAGAAGTCGACAGATAACCCCCGAACCTCAAAAATTGAATCTTCTCACATCTGAGAATTCATTTGATCACTTTGACGTTAGTAGTTCGTGGACTATCAGTTTTGAATTGTATCCATGTTTCATTGTTGCATTTAGATTAGCATTAGAAGTAGGGTTAGGATTTTAGCTATAAGAAAACATGTCTTAATCTCAGAGAGTTAGATGCCTAAAAAAATACTAGAGAAAGAGAGGTTCTTATTTATGGTCACCCATGACGAACAGAAGTTAAGATTGCAGCTTAGCATTATATCTACATTGTAAATACAAAACCCTTTATAAGAAATCCACATTCGTAGTATTCCGATGACGAATGGAAAGTGAGACCTTGGCGGGCCAATGGTAGGTGCAGTAACTTATGTTGTTACCCCACCTCCTTCCAAAACTTGTTCTTTTCCTAGGATATCAAGAATTGTGGTGATTTTTTGTACTAATGCTATGCATCATTCATCATGGTTCTCCCATATTACTGAATGTGATAGCATAAGCCTAAAAATCCATTGAGAGCTTCTGGGGATATCGTGTGGACGTTCATGAGCGTATACCCAAATGTATGAAAAAAAAAAAACCTGGAAAAATATCTTTCTATCGAAAATTGAATCTACTCTTAAATCTAACGAACTCCTCTCTTTGCCCATCTTTCAACAAAATTTAATTGAAATCCGTTGAATGTTCTTTTGAGATATTATGTGGACAGTCAGATGTTTCATTAGAAAAGTGAGGTGAAGGTCCAGTTGAGCATTTCAACGCCCTTATGAAATCTGAATCATAAAAATCAAAACTAATAGATTTTCTGGAGCTTTGAATGTGAAATAGTGCGAAAACGTATGAAACGAAAATAAAATCATTGACTCCTCTCACATGTATATGGGTTCAAATAAACGATGAAAAAAGAATTTCCCCTCAGGTGATGCTGATTCAATATATTCAGTGTTATTTTATGGGTCTAACTCTAATATGTTTCGCAAAAATCCCAGATAAAAAATATAGAAAAAAACATTTTTATACAGACTTTTTTCAGTTAGCACGAATGCAGATACCAAAGAAATTGACCTTTTTTTGCAAATTTCGATCTGAAAATGTGTGCTGTAGGTAATTTGAGACCAGTTGATACTACTAAAAAAATTTTTGAATGTCCTAGATGAGAGAAAAGAACACACAAATATCTTTCTAGCCAGGCATTTTTTCAGAGAGCGTGAACACAGACACCAAAGAAATAGACAATTTTTTTTGCAAAATTCTAGCTAAAGATATTGCTATAGTTAATCTGGAATCTGCTGATTTCGGACCTGGCTTTGTTTTTGTTCTCTGGTGCATAGTTCTCGACATAATAGATTACGAACACATATACATACTTCAGTACTTTATATTAAAATTTATTTAATGAACGGTGTGATTTTTCTTGTCTCCTTATCCATAACCATGAGTACTTTCACTTCACTTTAACAAGTTTGCAGATAAGAATATCTCCTGCACTACATTTTTTACAATGGACTTCTCAGTTGAAACGATTTTTTAGTTTCTTTTCTAAAAAAAAATCATCCAATAGAATTCAAATACTGGTAATTCTCGTTTTTAAAAAGTTTGTTTCTCTCCAAAAAGATGAAAATCGAAAATATCATTCAGCTTTTATTTAGCAGCGAACCATTATAGAGGCAGCGCACACCCTCCTCCTCTCTCTTCAACACTTTAGTTTCTTTTATCTTTCAACATCACGACCTCCAATGATTCAGACCAACATGCCATCCTAATCAAAAATGTTTTCCATATAAATAATGATAATTGCTTCTCTGCTTAACGCCATTTCGAGTCACAAACAGTTTCTATAGGAACACTTGACTTTTTTCACGGGGATTAACTAATGTACATACACACACACACGCACACACACACACGCACACACACACACACACACATACACATATGTACATTGTCGAGGGCACTTTACACCTGTAAACACTAAATATATGAAAAAAAATTCCTTTTCAAATGAATTTATGTAATTTCTGTCAATTATTTCTGGTAATCTGTTAATGTTATCGATGTAATCTTTTTCAATGGGTTTTATGTTATACATAATTAGATATTATTGTATTGTGTGTGAATTTTTCTTGTTGGGATCATCAGATATAAACCATGTAATACGTTCGGGGATTAAAAAACAAAACAGTTAAATTGACATGGCTCCCCTGCAGTATTGATCAAGCACCACCTCCCCTTAGGCTATGATTTTAATGAATAGCTTTATTTTATAAGGTTTTGGGTCGTGCCATTTCGCTTGAAGTTCGTTATCTTATACATGGTATTATCATAATATATTGTATGTGTATACTATTTTATATTACTAATCATTCAATTTTTTAAAACCAAGGGCTTACTTATGTAGGTTACCCCTAAAAACGTATTTGACAATGAGGGATCAATAAGTATAACACCAGACGTGACTCGTTGTTCGTGTCATATTTATTGGGCGTTCAACCATGTTAATATGAAATTTGTTATGTCGGTTTTAATTTCAAGTTGCATGCAAACCAAATTATGATATAATTTCTTAAAAATACCAGTTATACATACATATATATATATACATACATACATACATACATACATATATATATATATATATATATATATATATATATATATATATATATATATATATATATATATATATATATATATATATATATATATATTGTATTGATGGATTTTCACAAGATAAGCTCAATAGTTAGAATACTTTTCCTGGACCGATCAAGTCGCACGTTTGAACGTGCTCAAACTGAAATGGGAAACTGATTTCAAATCTTCCCTTTTACAGCCAGCAAAATATTTTGCGAATTATAATACTCATTAAATTTGATTAATCCACCAAGAAGAGACATCAGCTTGGTGTTAATGCTCAAGTTTTTTTCAAGGACTTTAAAGACCTCTTCCAGTCTCGGCAGTCAACGGAATAACACTGAAAGAACACATCCATTGTGCTCGGATACCCTATCGATAGAATCCCTGTCTTGATTTCGCTGAGGTAATCCAAAGGAAAGTAGCGCACGACACGTTTGGCCCCAGGAGCTGTCGAAAAGACTTCAAAGTTTGCGCCCAGTCCCCCATGGCTTGGAAACAGAGTTGTTCTCCTCCTAGACTGGTCGCCTTCCCATAGCTATAAACTCCAGCAAGCCCTCCTATTTTACTCACGGGGAGAGAAGAGATCGATCCTAGCTTTTAAAGCATTAAAGCGAAGTGAAAGTAAACAGCCTCAACTAGTGTTTGAACTCGGCCCGCCGATTCTATCGTCCGTGTCCAATTATTGTTTCGCCACTCGCACCTCCTGAAGGATACCATAAGCCTTAGGGGGGGATTTCGTCGTACTGTTTCCCCAAAATAACGTCTGCACTGATCAATCTTAATCAGAGTCGTGGTGTAATTATCATTCGACTTCAAAAAAAAAAACAAAAAAAAAATTCAATTTAAAAAAAAGAATCCTACGGCAACATCCTTTGTGTGGGGGGGCAACTGTGTTGTTCAGTAAAAATATAGTAAAAGAATCTTAGCAGCAGTAAGAGCAGCAGTATTAGCCTGCATTATGAGCACAATGGGCTTTTCTTTGTAGTTCGAGGTTTTCTCTGATATTCCAAATAATTCTAAAGTAGATTTACTATTCGACAATGAAGAGGAAATAGGGGGCTTGGTTAGCTCTACTCGATCCTCAATCTCGAAATAAATACAGCAATTCTTCCTTCCTTAGAGATTCGCCTTTTTAAATCATCAGCGAATGGCACGCTCGCAGCAGGCCGTTCTCTTCCTCAAGCGATCTCTTCTTCCATGTGGACAGTGGTCGACTGTTCTGTGTTTAGCCGCTCCAGTGTGCCAACTACCACCAACCGACTAACCACAAACCACTAGATTATTATCTTCTTCGAAGGTTGTGCTTTATCTCTCACTTTCTCTCTCTCCCTCTCTCACTCTCTCTCACACTTTGTCTCTCCGTCTTCCTCACCCTCCTGCTCTCCTCTCAATTCCTACTTATAGCTTAGCAGCAAGCAAGACCTCTCGTTTAGTAAAACTGTCGACTCGCTTGCTCAGTTTGCCTGCCTGCTTGCTTGCTATGCGCGCTATTGTGTAGTTAGTTGATTGGTTTTTATGTGCTACCCTTTGTGCTGAAACGTCCCAATTATATTTTACAGATAATTTTTCTCTCCTCTTTCTCTTCTCTCTCTATCCCTCTCTCTTGTCCTTTCTTTACCTATTTTTTCTCACATCTTATTTTTTTTTACAACAACCAAAGACTAAATTGATTCTTTCTTTCACTAAATTCTTCCCTCTTTCTTTCTTTACGCACGCATAATCGCTTGCGTCTTTTTTTCTTTTTTTTTTTTTTTACGGACTCCCTTTCAAAAACGGACCAACACGTATATTTTTTCCCTTTCGAGGGTCTAAAATATATAACGAAAAAGAAAGAAAAAATAGCAGCGAGCAACAGACAAATATATCAGGAAAAAAAAAGAGAGAAAGAAAAACGTGACCAGGGATTGTTTTTTTTTTAGAAGAGATCTCTCATTAAAAAATACAACGAAGAAAAATAAATATATATCCAGCACCAGAAACGTTTTCAGAGCTAAATAAACTAAAACGGGACCCTGCTCAATTGCTAGCATCATTTATTTTTCCGAGAAGAAGTGTATACCAAAACGTCCCAAATGGCATTTATTTTTCAAAGGACCAACTCAGGCTCTAGCAGACAATTCATGAGGATGTTACTGGTCGCAAATGTTCTCCTATTTTTTATTGTCCAAGACGTATCATGCCGAGTAATGAAGTCTCAAGAATCAAAATGTGGATACGAGGTGAGTGAAAATAATTATTATATTTTGAAAATTATTATTTTGCTCCTTAAAATTCCGCAAAGGAAATAGATAAACTGAATAAGAATCTCAATCAACTGTTGTTTTGGAGAAAGCAGCGTGCTTTGGCCGCGGGATAAGATTCTGTTTTTATTGGATTGTTTTTCTTATTTTTGTTTAGTTCGTGCGAATGTGTCCCATCATTTCCAGTGGTAGATTAATGTTTATGCTCATGTGTAGCAGTAGCTTTAATGGTTCAAATCCGGTCTAAAGCTAAAGTGGACGATTTTGTGTATTATTAGAATAGAATAGCTTTCCTAGGCTTTTTCTTTTTGTATTTATTTTTAGTCTGCACGTCACAGTAATCTGAAATCTGTTGACCGACCAGGGTTTCGTATCGTGTAGATTTAATTTTTATTTCTAAATCTCGGAAATGTGAATACTCGAATATTATAGTTAATTTAACGTGAATTTCCTTACATGTTGATGTCTAAGTGTTTACGAATAAAATGTTCACCGGGCGGGAATGGATCTTATTCATTCACTCATTCATTCAATCGTTCATTCAGTCATTCATTCATTTCATCGGGAAATTATTCCTTTCCTGTCAATTCGCATCCACCAAATTTAGTCTATTTTTTTACACATGTTATCAACATCAAACAACAAGTAATTATACTTCTTTCATCTATGTTTGAGTGTATATTCTATGCGTGATGTTGTTTTTATAGGAGAACCCTTAAGATGACTGGGATTTACGTATAGATCGGTACTTACTTTTACCTAGGATCAGAGTATCAGCGCGCTTAGTCTAGGATCACTGGACCAAGGATCACAGTGTAAGTGTCCGGTAAAGCAAGGATCATAGTGTCGCTCCTTAGCGATTCTGGCTAGGATCAGAGTGTAGTACCCGTGTGCTCATTGAAAAATATTACACACACACAATATATATATATATATATATATATATATATATATATATATATATAGTGTGTGTGTGTGTGTGAGATAATTATTAAGATATTTTTGTAGGAATTAGATTTTGATCGGCACCAAAGTTACTTAGTTGCAAATCGAGCGGCCCCCAGATCATGTAAATAAATGAAGCATCGTATTGGGATCGAATTCGCGTCCACTGAGAAGCAGCCGATCCCTGAACGATGATCATTTCTTTCTTTATTCGATTACATGATCTAAGGCCGCTCAACTTGCAACTGAACAACTTCGGTGCCGAGCAAAATATAGCTCCACAATGCGTTTCATATAATTTCATTTGATGTATGGAAATTGAGAAGACCTGCTGCAACAATATTAGCCACAAAAATTAAACGGTTTGTGGCGAACACGTCATTTAGAGAACTGAAGAATTTTAGGCGAAAAATCCGATTAGTAAGGCAAACTACAAAGTGCCATTGTTATCTTCAGTCGATACAGCAATCCATTTGTCTGAAATTCTTCTGCTGACCACTGAAATGCAACTGTAACTCAACTAACTCTGAGAGCGCATACCTCTGCCAAAGCCTTCGTATTGTGAAGTAATTGTTCATGGATCCGCCCTCAAATTTAATCACTTTTTCCATGACCCCTTGTCCACCTTTCCGTTAATTTGAAAGCTATTTGGAACTTTTGGAGATATTGTGTTGACAGATATGATGAATGTGTGGAAAAATTAAAAAAAAAAAAAATAACGGAAAATATATATCAAAAAATCCCTGGATCCACCCCACCTCCCAAATTTACATCGAAAATGACATCAAAATCCATTGAATATTTTCGGAGATACCTTGCTAACAGACTGACGGAAATCATTACTACTGATTAGTGAGTTCGATTTTCTCTGGATGTCCAATGCTAGTGTCCACCCAAATTAAATTACGCCTAATGAATAAGTGCATAGTGTTGTGAATGAAGGTAAACATTCACTATAAAAATTATAAAAGTTTCATCAAACAAGATATAACAAAGGTAAGGATCCACGAATGTCCTGTTATGGAGTAATGGTTAACGAACTTATCAAGCAGGCCATAACAGATCCCGTTTTAATTCAGTCCTTAGCCTGGGCGCCATGCTACGTGGAATTTCTCGCGGCAACTGGACTTACTCGTCGGCGCCCATCCCTTCTCCACGTAACATTCGACAGGGTTACATGATACCAACAGCAAGGGATTATCCCTAACCTGAGAAATGGAACCGAACTGCCTTAGGGACCCTATTCCAGGTTTGAAATCAAAGTTGTCCGTCTCCTAGATTGGTTGCCAACCAAGGATCTCAAGTCCAGTCTACCCTGCTATTATTTACCCGTAACTTGGAGGAGACTGGGGATAGAAAGTCCAGTTTAGACTGACATTTAGCCATATCTCGGGAAAAAGTGAATTCATATTTTTCTCAAGGGCACTAGTGCGAAGGGAACATAATCTGTCCCTGTCGGAGTTTGAACTCAGTTCGTCGATTACATCTTCCTTACTGTTAATTATTAGCCCAACCACACCTTCTAACGTAAGTTAGATTCCCTTCGGGTGCCCCTCATTCGTGACCTTGTGCCATGCCGAGTTAAGCAAACTGAACTCCAAATGGGTTTACAGTCATTTCAAGCTGAATACACCGGTTCGTATCTGGTGAACGTAGTTGAACAGCGATGAGCTTCAGCAGTAAATTCTTTGACGAGTAACGGCTTAGGAACACCACTTACTGTAAACAACTTATGGCCTTGTTTTCGATCAAACGAAGCTTAGTAAATAACTACAAAGGACCGAGAAAGCCTATAGAATGATGCGATATTTTTGTTCTCCTCTGTGTTCATTCTTTACTAATATGAATTCTCGAGTTGGGTGATGATGACCATAATCAATCAACTAACAATTAACAACTCTCCGACAAAGAGAAACTAATAATAATATATTTTCTTCAATTTCTTTTCGATTTTACTGTGAATATTCAGAACTTGTAAATGCTCAACATACTCAAATTTGTGTGTATAGAATACACTTCAGTGATAGTAAATGTATGTATTTGTCTGTTATTTAGTTTTATATATGTATGTATATGCTGTTCGCACAGAGAAATACAAATGAATGTATACATATTTATGCATGTTAAAAACCATCAACCAAAACTGCCATTATCAACACAGGTTTCTTCAGTTTTTAAGATCGTCTGGCCAGCTGGCTATGTAAGTAAGTATGTATGCATGTACCACGCGTGCATGCAGCATTAATGGAGCTAGAGGGATGAATAATCAAACATATAATCCTTCTTATGTCTAGAAGATACTTTTTTTTATTTTTTGAAAATCTCCCTTCCCCTAAATGTTTTTTTAGAGGGGGGTTTAATTAGCAATGTAAGTTTATGCTAAACTGGTCGCTTAGTTTGAGTCATGCTTGTTGTCCGAAAATTCAGATTATTATGGTGATCACTTCCCAACAGAGTGTGAAAGAAGTAAATTATCCATTGAACACTCCTTTCTCAATTTTTTTGAATGATCACCCCCAACACGTCATACTGCCAAAAGACATTGGTCACGCGACGGTTTCAATCAAGTGACTGACCGACCGACCAGATATGTTTGTTATTCAGTTTTATTTGCATATGTTGTTCGTACAGAGGCATACATATGAATGTATACATATATCTATGTATAATTTCACATTCGTGCACAAATTGGTTGTTAGCTAAATAAAGATTATATATATATATATATATATATATATATATATATATATATATATATGATTTTGACCTGAGATAACTTTTGAAATTGTGGAGACAGAATTTTATCAGTAAAATTTCTGATTAGATTATTACGGTTAAAAATATTGATCAAATTATTGATAAAATTATTAGTTTGAATTACTGTTAGAATTATCGATGGAACTATTTCTGATGAAATAATTGATAGAATTAAATAAAATTTTATGAAAAACGTATTGATTGATAAAATAACTGATTAGTAGAAATTTTGACAAAATTCCTGATAAGATTTTTACCATCAAAATTATTGATAAATTCGTTATTACTGATAAAAATTCTTGAAAAAATTATAAAAATCATCCGATAGAATTATTGATTGAGAAAATTCTTGATAAAAATTCTCGACCAAAATCTTGATAGAATTATTATTTTTGAAGTTATTTATACAATTTTCTGATTCTGTGATGACAGAATTTCATCATGCAGTGTCATGAAGTGCAAATGTATTTGACTTTTGAAAAATAGTGATTTCAATAGAAAATAATGTAAAATTTTTATTTTCATTCACTCCTATGATTTTGCATATAACGAGTAGAATTTATAGTCAAAATACGTCAAAACTTTAAACCACTCTGATGTGTGATACTGACCATTACTATGATTATGTGTTTGATCCATATCGTTGTAATAATGGTCAGTATCACAAGCCCGTTGACCATTATTACACCGATTGTGAAATTGGGAATTTCGTGATTTATTGAAATGTTCAGGGTTTTCACAAAATGCATAGGGATATTACGGATTCATTAGTTTTACATTCTTACCGTAACACAAAAAGGCAGCGAGCAAGATTTATTAAACTTCTTCAAAACTTCCATTCGCTCTTATGATCACATACATAACAGTTGATACTGAAGAAAAAACCCGTCTAAATGCCCATTAACTTTAATAATTACATCTATAACAGAAAGAATCTATAAGACGAATATTGTATACTGCATATTATTATTTTTTTTTTACTGTCACCCTAATCTTCGTTGCTTTTATTGTAACTGAGAGCGGCCGGGCATTTAGCGTAGCACCCACTGGCATAGAGGGTTTGGGGTTCAATTCTCACTGGAAACTTATTCTCGCGTTGTTTATTCATTTCCTCACCGTCGAGGGGAAACCGACCTGAGTTCAGTTGCGATAGGAAGCAACAACTATTGAGATGAAAGTAAATAGTAGCACCAAATTTAATAATAACGATTAACAATAATTCATCCAATAAAAATAAATTAAAGAATTGCAATACCGAGTATGACGGTGTATAAACGGCCATTTGATTTGAAAAAAACAAACAAACAAAAAAAAAACACACACACACACACACAAATCTTGTATTTCGTCAAATGTGTTAATCTTGAATGGATAACACATTCATATTATAGTTCGGCATATAGGAAGGGTACCTTCAAGCTTTCAATCACCCTAGAGACATTCAGGATACTGTTTGCGGGAGAAATTGAAGCAATGATCATGTTTGTATTTTAGCGTTCACTGCATTTGAACCGGGTCTCGGACGACGAATCTACTCGAGATCCTCAATAGGATCAATTGGGAAATGGTGATGTTGCAAAAATATCAGATAACCGCTGAATATCACGACTCACATCATAGATCACCGGAGATCATATGCGAAACTGCGTCCGTCAAAAAAAAAATGAGATGGTGTGACAAACTAGATAAGTTCAGAGAGTTAGCGCTAAATTTAAACTAGCATTTATTTCATAAAGTTTCGGCGCTCACCATGTACACCGGTAATCATAAGAAGGGATTATCAGTGATCAAGAATGAATGCAAGCATTACTGACAGAATATGACGACTGTTATTATTATCATTATTATTATTGTTATTATATTTCAGTATGTACTTTTAGAGAGTCTCTTTTGGATTGTTGAACTCTTTTCTATATGTTGTTAACACGACGTTTCAGTCGATCCATTCTACGACCTTCTTCAGGAGTACTACCCGAATATAAAGGTGGCAAACAAGAGATATTTTTTCTCCAGGCGCAGAAATGCTTATAACGTAAGTTACATTCGGATAGTAAGCCGTAGAATGGATCGGCCGAAATGTTGTGTCAACAACATAAACAAAAAGGAGTTCAATCGTCTGAAAATCTGACAACTCTTTGAATGTCAATTACCTTTCCCAAAACTATAAGTGGTATCGGGTACTTGTTCAGCTTTTAGTTTCCACAAAAAGCACCTGCAGGCACTCACAAGGAATCAAGTGACGGCAAGTCCCCTGATTACTCTTGCATTCTGCTAAGAATTTTTGGTTTTAATCATGTTGTTATTTGGATCATCGTCATTCATCATCAGTCAGCCGTTACTGGACATAAGTATTCCCCAGGGTCTGTCAGCTTTATCACATCTGAGCGTTACAGTGCCAAAACATTCTGAAATAAACGAAATCCTAACGCCATCTTACTTTTTGTCAGACACGATTCCATTATGTCGAGCAGTTGGTTGCCATCCTTGCATCATGACCTGCCCGTTGCTATTTCAGGTTACAAATAGCTTCTGACACCTATTTTTCCTCTAATGTATTGTGCTGTTTCCATTGTGATCTTTCCATGTGTTGTTCAGCATGATTTTTTTTTACTTTGCACATTGCATAGTTCTCACTTAGAAAGCCATTTTCTTGGTTTAGTTCCATGTTTCAGCTCCGTAGGTGACTATTATGAGACTATGACAGACTTGCTCTTCAACTTGGTGTCGCCTTGTTCTATTCATTTTCTTTTTCGAGATGAATAGGATTTATGACTTTGTGTAGTCTGATAAAAGAGCTGTTATGTTTGCAGAAATGTTGTATATACACGGAGCCATCGCTGTGATGTTTGATTTCTTTGATGACGTTGGAAATTTCCATCGAATCAGAGTCGTTTTCCTTGTCGTCAAGTGCCATAGTGAGTGAGTGAAATTTTATATTCTGCTTTTTTCTCCTCGAGTTGATCCGGCGAATGGAGATGGTCAATGGTCAAGTAACCTTTTTTGAGGCCAGCTAGTTCTTGTGGTTGGTTTTATTTTAACACTTTGGTAATCATCTTGGTGAAAAGGAGTTGCCAAGATCTTTTGAGTTTATTATTTCATGCTGCTGTTGATGATTGCACTGTTTCAATGTTCTGGAATTTGGCTGTTTGGGACACTTGGATGGTTTCAATTTTATCCTCAGATTTTCAGTTTCTTTGCAAGGTGCCTTGGGACTTTTCCAAGCGCCCTGTCAACTATTCGCTCCACGATCTTTTCTTCTGTTCTCTTGTAAGATTTAGATATTTTCCCTGTTTTCCTGGGTTTTTTTTCAACTTCACTTTATGGTCTGCGCATGGGTTTCTCCAGTTTCCAAGTTGGTCTGGCTGGCTATGTATGTATCTCAACTACAGATCGCACCAATGGAGCTGGAGTGCTGCAAATTAAAACATTTACTGCTTATAAGGTCTAAAAAAAAAAAGGTTTTTGTATTTTCGTAAAATCCCACCATAATAGGTTTTCAAGGGGGTATTCAAATTACGATGTAAGTTTATGCTTAATTGATCCCTTAGTATATGTTCGGCATTCAAACTTGTTTTTTTTTTAAATTTCAGACTGCTTAGTGATCACTGCCAAACAATAAATTTTCATTGATCACCCCTTTGTCCAATTTTTCAATTGTTCACCCCAAAACAACATGCTACCAAAAGATATTGGACGCGTGACAGTTTCCATTGAGTGACTTGGCTAACCTGTTTTTATTAGATTTAGATTAAAAGTGTTCTCAACAGACAAGCATAATGTTTTCTGACCGTCTTATGCAGTAGTGTGGTTTGCATTGGCTCTGTATTCTCTATGAATTTCTCCCAGATCAAGTAATTTTGAAATCAATATCCAGTCAATACTAATTGAAAGGGTCTCGAAAGAGACTGACGACTAATACTTTCATCATAATTATTACACAGAGATGACTGCGCGTATAGCAGGCAGAAAGTATGCATATGTTCCACAGATTCGGCGAAATAGTCGATTCGGCGGAGTTTTAACATTATTTTTCTTACAATAAATAAATACTTAGTTTTAATTGGACAAAAAGTTTAATTAATCAAAAGGTTATAAAACGACTATTTTTTACAATCAAAAGTTCATGTAATCAAAGGGAAATCAAACTTATTCATTCTTCAAAAAATATGTAAATATTTAGTTTTAACGGTTTTTTTTTTTTTACAAAAAAAATGAATCAATACGTAGTTTCTATTTGTTCAAAAGTTTATTTAATCAAAACAAGGACATAAAATGACTATTTTTTTACGATCAAAAGTTAATGTAATAAGAGTGAAATCGAATTTTTTTCGATAAGAAAGTATATTTTGCTAATTAGGCAACTTCGCCGATTCTGCGTAACATATACAAGGTTTATGTATTTGGCACCTCGCATATATATGCACACGTGTCTATGAATATAGATATAGATTCAGGTTTCCTATGCTATCCGAAATCAGAGCGTTCCTCCGAAAGCCTTTCGTAGGTTGAAATAACGTAAAGCGAAGGAGCAACTATTATCAATTTATATGGGAATTTTTTCGAGCGTTCGCAGCCCCATCCAGATGGTAATTATGTTATGGTAAGTCAAGTTGTAAAAAGTTGTCTTAGGAGCAGATACAGGAGACTAGGGTAAAGAAGAGAGAGGGAGAGGGTGTGTGATAATTCTATAACAGCTCGCTGCGACACAAACTCGAACACTGTTTTGGCCTTTTTTTTCCGTAAAAAGGAATAAAGTAGCATAGAACGAGCTTTCAAAAAGCAGAGGATATCTGTGTTCGTGAAATAATAACCCGATCTAGACGAATTCAGAAAGTACCGTCACCAAGACGGCCATGATAGAGAGGTTTGGCGAATCTTGGGGAAGGTCTATGTCCAACGACTGACGCCATAAGATCGATGATGATTAATACAATCTTTATGCTGATCATATTCTATACTTTTTTTCTCTTGATTTTCTAATTTTAATTAAATTAAGATTCACAAGTAGCTTCTTTCAAGTACTTCAAACCACTGCTCTTTATAACCTTCCTTGCTCTTTTGATGCCATAGTTCAAGAGAAGCCGGGATATGGAGATATCCGTTTTATATCTTTAATAACATTATTAACACACACACGCGGAGACCCACACTGCAGAACTTTTAACTTCGACGAAAGTCGATAGTTCTATTGATGCCAAAAGATTTTTCATTCTAACTGGACCTGAATCGGTTCATACCGTTCATAAGAAAGTAAGGGCAGAGAGAATGGGCGGAGAAAGAGGAATATTTCTTTCTTACCTCACACTACGTCAGATGATTTTTCTTTTTTTTAGATCAATTCTTGAGACAAAAAAAGCACAAGAAAGAAAGAAAGAAAGAAAGAAAGAAAGAAAGAAAGAAAGAAAGCGGTGTTTATAACTACCTTACATATATTTGTGAATAATGACGGTGTTATTTATGTAATGATCAGTAATGAGAATCCTAAAGCTATTCCATCTGTAATTTATTTTTAAGAATTCAAGTATCCTAATTAATTCGTTACAGATGTCTTTTGGCTGCGTTGGGGTTGATCAATTAAAAAATTGGGAAAAGGGTTGACCAATGAAAAGGTTTTGTTGGGTTGTGATCACTAAAAAGTCTGAATTAGAAAAAAAAACAAACAAAAAAAAACAACGAAGCGTGAACACAACTGAACACAAACTAAGGGATCAATTCAGTGTAAAATTACGTTTCAAACTGACCCCACCAACAGAAAACGTATCGGAGTGGTGGGTCAAAAAGCAAAAAAATAAAAATAAAAACATTTTCTTGACATAATAAATAGAAAATGCTTAAATTTTCAGCCCTCTAGCTCTATCGATGCGGCCCATGTGCATGATATATGCATGTATACATGTATAATCAGCCAGCCAAACCAACTTAAAAGCTGAAGAATCTTATGTTGACAGTTTTGGTTGACGGTTTCTAATTATAATAATGATGATAATAATAATGATGATAATGATAAAAATGATAAAACTCTATTTCCTGGAACATTATTTTCTTGAACTACTGGTAGTTTATAAAATTTATAAGTGTAGAGAAGTAATAGTTTCAAAGTATCTAAAAAAGAATATATCAATACTATGCACAAAATAACCCTATTCTGTCAGTAAGACTTACATTAATTCCTGGTCACTGACAATTCCTTTCTTTTTGATTCTTTTATATACTGCATAAACCAAGTACCGAAATCTGTTAAAACAAATTTTAGATTTTAAAAAATCGGTTCCTCTATTATCGGTATTTTCCCAGTCACCAGAAATATTTAGTTAGTGCAGACAGACAACGATCCAAAGCTAAGCTTGATATAAAGCAGCTAAGTCAACGGGCAGCGACGAGAAAAGTTTGAACCTTGTCTACATATTGTCAGAGTCCTGAGCGTCCGTCCTTGGATTACCTAAGATTCACCTCACCGATCCATCGTGGGCGTCACAGAGCCAGTTCTTTCTGAACTTGTACGCACCATCTTATATTTTATCGGCCACAGTTTCGTATAAGATCTCTGGGGATCCACATTATGATTCGTGATGTCCAGCAGTTGTCTGAAATTCTTACTACATGACAAGCCCACTGCCATTTGAGTTTTCCTATGTATTTTATTATAACTCTGATCCCTGTTTTTTCTCTAATTCACTGAGCCATTTTGTGATCTCTCCATGTGATGTTGAGCATGATTCTGTCCTATGCACGCTGCATGGTTCTGAGTTTGGAGGTCAATCTTTTGGTAATGTTCCATGTTTCAGTTCCATAGGTGACTATCGGAGGATGCATTGGTTGTATACACCTTTCATTGTGACTAATGGAATTTTCTTTTCTTTGAAGAGACCAAAACCTCCTAATATGGAACACAGAACAATGACTACATATACCGTTTTTTTTTCAAATGCACTCAACGTTAAAATACATCCGTGATGATTGTATCATTTTTTTTAATCTCATACCGACATAATTTGCTGTGTCACTATGTATATGTAATCAGTAGAGTGAATGAAAGTCTTGATGTATTTGTTTAATTCATCCTACTCGTTAAACCACAAGTTACATAAATAGCAAGTTAACGAATGATAATGATAAGAGGATAGGTTCTAAGCTAGCCAACAAATTGAATCACTTTCATTATATTTTGTTCTGTCAGAGCAAGTAATCAAAAACTTCAATAGTCACTCTCACAAAGAGACTCACCTGAGGACCAGGAATTCGTCCATCAGATAACACCACCGGTTTTGGTCTTTAACGGAGAAACAATGTATTCCCTGATGTCTTTAAACTCGAGGTCAGATTGAAATCTAGGAGATCATGTCTTTTCAAAAACTCGTGCTGAATCTTATATCTTGCTGGCATATGGATAAATATTCTCAGTTGGAAGCGTGTGATTTTCGATATCTACCATGGCGAGTCGACAACTGAGGAAAATATGAGATTTTTCAGCTAATTCATTTAACGTTAAAAAGTTTTCGTTTTTTTTTTCTTAGCGGTAATCGAATCAGAAAAAATCTGTTGCTTAAGCCACAAAAATACATAGGACAAGCTGGTGTAAACATACGTACATACATACATACATACATATACAGACACACACACACATATACATACATATATATGTGAACAAAAAAGTGACATTATATATGTGAACAAAAAAAAGTGGCTATGTACTCATACTGTTAATGTACATTCTTATGAGAATTTCAAGTGAATGGAGACAATGTTCAGAAGCCGATTGAATTCCACAGAAACAAGGATACATAATTTTGCAAATTCACTAAGGTCTCCAGTATATATATATATATATATATATATATATATATATATATATATATATATATATATATATATATATATATATCGTTGACAAAATATTCTTAACCGAGTATAAATTCACCATTTATCTGATTCAATTTGATTGTCATTCTTAACTTAATATAAACCAACTTTTTATCTTACTAAGCCGATCCACTGAATGAGCAACAGGACTCAGACATCGAGGCAGGTAGCTTGTATATATATATATATATATATATATAGTAATGTAAACTTCTCATATTGTAATGCTGAAAAAGAACAACTTCTTTAGTCAGATTTTATATAGTCATAACTACTCCATAATTTCAATTTATTGCGAATTTTAAAATCTTTTTTTTTGTTATTGTTTTTTTTTTTTGTATAGATTTAGGCTTAAGTAGAACTATTTTACATGTATTTTTCCATGTGCGTTACAGATGAACCCAGTTTGAATTTGAATTAAGACTGAACATGAAACTGATAAAATTGATGAGATATTTCACATAGAAACGATAAACTAACTTCTCTGTAGAGAATCTTCAGTTTTTTACCATGAAGATGTTTCCGAGGAATTAGAAACAGGACCGCTCTGTCGTCATGTTTCCCTGGTAGTATCGATCGAATACCACATTTTCTCAGGTTTTGATGTTCTTATAATTCAGTTTTTAGCCTGGATTGAGGCAAAAAACTTCATCATCTTTGGTATCAGGTAAATACCCAGATAAGAGGAAGAAAACATTGACCGCTCATATCCGAATACCCGATAAATTATCTGTAAAACATACTGTTCCAAGTTAAATCTATTGAAAAACAAAATTCACCCACTCGTTCCCATGGGCGTATGTCACCCAAGCCGTTCAATAATTTCAATAGCTAATTTGAATTTCCATGAATATAACTATTTCATAGTTGTAATTTGTTTTGGGGTAAAAAAAAAAAGTTTCTGTTACTATTGTATTAGTTTAAGTGAAATCATTTTGAATGTATGTATTCATTCATTACGTGTTACAGATATACTCAGGTTAGATATATAGTAAAATTCTCGTTTTTGTTCATAAATATACAATAGAACTTTATCATAAGCAAGTTTGGTTGAACATGACCGATACAGAATGTCGTTTTAACTTTTTCAGCAACATTTCCTGTTTTTTTTTCACAAGGCAACGAATTTCAGGGACAAAGCGATGTAAAAATCAAATTGACTGTATACGTATACGTAGAAAGGTCCACTCTGATTGGTTGCCAAGTTACACCAAGGTCATGCACCTGGCTCTCGCATATTCAAAATGACTGGACAACTTCTGAACAGACTTCTTATACACACTGCCCACAGGCTGAGTAAGCTTCTTTTTGAAATAACACTACAATTATTCCATCACAAACTTGATATTTACTAAACAATAACGCACATGCCATCTCCTTCGCTTACTCAGTCAGCCACTCATTCTCTCTCTCTCTCTCTCTCTCTCTCTCTCTCTCTCTTACACACACACACACACACACACACACACACACACAACATCCATCTATACACTTGTATACAGCTATTTAATAAGCTTAGGTTTGTCGGGCACTTGACCACAGTAATAGGCTACCAGTAAGGATCAAACTTTGAACACTAGCGAGTTGATTTGCAAGACTAGCTTGATATTCATCGTGCCATGGTAAATAACCTCGAAACAGATAATTACCAAGCTTGGACATAATGCAATATTGGGAAAGAGGGAATAAGAAAGGTTATGTTGCGCCAATTTTCCAAACGGACAGGGCCCGTCTGCTTACCTTGAAAATCAGCGATCGAAATATAGGCTCGATACCGAGTTTTGAACAATGACCCCTGGCTACGGTTGAACAATGCACAAACAATCTCAGCCATTAGGCAAACCCATACCATCATCAACTTGAAGAAAATTCCATTCTGTTATAAAATATGATTGTACTAATAGCGTTCGCATGGACTTTACTATCAATGAATAATAGCTGTTAGCATTGAAACAAGAATCTAGCAAATCAGATCTCTCCGATAAAACGTTGATCTGATTGGCTTGGCCACTGAACAAAAGGAAGGCACTTTTTTTATACTTAATACATTAAAATAAATATGTTTCTAATTAAAGTAAGGAAAATGTATAAAGAAGGGAAGAATGTGCAGAAAACTTGAAGACATGAGACAGAATACAATAGGAAGAAAGGAAGACAAGCCTGGTTAATGACTCAATGAGGACCATCACGTGACCAGCGTCTTTTGGCAGCATTCCGTGTTGAGAGAGAATTCAATTGAAAATTTGAAAAAGTGGGTGATCAATAAGTTATTTCTCTAGTGTTTTGTTAGGCGGTGAGCACTAAAAAGTCCAAGTTTTCTCGTTCAAGACATAATAAGGAGTAAATGTTCAAGTTTTCAGCGATGTAGCTCCATTGGTACGGTGTATACGCGTGACACATTAGTAGATAGCCAGCTTATCAGCCAGCTAACCAGCCAGGCCCACTTAAAAACTGAAGAAATGAATATTAACTATATTGACTTTGGCCATTTTAATAAAAAAAAATAATAATAAATAATAATAAAAAGTTCATACCGCGAGACAGAAGAAAGAAAAGAAAATAAGAAAGGTATAAAATTAGAATAATGAGTAGGGATAAAGGTTGAAAGAAAAGGGAAGCAAATAATCACAGTTGAAAAAAAGGCGTAAGGCTTCCAAAAGTTTTCCCTATTTGGCCGATTTGACAGTCACTGTCAGGAAAGATACACTGCTAACATCTTCTCGTCCAATACTTTGTTTTAGATTAAGCAAACTTAGCACTTTTCCAATCCAAAACCTCTATTGGAAAATCAAAGTGATCATTAACTTCCGGGGCAAGGTTTCCGCCGGTGAAGTTATGGTCGCGAAAATCAGTCTGTCACTATCCGGTAGCATCCATTAATTAACTCTCTACTTTCCTCGTCGACTTGTAAGATAGATTACTGCAGAACCAACTCGTCACTTGAGGGTATAAGGTTCTCTTGTACTTGAAACTGATGATTGCTGCGTTCTGTAAGGATATTCCTAAGGCTTCTGTCACTTTTCTACATAACTTTAGCTGGATTATATAAAATCACTACTTGAGATTTGCTTGAACTCTAAAATTAATCAATGCGTGAGATTTACCGTAAGAGGAAAGAAAATTACTTGGGGTCCAATTCGTCACGAAAAATCTAAACTTTTGATTGTTTCGTACCTGAGAAATCACGAAACATTTCTGGAAAGTGTCCGGCTGTTTTGAATATCTCGAGAACTATTTGTGTGACTTTGACGTAACTTAAGAGCTGATCAGATGAGACCTTACTGCACTTTCATGAACTGATACTCTCCCGTTGAATTAATCAGTAATTAATGAGTGAGCTTGTGAACTGTGTGACCACTGCATTCATAATGACCGAGCGAGGCTTATAGTGACTTTTGACTTTTTCCAAAGAGGTTTCAGACCGTGGATGAAATTGGGGAGAAAGTGACAAAACAGCCGATGGCGATCCTGAAAGAGAACTTTGCAGGTTGCTTTGAAAAGTGGAAAGAACGCTAGGGTAAGTGTGTGGTCCTAAGAGAACAAAGGCCCGGTTGTCAAAGATAAGCTATTTTTTTCGTTAATATAAAAACAGCTGGATACTTTGTAGACAGACATCGTATTACAAGGGTTACCGTCGTGAATACGTAGTTAGAACTTGTGAAATGAAACGGAGAGAATGTTTTGGGAAAAAGCATTCAGATGCTTATTCATAATTCAATGTAAAGAATTATTTTAAAATTATCAATTTTCACTCGTTTTTATTCGGTCCAAAGAAAAAAGTTACGTTTTTAATGAATGTATTGAATATATACATTACATTAACTGAAAATATAAAGAAAATAACTCTGATGGTTCATTCGTGCATTCGTGTGCTTATGCACGGATTTGTACGTAAACATGATATTTTTTCAATAAGTTGAAAAAACTTACGAATAAATGAAAAGATCTTTTGGAATATTGATAGTTCTGCTAATAGAACAGACGTGATGATTCTTTTTTAAAAATCTGTCGTTCTCCAAGTCAGATGTGCATTGGAGCAATTCAAATTAGACTTGAGTCTGTTATCTTCTTTGTGTGGTAACAAATAAATAAGTCTCATTCAAGTATTTGAGTGTTGAAACCAAATTGAATATTATAAAATGAGTCTTCCATACTTACAAACAATTGGTTTGGCACTGGACAGATATCGAATAAGAATCGATATGCCACAAAAACTAATTCATTAGTAAACGTCCGAGCTATTTTTTCAAACAGAACTCTCTCAGACTACCCCTCCCCAACACCTGAAAAAATCCAAAAAGCTAACTATGGTATAAGCAAACATCAATGATTAAGTGCAGCTGTTGTCAAAGTAAATCGTGGGGGGAAAAGTAGATTGTCACCCGAGTCTCATGAAGGTTTCGTAATTGCAGATATCCTTATTGTATTTACATTTGATTACACGAACTGCTTTTTAACTGATCGTTGGTTAAATTCAGCCTCTCTTTTAAAGAGTGGGTATCTTTTTAAGACCACCCCTTTTTCATCCTTATATATCTAAGAGTGCAATGGTTTATATTCTTTCCACCCATTTTGTATAGTACCCAGGCTGATCAACAGTTGGTGGGGAAATTCGAAGTAGATGAAAAGAAATGAATTTTAACGAGCTAGCATTGTTGATTTGGAGACGAAAACGTGAAATGTTATTCTTCTACATGATGTGTTCATAGTTGACTTCTATCAATTCGTTTTTAAATTCGTTTGGACCGGTGATACTGACTAATCCATTGCAGAAATATCAACCAAGAATCAAGACACACTGTAGGGAAATCCATAGAATATCATTATCAAAAGAAATTTCATTTTCCAATTAAAAGTTACAATCTTTGCTTCAGGACAATTCGCTTTTACGTTTTACGTTATACATTCATCCATGTATGTCAGTCTGTATATCTAATATCTCTATCTGTTTATCCAGACAATATCTCCTAAAGTCCTCAATGAATTTCAATGAAATTTTGTGGAAGGATCGACCATGGACGAGGGAATGATTGAATGAATTTGGAAGACAGATCCAGGGATTTCTTCTCGATTTTGTTAGTTAAGATTGTGAGATAGGAAAATTCTTCGGCTATTCGACGTAATAACACAGTCATGACAAACTTACTTAGTCTAAGGGAAATAATCTCGTTGAAATGGGATGTCTTTGATGAATAATCAATACAAGCTTGTACCACGGCACACTCAGGGATCTGTAACCTGATTGTTCAGTTCTTAGTGACAATGGCGTTTGCAAGGGTATGCGCGCTCTTGGTGCTTTTCTAGTGCTGTATTGTTTCTATCGGGTTGGAACAATCTGGCAGTTGCTACAATTTGCAAAAAAGTAAGCCAGGAAGGATACATGTATTCTATTTCTGAGACATTCTACTCACATAGATTGCCTACATAATACTGAGGTTAGTTATGGAAGGAATACCATACAGGTGTAAGCAAATAATTTTATCCTAAACCCCGAAACACTCACCGCCCTAAAATAAACTAACTCGAAAAATGGGTATGATGCAGCATTATAGATACATATATTGACAGTTTTGGTTGACGGTTTCACCTACTATGGCACTGAGTAATGTGATGGCTATCAAGCTTGTCTCGTTAATCCATTCACTTATGTGTTTTTTTGAGCAACCCTCACGCAGCTCAGCCCAAACCAAACAAAGCCCAATAAATACAGGTATTGGCCGTTTTATGAAAGTTCGCTCTACGACACTTCGCTTTTACGAAAGACTTCGAGCCGTCATGGCTCAAGACTGTGTCTGTGAGCATCTGTCCTTCATCTCGATATTTTTCGAGCATCGATCAACAAGATGTTCCATGAGGTATCAGAAGAGCCCAAAAGAGTTTGTTGCGCTCAACATTAAACTTCACATACATAGAAGGAAGTTATTTCGGAGCCTGGGAACGCTCGATTAATTTTCCCATATAAATTAGTGGTATTTGGCTCTTCGCTCTACATCTATGAGCGCTTATATAAGAACTCTCAACTCTTGGATTGTGGAGAAAACCAGTATCTGACTATAACATAAGACAGTGAAAGTAGATTCAATCACTATAATTCATTAATAAAACAGGTCTGGTTAGTCGGGTTATAGAAACTGTCACGTGACCAATGAGTTTTGGCAGTATGTCATGATGGGGGGGGGTTGAAAATTAATGAAAGAGGGGGTGATCAATGTGTAGATTATTTCTCTTGCCTTTTATTGAATAGTGATAACTAAAATGGTCTAAATTTAAAAAAAAAAAAAAAAAAAGCAAGTGTGAATGCTGCCGGACACAAGCTAAAACTTACATCGTAAATTGAGCCCTCGTCATATGTGTGTGTATGTGTGTGTGGGGGGGTTCAACAAAGAAAACCCATTCCTTTTTAGACATAATAACGAATAAGTGTTTAAAATTTCAGCACTCTAGCTCTATTGTTGTGGCCTGTACGCCTAATACATACATAACCAGCCAGTTAATCAGGCAGACAAGTTGAGAAACTAAAGATACCTTTGTTGACAGTTTGGGTTACAGTTTGGGTTGACGGTTTCTAATATTCTTATCAGACAAATAAATTCAGATTCCAGCCTAACAAGTAGATTTTTCTGTATATTATGAGTTTTGGTAACGTTTAATATAAAAGATGTATATGCACGACTGAAAAGAACAGCCTAAGATACATACACCTAGAATGTCTGTAACTGACATGAAACATTTCAGTATTGAATAAATAAGAATTCATTCAATAAAATGATGAAGTAAGGTTGAAGTGATTGGGATATTGTATAAGTACGGAATTTCATTCAAATTCATGTTCATTGTAATATACTTGCTAAATGTATTAACTCTTCAACTGTGTAGCTAATGTTGGATCCCTGGAGTAAGCATCTGGCTATTCAAAGAACGATTTTAACCGCAGTCAATTAGGTACTCGTAAAACACATGATTTTGCTCGGTAAATATAAGTTGGGTGACGAGCAAATATTTCTTATTTGTTGAACCTACCCGCCTTCTTATCCAATCAACTCTAACTTCCACATCTCTTTTATATTAGATCCCTCGGGTTTTTAGAAATTTTGTGCACATTTAGAATCATTAGAACACGCATATGATATATAGCAAAATAAAATCTGGGAGGATATATATATATATATATATATATATATATATATATATATATATATATATATATCTGTAGCATCTTTCGCCATTTTTAGAATCAGAGTGATATCAGAAGATGTTGCCGAAAGCGCTCTTTCCTTTGGAAAGTAGTTATTTACACTAAAACCCGAGATCCGTTCACTTTAACTAAAACAAATTGATCAGTGAAAAATTTGAAAACGAAAATTGAAAAATGCTTTTATTAAGGGAAATATGCTGCCAAATCATATACATATATATATATATATATATATATATATATATATATATATATATATATATATAGAGAGAGAGAGAGAGAGAGAGAGAGAGAGAGAGCGAGCGAGAGACATAAATATCAATAATAGATAATAAACAATTGAAGAAAATGGAGTCGTTGCATGGATGGAACCTGCAACCGATAGGGTAGCCGCTACAACGTTGCGTTGCACTTACTATTGAGCTAAACAGCCGCTGGTAATGCAAAGGTCCAAATAATATAAATCAATAATACTACTCTATTCGAAATAATTTCCTTAATAAAGATAGTGTTGTTGAAACTTCAAAATTAATGGATTTACCGTGAAACACGTGTAGAGTTTTTGTCTTCTGTAATTATCGTATGTATAACTTTCATCTTCATTTTCCGAACGATGCATATTCTTCGAGCCCCGAAATTTTTTCTTGTTTATGAACATCTGTCAAACGAGTCAAAATATTGTAACAATGGCAGCGTTATCAACCGCAGCTTTTGTTGGTACTCATTCATGCATTATATTTGTAAATTCAATCGAACTTTGATTAGATTTCAGAGAATACTCTCCATCTGTCCCGTCTCTCTACTTCCAGCATATTTCACTTCCTCACAAGCTGTGACCTTACTGCAGCCCATCATGCAAACAAATAACTGCTAGCTCGTACGGTTACTTTTCTCATTTACTGATCTTCAACCGCTACAGACCGGAATATTTTAGTGCTCTATCATATCGGCGAAATATCTCGCCAGCCGCTCGAGGACAGTCATTGCTTTTATTGCCTTCATCAACATCTACTATCTGATGAGTTAGACACCCCAAAACTGAGAGATTTCTCGCGTGATATCTCATCAGCCATCCCAGGGCAACCATTGTTTTCAATGCACTTATCATCATCCAAGAATTGTTTTGAATCATTATCCTCCTCACTGCCCGGGTAAAAGACTCGGGAAAAAGAAATGTGTCATATATCTCGTCGGCCTCACTCAGTAGGAAGAGCTTTGCATTTACATACCCTGCTTATAACGTTCGCACAAGGCTCTTAGAAGAATAAAATGAATTCAAGTTTAGTTATTCAATAGAAGCCACCACGTGACCATGGTTGCTCGACAGCATGTTGTATTGAAGGTGCTTAATTGAGAAAAAAAATGGATGATAGGGTGATCAATGAATGTTACTTCTTGCGCACTTTGTTGGGCAGTGACCACTAAGAAGGTCTGGATTTTCAAAAAACAAGTGTGAATGCTGCTGGATACAAAGTAAATGACCAATTCAGCATGAACTTAGACGGCAAATCGACCACCCTACTAAAAATTTATTTTCATAGTAATATAAAACATCCGCATATCATTTCACCACACAATTTAGAAAATCGAGTTAACATTGAGAAAGCGTCCAAATTTGAAAAAAGTAGACGAAGTGAAATAAACAGATGTTTAAAACATAGTGATCTTTTGTTTATAAAATGACGTCTTGCGTAGCTCTGACAAGAGAGAACCGAACCTTTGGTTGGTATGACCATAGCACTGTTCCCTGATTTTTCATATCATTTCTATTTCCATATTCCAAATATCATCGCAGATATAGACCCTCAGGACCAAAAAATGAGGCAAGCTTTTTTTTAATTATTTTTTCTTTTTTTCCATTTACTCTTTTATTCTAGCAATTATAGGTTAAATACTCGATAATGTAATTCAACAGTGTTTGCTGCGTTTGTACATTTAGTACGTTTTAGTATCGGAAAACTATTCCCTTGTTTTTATTCGGAAAAATTAGCCGTTTTGGCGAACTATCCGATGAGTATGTTACTTCAATGTTGTTCCATTCATCACTGACTGCTTCCCACAGCTTGTTTGGCCTTAATATGTGCTCATATGTTGTATATGGTGGTAAAATCTTTTATATGATGGAAAGTGTTTTGTCCATTTTTTGCCCAGGAGTGTAATCAAATGTTGCATTATGATTCTATCTTGCCTCAAATGGGTTTTCTCTAATGATACGAACGACAAATTTTATGGCCGTTGCTTTCGACTGGAAGCCTTTGTTTCATTGGGACGGCACAACCTAATCAGGCAGAGAGAGAGAGAGAGAGAGAGAGAGAGAGAGAGAGAGAGAGAGAGAGAGAGAGAGAGAGAGAGAGAGAGAGAGAGATTCTTTTTCCGAAGACTTGCCCATTCGTAAATATAGACTCAATTTTCTCGAGTGGATTAATTTTCTGCCAACATTTTGAAAATTACATCGAAAAGGCTCTTAACAGTAGCGGACTTATTGGAATTTGCTACCATATCTGGTGGTTATAATTCACCGGTGTTTACAATACAAAATTATTTATTAATTTTTATAAGTGATAATTATGAGTCGCCGATTGAGGATCGAACTCACTACTTTTGGTATACAAGATAGCTTGCTAACTATTACCTCTGGAGGAGGCGCCACAGCGCGCTATCTATACGTGGATTCATTTGCTTCGGTATCTGTGTCAAAATTAATCACCAAACCGATTGTGATTAATCATTCTCTTGGGATATCTCTATAAGAGCTAATTCGAAATTACAAACTTGTGTTTTCGACCAAAAGAAGTAGATTTTTATTTATTTTTTACGTTTGGGTGATCATACTGTATTACAATATATCTACACATTGGCAAAAAACTTACTCTCTATAAAACACCAGCCACATAAATATGAATAACTTTAGAACAATGCTCTTCACTTTCATGAATTTTTGAAAATATGTAACTTACAATCTGAAACTATACTGCTCGTTACTTCCGGCTTTAGAAAGTCCAGAGTGAATGTAAATGCATTTTAGGCTGACTATCCATGTTAACCTTACTAATAAATTCTTATTTGTTTCGCTTCCGATATCAGTTCCCTATAAACCTGTATTTTAAGCATCTGTTGGATTGAGACAATTTTGGTGCAAGACATTAGAGCCTATCGTCTGCTTGTTTTATTACACTAGTAGCTAAATCATTTCAATAGTAACTGCTCCTAGACGTGTCCAAAGTTTAACATTTGAGATACCTTTTTTAAGCCTTCCAACATTATTTTTGTCATAGATATATTATTTCCAATATCTCAAGATCCTACTTACTCTGATATCTACATTTTGTCGACTGTAGTTTAAAAACACTAAGATCAAAATCGAGGACACACAACTGGAAGAAGTAGACCACTACAACTACCTAGGACAACGAATCGCCATGAGACCCTCAAAAGAAGAAGAAATCAAGCGAAGAATCACACTAGGATGGCAAGCCTTTGGCAGAGCTAGCTCAACCTTCAAAAATAAGAAGATCCCATTGATCCTAAAGAGAAGGGTGTATAACCAATGCATCCTCCCAATAGTCACTTATGGAGCTGAAACATGGAACCTAACCAAGAGACAGACCCGCAAACTGAGAACCATGCAACGTGCACATGAAAGAATAATGCTGGACCTCACATGGAGAGACCACAAGACAGCACAGTACATCAAAGAAAAGACGAGAATTAGGGACATCATAGAATCTATTAAAAATCTCAAATGGCGGTGGGCTGGCCATGTTGCAAGGATGGCAGACAATCGATGGACATCGCGACTCACAACATGGATCCCCCGAGACCACGGAGGCCGGCAAAATGTTAGATGGAGAGACGAGCAAGACAAGTTCAGGAAGTGCTGGCTCCGTGACGCCCATGATAGGGAAGTGTGGCAAATCCTGCAGAAGGTATATGTCCAACGACGGACGTTAAAAGACTGATGATGATGATGATGATGATGATGAGTTTAAGGTCGCTACCAAATGTGCAAGTACCGTAATTATTAGACAGTTATTGCTCCTTCATGCCAAACAGCTATTATAGTCAATGATTTTATAATGTTATACTATAAAGATCGAGACCTTAAGAGAACTATTTTTAAAAAATAAAATGATAAAAGAACTTCCTAGGAGAGTCAGATACTGTGTTTGCGTGTGTGTATGTTACTCTACGAACTTGTGGGTGTAAGAGTTGGTACCTAGGCATCTGTGCCTTTTAGTCTGGGTGTATGTTAAGTCAACTTTCTCATGATCGATAGAGACATTAAAAGCCTTGGTATGTGGGTCGTTTTGGGAAAGCTAAAGTGCTATGCGAATGTATGTTTATAGGTGCCTATGAAATACATGTGTGAGCAAGCCTAGATTTGGTGCATGTATATATGAGTGTGTGTAGGGGTGCGCAAGTTGGTGGTTTGGTATCTTGGGCTAGGATGAGCTAAGGTCAAGAACACTTGACCCTTGCGGGCGATCTGGGATCATTATTCACGGCTTAATGCCATGAGAGCTAAGTTTTTACCGCCCCCACGGTGGAAGCCAAAATAAAAATGTTATTTCTGACAACTATTTGCAATTGGTTTCAACAAATGTATTTTTGCATGGAAGATGTGTATGTGTCAGTCATGTGATGTCATTAAAAGGTTCGACGTCATTAAAAGAAAAAATTCCAATCATTTTTTCTTACCAGCTGCTAATGATATTATAATAGAATGCCCGAGGTCCGCATTTTTGTAAAACAAAAAACCAAAAATAGCAACAAAAAAAAAAAAACAAAAAAAAAAACAACAACAACAAAAAAAACGCCCAAAATGGCCATTTGGGATTTTTTTAATTGGGAATAACACTTGCAGAATATTTTTGTATCGCAATATTTTACCAGTATGAGAATCAAATGAACTCAAAGAGGCTCAAAGAAAGACTAGCGGCTTTTATTCTTCCTCCTGCTACTACTACATTGGATGGTGGACTCATCGTTGAACTTACTTCCCCATAATTATATTCAGAAAGCCCTTCCAATTTATTTAATTTAAATAGATTCACGGCTAGAATCAAAATATACGCCATTAATTAATCCTTTCTTCCCTTCAATAAATGGAGATGTAAAAAAGTAAAATGAATTTAAAGAAGTATACATTTAACAGAAATCAAAAGAAAAGAAAGAAGACAATTATAATAATAAATGAAGGGAGAGATTAATTTAAGAATGACAAAACTAGAAGAGCAAAGTATTAGAATATCAGAAATAAAGAGAAAAGATCAAAGAATAGATGTATAAAATATAAAAATCAATGGATTGGCGAGAAGATGACCGACAAAGAGAGAAATAAAGAAAGAGAGAAGGCGAAACAGAGAAAGAATCTTGAAGAAGAAAAATTCTTGGAAGAACAGAAAAGAATTCAAAAAGAAAAAAGAAGAACGCGAGAAAAAAAAAGTTTATGCAAACAAAGAAGAGAGGACAGTCATAAAACGTTTGCAACGAACGTAAGCAAAAAATAACCATTGGAATTATTTATCATTTTAAATCAATGGTCGGACTACGTATTTCTCAGAAATCCTATTTTCACTAATGGTTGTTTACTCACGGGGATTAATGGAATGCACTAACAAACGAGAAAGCGATCGTCTGCTTTGGTAAAGTAGAAAATTCCAGCGACATCTGTTTGCTGTAGTTTTATTCTATGCAGAAATAGCGGGAGCAATAATACGATACAAGTAGGCCATATTCACTGTTGTTTATTCAATTCGAACTTTATTTAAATGAATCTGCCTCAATTGTTACCGTCTGAAAAAACAAATTCATGCCATTATTCAAAAAAAAAAAAAAAATTGAGAACATAAAATGATTATTAGATTAATTTCTGAGCGCCAACAAGGACTTTTCTAAAAGTGCAATGTAGTCATATTTGTTTGTTGGCACTTACTGGAATTTTTTGCTTTACTTGCCGAAATTTAAATATTCTTTGTTCATAAAGTGATAAATTCGAAGATAACCTTCTAAAGTTCTGCATTTAAGCTGAGACTGCATCGAATTTAAAAGTATGATCAAGTGAATAAACGAATGAATGAATGAGTCTGCGTTTAGGTGTTTTGGTGCGATAATTAAGAATGAAGTGTAAGAACAATAAGGAAAGGAGGTAATTGAGACTAACAGAATGAACCAGAGAGAGTAAAGCAAAAGGTGCTTTAACAAGAAAGTGGCACAATTAATTAAAAAAAGCAAACAAACAAATTAGTGAATACAAAAAGCGAGTGAATAAGTAGAATTAAGTTTGTGAACGAATGACTTGACGAAAAGACGAACGAGAAGAGCAGATTTGAGAGAAGAAATAGCGATAAACATAGAAAAAAAAGAAAAGGGAATGGGTTTTGCAAAAGGACGAGGCATGAAAACAAGAATGAATTAAAACAAAAATAATTCATAAATGCCTGAGGCTCAAATCAATAGAATAAAACTATAAGCAAGTCTGGTTAGTCACTCAATATAAACTGTCACTTGACCAACGTCTTTTGGTACTGATTGAAAAATCAGAAAAACAGGGGTGATCAATGAAGAATTTACTTCTCTTACTTTTTGTGGAGCAGTGATCATTAAAAAAAAAATGCTTGCGTTTTCAAAACAACGACCGTGAATGCTGCTGGACACAAACTAATGGACCAATTTATCATAAACTTACATTAAAAATGAAGCCCTCCATCAAAGCCAATTTAGGAGGGGGTGAACAATTTTCTCAAGACATGATAAGGAGTGAATGTTTGAATTTTCAGCCCTCTAGCTCCTTTAGGGTTGTCTGTACTCGTGATACATACGTACATACAACACACGTGCGTAGCCATTCAGACCAACTCGAAAACTGAAGAAACCTATGTTGACAGTTTCGGTTGACGGTCTCTAATACACTGAAGAATGAAAGAGAAGGGACTGTGAAGAACCAACAGATGTCAGGAAATGGACGTTCACAGGAGAATGCAGGTAAAAGACCAATAACAGGAGACAACAAGCAGAGTGAAAAGGGAAGACGAACATCAAATAGAACGGAGGAAGAGCTAGATGCAACAAACAGAAGAAGATGGTGAAGAGACGATAGGGGGAGAACGTGGAGGAAAAGACAATAAACGAGAGGGAATGGATGAGAGACATCAGAAAGGGAGAAAATAAGGGAAGATAGCAGATAGGAGGCGGAAAAAAGAGAGAGAGAGAGAGAGAGAGAGAGAGAGAGAGAGAGAGAGAGAGAGAGCAAGCGACCAAATAACGATGAGACGGAGCCAACTAATAAGGGAAATCGGGGAGAGACAATAACCAAGAGAAAATTAGGAGGATGGACAAAAGCAAACAAGAGAAAAAAATTGGGGGAGAAAGAAACCAAGCAGGTGAAAGTGGTCGTGAGACAGTAAACAAATGAACACGGGGGGGGGGGTCTGGGGGAGACCACGACAAAGAGAATACGAGGGTAAAAGATTGGACAAAAACATTGTGGTATGAGAAAATAAAGTGCTGTTCTGACAGAAGAACAAAACGAGAAAATAAACGTTTTAGTGAGTCGTACTTCCGTTTCAATTCCCCAGTTTCTCTTACTTCTTAACTTTTACTTTGACTCCCTCAACCACCACCACCCCTGCCGCTTATTTTGCACTTTTTCTTCAAGAAAGATCAAAATGATTCGTTTCTGTGTTTTCTCGTTCTTTTTACAATTATTATCATTATCAGAAGCCAAAATGCGCTTTGGTTAATACAAACAATAGTTCTTGTCTTTGAAGTTGGCAAAGAAAGAAAAAAAAATGGAGTGTGAAGATACGAGACTGAACTCAACTACAAATAATAAGCCAATGCTGACCACAGACATTGTGGAAGTATGGTATTTTAGTTTGTTTTTACAGAAACCAACATTCCAAGTATAGCAAGAACAATTCTCTTTTTTTCTTTTTTTTTTTTTTGAATGGCCCAAATACAGAATTCTTTCGCTGCATCTGACAATTTATAAATTTGTAACTTTCGTTTTTCTTATTCTTTATTTTTTTTGACTGCGACGAAAGTCGACAGTTCTATGAATGCCAATTTTTTTTGCTCTTCAAATGAAATTTGAATCGGTTCATAGTGTTCATAACAAAGAAAGAATAGAGAGAAAGAGAGGGAGAAGGCAAACAATGAGGAACATCCTCTTTTTACGTCACACTTCGTCGTATCATTCCTTTTTTAGATCAATTCTCGAGGTAAAAAAATAGAAAGTACAAAAAAGGAAAAAAACCAGACAATACAATGTTTATCAGTAATGTATACACCTTATATATATTTATATATGTACCTTTTTTATTTCCCAATGGATTATATTGCATTTCGAATGATATTTTTGTGTTAGTTTTTATTTTATGCAATGCTAATTTATTTATTTTTCGAATGTTTTAACGAGCCTTACTTGAAAAATCAATTGGAAAAAATAGTTTTATTACAAACCAAAAGTTGGCCAATGTAGACAAACGCAGTCAAAAATTGTACATTCGCTGCCGTAGGTTTTGAACAGATCTGTTTTTTTCTTGTTTTATCTTGGTCAGCTTTTTTAGTCCCTTTCCTTTCCACATTTGTTTTAGGCCTTTTCTATTTTGTTTTCCACGATTTCATTCTCATCTTTGATTCTCTTTCATACGTTTATTTATAGTTTTAATTCCATGGTTCGATCTTCCATCATTCATTCATTGTTTTTTACTCTCAATTTTTTCATAATTTCCTCAAACCATTTCCTCCTCTTTTTCCTTCGTTTAACGTCATTTCTTCTTCCACATTTGTCTTTCTCTTTCGCATTTTTCAACGAATCATTCGTTCTCTTACTTGAGTCTACTCGTTTACTCACTTTTTGTATTCACTATTTTCTTGTTTGAAAAAAAGTGTTGCTCTCTTTTGAATTCCCCCTCTCTCTTTCACTGGATAATTCTGTTAGTCTTAATTATTTCCTTTCATTATTGATTTTTTATCTTCTTATCACACACACACAAACGCACACATACACACACACACACATACACACACACACACACACACACACACACACACACACATATATATATATATATATATATATATATATATATATATATATATATATATATTAGGTGGGTCAGAATTAACTCCATATTAGAAATTAATTTTTGCATATCCGTGATATTTTTTTCCACTGGAATTAAGCAGAGAATCAAAAAGATTTCCAATTGGGAGTCTCACACAACCTGTATATAAATGGCATTGTTATGGATATTTTTCAGCGTACTCTGCAACGTCCAAGTTGAATCAGTAAATGAATGAAGGAAAAAACACAGCAATTTTCCTTTTCATTCAGAGCCAACCCGAAATTGCAACACCCACCGGCTAACATGTTTAGTTGGTGACGCAATAACAATTAACGTTTCCAATTTTGCTGGTGTTTTTTTGTTTGTTTTTTTCTCGAATTTTGAGAAGACTTTTGGTCAAATTCAGCAATCTGAAATGAGGTACCGTTGAACAATTTGTATTAATTTGTGGGTACAATTCTGGAGTCAGTTGACATGCTGGAAATGAGAAACAGCTGCGATTGAGGGAAAAAAGCATTTACCCAACAACTGGACAAAATCATCCTTCTTCCGTGTTATTCAGTACATTCATGTTTACAAAACAGATGGCATATCATGTTGTACTCAACACTGGAACCCAAATACAAATATAAACGAAAATGCAAATCTCTCTCTCTCTCTCTCTCTCTCTCTCTTTGTTTAAGAAGGCAAGCGACATGACCCTTTTCCTTCACAAAAGTCGTTAAAATGCTTTCTCTTTCCGAGAGGTAACAAAGATCTGTACTGTGTACATGTATGCAAGAATGAATTTCATCATTATTTCTATGCCTTTTCTGTCAACACAGGTGTTACCAATGCAGTCATTTCTGTCACAGTAATTGCAATAAATAGCAAACAAAAACACCACCAAATTACATAACTGATACGAGTAGTAGTGAAAATGCGTTCAACTAGGCATCAATCTTCGTAGTGGACACTCGTGTTAGCAACATCGTTAGAAATTCCGGCCAGGAAAGCGTTTTGTTTTTTAATCGTATTGATTCATATTTAATATTCGCACTGGATAAAACTATTTAAGAATTACATAACTAACATCCCCGATTTTAATGCGTTTTCACAACACTGCGACATGCTAAATGAGTTCTAATAGATTCCAATGTTATTTACTAACATTCAAGGTTTTACTTGTATTTGAACTGTTGTAGCCTCTTAGTACATCAGTGTGTTGACAGGGTTCTTTACGTGATTCATCAGTGGTCTGGGATGGTGCAAGTGGCATTCAGATGAAAGTCTTGTTGACAGAGATAACTATTTATCACTTTTTATGAACCCAAAGACAAAACAAAGAAAGATATTCGGACACACATCATTATTATCATGTTGGCCCCAGGGTTGACAATGGATGTTGCAAATTTTTATGGTTATTACCACCTGAGCGGTAGTTATGGGGGAGAGTGGTAGTTATGGGAATGACATGCCACTGACAAGACATGATGGTCAAGATATTTGGCGATGTCAGACCTGCAAGTACAATATCATTTCAATAAAAGACTTCATTCTCAAATTGGGGACATATTTTCATACTTATTCTCTAGTAGAATCTAATACAAAACAGCTCTTTTTATCCACCACCCCCCAATTGAATCCTGAAGAATATAGGGGCACGGGAGCGAATTTGCCACCACCTCCAATCACTGGTTCGAGTCCAGATTTTCACCGAAAAAGATTAGCTCAAACGACTGTCTAAAGTTTTATTTGCTCCTGTATCAAATCGTGCCTGAGACAAGTAAATATCGAGAGAATACTTCCAACACAAAATGAGAAAAAAAAAGATCACAAGCGCAATTCGGCTAGAAAAGTTCAGTTCTTTCTCATCGGAGTCATTATTTGATGGTGTCCAATCATGAAGAAATGCGATGTAGGGAAGTATTTACTTGTTTTCCTTTTAATCAAAGCCTGTTTCCATCCAATCAGAACGGCAGTCCGTTCTGTTCTTCTTTGAGGCAAGGGAATTTAGCACACCTGATGATCCGGTATTTAAGCCTCATTAGGCTCTCGTTGGTTCTCGAAGGTTCTCGCACGACTTAGGAAATTGCTTTGGGAATTTTTACGCCCAAGAAGTGTGAAATAACATCTACTAGGATTTCACAACAAGAACCACTTCAAAAATGATCGCCTCACCTTATTTCCTTTGCTATCTTTTTTTTCTTTATTCGTTGTTCATTGGTGGATTTATATATATATATATATATATATATATATATATATATATATATATATATATATATATAATTGTATATATTTATAACAATTTATCCTCTGAAACATAATCATTTTATTGCAATATGGCTGAAAAAGCCATATTGATCATAAATTAATCTCCACTGACCTCTAACGATTCTGGAGGTCAGCAACATAAATCTTATCAAATTTGACTCCATCTGCTCTATTTCTGAGGTTAAAAATATGTCTGTACTTTATACCAAATTCAATATTATGTTGGAAATTGCTCCTGTTGGCAAAAAATGACCAGACATTACCATTGATGATCTTGAATGATCTCTGAAGACCTTGACTGCCAATTGAACTGGCTTTGTGAATAAACAAAGGGTATAGCGGCGGTATTTTCTTGTATCAGGTGTACTCAATAACATACTAAAAGTCTACCACTGTTTGACCACTGGAAAAGTTTGATTTTTTTTATACAAAGGCCTTGAGTACAGACATACTATCTATCTATCTATCTATCTATCTATCTATCTATCTATACATACATATATATATACATATATATGCGCATATATGTATAAATATATACACATGTATATGCACATATATACCCACATATATATATTTGTATAGATTTAATGAGAGAGAAAGAGAGAGAGAGGGGGGGGTCGGGCCAGCGTCTGATCCAATTAGTGAATATTGCCTACTGTGATAGGAAAGCATTTGCTTTTCTCTCTATCTAATTAGTATACATGTTATTGTACCAACATCACAAGAAAGCCTAATTTGAAAAGGATGTCCCGAATTAATTTCAGCTCCCCGTCATGAAGCAATCACTGATAGGAACTAAGAAAATAGAATCAGAGAATCGATTTCGATCACTGCTTGATCTTGATGATCAACTACATGTCCTATCATCGGTTTATTTTGACTATGGTCCTGTCACTTCCACATCAGGGTGTTAAATAGGGTGGAAAGAAGTCACTCGCGGTATAATCCAAACACGCACAAACCTTCTTACCTGATAATAAGGATTGGCATAATATGCGGAAATGAGTGTCTGCGCATGCGGGCAGCAGGGACCACGAAGAATAAAAACTTTTCGTAGGCCAAAATGAAGTTGAGGGAAGAAGAAAATAACAATTTTGAATTTTCCAAGAATGCTGCTTCTATAACGGCTTACTACACAGCAAACGCTGAACGCTTTTTTTCGCTTTTTTCCTTAATAGCGAAAAAGTGGTGTAAAGTGGACATTTGAAAATAGGGTGATACCTGTATCATTCAATCTTTTTTCAAAGGTTAATCACCAAATAGAAACTGTCACGTGACCATCGACTTTTGGCAGCATGTCGTGTCGCAGATGATCGATTTAACATTGGATGAAAGGGTGACCAATGAATAAGTCATTTCTGTCGCTTTTTGTAGTGACCACAAACAAGTCTGAATTTCCAAACACAAGCTGGGGGGAAATTGCAAGCAATATGTTGCAAGATTGGAACAGAAAACAAAGAACGTTCTTTTTTTTTTTTTAGACAGAATGAGGAGTAAACGTTTAAACTTTCAACTCTCTTGCTCCTTTAATTTAGTTTATACGCGTCATAAATGAATATATACATACATAGCAAGCCAGCCAGACTAGGTTGAAAACTAACAGCAACCTTGGTTGACAATTCTGTTGATGGTTTCAGTGGATGATTTCAAACGCCTCCATAAAAATGACTTGGTAAGGCATCAGATCATGTTTGAGAACGAGGAATAAAGCTACCACGTCATATATTTCTGGATGGAATGAGTGAAAAAGTGCAGGGAATAAAGTGTTTGGACTAGAAGAATTTGTTTATTTGTCAAAATCAATGCAGAGCGTAGGATTTGATAAAACAACAATATTCAACATTTGAAACGCCTGGCTGACGCCCGCCAGTCATAACAAGGAACCATTCAATAAGAATATCAAGACTGGTCTGGTAAGTCACTCAATAGAAACTTTCACGCGACCAACGTTTTTTAGCAGCGTTTGGATGATCAATTGAAAAAATGGAAAATGGATCAGATATTTTATCGCCATGTCTGAATTTCCAAGACAAATGGTAATGCGACCCGACACAAACTAAAGGTCAAATTTAGCATAAACTTACATTGTAAATTAAACCCCCGTTAAAAACATATTTAGGTGCGAATTTAAAGAAACAAACAGACGTTCTTCCTGATATAATAAGGAATAAATATTTAAATAATTAGCTCTCCAGCTACATTATTGCGACCTGTACGCGTGATACATACACAGCCAGACTGATCAACTTGAAAATTGAAGAAACCTATGTTGACTTCTTTCGTTGTTGACAGTTTTGGTTGACTGTTTCTAATACTCCGATCCTTGAGGGACTAAAATCTCGTAAATCCATGTCTCTAGATCATTTGATTTTTTTAAACCATTGTCTTTCATTCCGCTTTATGGCTTTTTAGTCGGTATTCTCTAAGCTTATCTATTTGTTAGAACGCTTGAATTATTGTTGGCAATTATATTTTTGGATTTAACTACATCATCAGTATCAGGATATATAGAGCAGAGAAAAAAATCGGGTGCATAAAAAAATGACTTATTGTCATTGTGTTCACTACTTGGCGTGGATTAGAACCGGCTTAATGGATCATGGCTTTACAATACCTATTCTCATAGCAAAATTGAATAGGAAGACAGGACTGGGTAGTCGCTCAATAGAAACTGTCATGTGACGAACGTCTTTTGGCTGCATGCAGTGTTCAGGGTGATCAACAAAATGAAAAGTGGAGGGTGATCAAGGAATAAGGTGCTTCTCTAGCATTCTTTGGGGGAAGTGATCTCTGGAAAATATTCTGGAGGATAATCAAGAGTAAATGTTGAAATGTCCATCTTTCTAACTCCATTGTACACGTGATACAAACATACACCGCCAGCCAGCCAGCCAGCCAGCCAGCCAGCCGGCCTGCCAGCCAGCCAGCCGGTGGAACCAACTTGAAAATCGGAGAAAGCTATGTTGACAGTTTCGGTTGACAGTTTCTGATTGCAAACTTATTTTCCCCCGTCCAGCATGTAACTATAAGGATTGATTATGGAGATCACATTCTTCGATAAACCACGAGAACCGTATTGGATTCGAAGCGTATGAGTAAGAATCTGCTTGAAGATTAAAAGGGGCAATGGATCATATGCGAAATTGTGACCGACAGAAAATCGACCCCGACGATAGAGAGACCTGGCGAATCTTGGAGAAGGTCCATATTCAGCGACGGATATTAAAACGCTGATGATGAGCGTACTCATGCGCGTTCACGTTGAAGGCGAATAGCAAATCAAAAATTGTTTTGAACAATCCTCTTGAGTATAGTTGGATGCTTGACATGAAAATCACAATTTATAAATTTAAACTCCAATGAGAGTAATTACAGTTCATAGATATGTCTTTATTTGCTTTCTGAGTATTTAGGATTTTTCATGTAAGCAAACAGACTGAATGCAATTTGTAGGGACTGGAAATATCTATACACTGCACACGTGATATCCAAAATTCAATATCTACGAAGAAACAGTTTCGATATGAACAGAATTGTACATAGAATAGCTCAATTATTTTAATTCCGCTTGCATTGAATACAGTGAATCCATTCCTTCTTAATTATCGATGAACAGTATACGTATCGAGTGATGAAAATTGCAAAACAAATTTCAGATAAAAAAATGGCAAAATTCACTGTTTAATCATGGATTTTACCTCTATTGCCAGAATTATTCACTTACTTTCTACAGAAGATTACTAAAGATAAGCAGAGCTAAGATTGGAGTGGCGGTAAAGTCAGGTAAAGGTGGGAACCGATTTGGGAACCCGAGACTCCACTTACGCGGACCCTCGGCGATAAATTATTTGAATGGATTTGTACCACTGCCAGAATTTGCCGTGTCATTATATATATCATTAAAGTAAATGAAAATTTTGACATTTGTTTAATAAACCTTCCTTATAATATTGGTTGTCATCTGAGATGAATGTCTTGACACCTGTTCAATAAATCTGACCTGTTATATATAATATTCAGAGTGAACGAAAATCTTGACGTTTGTTTAATTAACCCTACGTAATATATATATATATACATATATATAACTAACAGAGTAAGAGAATGTTTTGACATTTGTTTGATAAATCTCACCTGTTATATATGTTATATGACGATTACATAATCGTCACGGTGAATGAATGTTTTGACGTATTTATTCTGTAAAAATACACATGATATCCCAGGTTATATAAACAGTACTAAATATACTTTCGAAATTGTGAGTCAATATTCCGTAATCTATTAATAATTTTACCTGATGAACTTTTGAATATGCAAATAATTTATTTTCAATTCTGTCGTTTGCCAAAGAGTAATGAGTCCGATCCTCATTAGGTGTCCAACTTTTGTGGTCAAATGGCGAACTACATGACGATTACGATAATATCTGAAGGTTGATTCAACTGACGGTTGCTTACGTGATTAAAAAAAATCATCTGATGTCTAGTGCAAAGTTATTCTGACCTTTTTTCAGACATCACAAAAAGTCAAAGGTAGACAAAATTTCGCAAAATAAATATTGATATAGAATTACCTAAAGGGTCAAATGTTCATTTGTCAAAGTTGAATATACGCCGTAAACATTTTGGTTTTCTATGATAAAACATAATATCCATAAAATTTTTACGACACGGAATACAATCTCTTGTCTTGGGTCGAGTCGTGGAGTGATGGTTAACAAGCTAGTCGTGGAAGCCATTGCTAATGTGTTCGATTATCACTGAGCATTCCGTTATTACGCACTTGAGCCAAAACAAGCTAAGCTTAGTCATCATCATCATAATCATGATCATCTTCATCAGCCTTATAGGGTTCGTCGATGGACGCAGACCTTCCAAAGGATTCACCAGACCTCTATCATGTGCGTCCCAAAGCAAATACTTTCCAAATTCGCCTAGTTCGTTACACCATCTTATTTTTCTATCCGCTACAGTTTTGATGTTTAATGTCGAGCATGATTCTTTCCCGTACATGTTGCATAGTTCTCAGTTAGAGGGTCAATTTTTTGGTCAGGTTCTATGTTTCAACTACTCAGGTGACTATTGGGAGGAAGCATTGGTGGTATGCCTTTATTTTTAAGACTATTGGGATTTACTTGTTCTTGAAGTTTGAGCTTGCTTTCAAATACGTTCAATATTTTGTCTATGATGATGAATATTTTCATGTTATTGATAATAACCAATGGAAGATTGTCAGATTTTTTTTCCAAATTTTTTTGTTTGTATATTTGTACGTTTGTAAAGTATCCAAATTCGAAATATCCGTTTCAACGAACAGGGAGAAGGTTTTTAATGACGATTAAAAACTACGGGAACCAATTTTTTTAAAAATTGGGAGACAAAGCCTCCTTCATCAATGTACAGCCCACAGGCCAGGTTCCCTTCACTGTCAATTTGTCAGGGTAAAACTGTCCATTTTCCAAATCTAATTGTGAAAAGAAAATTGTTATCGTAGTCACTAGCTTTCAGCAAGAATCAGGACCGGCCTGTCCATTGGGCGAACCTTAGGCAGAATGCATATGCCCAAGGAGCGCTCTCCAAACTGGAAAAATAGTCAGAATAAAACCGGAGGCGGAGAACCCTTGCGCAAGTTTCAAGTTTCGCCTGGAGTGCACGAAACCCTTCCACCTTCTCTGATATGGAAGTAAAGCAACTGCTTGGATGGTGATGGAGATGAGATCACTATTGATATAACAACTGAAGAATTTAAGTCAGAGATTATTGATGTCTCTCTAAACCAGTACTCTTCAAACTTAACCCTTTTTTGATAATTAAATTTTCTTGGGAACCCCTAAAAAACCCAACTTTCCCCTTGACAATTGTATGTAAGTATTAGATTTTGGACTTTTTAATGGAATTATTCGAATGTGCAACAACCGGAATAGAAAATACACACGCGAATGAAAAAATAAGACCGAAACTTACAGAGGAAAAATGGACAAATGAATGATTACTTACTGTACAGCGTCCGTTTCACGTAAATAATCAAGATGTTTTTAATTGAAAAGGCAAAATGTAGTTAATTTTTTCTTATATAAAAGGTACTATTCCTGTCAAAGAAATAGAAGGTATGTAAAAGCCATGAAGGCTTGGTGGAGTTCCTTGAAAGGACGTGCAGATCTTTGGTGTTCCACGGAACACAGTTTGGATACCGTAACTCTAAACTGAATGTGAAGAATATTTTTACCCGACTGTAATCAAATGTAGCAGTTAATTGGTAATTCGACTCGAAGATGTGGAAAGCAGTCAAAAGAAAATTCGTCTGAAGTTGCATACGACAGTGAAAGGATTGAAAGGCAAATAAAGTTATAGTGTTCAAAGCCTAAAATGAGAAATTATTGACGTTTCTTTCCTTTAATAAATCTATGATATTTAAATACGCACATACATATACATGCTTAGCTCGATAGGCAGACACATGCATACAAATCAATTACTTCTTTCTGCCTTTCCTTCCTTCTTCCCTTCCTTTCATTTCTTATACGTTGGTCTAAGCCTTTTCTTAATCATCTCTACATGAGAGTTGTCACACCGTCCGTTTATCTCTCAAACCAAAGAAATCACTTATACATGAGTGCATTCCAACCAAATTTGGCATGCATGTACAATGGATCTAGGAGAAGGTTTAAAAAAAATAAAAAGTATTGAGAAAAAGTTTTGAACGTCAAACTGGGCCCTTATTTTCCATTCAATATACATATGCACGTATACATATCCATTTATTTTATATGCATTTATATAATTCTTTGAAACGTGAAATCATTAAGCAAAACTTTTTACACCCATGTATGGGGTCAAAAGTATAAGGAAACTTTTTCCCCTCTCAAAGGGTCAAAAGTGAAAAGAAACTTTTCCCCTTCGAGGGGTTAAAATGAATTGGAAATTTCCCTCTTTGAGGGGTTAATAGCGTAAAGAAACCTTTTTACTAGTCCAAAAAGTTTTAATTCGTTTCCACTCTTTGAATATTCTATTTGAACAGTATGCAGTACGGAATTCTGCTGCTATATTTTGTGAACGGTGCCTTTTGTGAGTCGTGGATTAAAACTTAAAACTCGTCTTTAGACTCTTGTGATTGAAAGAAAAAATATGAATCGAAGCTAGAAGGAACAAACAACACCAATAATAATCGTGAGTTACGATGAATATACAATTGAAACACTAATTAAAAGAGTATCAGTATATATCAGATGCAATTTAAAAATCTGATTTAGTATAACTCACTTCGATGCTGCTTTCATTGGTTCCTGCCAGATGTCAAGTCCTTTCCTATTTATAGAATTTCTGTTAGGAACATTTGCAAATGCTAATTATTGCAAAGCTTAATCATAATCATTCACCATTAATAATCATAGTATTGTCACTTGGACTAACGGAGCTAAGTGCAGCCAGGTCAAAGATTAATTCCTGTTTATTTCTCTTATTTTTCCAATAAGAAAACTCATTGAAAATACTCTGTAATTAGCAGTTAATAGACAATGAATTATATCACTCGGTCAGGCATTCTTATCAATTTGGCGGTATGATACACCCAAAGTTCCGTCACCATGTGCCAATGCTTTATTATGGTAGCAAAAATACAATGACACATGTAAAAAATTGTATCATTATAATATAGGTGCAAAACCATGAGATGGAAGACAATCAGATAAAATCTTTTTTTTTCAACATTGATTTGAATATGATAGTTATTTAGTGCTAAACAAAGCTTTAAATCAAATTCACACTCTATTCATGAACTGGCATAATCTACCAAACATGAATATATGAATTAAACATATGATAAACCAATTCTGTCAGAAACGCCTACTTTAATTCCTGACGAGTCACCAACCTTTTGTATTCAAATTTTTAATGTGCAACATACATAAAGAATGGAGAAACACTCTCAAACAAACTCCAAGTAAAGAATTCCCGAAATTAGCAAGAAATCATATTATATTTTTCTCACCTGCCAGAAATATTCAATTTAGTGCAAAGAATGACTAAGGCTTGACATACAAGAGGTGCAGTTGCAGTAACGTCAGTTGGCATCAATGAGGAATGCTGAAACCTTGTCTATATATAACAGGTTCAAATGTGTTTGGTAATCAAATGCATGCGTGATTATTGTATTTTCCCCTACCGTCAGAATTTACAGCGTGTCTATTTATGCAAGTAGGGTGATCGATACGTTTTGACTTATTTCTTTAATAAATCCCAACCGTGATATTATGGGTAATATGAACAGGTAGCATGTAAACGATTTCCCAGCGACTGGGTATCTTCGACTTTGACAAAACTTTTGCACACCATGTCTCCTACAGCCGATGGAGTTGTGTCCTTGTAGAGCAGGATTTTTCAAACTGTGTCTCCGATAATCTCAAGGCGTGTCGTGAAATTACACACACACACACACACATATATATATATATATATATATATATATATATATATATATATATATATATATATATATATATATATCTTCCAGATGATGCGTTTCCTACATCAGTTGAAGTGCTGGAATGACGAAAATATATTGAGCTTGGCAAACAAAACTTGAGCAATTTATCGCCTATGCAAAACGTTCAGAACAGTCTGTCGTAAAGTCTATAACATTAAGAGACAAGGAAAATATAGAAGAAATCCCATACTCAGTCGTTAGCACATGCATGATATCCATTATCTGTAAGAGAAATATTTTTAAATAGACTTCAGATAGATTATTTCTATAAAAAAAAACAACGTGTGTGCCACATTTGATATTCCTTAAGAAAAATGGCGCCTGTACTTTTAACAGATTTTTTCTAAGCAGACGGTACACCCAAATTACTTATGAAATATGAATACACACACACACACACACACACACACACACACACACACACACACATATATATATATATATATATATATATACATTTTATATAAATGAATTATTACGAATGGATTTTTAGCAGGGGGTGTCCATATTGACTGACAAGTTTGGTAAGTCTTCCATACAGCAATGTGAGTTCATTTTTTTAACCTCCTTGATCGATTCTGAACAAGATTTTAGAAGGATAAAAAAACAAAACCTTGCCTTTTCCTTAACAATTCAATTCTATTAAAAAGTAAATTTTCCTGAAATTTAGCATCCAGAACTAAATGCACACCTTGTTATGTCGATTGCAAAAAATGGTTCTTCTTACGCAATGTACCTGTTTTTAACTCAAAATGTCTGCTTGTTCAAATACTTATGACAAATGCTGCATATATATGTATATATTTATAGGTTGCGTAATCGTGGAGTTTTGAATTACTTTTCGATGCTTGGGTGCCAGGATCATTAGTAATGATATTTTATTCTAGTATGAGAAAAACTTGAGAAAGAAATGTTCGTAGTGGCAAAGTGAGTAAACTAGTCTTGATACTTACGTCACATGTTATTAGGTCAAGAAACAACGTTGGCTAGACGCATCTTAAGAGAAGTGTAAAGGCATTAAGAGTTGCCACTTAGACTGGCTGGCACTTTGATTCAAAGTGCATTAACAGCCACAAAGCAAAGCCAAAAAAAAAAGACAGTAAAATGTATGAAATAGATGATCTAAGTCTTGGATGAGGTATTATTTTTAAACCCCAAAATAGTGAATTTTCTCTGTTAGTAACCGTCAAACAAAACTGTCACCAAAACTGTTTAGATAGATGTCTTCAGTTTTCAAGCGAGTCTGTCTGTCTGGCTGGCTGACTGGCTATGTATGCAGCTTATAGGCTGCAGTAAATAGGCTCAAAGGCAGCAAAATTCAACATTTATTCCTTATCATGCCCAGAAAATGTTTATTTCATGTTTATTTGAAATCTCCACCAAAATAGTGGATGGTTCTCGGCAGCATTCACGCTTTTTCCTTTTGAATTCGATCTTTTTTAGTGATCACACCCCAACAAAATACGAAGGAGGTAATTAATTCATCGATAATCCCCTTTTCAAATTATCTAATTTATCACCCTAAACATGGTATGTTGCAAATATACATTGTTCACGTAATGGTTTCTATTGAGTGACTAACCAGACCTGTTTTCTAAAATCTTTTCTCCAAGTTCTGTCATATTTTGAAGATGCAATCTTTTGTACTAAAAATTTGTATTAACGTTTGTTACATCGTTCCTGTATGTAGTACGAGTTGCATCTAAAGATGTCAATCAAAATCCTGAGTAGCTTCTTATTTTATAAACTAGCTATTTATGTAATCCTAGATATTACCGGTAGGATTTATCAAAGAAAAAAATCGTGTATACTAGTTATCAATAAAATCGTAAATTGGACACTGAAGACACGAAGGCTACACATTTACGTAGATTTGAGGATCGTTTTTATCTGCTCGATAATTAGGCGATTCATCGATTTTGTTTCTGTCTGTCTGTCTGTCTCTCTCTCTTTCTCTCTGTCGCTCATTAACCCAATCACCCATTTTCTCTCTCTTCCTCTATTTCTCACACATATATACTCGCACACACACAAATACTATCTCTCTTTCTCTCCACCCTCCTACAGTGTCTTTTTTGCCGACGTAGCTTATCTCGACGAATTTAAAGTAAATTCACACACTATTCTTCAAGAATTTAAACAACTTTGCATTTTCCTGGATTCCCCGATCTTGCAAACTGATTTTAACTAAATCTTTTCACCCTGTACAAATTAGTATGTTCAACCCCTTGGTCAGGTAGTTCAAAAAGATACATCGGCTTCGCAGAGAGATATTTTGGCACCGTAAGGAAGAATTGATTATTACGAGTTCTGAAATTTCCTACAAAGAACACCAGATGTGACAGGTATAGGAATTAGATCAACGTACACCAGCAGATCAAATAAACAGTTCCATCTATCAATTCAGAAAGGTTACGGAGTGCGACAAACATCCGAAGAAAGCCGGAGAATACAGAATTGTGATGAAGATAACAAAGTGGGGGAAACTAGTCCAAATAAATCAATGTATCATAGCACCAATAAATCGTCTCAGAACTTCAAGCATTCAAGCTGTGCGCGTCTCAAATTCTGTTGAGTTAGTACTACTTTTCGATAAAACAACGTTATCGCCAACATTGGAAAAACAGATTCATAAAAGATAGAATTTCGGTGTCACCGCAGAAGTGTAAAAGATATTGCCAACAATCTGATATACTGTATGTACCGGTGTATAAATCAACATTTTATGCATAAAGAATTTCCACTAATGAATCACATTTGTTTAGACCAAAGCTTTCCGAACGTTTTCTCATTAGCGGCACACTTTTTATGAATGATTTTTTTTGGCAAAATATTGCTCAATTTTTTTTTTTTAATCAAGCTAAATATATAATGCGATCTCAGTAGCTCAACTGACTCGGCAAAGTATCTTTTGAAAGATATACAAAATTGTACTTAATTTTGTGACCATCTAGATATTATCTATGAAACACCTAAGTGTCACAACACAGTTTAGAAAGCCCTGGTTTAGACCCTCTGAACTTATTCTAGAGTGTTGACTGATCCAGTAGATATCGGATTAAACTTGAAAGAGACTTTAGTTCAATCTACGGTATACTCCACGCATCAATTTACTAGATTTCTTAACAAATTTCTCTTCTGAGATAGAACAAGATTTTGCTAAGTAAGATATTTTCTTTGTTTTATACTTGTACTCTTCACTAACCATGACGTTATCTCGTTCTTTCACTGACAAAAAATATTATCAAAAGAGTTAACAAAATCAAGATTGCCTTTTCATGATAATTCAGTTCCATACATATGCAGTGATTACAAGAATCTTTGAGGCCATATTTGAAAAATGCAAGCGTCAAAACTGTGCACAATTGCCACTCTTTTAAATCACTGTTACTTTGTGTTGATAAAAAAAGAAGCGAAGATGTCAGAGTTAAAATAGCAATCAATCTTTCAAAATAAAGCATAAATTACAAAGCTTGCTTAGAAAGTGTGATGCATAAAACTTAGAAGATAAAGCATAAGGCAAAAAAGTATAAAATATAAATTGAAATTTATTAACGTAAAACCTAAAGTACAAATCAGAAGACATAAAACGAAAAAGATAAAACATTTATCGTGGAACATTGAATAGAAAGTACTTAAAACGTACAAGATTGACTGTAAAAGTGTACAAAACATAAAGGCATAAAAATCAGATGAAATGCAAAGCGTAAGACAACTACTTTTCTGAGGGCTCTCTAACATCTGCAAGTGAAGGGGGGGCCTCTTTTAACGTCCCAAGATTCTTTCCCATGATTCATTAGACCTCTTGACCGTGGGTGTCGCAGCGCTAATATCCCCGGAACATGTCTAAGCTCATTTTCTAATGGACACGATTTCGCATATGATCTGCGTTGTTAGTCGAGATGTCAATCGATTATCTAAATTCTTGTGACATGGCCTGTTCATTGTCATTTGAGTTTTATCATGATTTTTATGATAAATCTAACCTGTTTTTCTCTAATACACGATGCTGTCTTGTGATCTCGCCACGTGATGTTAAACACGATTACCATCAGTGCACCTAACAATGTTTTGATTAGGTTTTATATTTCAGCTACAAAGGCGACTATTGGGATGCTGCATTGGTTATAGACTCTTCTTTTCAAAACCAAGGAGAGCCAACTCATTAATAACTCATTCTGGAACTTGTTCGATAACCTTGTAAAATAAAGTTACAGGTCTTTGGCTCTCCTTTCCTGATCTGTTGCGCATTATTTTCCAAGTCAGCCAGTTCCACCCACAGAAAATCGGTGACACAAATGATATTACAATCGTCATCTCGCCTCTCAAAGAAAACCTCTGTGAAGTTTTCAAAAAGAAAATATTTCAAAGTTTCAAAATTCCACGTTGACAAGTTGATATCCTCCAGAGACTGAAGCAAGTTGAATTTATTTCCTATAAATCTTTATTTGTCCGCATATACTTCGTTCCAATCCTATTTTCACGCAATGCAATTTATTTGACGTTTGGAACTTGTGTAACAAACCCCGAATGAGTTGACCTATTCGCAGCCAATTAACTTCATTCGAATTCCTTTGTAAAATTATGCGTGGAATCTTGTACGGATATAAATTAAGAGAAATATCGAATATCACAAAAAAGACGAAATGTAATTACAGCTAAGGAATAATAATTATCATTATAATGATAATAATAATAATAATAATAATAATAATAATAATAATAATAATAATAATAATAATAATAATAATGAATAAATAAATAATAAAAATAACAATGCATAGAGCTTTACACCCTAGAGATGACACAGATAGACTATACGTTAAGAGAAAAGAAAGTGGCAGGGGGCTCATCAGCATTGAGGATTGTGTCCAGAGAGCTAAAGCCGATCTAGAAAAGTACGTGCAAGCAAACAATGAAGACATCATAAAGAGTGCACGAAACAGCGCAACAAAAAACAAAGTAGATAACAATGGAACAGCACAGCAAACTAGGAAAGAAAAAATTGTACAGAGAGTTCAAAAGACAGATATAAGATGTGGCAGACGACAGATCATGGACGTGGTTACGGAAAGGAAACCTGAAGAGAGAAACGGAATCGCTCATCATGGCAGCTCAAAACAAAAGTATCAGGACTAACTATATAAAAACATAAATCGACAAAACACTGACAAACAGCAAGTGCCACCTATGCGTTGAAAGAGATGAGGCAGTAAATCACATAACTAGTGAATGTAGTCATCTCGCTCAGAAGGAGTATAAGCATAGACACGATAGAATAGCAACAATGATACAATGGGAACTGAGTAAACGAATGGGATTCAACCATGCAGAAAAGTGGTATCAGCACGAACCGGAGGCAGCCCTGGAGAATGGCAACCACAAATTACTCTGGGACTTTAACATCAAAACCGACCACCTCATCCAGGCAAGAATACCGGACTTGGTAATCGTAGATAAGAAGAGGAAGACCTGCCAAATAGTAGACATGGCTGTACCTGCAGACCATAGAGTAAAGAGGAAAAACTGGGAAAATACCAGGATCTAGCGAGAGAACTGAAAAAGATGCGGAACATGAAAGCTAGGGTAGTGCCAATCATAGTTGGCGCACTAGGAACTGTCATAAAGACACTGAGGGCGAGGCTGAAGGAGATCGGGATAGAGGGAAGGATTGAGACTGTACAGACCACAGCACTGCTAGGAACTGCGCGGATACTGAGGAAAGTGCTAGAAATATAAAGACACTAATTGTTAACAGTGACCTAACAAAGGAAGGGAAATGAAAGCGGGAATGTGAACCACAGCCCTGGCATGATAGGCGAAGGAGAAAAGAGATGTTGGCTGAAGATCTGAGGAGACTTATTGTCACTCAGCCTTCAGCGATGACCACTGGGCAACCGGTGTGAAACTGTAAATCGCAGTATTACTGTGGCCTATGAGAACTAGGAGAGAAGGGCTGGAGACTTGAGGAGACGTGCTGTCACCCAAACTCCAGCGGTTACCACCAGGCAACTGGTGTGAGATTGCAAAATAACAACAATAATAACAATAATAATAATAATAATAATAATAATAATTGATGATGATGATGATAATCATAATTGAAAATGATAATGATTATTGAAGATAATAATAATTGATGATGATAATTATAATGATAATAATACTAATTGAAGATGATGATAATGATTACTGAAGATAATAATTATACTCAGTGATGATGATAATAATAATTGAAGATAATAATGATATAAATTCAAGATGGTGATAATAATGCCAATTGAAGATGATGATGATGATAATGATAATTGAAGATAATTATAATAATAATTGAAGATGATAATAGTAATTATGATAATCCAAACGATAAGACCAGACCCAGTAATCGTGGATAAAAAGAGGAGAACCAGACAAATGATAGACATGGCCGTGCCTGCAGACCACTGAGTAAATAGGAAAGAGAGTGAAAATCTGAAAAACACCAGGACTTGGCAAGAGAACTGAAGATGGTGTGGAACATAGAGGTCAGGGTCGTACCAGTAATATTAGGTGCACTTGGAACCGTACCAAAGACACTGAAAGCAAGATTGGAGGAAAAGGGGATAAAATGAAGGATCAAGACTGTGCAGACCACAACACTGCTAGGGACTGCAGGAATACTGAGGAATACTGCTAGAAATATGAGATCCAAGAACTCAACTGTTAGCAGTGGCCTAAAGACGAGGGTAAAGGAAAGGGAGAAAAGAACTCAACATTCCCACAAATGGTGGTGTAGGTACAAACCACAATACTGCTGCGATAGGCAAGGGAGAAATGAGAGGAAGGCTGAAGACCTGAGCAGTCTTACTATCACCCAGCATTCAGCGATAATCACCAGGCAACTGATATGAAACTGTGAACCACAGCACTGCTGTAGACTGTGGGAGTGTGCAGAGGAGGGCTTGAAATCTGAGGAGACTTGCTGTCTATCAGTCTCCAGCTATGACCACCAGGCAACTGGTGTAAATAATCATAATAAAAATACTACTATCAGAGCATTGACCACACAAGCCCGATAAAAATGCCTGGGTGTTTTCGAATGTAACACGATAGAAAAGGTAGAAATGAAAGAGAAAATAAGAAGAGAATACCTTAGAAGGGTAAGAAAAATACTAGTGGCAAAACTAAACAGTAGGTAACTGATAAAAGTAACGGGCGCATTGACTGTATCAATAGTAAGATACGCAGAACCATTCCTTGGATGGGCAAAGGAAGAACTCCAATCAATGGACTGGCGAACAAGAAAGCTTATGACAACGCACAAGGCCTTACAACCCAGAGATGACACGGATAGACTGTACGTGAAGAGGAAATAAGGCACCAGAAGACTCGTCGGCATAGAAGACTGTGCCCAAATGGCCAACACAAGAGTAGAAAAGTATATACATTCAAATAGTAACGACATTATGAAAAGCACCCGAAGCAGCATAACGAACTACTTAAAAGTAGCAAACGAAGGAGTAATACAGTAAACAAGGAAAGAAAAATGGGAATAGAAGAAAATATGCAGAGAATTCAAAAAACAGATAAATGATGTTGCAGACGATAGACCATGGACATGGTTACGCAAAGAAAACCTGAAGAGAGAAACAGAATCGCTCATCTTGGCAGTTCAGAACAAATGCATCAGGACAAACTATATCAAAGCCAAAAATGGACAGAATCCTAACAAACTGCAATTGCCGCCAATGTTTGGGAAGGGATGAAACTATAAACCACAAAACTAGTGAATGTAGTCAACTAGCCAAAGAATATAAATGCCGACACGATAGGGTAGTAACTGTGATACAGTGGGAACTGAGTAAACGAATGGGATTCAACCATGTGAGAAAGTGGTACCAGCCCAAAAGAATGAAAGTCACAAATTACTCTGGGACTTTGACATCCAAACTGACCACCTCATCCAAGCGAGAAGACTGAAGTTGGGAATCGTGGATAGGAACTGCTAAATAATAGACGTGGCCGTACCTGTGGATCATAGGGTAAAATAGGAAAAAGAGTGAAAAGCTGGGAAAATACCAGGACCTGCCAAGGGAGCTGAAGACGGTGAGGAGCATGAAAATCAGGTTAGTGATAGGTGAAGGAGAGATGGGAGGAGGACTGGAGACCTGAGGAGACTTACTGTCACTCAGCCTTCAACAATGACCACCGGGAAACTGGTGTGAAAATGTGAACCACAGCACTGTTGTGGACTGTGAGAAAGTGGAAATGAAGGGCTGGAGACTTGAGGAAACTTGCTGTCACTCAATTTCCAGCAGTGACCACCAGGCAACTGGGGTGAAAATGCATCATCATCATCATCATCATCATCATCATCATCATCATCGCAAAAATAATGATAATAATGATTGGAGATGATGGTTATAATAATATAAGGAATAATAAGAATAAAAAAAAGAGGAATGATCTGTCAGCAGACCAGAGATTTAAACTGAAATAGTTTGAAAGGTTTCGAATATATCTGGATCGTGCCAGAAAACTAGGAATATTATTGATCATGAAGGTGGTGGGTGTCTCATTCTTATCGGCACGCTTGGAACAATTTCGAAGGGCTTTGCAGAAGATTAAAAGAAGTGGAAATCTGCGGAAGCCCTCCATACTACAGCATTACTAAAATCAGGAAGACTTACCAAGGAGAGTGGCTGTCGTCTGATTTTTAGTGAAAGCCACCTCTTACTTTCATGAAATATTCACACCCACGGACTTTTTATTTGACAAAAAGATCCGTACGGGAAACGAAAGTTAAAATTGAATTAAAATCTACTCAAATAATGAACAGTGTGATTTCTTTGGTTAGCTAGTCGTAATACTGAACTATCCCACTGTGGGGCGGGGGATAAAATTTTGCCGAAAAAGTATATACAAATTGATGTTTTGGTACCATACTTATATTATGAACAGTGTGATTTTCTTGGTTTGCTGTTCATAACACATGGCTGTCTCATCCGATGCTAAAAATTTTGATGATAGAAGAACCTCTTTCTCATATTTTTAGACAAATTTTCTATTGTTTTTCTTGGAAAATAATTCCATAGAAATTCAAATATATCCGTGATTTTTTTCACAGGTAATTACTAGTGGATAACAATAACCTGTATGTTCTGCATAAATTTGTTTCCAATTGATTTTTCTAGTTAACCACTATTAAAACGTCCAAGACAAAAATAATTAATCATTACATAAAAAAAAGAAAAATTTCGTTCGAAATGCAATATAATTCATTGGACATGGAAACAATTATAAATATGCATATATAAAGTGAATATAAGTTATAAAGTCTGCTTTCTTGTTTTTCTTTCCATCCTTCTTCATTTCTTTCTTGATCATATTGTATTTTTTTTTATCTCAAGAATTGATTTTTAAAAATAGGAGACAATATGATGTAGTATGACGTGAAGAAGAAATCTCTTTTTCTTTCTTTCTCTTATTATCCTCCACTTATTAAGATAGCAACCTCCTTCCTCTTTTACGAATGCTGTCTTTCTCTCTTTAACCGCTCTCTCTTAAAGTCGCTTAATTCCTTACAAACGCCGTTAACCTATTTGAATGTGGTCTTAACAGAGAATTTCCCCCGTTCTTAGAACTGTCGACTTACGACGCAGTTGATGATAACGGAAAACAGAATTAAGTTTTAGCTGAGGTGAGGGGGGGGCTTCCAATGGGTGACTCATAATTTTCGTGTACTTCACCCTTCCAATCACCATTCCTTAACATGAATCAAGCAATCAAATTAGGCACTCCTTCAATCATACATCCGTTTTTGTTCGATTTATTCGGAGCTGTAGTTTTAAGAAAGCAATAACCTGGAATAGTCTTTGCCATCAAATCGATAACTACCAGCAGCCTGAACTCATCTAAAAACACAACCTAACCCATACATACATGTATGAGTAGATATTCACTCTGCTTATCAGAATCGGACCCAAGGATACAAAGCTGGGCTCCCACTTAGAATCAAATGCACACACACACACATACCAAAAGTACAAGCGTGGGTATCCCGTGCGTATCAGATTTAGTACAGTAACAATAATCTACGATGCTAACTTGCTAACTACCCCGCCAAGCAATCTAAAAATCTTTGTTCAGTCTGACAGAGAGCTACGATGGCATGGGAGTTAGTGAGGATCGAAATACCCTATCAATGATTTTCGAGAATAACTTGACAACCGCTGCTCTACAGCAGGCGCGTACTTGTTGAAATGCAGAATACAGGGACGCCCCGATTAACGTCGTAGTTAGGCTCCTGAAAACCACGACTTTATATGAAACAACGTTAAATGAAACCCGATTTTATCATAGGCACAATTATATAAATTATGGTTATTCGATTTATTTTAGAGTAGGAACACTGCAACTAACTGATGTCTTGTCCGAAATATTACCTAATTCACAATTCAACCAACTGCATTTTATATCTAAATCTTCTCGACGACGTTGTAACGAAACAACGTTGAATAAAACTGTATGTGAATTAACACATATCTTATATCATTGCTGTTTAGTTGGAAACTTGATTTATTTGAGGAAGCCTGATCAGGCAAGTTTGCGTGACGTTATAAGAATTGTTTAACTGCGTCTGCATACGCAGAGTCGCTTGATCAGACCTCCACTGTCCATCGGAATTCTCGAGGGCCAGTGCTAAGTCTAATTCAATCCAAACTGTTTTGACAATATAAATAGGTATGTGGCTATCGTATCTCTCTGGGGGCAGTTGATCCTGTTTCGAAATTCATGAAAATCATTATTCTCGAGTGAAGTACTTCGTGTGTGTGTGTGTGTGTGTGTGTGTGTGTGTGTGTGTGTGTGTGTGTGTGTGTGTGTGTGTGTTAGTGTGTGTGTGTGGTTGCTCGTGCACACACATGCGTGTGTGTATGACCCTCGCTAGGGGGCTGCACTTTCTATCCCTGCTTCGTATCTCTGTATAAGACTAGTATAAGGTGACCAAACATCCGGCTTTAGAGCATTCTACCACTGGCCGGTGCCACCTCTTACAGGACGTAAATTTGTACTCCATTTTGGAGTCTGACTAATAAACATATAAATTGGATTGAAAGGTCTGCCACTCAACAAGCTCATGGACCCCCAGTAATACCTTTGTGGACCCATAGGGATCTGCGGACCCTAGGTTTGGAACCGATGATCAAGAACGTCCTCCATTTTGAAAGTTTAGAAATGACCAATCTAGACTTTAACATGCATAATATCTACTTCTGTTTGTATGTAGGTATGTATGTATTGATATTTATAGATAAGTTCTGACTGCTAGTAGTTAACTATTTGATGACCGTAGCTATTCCACGATATTGCTTTCTTGAAATTACTGCTCTGAATAAATCGAACAAAAACGGATGTATGAATGAAGGAGTGCCTAATTTGATTGCTTATAATGGAACTGCACGAAAATTATGAGTCACTCAACGGAAGGCTTTTGGAAATATGAAACAGAGCATATCGTATTATAACTATCATCTTCATCCGTGCGCATAGACATGCATTACATACACACACAGATGCAGACACACACATACACACACACACACACACACGCACACACACACACACATATATATATATATATATACATATAACCTCTCTGTCCGTCTTTCTGTTTCTCACTCTCTCTCTCTCTCTCTCTCTCTCTATATATATATATATATATATATATATATATATATACCCAATCTTGCTCTCTCCATGTATATATCCTCTCTCTCTCTCTCTTTATATATATATATATATATATATATATATATATATATATATATATATATAAATATATATGTATGTATGTATATCTCTCGGTCTAGCTCTCTCTATATATATACATGTGTGTACATGTATGTATATGTATATGTAAAGGATGTGTGTGTATGTGTGTGCGCGCATAAATCTATATATGATTATTATATGTGATAATCATGTAGATATTTTAGAGGGAACTTGATTTCGCTTGATACTTCTACACAATCTAAGGCTGCTCGATTTACTACGGAGTAAAACTGGTGTCGAGCAAAATTAGGTTTCAGCCAAAATGACTTAATAATTATCACATCTTGTTGGGTACAAATTGTCTATTTACTGATATTTCATACCGTCGTAATCAGGAAAAAATAATTCAACCAATAATTCATGTCAAGCAATCGTAAAAATAGAGAGATGATTAATATGTTCTTTTTCAGGCTCTTACCTCACCATGATAGTGTCGTCAGCTCAGTTCGTAAAAACAGAGCCTGTGTATAATCATGCTTCCAAGTTGGACGCAGGTTCGATCCCTGCACAACCCTCATTTATCTATACGATGTGAGGCCTAACCAAGAGACAGACCTACAAATTGAGAACCATGCAACATACACATGAAAGAATTATGCTCAACCTCACATGGAGAGACCACTAGACTGCACGATACATCTGGTAGAATACAGGAGTCAAGGGCATCAAAGAATCCATGTCGCAAGAATGGCTGACAACCGATAGACATCGTGACTCACAACATGGATCTCCAGAGATCACTTGCACTGGCCGGCAGAGTATTAGATGGAGAGACGAGCTAGACAAATTCAGAAAGTACGGACGGACGTTAAGAGACTGATGATAGTGATGATGATGAACATTGGTGCTAAGCAAATATCTATCTAGCTGTGTGTCGGACTGTCTGTCTATTCCATTTCCGTCACTCTTGTCTCTTCATACAAAACTGTGTACATGTAATAAACACAAGGAAATTGGTGTCAGGGGTCAACTAATATCTCAAATCTCTACTTATGTTTTATTTAGGAAACTGCATGTTTCCTCAATCAACCATTCTTCAAATGTTTTACTCGTACGATTAATTGTTCATTTTAAGTAGACTTCAATCATTTCAAATAGCATCCTTGCTTGAGCAAATGCTAAGTAGAAAGTTTACAATATAGTCATCTTGACCTCAGCTTCCTTTCATTTTCTAACAACTAACATTGCTTTGCTAAAGTTAGTAACACGTTCCTGGTAAATTTTAATGATTCCTATTTATAAAACCCTACATCTATTGAACGCATGCAAGTTATTCTCCTTTTCAAAGGCGTTCACACGTTCATGGACACATGTAACAAATATGCATTTATCCAATAGTACACAATATGAATTTATATATGTATGCGTGGTTGTTTGAATTTATCTATCTATTTATCTATCTATCAGCATATATATATATATAGAGAGAGAGAGACAGACAGACAGAGACAGCCAGACAGAGGGACAGACAGACAGACAGACAAACAGTTGATGTGACACCTCTCACATTCTCTAACACACACGCGCACTCAGACACGTTCTGACTCTCACTCTCACACACACTCACACACATATATACATATATAATCTGCGAAAGTGAGGCTTGCAAAAATAAGAGTGACGAGCAAGACAAGTTTAGATAGTATTGGCTCTGCGACGCCCATGATGGAGAGGTCTGGCGAATTTTGGGGGAAATATCTGTCAAATGACAGACACTAAAAGGCTGCTGCTGATGCTAATGATGACGATTAGAAAAATGTTTTCTCTGTTTTTTGACCCCCTTCAAATAGATTAAGGTGTGGGTTTAAATTGCAATGTAAGTTTATGCTAAATCGATCCCTTAGTTTGTTTTCAGCTAAAGGCTTGATCATTGACCAACAAATGCGAAATAAGTAACTCATTCATTGACCACCGCTCTTTCCAGCTTTTCACTTGATTACTCCTAACACGACTTGCTGCCAAAGACGTTGGTCACAGGACAGCTTCTATTGAGTGACTAACCAGACCTGTTTTTTTTGTTTGATTTTTTTTTTAGCTTTTTACATACATTCTTCGTGAACGACGTGCATATCTCGCTTCAGCACCTTATATCAGAAAAAATAGGCCGATTTTTTCCTTTTTCTTTTCTTTTTTGTTGTCTTTGAAAATAATTTACTTTAGGTGCTTTTCTTTTCATAGTACAACCCTATTGACAGTTCCATTTTACTGGAGTAATGGTATTAATTCGCGAAAGTTAACTTTCTTTTTATCAAACTTTGATACAGCTACTAAGTTCAGCTGACAGATCACTCGTATGCTAAAAGCGAAGGAAACGCGAAAGAAAAAAAAATTCTGTGTTCGTTTTGATCTCATAGTATCGAGTCAAGAAACGGTATCATCAACTGTCATCGGCTACCAGTTGTCATCAGCTACCAGTTGTCATTGGGTTGCTGTTAGAGAAACATCGGACAAAATCTACTTTTATCTTTGACCTGTGATGATTGTTTGAAAGAACTTCACCGTCGAGTTAGTGCTCTTTGTCATATTTCAACCAAAAAGTAGTGAACCTTTTTTTTTATCGTTCATTAAAGTGGCTATTTTTGATTGAACCATATTCCTTTGACAGTTACATTATGTTGGAGAATTGTAACCGTAATTGTAAGAGAAACCATCGTCATCATCACCATCACTTTCATCATTCTTTTAACGTCAATCGTCAGGTATAGACCGTCTCTAAGATTTTTTTAGTTCTCTCAACGGCGGGCACCACGGTGCCAGTATCTCCTGAACCTGTCTTAGACGTCAAGCCTTCTTATTTTCTGCTGGCCATAATTTTGCATTTGATATAAGGGGATCCACGTGTGGTGATCTGCAGCAGTTGTCTGGCATTCTTGCAAGTTGACCAGCCCATTGCCATTTGAGTTTTCTAATGGAATTTGTGATAAATCTGATTCCTATTTTTCTCTAAAAAATCTGTGCTGTCGTGATCTCTCAACGTTATGTTAAGCGTGATCCTTTTTTGTGCTCCTTGCATAGTTCTCAGTTTGGGAGCCAATCTTTTTTGTTAGATTCCATGTTTCAGCTCCAGAGTTGACTATCTGGAGGATACATTGGATGTTAGCCTTTCTAGATGATTTAAAGATTTAATCCCAATATCGCACTATGGATGAAATTGCAAACGCAAATGTAAACATTGACCTTTAAAACAGCTTAATTCTCTTTTGAAATCTTTGTGAAACAAACTTTAGAGTATTTTAGAAAAAGGTGTGATTATTGGAAAAATAATTTTGAATTTTCTTCTTGTGGCACTATTTCAAAGGAAGATAGTCATTCACTAGTCATTCCCTTGTGCATATTTTATACATCCTGATCATCAACATTAGCATTAGTAACAGCGATTGTGAGTTCTCTGCTGGATAAAAGCCTTTCCTAAGTCCTCCCATGACGACTGCGATTGTGCAAACCATTGGCGTGTTTTACTGCATACATACACAGGAGGTGCTACCCAAGAGCTCAGTGAATATAAAACTTGAAAAGATTCCATCAGAGAAATATCGAAGAACTTTGATGTAGATTTGAACAGACAGCATGACGAAAAGAAACATATATCGCGACTAAAATGCTGAGACTTATAAAAATTCAATGATGTTCGTAGCCGCCATTTTGTCATGGTGTCTATCCAAATATACAACAAAGTTCTACGAATAGAACATCGAATAGATACAACGGAAGTGTTCTTCAACTCTCAGTTATGTTTCAGTTATAACCAGGGAAGGTTCCGTTTGATTTTTTAAAAAAATCAATTTACCAAGTGTTAACAAGTATTTTATTTTGGAGGCAGTTGGCATCCGTTTCAATGATTGATTGGTCAGCCATATTTCTAATTTCTTCGTTTTTGAAGGTGGATGAACCATACGAAATAATAAAGTACATTAATTATTTTTTTTTAACCAGAAGTCTAAGATTTTAAAAAAGTGCAGTTAGCTTATGTCGAGATTTGGAATACGAGCATCAAGTTATGTTTTTGTTTTTTGTTTTTTTCATAACAAGCCAAACAAATCCCCATTTTTACCCCCATACAAACTATTTCTAATTTTCTCTCATGGGGGTTAACTGAACTTTTAGTATATTGATTTTTTGACCGAAGTCATGACATTTTCATTGGTACTTAATTCGTATAGAGTATTATTTCCAAATACTTCAAAAGTATAACGGTAACAGGATACGTAAAGACAAAACAGCCTTCTCGAACTCGACCATCGCTGATATTAGTAATCCCTCTGGATTGGTTGTTTCTCATCGATATCTCTGAATGCACCACTTATCAAAATTATATATATATATATATATATATATATATATATATATATATATATATATATATATATATATATATATATATAGTGAAATGTATACCACAAGTATATATTATTCATAAAAATCTTTCATCCAACAATGCTTGGAATAGAGACAATCGATTGAGACCATAAGTTTTGTCTTGGACAATGGTATACCCTCGTTTCGCTTTATTCAGCTCCTCAGATAAATGATATGAATTAAAGATGAAACTTGCTTAAACAAATAACACCTTTCAATTTAACGAACAAATAAAACTATGTACTAACAGAAAAGTTAAAAAAAAAAAAACAAATATCAGAGAACAATTAAAAGTAGAAGCAACAAATTGTAATGTGTCCTGAGTTAACTAACCTTGATAAAACAATATCATGCAAGGTAAATAATTATATTCACTCCAACCGTCACATTTCGAAATCTTCTAAAATCTTCTGAGTATATATACAACTATCAGACCGAGTTACATTGTTTATGTTAGGGGCTGAATAAAGCAAAACAATGGTATACAATTGTCATAGACAAACCATATGTATTTAATCGATATATATATATATATATATATATATATATATATATATATGTGTGTGTGTGAGAGTGTGTGTGTGTGTGTGTGTGAGTGTGTGTGTGTGTGTGTGTGTGTGTGTGCGTGCTTGCTCGCTGCGAAGAGGTCAATCTAAATTTTTCAGTTACTTCATTCAAGCCGTCATCGTAAAGTTGCAATAAAAAAAACTTCTGGAAAATTAAGAGAAAGGTGAATAGAAGTATTAAAAATCAAAAAAGAAAATGATCTATAATATTCCATCTAATAAAAATAAGTAATAAAGTAATGATTTTTATATACAAATTTGTCATTTGGCCATTTTCTCTAACTATCTGGCAACCTTGCTATATGTGTATGTTTGCAATGAGGAGTATTTGTCGAAGTTCTATCATTATCATTGATATTGACTTTCAGGCCTCCTTATTTGCCCCGTTAATCTGGCTTTGAACCAAATATAGCTTTGTGGGTGTAGATGCAGACGTGTTTGCATGACTAGAAGTTTAGGATTTCGTTTCTTTCATTACGAAAGTACCCAATGCACAGCGTCAGAAAGTTGGTATAACAGAACAAAAAGAATAACAGGAATCGCCAATGTTTATAGTCATTCATATAAGTTACAATAATTTCTTTTGAAAAATCCTTTCAGCTTATCTGACAAAGACATAGCCGAAGAGAACAAAGTGAAGTGAATAAAAAAAAGAAGAAGAAATGTTTGATCAGTTTTATTGTTTCCTCAGTCTCAGCCTTTTGTGGCTTTACGCCATGTTCGACTGGTCAGAGTTTATTACAATGAATTTTAAGCCTTGAACACAATCATTTCTTGTTCCTTTCTGCTGGTTTTGACTATATATATATTTTCATCTCTGCGATTGACTATATCAGGTCTTGTCAAGGCTCAGGCAAGTGTGGATTTATGTATAATATCATCGACAAGAGGTATTGTATATTCGTGTAAGTTCTGGGAGTGTGTTAACAAAGATTAACTATTACACGATTCCACCAACGCTGGTGTACGCCCTAAATTACTTAATTCAGATTAGGAATCCAAACTACTGCAGAATACGTCTAAGATTTACTGATTCACGCAAGTATACAGCATAAACGCTGAGGCACATGACTTTTTATCTTTATTGCACATCATCATCATCAGTAGCAACAGCAGTAGCAGCAGCATTTTTACATACGTTGTTGGACATAGATCTCTCTATCGCAGGCGTCGAACTAGTCTAAATCGTCATGACATTCTATCTTCTGTCGGCTACAATTTCGTACTGGGATCCGAGTTGCAAGTCGCGATATCCACTGGCTCTCATATTTTTGCAGCATGGCCGCCTGTTGCCATTTGAATTTTCTAATGGATTCTATGATATATCTGATTCATGTTTTCCTTTAATATACTGTGCTGTCTTGTGTTTTTTTTTTTTTCATGTGATGTTACGCAATATTCTCTCGTGCTTGTTCTATGGTTCTTTGTTTGATAAATAATGTTCGGGATCTAAGGTCAAAAATTGTTTATTATCATAGTTCATTGATTACAATCTGAAAACTATATGCTATAATCAGGGGTCAACTAGAATATTTTCTTTATAAAAGAGGTCCTTGAGTTTTCGAAGTTTCGAAACCATTGATCTAAAGGGAAAAAAAATCAAGTTAATTATCTTGCAATCATTAAAGAACCATATCACATTTCATGGCCAAATGGTTTTGGTAATTCTATTAGACAATGATAGAATTAGACTACGGTTTTATGAAACATCAGATGAGATGGACACGCTGCTATTGTCCAGCAGAGATGTTCAGCAGACGTACGCAGACAATGCGGTGTCATTGCAATTGAAAAATATTAGCCATGAGCCACATGAATCCAATTGATTCTTCTTAATAATTTTGTGTTATTGTACGGCAACTGCGACCGAAAGATGGAAGGGAGCTAATATTGAAGAGAGCAAGAAAAGAGGGCAATAAACAAGATTATTGTTATTCCGACAGAAGATAAGTATTACATTTTTCGTATTATAGACAGAAAATTTAGAAAAAAAATTTTTTTCAGTGCAAATGGATTTATTCATCAGAATAGATTAGCTCTTGTGTATCAGTAAGATAAATCGTGTAGATATGTAAGGCTTGTCAGTTGAGCTCAGTCTGTGAGACACCAGACTACCAATCAGTTGGTCGTGATTTCAAATCACAGTAGACAGATGTTTATTCTATAGATTTATATATATATATATATATATATATATATATATATATATATATATATATATATATATATATATATATATATTACAATGGCTTTGAGTTTCAAAGTGAAGAAATGACAGAAAGTCGGCTATTACTGTGCTAAAAATCACCGGCTAATTATCTGGGAAAAGAGGGTGTCCTAATACCTGGGTCCTTCTTTTGTGTTTTAGGCGGTGAAAAATGCAATTACGTTGCAATTAAAATGGAACATGTTCACATGGGGAAATTAGGGGTGAGTCGAAGGCAACTGCTGGGTCTTTTTTTTACTAAACAAACGCAACTTTTGATTGCTACAGCTTTGCCCTTTGCCTATATATTGGATCGGCGTTATTGGCGGGAAATTAATCTGTGCAGTCAGCCATTCATCTTCTGTAGCCCATTCAGTGTCCTGAGCGAAATACAAAAATTTTTCTAATTTCTTTCTTATTCCTTTCCGTACTTTATTAAATTGGTTCAGACAATACTAAAGATTTTCTCTTGTGCTGTGTGTTCGTTTTTCTTTCCCTTGAGTTTTCTAAGTTGTATTTTTTTTCATCTCACTTGATTTTTCCCACATTAATCTTTCTTGTGTTCGCTTGCTCATTCTTGATTTTTCATCTATCATTTGTCTTTTTATCATTCACTTTTTTAAATCTGTAAACTGTTCTTTTATCTTTCTATTTCCTTTCTTTCATCTTTTTTTCTCCCTTTCTTCTTTGACTGCTCTCTTTTTTCTATTCTTTCTTTCTTCTTCTATGCTTTTTTTCAATACTGCTTGATTTTTTCTTTCTTTTTTACAGTTATTTCACTCTTCTTTTCTTTCTCTCTTTCTTTCTAGCTCTTCATACTTTTTTCTTTCCCTCGTGGTTTTCCTTCTTTCTTGCTTTTCACTCTGGTTTTTTTTCTCTTAAAGTTATTAAAAAAACAAAAATGTGGAAACTTGCAGAAAAAAAGACAAAAATATAAATTTCCTTCGTGGTATGTGTTTTTCTGTTTGCAATAAACACATTCGCGTTAAAATAAATATTTGTATAATTTACCCATACGTAAATAGTCCTGTCATTTTTGACGAGTACTATGCTTGTAAGTATTTATGTTTCAATGGTGTTATGGACTTTGCAAGTAAAAAAAAACTGACAACCAGTTACTGTCCTGATTTATCGATGGGCTTGCGGTAAAGACCCGACCAAAAGAGACGCACATCAGATCAATCGACTTATAGTAGAGGATTATATAGTTCACTTGGGGAGTGCAATGCTGTAAGAAAATCTGATGCTGTAAAAAAAAAAAAATGGGGGGCAGGGAAAATAAGAATATAAGAAGATATAATGTAAAGCAGTGGAAAAATTTGATACTGTGCCTCGATTCATTATGTAGACCCGAAAAATAAGAAAATACGTTAGGCCTGTTCAAAGCAGTTTTTTTTTCTTTCTTTCTTTCGTGGTAATTGTTAGAAACGAAACAGACGGTCTGACGTCGGTAGTTAACATGTCACGTGACCAAGATCAGCACGCGGCAGCTAATTCCCAAAAAAGACGCAAAGATGCAACACTTATCTCGGCCGTGGGCATATACTCGCAGCGATAACGAGACCACAGAGCAGTGAAAAAAGATGAGATGATGATGATGATGATGATGATGATGATGATAATAATAATAATGATAATGGGTCACTTTTAATAGCACCTCAGAACAACGCCATTAGAACCAATTAAAAAAAGCTATAAAAGGAAAATTGCATGTGTAGACTGTGTGAAGATAAAGATCAAGCAATTATCCACATAGTGAGCTACTGCAGCAAATAAACCCAGAAGGAAAACATGCATAAGAGGGTGGGGGAGGTGATCCACCAGAAACTGTGTTAGAAATTACATTTTGACCAGAGATACTAATGTCATATGCAAAGACCAGAATCTTAGGGAACGAAACACATAACATCAATTGGGACTTGTCAGAAGATCCAATGGTTATATCTAGTTGCCGTGGAAAAGAAAGAAAAGAACGTGTCAGATAGCATACTTCGCTGTTTCAGTAGACTACAGAGTGAAGCTGAAATAGAATGAAAACCTAAATAATCATCGAGAAATGGAAGCAAATCATGAAACGTGAAGGTGACTGTAGAACCAATCGCGGTCGGAGCTCAAGGAACAGTTTCCAAGAGCCTGGTCAAATGGTTGGAAATCTAGAAAAGAAGCAAGACGATCTAGACCCCTAATCTTCGGACTTTTTGCCGGTGTCCCCCTTCACGACTGTGGACAAAAACGAGGCACCAGAAAAATGATAACAATCAGAATAGAAAATTAGGAGCTGGGGAATATAGACTTCTACATCAACCTTGGACAACGAATATCCATGAAATCATCAAAAGAAAATATCCAGCATTTAGTCGCTGTAGGTTGGTAAGCTTTCAGTAAAACCAGCTCAACCTTCAAGAGCAAGATAATTTTATCAATCCTAAAGAAGAAGTGTATGCAACTAATGGACAGTCTCGATAGTCACCGAAGGAGCAGAAATATGGAACCTTCCCAAAAGATTGACCTTTAAACTGAAGATCATGCAACATGCACTACAGAAAATCATACTCAACCTCACGTGGAGAGATCACAAGACAGCACAGTATATTAGATAGATTAAATATAGAAACCATTAGGAAACCCAAAAAACAATGGGCAGGCCATTTTGCAAAAAATGTTAGATAACAGCTGGGCATCATGACCTACAACGTAGATCCCCAGAGATCATATGCGAAAACGAGGCTGGCAAAATATGATATTGCATGAGGAACTACGCAAGTTGATAAAGTATTGGCACCGCGATGCACAGGATAGAGAGGTCTGGCGAATCTTGGGGAAAGTCTATGCCCAAAGACAGACGCTAGAAGGCTGCTACTGATGATGATGATAATGGTGATAAGGATAATTGTAATGTGATAAGTGTCAGTAGAAGTAAAAATGGGAGTGAACAATAGGAGTAAAAGTACATGGAAACTCTTTTGTTTGTTTATTATTAATTCATAAATGAATTAATTAGGGTGCTATACATGTTTCGGGGGGACTTTCCATCTTAAGAAGCATTTGTGTACCTTTAAGTGGTTAAAACGTTTCCGTAGAAAACAAAATATATTTTGCTTTGGAAGCAAAAATGGAAATCAAGAAAGTGGATTCCTGGGAGGTCATGGTAGTGAGCACGGACTGTTTTATGTCTGAGAAGAAATCTGTGATGGTTTGGTTGGATCTTTTGTGGGAAGTAGCATATATATATATATATATATATATATATATATATATATATATATATATACATGCCATGTTAATATAACTGTTTTGTTCTTGGAATCCCCGCAATGGTTGCATGGTAAAGAACGGATTCACAGTTCCATGATAACAAACTAGATGAAACAGTGAAGACAATTAGGAAATAAGCAACTGAAGTAACACAAATTTTAATATATATATATATATATATATATATATATATATATATATATATATATATGTGTGTGTGTGTGTGTGTATGTTTATCTTCATCAGTCAACCTCTATCTATCCCTTTTCAAATCTCTATTCATTTCAGTTTACTCATCTCTATTTCATTTAGTAATCACGTTGGTTGATAAAGTTGACCAATTCAAATAATAGCGAGGTTTTTCTCTCAAATCTCAAATCAATAGAGAATAAGTTAAATGATTTACGACTTGCTTGTCAGTGTTTAGCAGCACTTTTGCTCTGCATTTGAGCACGTAAGAAATGAAATTAACGGAACTTCTTAGTAGCCATCCTTTCTATCAGTACAATAAATAGGCCATGTCACGTTTGAATATGTCATGCAGTGTGCTGTTTACCTCGAGCAATTTGGACTCCAACCACAATGGTTTCATAGTTAATTACGACCCTAACTAGTTCAAGCGTCTAGCCTTTAGTTTCCTCTTCCGGACTTCAGATTGACCTGCGCCTGCCGGGTTAGGCACTGCCTGTCACATGAAGTATCTAACAAACAACCGCACCGAGGAAGGACATCTTGTTAAGTTGAAAGTTCATATTGAGCGAGAAGCACATATATATATATATATATATATATATATATATATATATATATATATATATATAGAGAGAGAGAGAGAGAGAGAGAGAGAGAGAGAGAGAGAGAAAGAGAATTAGAAACTTCTACGAAAACAGTCAACATCAACAAAGTTTTTTTTCCGGTTAGTCTGGCTGTCTGGCTATGTGTGTACTGCACATAAAAACCAATGAAGATAGAGGGCAGAAAATGTAGTTTACATTTCTTACATATATATATATATGTATATATATATATATATATATATATATATATGAGCCTTCTATTTGTTTGTTTGTTCGTGCCTCTTTCGTGCTAAAACTACGAAGCATATTGACATTAAGAATCAATAAAAATCGACTTCTCGCATAGTCTAACCTTTGAACTCATCTGAGGTTGCAGGAGGTAATTCTCTGTCCAATCGTCGGTTCTAAACATTGAAAACTTTAATTTTCATACCAGGTTTTTCAATCATTCTTATCATGAAGGGCACACACATTCCTTACCATAAAATTAACTTCAAACAATTTTTCGGCGGCTTTTGCTCATAATCACGGAAAATCACCCACAGCGTAAGTAGTTGTAAGACAGCTGATGTCAAATTCTACGAAACGCTTTCTTTCCTATTTCCAAACCGAACTGTCAGAACTGTTGTCAGATTCTATCACCTGTTCCCTTCCCCTTTTTTGAGAGCTCCAGCTGAATAAATCATTTCAACAAAAATGATAAAATTTGAAGGTAATTACCCTCCGATTCCACTGGTTTCTATTTTGCGGATTTGATCATCATCATCATCATCATCTTCATCATCATCATCATCAGTTTTTTAACGTCCGTTGTTGGACATAGACCTTCCCCAGGATTCGCCACACTTCTCTATCATGGGCGTCGCAGACCCAGTCCTTTCTGGATTTGTCTAGCTCGTCTCTCCATATCTAATATTCTGCCGGCCTTGATTGCGCATGAGATCTTGGGGGATCCATGTCGTGAGTTGCGATGTCCATCGGTTGTCTGCCACGTGATCTTATAATTAAGAGTTAAATGCTTTTTTTTACTGGTTCCTGTGTCAAACACGGACTGCTAAAAATATTGTGCAGTTTCGTAAACCATACAAGCAAAAAACATTATTTGTACAGTACTTTATTAAGTTATATTGTTTTAATCTTTTTTTTTTTTTTCATAAAATTCATTTTTGAAAGTTCAAGTACAAGTAATAGGCATTCAGTTTCTCTGGGGAGTCTAGAGCTTTTTGCTAAATCAAAATTTTGCGAGGGGTCTGCGCCCTGTGCATACATGAAATCGAAGGCTAAACAGTACTTTAACATTTTTTAATGAGGCATTATGAACCATTATTATCAACATCAGATTATACTTTACCGTCAGCTCATTTTATTCAGTCATTTCCTTAGGTTAAAATTCGTTTCAACAGTGAAAACAAAAAAAAAAAGAACGGAATAATTTTTTTCCTGAATAAATTTTGACTACTTTCAATCAGACCTCAATTACCTTTGGCAAAGTCTCAATTTTGAAAAATAAGATTTACGTTTGTGGTGGGGCTTTCGTTCTATTAACGATGTAGCTGTAATACTGAACTAGACAATGGCTTTCCATCAGCTCCGAAGAAATTCTGAATTTGATAATTACTTCTATGAACAGTAAGCTGCTTGTTGTCATTTCAAAATAAGCAATTATCAGAATTATATCGGCAAATAATATCACTTTTCGACTGCTATAGTTTGCATTGAATAAATCATTGCTTAATCCTTCTTGTTTGTTTTATCCTCCAATCACTTCAAATTGATACTTCTTTTATGGTGTACCAACAAATTATCGCATGCTGTCACTGACTTGCTGGGACAAAACAACTTTATCTATGTCGTCCTCACTTGGCTCATCTTTTGAACACAACGTTCCAGCTGTTGTACTCTACGGTCTTCTGCGGGTGAATGACCTCATTCTGTTGTCTATTTTCAGATCAGAGAGATTCTCAAGTCATAGTCTTATCTGATCACTTTTGGTGTCTTAGTCGGAAATAGGAGGTAGAATGAGGATATTCTGATCCCATGCTTCGATGAGGGCACTTTGTCTTAGCATTCTGGACTCTCCCACATCAAAAGATGAATTTGGATTAGGAAAACAGTCAGAAGGAAGGATCGATCCATATTGATTAGCCCTCATCCAAAAATTTCAGACTTTATTTCACTGAGGGAGTTGGGTGCCTTGCCATGATGACTCACCAGTGTGGCCTTATGCCAGACTATATTTTGTAACAAACTATTCCAACCGGAGGCAATTTCGTGATAATCTAAGAGAAAAAAAAGTTAAAAGAAGTGAATATTTTCGATTGCTAACGCTCGTGTAAGCGTGCGTGTGTTTGTAAAATCGTTCAGGGAAATCGATCGGAAGAAATTGGCTTAGGAAAAAAAAAAGCGAGAATCGAAAACAGTATTGACATTTTAAGGAAACCGGACAATAATTTGGGTATTCAGACTTGAATAGGAGAGTATCGGGAAATTTATAATTTGCAGTTATTCAATCAAGTATAACAGATTGAGTGAACTCTCTCTCTGTCTCTGTCTCTGTCTCTCTCCTCAACCAAGGGAAAGAATTACCATAAATTGTACCACAATACCGCCCCCAATCATTGAATTGTACCACGATACCACCTTCAATCATTGTCGATATTGTAGTAGTATTGCGTCACGACGACGCCTTCCAAACAGTACAATTCAACCACACCCTCAAGAGAGATCGAAAAACGCCCCTAATACATTGCTCTCACGAGTTTCTTCAGGCTGACACTCCTCCCATGCACCACCCAGGAATAAAGTGAACATAACTAGTTTGGAATGTCTCAAGCGTTCCCTCGGGGCAACATGCTGAAGACCTGTGAACAGTGAAACAATTTTCACGGTGAACAGGGGCTTAGCAGAAATAGCTGATGACTGTCGACCAGGCGGTCGGTTAGCCTACCCGAAATCCCGATTGGTAGAACTCAGCATGATACACCAAGAAATGTTTGTCAGTTTAGATTAAGTTTAAATGATTTATTCCCTGAGAGTATTTGATATTTTACAAGCTAAATATGAGAACTTTGCTAGAATCTAAAACGAAGAAGTGTCTTTTCTAGATTGATTGTTAATATCAGGCCCCAAAAGCTCATTATAAAAGATTGAATCTGCATTCCATGTCTAGTCATATGCAGTGTAATCAGGAAAAGTATGCGTATGGACGTGTGAAAGCAAGAGGGTTTCATATAAATAAACCAGTAAATAACACACACACACACACACACACACACACACACATATATATATATATATATATATATATATATATATATATATATATATATATATATATATATATATATAATGTGTGCTCTTCATGTTCAGAAGAGAAACTGAATATTGATTTTCTAAATGAAAGACAAATCTAGTCACATACTTGCATCGTTATACATTCCTTCAAAGTTCTGATTGGATTTGACATAATCAGAACATTGAATTATGCCAAAAATGTGCTACTGCTGAAAACACACACACACACACACACACACACACACACACACACACACACATATATATATATATATATATATATATATATATATATATATATGCATATATATATATATATATATATGTATATATATATCAGTCATATATGTAATTTAGTTCGTTTGGTTGATTGTATAATTGTCTGTCTGGTCAGAATCCTACTATAGCCTAAAAGATATAATGGATTGGCCCATGTGAAATTCATTAACATTGATGAAATAACAATAAAAGAAATCTAAAACGTGGTAATAGACACACACACACACACTCACACACACACACACACAAACATATATATATATGTGTATATATATATATATATATAGTTGTAGTCTCAGTAGTAAGAGAAAAATCAAAATTAGTATAAGTGTGATTGTTGACTTGATATGATATAAGCTGAACTAAGACTAGATTGTAGAAACACCTTTCGCGAAACTTGGACTCCTCTTTACAATTCAATTCTCAACTTTGCTTTATGTTTTTTTGTTGATATTTTATGCAGTTTTTTTTTGTTCCATCTTTTCGTTAAAAGACCCCCTCCCCCGACCTTACAATCTACGGTCTTATCAGACCAATCAATTCAGATAGAATTTTAGGAAAATACTTCCATATTGTGTTTGATACGTCACGTATGAAGAAAATTCGACGATTTCGTAGATTACAGTAATCTGATTGAAAAATCTACGATGATCATTTTCAGGTAATGTTATGGAATTTGTTTGGGGGAATCGAGGCCCAGTTTTATCACGAGGAGATTTATCTAACTTTAATCCCTAAAACCTACGATGCTTGTGGATTAGGGATAAATCTGTGGCCAATAATCCTCCGAATTCGAAATTTAGGCCGACTTATAAGGCTTAATAAATAGATGAAAAAAATGAAAACAGGTCAGATTAGTCATTCAATAAAAACCTACACGCGACCAATATATTTTGGCAGGAATCCGAGTTAAAATTGAAATTGAAAATTAGAAAAAAGGGGTGATCAATGAATAGATTACTCCTCTAGCCTTTGATTGGGCAGTGATCATTGAAGAACGTTTGAATCCTGCCGAACACAAACCAAGTGACTTATTTAGCATAAGCACACATTGCAAATTGACCCCCACAAAAATGTATTAGAGAGGGGACTTTTTCAAAAAAAGCAAACATTTTTTTTTATATTATCATCAGTCTGTTAGCGTTCGTCTTTAGACATAGACCTTTCCCAAGATCCACAAGACCTCTCTATCATGGGCATTGCGAAGCCAATATTTCCTGAATTTATCTAGCTTGTCTCGCTCTCTTACTTTCTGTCGTCCAATGCCAAATATCTGATCTCTGGGGATCAACGCTGTGAGACGTGCTGTCCAGCGGTTGTCTGACATTCTTGCAACATGTCCAGCCCATTGTCATTTGAATTTTCTGACAGTTTCTATAATGTGTCAGACTCCAGTCTTTTCCCTAATATACTGTGCTGTTTTTCGCTTATAGATAATAAAAATCACATAAAATAACAAATGACGCTACAAAGAATAACAGAGATAATACTGGGGGAGCCATTTATTGCACAGTCAGACAATGTGATCGAACGATTATCATTACCAAAATCAGTTGATCCCAAACACTTTATTGAAAATTATCACAATTAGCAGCTCAATCTCTATATATCCTTCGCTTAATGCTATCGTTTGGTTATCGTTATCTAAAAGGCCCCATCCCTAAGTGATCATAATAAGCAGTTTACATTGTGTATTTTGAGGCAATATTCACTAGAGTATTGGACTTCATTTTCATTAGAGTCTATTAGAGCTGAGCGTTCGTCAGAATCACAAGGGTAATTTCTGAAACCTTTGTGATAGACTAAGCCAAGCTTAGTTAATTACTGCATGGGTGCTGTCCATAGTTTTGAGAAAAGTCTTTATTATTCGAAAGGTTTTTCGGACGATTGGACTCCGTCTTGTTGTTCGTGTGATTAACACGGCGTTTTGGTTAATCCATATTCTAGAGGGAAAGGGTATGGAAATCCAGGACTGACAAGGAAAGGAGAAGAAATCGTCCGAGTCCTACGTTTTGTATCTACTATTGGAAAGACGAAATTTGGGTTAGTGCCATCAAATTCGGATAGTACACTTGAAGTAGGTCGTAGAATGGATCGGCCGAAATGTAGTGTCAAAAACCCAAACAAGAAAAAGTTCAATCATCTGGAAAACTCTTTGAACTACGATAGGCAGTTTCGTGCCAGTCATTCTATCTACCAATCGTAAAGTTTATTATTGCACATCTTTAGTAATGGAGTAATTGCGCGCTTCTTATTGGCGCTAGTGGTTATTGTTCGAATCTAGGAGAAAATCCAGGATTTGAATGCTGATTTCTGAGACAAGCAGGCCCTCTCCAGGGGGAAGATTGTCCTAACACAATCTTCCTCTCCATATTTCTCCTATTTATCATTATGTCGTAAGAAGCTAGGCTTGGTAAATATCGAAAACTAAGAGGGTAAGAGGATTGCATGACGCCAATCTTCCCTTAAAAATCGGAGTGCACAGGTAATCGAACAACTTAATCATCTTAAGTTGAAACAGAAGTAGGAGTGGCGAGGCTTGTTTTATTTCTAGATTTACTTTGACACTTTTTATCACAACTCTCTGGATTGATTGACTCTTCATTGAAAAAAAAATCTTTCACTTGAACTCGAAGTCCCATTGGAAGGTGAGGATGGGGGTCACTTTATTTCGTCCATCCATTTTTGTTTTTTAATTCTCTTTTATTTATTTGACCAATCTATAATAATCCACATTTTGACTTGTCCGTCAGAGCTTCATCAGAAGGTTGGACTTCCCGGTTTGAATTCAGTTCTCCAACAAAGGCTTAAGAGTCCAGTCTTTCCTTCTTAGACGGGAGAGGGGAAAGAGAGGGATTCATGCTTTTCCCAGGGGTATTTGCATGAAGTGATCGGAAATTGTCTCACTTGGATTGTTAAGTCAGTTTGCTGATTCTATTTTCCATACTGCTAACGGTTAGGCCAACTGCAACTCCATACGAAGAAAATTCAAACAGCGAAAATGACAATTATGTAACAAGATTGGCCATAATGGACAGGAAACCAGTCTAGCAGACAATTGTTACTGTGTTGTGCCAAATTGTGGCCTTGCGCCAGATCAAGCTAAGCTCCATATATATATATATATATATATATATATATATATATATATATATATATATGTATATAGCAAACAAGATTAGAACATGGAACTGGTGGCTGGAAAGTACGGAAATACTTCGAAGTCGAGGAATTTGTCAGATTCTTCCCAGCATACTTTTCTTTGGAAGGGGATACTTAATTTGAACTCAGAACCGAGGTTCCCTCCTGCTCAAACAGCCAATATCCACTTCACATAATACTTATGATTGGTCTAACATCTAACTCAGGACCCAGAACTGTTCAATCCTGGGTACGCTGTTAGCGATACAAAGTAGGTAAACATTATGATAAAATGCCTATATGAAATAATTTTGTAAAAAATATGATATTCGAGATTATTCTAGCATAATTTAAACCTGTCCAGTGTAAACCCAGACATATGCTTCTCGGTGAGTAATTGAAGATGGAATTAAGACACGGAACATCGTTTCAATGAGTAAGAATCAAAGTAATAAGATCAAACGAGTACCGAGAAGAGGTGGAATAGAAAAGAAAATAAATCATCTGTTTCAGATTGGTAAATTTTATAAATAAGAGGACGGTTTCATTTCGTAAAATACTGTCCTTTGTGTCGGGTTCCATATGCTTGGTAAACAAATGTCGAAATTACTTTATTTCTCTTGATCACGTATGAGGATTCCAACACTTTTCCTGTTAAACTTTCGCTGTACTACTCATTGTCTTCATAAAGGGACGAAATAATCTTTATTCCAAAGGAAATCATTTCACTTTTGGTTAAAGCATAAAATGTTGAATATCACATGAATGCACACTAACAAGGACGAAAAATTAAGACCAAAGATTTTCCCACACGCACGTATGCGCACACGTACATGCATACACACGCACAAATCATCACTGGCCATCAAAGGAACTGTAACAGACGTGGGAAAACCCTCTTGAATATTCGTTCGTGGAGCCAAGCCATAATATTAGACTAGCTTCTTTTTCATTTTCTGGTTTCCCTGTTATTATAGACTTTCTGATCATTGTCACAAGCTAAAAGGAACAAATTTGTTGCAGAGATCGTCTGCAAGATCATTGATATATAAGAAATATCCTCTTCTTCCTTGATGCCCGATGTTAAGCAGTGGTTGTTCGAAGTTTATCTCTGGCAACACTCAGAGACATCATGATTGCAACTTACAACTGCAATAATAGTTGTTAAAGCTACCGTAACTATTATCGCCGATGTATCTATTTTGATCTATCCTTACTCTGTTTGTCTGTCTCTCCTCAAATGTGGTTTGGCGTAATGGTTGCCAACACGGGAAATGGAATTGGCGAATCGGGTTCGAATATTGGCTGAGTTTTCTTATGTTCACTTTCTGCTTATGCCCTTTTGGGAAAGCTTCAATGTATTTCTCCCTGCATAAAATATGGATTGACAGAGAAGTGGTTCTAGAAAGTTTTACATGGTGATGGTGTGAATAGTGTGTATACATACATGAACATATGTGTATCATGTGCTTATGCCATGTGTATATATTCATGAATTAGACGATTTGCATTGGCCCTCCTTGTATTGGCTCTTTTGCATTAAACGTGTTTGATTTGGTCCTTCTTGCACTGGTCGTGTTTGCATTACAGGACATTATTGCATTGGACGTTTTTGTATTTTGGACCTTTTAGTAAAGAAGATTATTAATGTATAAGTGTTTTGACGATTGCCTTTCAAACATTCAATGCAATTATTATTTCGCAATCTCACACCAGTTGCCTGGTGGTAACCGCTGGAGTTTGAGTGACAGCAAGTCTCCTCAAGTCTCCAGCCCCTCTCTCCTAGTTCTCATAGGCCACAGTAATACTTCGGTTTACAGTTTCGCACCGGTTGCCCAGTGGTCATTGCTGAAGGCTGAGTGACAATATTATTATTATTATTATTATTATTATTATTATTATTATTATTATTATTATTATTATTATTACCACTACTACTACCACTACTACTTCTAATAATAATAATAGTATGAATGTTCTCCACAGTTAATCTTTTTCTATGTCTGATACCAATATGTCATTTACTAGTTTAAGATCCGTGCATACATCGTATTAAGATCGCCCACAACCTCTGTTCCACATCTCGTTTACCAGATATATCAGCAACAAGGCAATTACTAACAAATCATGGCTATTGGGTTTTATTTTCCTAATGTATTAAAAGAAATTACAACAGCGACGATCAGAATTCTAAGTCGATGATTGCTTTCCCGCCCTGCCTTCGGGCAGGCGACCAAAACACGAAGAGCAGCCAGTCCCCCAGACAATATGTCTCCATTGCACTAATAAGGGATAGGGCTAGGTGGACGCCTTGATGTCTCAACCAAATCATAAAGAAATTGTCATACTTTGCATACGTGGATACTTAAAATAAATACGAGGCTTTCTTGGTAAGTGAGATAGTTGCGTGTTTTACATCGATGCCAATGGTTAGTTTTCGAACCCGGATGAAAGCCGAGATTTCCAATGCTGATTTTCAAGACAAATCCCACTTGGAAGATTGTGCAGCGTATTTGACCCTGTGGTGCACTAAGCTATGCTCAATTCATCAGAATTCTAGGTCAGATAGTCGAACCATTTTCCAAGTTGTCACTATCTGTGTATTTTGTCCTGCAGCAGGTCTAATAATGCTCAGAATAATAGCATTGATTATAATGAGGGCAAGATTAAAAGTGGACTAGAATGATAATGATGATTTTCCGGGCGAAGAGAAGTGTTTTGAAGAAGAGAGACTCGTCATGTATTGTTTCTGATGACTCCACTTCCCATTAAATCAGGGTCTCTCTTTCGCTCTCTATCTCACCATGCCCCAACTTCTACTTATCACCCTCGCCTACTTCTTCTCTCTCTCTCTGCCTTCTTATCATCTCTCTCTTTGATTCTCTTTTACCATCTTGGCACTATGTCTGTCCCTTGCCATCTCTCTCTCTCTCTCTCTCTCTCTGTTCTGGGAAATTTTACTCGCCGATATCATCGCTCGTTGTTTTTGACGTTCCAAGCTGAATAACAAACTATCACATAGGATGTACTTACCATCACACACCCGTCCCCATACATTCTTACCTCCTCGAGGAATTGAACGCGAGACAATAAAGGACAGTGCACCTAATGAACCCTCAGAGCATTAGTGAGTTGTAGAATAAAAAAAACAATTAGGTAAACGGATGATAAAAACATGATGTTTCAAGTCCTAAAGTCCGAAACATTAATACTTTTTTCTCACCAAGTCTTCCACCTTTTTTAGATATTTTTTTTTTACCTCTGCCAACGAAGTCGAGGAGGTATATGCATTTGGTTGCGCCTTTCTATCTGTCTGTCCGTCTGTCTGTCTATGAGATATCTCCAAGAGCACTGAATTAATTTCAATAGTATTTCGTGGAAGATTGGAAAATGGGATAAGGAACAGAGGGGTAAATTTTGCTGCGAATCTAGGAATTTTTTTTTTTTTTTTGAATCGAGAAATGTTTTTCTGTTTCAATTTTTTCCATACATTTCTGTTTACGCTCATGACTATCCATACGATATCTCCGAAAGTTCTCAATGAATATTAATGAAATTCTGTGAAAGGGTGGAAAATAGGCCATGAAAGGAATGATTCGGGGGCAGATCAATGAGCCATTATTTCCCTTGACAATAGCGTTGGCACAGGCATACACTGAGGGCTTTCTAGTTTTCTTGGTGTTTTTCTGTTTTCCTGTTAAACTCACAATTCATTTTCTTTTTCCCGTTGTTTTCTCATACTTACTAGTCTATCTCGGTTAATTTCTATTTTATTCGCCTTTTTCTTCTTCGTTTGTGTTATTTTCTCTCGGTATCGCTTTTCTTCCATTTTTTTTTTTTTTTTGTCTTTCTCCTTTCTTCTATTCAACTTTTATAATTTCCCGTTTGTCCTCATAGTCTTTGTTGCTTTCTTTTATTCTTTCTTCCCTTTTCTCCCCGTATATCCTTCTCTGTTTTTCCCAAATTTCAAGTTCCCTCAAACTGGTTGTCTATGTATCAAGCGAACAGGCTGACCAAATGGAGCTAGAAAAAGCCTCAATCCGACCCGCCGAATATGTTTTTCATTTGGAATTCAACTAAATTGATCCTGTGTGCCTGTTTGTTTGTTTATTTTTTAATTCAGATTTTTTAAATATCCCTGCCCGACAAAATTCATTGATCACCTCTTTTTCCGATTTTTCAATTGATCACCCCCAACAAGGCAAGAGGTTGGTCGCATGACAGTTTCTATTGAGTGACTGACCAACTTCAATTCTTTCTTTACTTATTGCTTTTTTAGATTTTCTTTTTTCTCCACTTTTTTCTTTTCTTATTGATCTTTTTCTTTTCTTTCTTTTCTTTTTTTTCTTACCTTGTCCTCTTTTTCCCTTTCTTATAGATATCTTTTTTCCTTTTTTCTTCCTTTCTTTTTTTCTCCCTTTTCTTTTCCTTTTCTCATTGATCTTCCTTATTGCTTTCTCTCCTTCTTTCCCTTTCTTCTTTCTCTCTTTATCCTCTTTTTCATCTCTCTTTTCCCCCTTTCTTCTTTTCTTTGTTCCTCCTCCATCAACTGCCCTGGATATTTTTAATCATAACATTCCATCTCAAGATGATTGATCCGAGCACAGATTGTGTCGGTAAAATATGGAAATCTTTCTTATGCCCGATCATTTTCCCTCCATTTCGTTCAGTTCTACATCGTTGCTTCTTGTCTTCAAATTATTTCAGAAATTATTTTAGCGGCAAATATTCCGTGCCTTATTTTTCATTGAAAATTATCTCCCCTTTAAACCTTTCTATAGAAGGTTGTGCTATAGAGAAAAACAATTCAAAGAGATATTTTTCACATCATATGCAGATCTTAAGTCATTACAAGGTATCATATGACTGTAATTTCCTGCAAGCCGATATTACAATAGACATTCTTTTGATAGTAAATTTTTCCATTTTTTCCCGTTCGTTTCTCTGTCAGGTTGACCTGAAACTTGAAAGGTAAAACTGAGCTCACTAATCTGAATTCTGTCATTTTATTATATCAGGTGAGAATAAGAATTTCTGAACATAGGTACTATAGGAGAAGTCTAATATAGAGAATTCATTATCTACACATATTTTGGGTACCTGTCCTTATCTCGGGTCATCTTTTGAACACATCATTTTGGCCTTTGTACCCTTGTACCCAGATAGGTGTTGTAAGATTTGGAATACTGGGACGAGGGTCCCTCATCGAAACGTGAGGGTTTCCTCATTCTATTGTTAATCAAAATAATCAGGGTAAAAGATTTTTTTGAAATTGTAATTCTATTTGTGGGTAATTTTCATGCAAGATTTGTTAAAATAAATTTTTTTTTTTCATAGACTTCTTTTTCATCAGTTTTTTTTATACTCCTTTCAAGTCATCCAACTTTCAGCGTTGGGAAAATCCGTTGATTACATAAGATACAATCGATGCATAACAGAACGATTAAGAATATATAGACAATTCATAACAATCAAAATTTTCTTGCATAAATCAAAAAATAAACCAGTAATTTACCTGAGTGTATCGGTACCCGTATTAAATAAATGCGTATAAAATAAATTCAAATAAACTACAGCCACACTAATACAATAGTGATAGATAGAGATGTGCTATCTCAAAACAAATTATAATTATGGAATATTTGTATTCGTGGAGATACTAATTCACGATTAAGATGATATTAGAAAAATGATAAAATAAATGCAAATCCTCATTCAAATTTTACCAGACTTAACACACATAAAATATACACATGCAATTATTTTATTTTAACCTACATCCATACAAAGAAAATAATAAAAAGATTTTCTCCTTCGAAATAAATTGAAATTATTGAGTAATTATACTCGTGGAGATATTAATGAATATGACAGGGAGTGCTATAGCAAGAAACCTGTCTTGTTTTTCAATACACCCGTAACAGGACCAGACTAAATCACATGCAACAAGAACCTAAGTTCATAGAAAAAGCAGTTATAAGACAATAAATTGAAATAACACAGGTCAGATTGAAAGAGGCCTGCGTGACACTCGTTCGCAGGTACTTTAGGACTATATATCAAAATTGAAAAATCAACTAAAAGATGTTTTCTTTTTCAGCATTACAATATCGAAAGTTTTCATGACTATATATATGTATTGAGCACTGTTTGAATAAAGTGCTTTTCGGAATAATATATACAACTTATACGGTATATATTTCACCTACATATAGAGGGTATTTTCCGACAAGATACAATTTAATGGCAATATTGGAAAAATGCTAGACTTTCTTTTATTCCTAATTTCCGGGGGTGGGGGGTCGATGTTTAATATATTTTTCATGCCGGGATATACTGATTTTGATTAGGACTGTGTCCCTAATCTTCATGGATAATTTGCAACGTTTCCCTTTTGCATACATACATTACAATTACATGCTTTACACACACACACACACACACACACACACACACATATATATATATATATATATATATATATATATATATATATATATATATATATGTGTGTGTGTGTGTGTGTGTGTGTGTGTGTGCGCACAGAATGGATCAATAAGTCCGTTTCCTAACAAAGCTGGGCATTGACCAGAAATTTTCCCTATATAACATTCGATGTTTGTGATTTTTAGAGAAGTGTTGGATTAAGTGCATTAGCAAGCAAGGTGATTATGTAGAAAAATGTTGTGCAAGATGAATTTCTTATCGATGTATCTTCATACACTCATATATGTTTATCTATGTACGTATGCGTATAAGCCTATATGCATGTATACATGTATGAAAACTTACTTATATATAAATATATTTTGCATGCAAGCATATATGAATATACTAGATATACTTATATTTATGTTCGTATCTAAAATTAAAGTAAAATTACTTCAGTTATTAAATCAGATAAATTGAAACAAAGCTGAAGAAGGTTTGTACAGCTGTAAACTGATTGTGTTTAATGAAATTGAATGTTTGACCTGAACTTGACATGTTGAACTTGATTTAACAAGACTCGAACACCCGATTTGCTGGCGGGGAAAACAAACTCATTACCGATTTTTGCATCTAGGCTCAAACTCTTCATGGTGTATCCAAGGGCTCTCTCTCCCTCTCTTTCTACTCCTTCTCTCACTCTCCTTGTCTCACCTCCTTTCTCTCTGTTCATCTTTCTTCCTCTTCCTCTCTCCTTCTCTTTCCCTACACTTCTTTCTCTGTCTGCCTCTGTCTCTCTCTATCTCAAATTGGTAGGAATCTAACAACAAAAGCATCAAAAGTTGAAAGTACGGGTAGATTTACGATTGGACATGATTATCTAATTACTAGAATTTCCGCTCTGAAAAGAATCGAAAATGAATAAATGATATAAAAAAAATGAAAACTAACCTACTAAAGGCAGTGCTAATGTCTGAACCGACTTCCTATGGTGCAATGACGTCATTTGACGCATGCGCGTCTGGAGCTGTTGTCATTGTAGGACGCTGCAATTTCTTTTCTTTTTTTTTTTTTTGATAGCAACCGTTAAGTGGCATTTTATTCCACTGGGCTGTTTTGTTGAACATCTTGACCCTCTCATTGATATGTGCAGAGCTTTATAAGCTTTTGACATTATATCCTGTTGCTACATTGTTATTGATTAGAATACCGTGGACAGAACATGTAACATATTCCGAAGTTTTAACGAGAGTAAAATCTACTAGAAAAACTTTTGCCAGCAATAGGAAGGAGGTAGTTGGAATTTTTGAGACATAATGAGGAAGGAAAGCTTGGGAAACGTAAAGCTCACAGGGTGCATGGAAGAAGTAGCTGAGCTTGAACTCGAAAATCGTTCATTCAAAACCTTTCGAAAATCGGTTTCCAGCACATGGTGTAAATTTTGTAACGAGTTTCCTTCCAGGGGTATTTAACAAAGGTAGTAGTATATGGTACTTAGTAGATGAAGTTCATAGTACAAGGTTTGATCTATAGGTCCGTAGCCAGAAACGTAGATATTAGCTGAATTTTGATCCGAAATTTTCACTCTCTAATGATCGATATATGTGTTTGATATTCAGAACACTGAATTGAGTGTATTGACAAGCAAGGAGATTATATTCAAGAATAAATATTTGTTGTGAAAAATGAATGCTTTTTGTCATTCGATTGCAGATTTTGACATGCCTACGTAAAGCTGTTTAGACCTTTGAACCCGTGGTATATAAACAGATTAGGCATAAAATTAAGGCGTGTAGTTTGTCAATTTGTTTGAACAATACATATATATATATATATATATATATATATATATATATATATATATTATTGAGTCATCCACAGACAACTGTTTCGTTGTATTACAATTCTTCAGTGTGGCTATAGACTATCTGTTATCCCATCCAGTACCACGAGGCAGGACTGAAACCTTCGCTTCAGGAGGCCAATATCCTACCTCTGCGCTAGGGAACTGGACGGTCAGTAAGGCTGAATTTAAGCGATATATTTGTTAGCTTAAATTCCCCATCCACCAGAGTGCCCTATTCCTATGAAAGAGCTTTGCATAAGCTTACAATGAACGAGGTACCTCACTTAAAGAGTGCTGAACCCTAAATAGAGGAGCGTTAATTATTGTGTCATCAACAGACAGCTGTTTCATTGTATTGCAACTCTTCAGTGTGGTTATAGACTATCCGTTATCCTATGTGTGCATGTGTATATATACATATATGTGAATGCATATATGTGTATATATCTCTCTCTATATATATATGTGTGTGTATGTATTGATATGAGCTTGTCTGTATGTATATACATATGTGCGTGTGTATATATATGCGTGTGTGAGTTGAGAAGAAACTTCGTTTTTCGATTCTTTTGAACGTGTTTTGAATATTCAGCCACCGCTTTTCCTTTTCTGAGGATTGTTTGAAATGTTATTTTTTTGCCCTTTCACATGGAGAAATATAGTAATCAATTGTAAGTCTGGTTACTTCATATACTTCGTAAATTGTTGGTAATCTGTAATATACATATTGTGATTCTCAGATTAGTCTAGTTAGATGTAGAATTGTTTTTACCAATTCGTTAAAATAGTTGTTTGTTTTGAATAAAAAGACAGTTGAGGTGTGTCACTCAATGTAAACCGTCTCAGTACCAACGCCTTTTGGCAGCATGCCGTGTTGTGGGCGAACAATCAAAAATTGGAAGAAGTGATGATCAACTAATAAATTACATATTTCGCCTTTTGTGGGGCAGTGATCACTAGAAAAAGTCTAAATTTTCAAAAAACATGTATGAATGCTGCACAAACTAATGGACCAATTTAGCCAGAAGTTACATAGCAAATAGAACCCCCCATTAAAAATGTAATGAAGGGGAGGTAAAGAAAAAAGAAGAAATGTTTTTTCTAGATATCATAATCATCATTCATCATAAGTCCTCTACTGGGTAAAAGGCCTCTCCCTTTACATTCCATGACGACCGCCATGTCTTACCGACAAACCTTACTACCTCATCCCCCATCTCGTGCCTGGACGTTCCCTACTGCGTTTACTGTCACATTGGCACTAATCAGTCCTGTGCTTCATCTCTTGTTATCTATTCTTGCTATGTGTCCAGCCCATCTCCACATTTCTTGCTTAATCATTTCTATGACATCCCTCACTCTAGTCCTCGCTCTGATCCGTGTTGATCCTTCTCTATCTCTTAGTGCTTTCCCTTGCAATACTGTTTCCATGGCTCTCTGTGCGATTCTAAGTTAGTTCTCGGCCTGTTTTGTTAATCTCCAGGTATCACATCCATAAGTCAGAGCTGGTATCATACATGGATTGAATACTCAACGCTTTCAGTAAATTGACAAGGTTCTCTTCAATATATCTTCATTCATACCAAATGATTTCCAGTTGATCGTCATGCGTCGTTTCACTTCGTTATTATAGTCTTTCTCTAACTTCATTATCTTCTCAAGGTAAATGTATTCGTCAACTTAGTCTAGAGTCTCGTCCTCTATTTTTATGGTTTAGATATGCAAAGGAGTAAATATCTGAATTTTCAGCCCTCCAGCTTTATTGGTAGGGCCTCTACGCGCGATCTATACATACATAGCCAACTAAATAGCCAGACCAACTTAAAAACTGAAGAAACCTACGTTTACAGTTTTGATGTGGTTTAATCAACAATTTCTAAAACCCATTTGTCGGATGCAATGGCCTGAAATAATCACACGTTTGCCTCAAATCATATAATCACTAATCCGTTTGGGAAGATTTTTCATCTGTTACCAAAACTACACCAACAAGTTTTACCGAATCTCAGCTTGAAGAAATATCCCTCGAGCTGAGCTTTACGTGGAACGTGTCAAATAAACAAATTGAAAGAAATGAAGGCGATCCTACTTACGATAACACGTAGTTACCTCATTTATTATCTGCGTTGATGAATGTTTGACAATAGAACGAATGCATGTTGCAAACAAGTGGCAGACAAGTGAATAATTATCAGGAGAATCCGGTTTATTATTTTCTTCTCTTGTTTTGAGATGACAATAGAAGATAGCGATCAAATATGTGAAAATTTAAGAAAAGAAAATCATAGGAAAAAACCTAGAAACGAGATAACCAAGGAAGAAGCAAATGAACGAACGAAAAATCAGAAAGCTTAATTATGATAAAATCATGAAGGACGACAGGAAAATTTGAAGGAAAATTATATAAACTAGAACAGTGTCCGCTCCAAAGGCTAATGTTTCAAAGGATCCGGACTTTGCTGTGTGTGGAGCAGTCTGCCATTATACGAAGCATACAGCTTCAAAGCATTTCGATTACTTCACTCCGGTGTTGCAAATTTAGATATTTTATATCTAAATTCAGATAACCCTTTTTAAAATCTATTTTTCATTTGATTTCTCAAGTACCTCTGACTCAAACAACGTCAAACTGGACACTTCACTACCTAATATGCGAATATATCTGGCGAATATCAACTCCGCACAATGTCTTGCTGTTGATTAACCGCGGTGTACATGCACACAAAGAGCTTTCTTAAATTGTAAGTTGATCGTGAAATAAAACCACGCGATTTTTGTTCCAGGGTAATGAATGGTATTTTCTGATTGCTAATACGTAAAAGTTTAGAAAATGGCTATTATTCCCTTTAAATTTGCTTCTGTTACCAAGAGAGTTATTTTTTAAATTCACTTGTATGAAATTGTACAATTTGGGTGAATTTGCATATCTTTATTCACATAAAAGAAAATCACTTTTTCCAGAAAAATAACAACATATGAATATAAATCAATATCTATTTATACTAATGTTAAACAGACGTTATCACAAAAGATTTAGAAGTGAGTATTTTTTCGAGGTTTATGATTGTACTATACTCTTGGAGGAGCAAGACGACGTTATTGCTTGTCAGTGGAAAATATAAAACTGTTTATTAAAGATAAGACAAGATGACATAACACGACATAAGATGACATAACACGACATAACATGACATAATATGATGACAAGGATGAAATGTCGTGCAACACGATTTTTGTTCCCGGGTAGTGAGCGTTCTATTTTAATTACTCATGTCAAGAATATGGGCCTCCAAGATGATTTTACCAAGTTCCCTTTGCCTTAGGGACAGCCTTCAATTATGTCTCCTAAGCTGTCTGAGGTAAGATAGGTAAATTCCAAAATATCAATGTTCTGATAAAATTGTTTGACACACAAATCCATCCAATAGATGTGAACGTAAACAGATAAAATGCCGCTATGAAGGCAAGTATGATAAGTATAAGACTGATACGTGAAATTTCAAAATATTCTTGGCAATAAAAGTTTGATGAAAGAAACGTTGGGAAAATGATAAAGACATGAAAATTATATGAATGAATCAACAGAAACATAATGGAAGAAAAATGACTCAGTATTTAGGAAATGTCAGAATGTATGGATGAGTCAGAAAAAAGGTAATTGCGATTAGGGGATGAGAGTATTTATGTCTTATACATTTCGCATCTTGAGCAGAAACCAGAGTTACAAACCTCTTGCGCGTATATAATGTGTGTATTGCTTTGCACGTATTTTTTTTTTCGTCGTACTTTTATAAATATGTATCAAACATTTTTTTCGCTCTCTTCCCAAAATATGGGAATGTAAATATAGCATCAGGAAAATATAATCTTTTCCCTGATCATCATAGAATTTTCGCTCTGATCACATCGGAAAAAAAGACTTTTTCCCGCCAAAAAAAAAAAAGGGTGAGCCACACGTCAAGAAATTTTCTCTTCGCCAAAACTTTTAAAAAAATCAAAATCATTGACATTCTTCAAAGTTTTTGCTATCTTCAGTTTCCTGTGGATTTGAATGACTGGAAATAAAATTAAATACAGAAAAAAAAGCATGAGAAAAACGGTATCCTTAAAATCTGATTGGCTGAAAATCAGGTCTGCCATGTGCATAACACCTGTTCGTGGTGTAAAGCAACTTTACAGCGATTGTTAAAAGTCCGTTCTTTATTTCAAGTAGGCACCATGACAGGTGAGTGACAAGTCAAATCAGTTTAACCGTCAAAATTACGTACCTTCATTCATTTGGGAGGTAGTTCGGTGTTATCCGTACCAAAATGATTTTGCAACCATTTCTTCTACTGTACACTTTCACCTGCATGCGTCCTGTTTAAGTAAAAACGAAATACCTCTTTAAAATCCAATTGGTCATTGCGTAATAACTGCATTAGAAAATTGACCAGCAAGGCAAACTTGCTAACCACTGTGCCATGTCAAATATGGAATCATACGTATGTAATGTTTAGAGGGTCATAGGAGTAGCTCTTGTGCGTTTATCTGTTCTTCCTTGTAGAGGTGAAAGCTCAGCTTATTACCAAGAAATCTTAGGCATTTACTAAGCTTAGCTTTGACTGACATAAGAGCACAGATTTGGAGTATCTTGTTAGGTTCGAACTCACTATAGTAGTGATAGTCTGCTTGGATAGCTTGCTAGCTATTGCTCAACAATTATGTGCTAGAGTCCAAGTCAGCCACAAGGCCATAAATGTGAGGCACACAGTGAGAATCGAATTCACTTATGTGATAATGGTCTACGAGACTAGCTTGCAGACCATTCCCCCACGGCGATGCGCTAAAGCCTGTCACTTTTTTAAAACTTTTTTGGGAGAGAACTTGAATACTTTAATCTACAGCTGCACATATGCACACAAACGTATGCACATACACACATATATATCGCATGATACATATGTGTCAGATCTGATGCTTTGGTATTTAAGCTATTCTTTTTAGCACTTGCAGACTATCGTCAAACCAGGAACCAACACCACTTTTCGAAGACCAAATTTGGATCAATTAGACGTCTTTTGAACGGAAGCAGACAATAATCACCATGATGTCACTGGTAATCTCTGGTAATTACTATTCTAGATTAGATCTATTTTACTTGTTATACGCGAAACGATCATTAAAGGGCGTACTGCCACAATGCAATGTGCATTCATTCCTCTGGGACAATCAGATAGCCTTTAGTCAGGTCAAAGCACGCTGATCCAGGCATTAGAAGAACCAGATAAGTTTTTTTTTTATTTATGAAACATTAACCCAAGGAAGTAAAAACTCTAATATAACTTTTTTTTAATAACACCCAGAGAGCGCAAACCAATGGCAACGCCATTGTCTGGGGGAGTAATTGTGCATAGATCCACCCAAAAATTTAATCACCCCTTCTATGGCCCATCTCATTCATTGAGAACTTTTGGAGATATTGTGTGGATAGACATAAGCGTACACACAAATGGATGAAAAAAATGGGAAACTATACTTACCATTATTTGTTGTTACAAGGTACTTTCATTTTAATTGTTGTTTTTATCGCAACTACAACAATTAAGATAAAGGTAAATGATGACGAAAAATTAATGATTATGATTTATAATTCTTAATCTGACAGAATAAATAAAAACAAAATAGAATTGGAAAAGTATATCTCAATACAAAATTCAGCCACTTATTTCTCACTCCATTGTCTATCTTTCCACAAAATTTCATCGAAATTCGTTGAGTACTTTTGTTGATATGGACAGACAGACAGACAGACAGAGAGAAGGGAAGGCATGACCGAATACATATTCCTCTCCAACTTCATTGGCAGAGGTAATCACTGTGTTATCAAATCATTTTTTTATCAGCTTATGATTCAAATCTGCAAAAAATCTAAACTTCAATAGATTTCTAATTGGAAAGGTTAGAGAATTTGGGGTTGAATCGAGTCATTACTGGAGAAGAAGAAGAAGAAGAAGAAGAAGAAGAAGAAGAAGAAGAAGAAGAAGAAGAAGAAGAAGAAGAAAAGGAGAGAATAATGAGAAGTAGAAGAACGACAACAACAAAAAAAGAAAATAAGAGAGAAAAGGAGCAGAGAAGAGAAAATAGAAAGGAAGAAAGTTCAAAGAATTGACATTGACTCGTTGATTCGTTAAAGGCCCTATCAATCTCCCATCATTATATTCAGGTTTGGACTATTAGCAGATATATAGGCTTTTTCATGGCAGCGAACTTAGTTTTAAAAAGGAAGGTCTACAACCAATTCACCCTCCCGATAGTCACCTATGGAACTGGAACCTTACGAGAGGATTGGCCCTCAAAGTGAGAACATGCACGAAAGGGGATCATTCTTAACATCACATGGAGGGATCACAAGACAGCACAGTATATCATAAAACAATTACGAGCCATATAGAAAGCATGAAAAAACACAAATGACAATGGGCTGGTCATGTAGATAGAATCTCAAACAACCGCTGGACATCAGGACATAAAACGTGGATCCTCAGAAATCAAATACGAAATTGTGGCCGGAAAAGATGCATCAACAAACTAAACAAGTTCAGACAATACTGTCTCCGCAACGCCCACGATCGAGAAGTCTGGCGAATCCTGGGAAGGTCCATGTCCAACGGTGGATGCTAAAAGGCTGCTGCTGCTGCTGCTGCTGCTGCTGCTGCTGCTGATGATGATGATGATGATGATGATGATGATTGTTTACCTCCCAGTGTAGAAATATACAATGATAAACTGAAAGTCTCGATGTATTATAATAGCCGAGTAGTAACGGATGATGAAACTCTGAATCAAACCGGAGTGCTTAGACGGATCATTCTGAATAAGACCACTCAAAAACGACTAATCTACAATGGGAACCTCTGGTTTAAATCGAAGCAAAGGTTTCATTGAATCTTGTGTAGCATTCGAGGGCCTAATTCATGGAATCTGCTAAAAGATACCTCAAACGTTCATAAACCTTTGTAGTAGTGAATTTTAACAATTTGATCGATTCAATTGTTCAATCTTTGCTGCATTTCCTTCGGTGCCGTTTTTTTTACCGTCTTTATCGTTTATGAAGACACTCGAAAGACTGAATGGAATAACGAAAGCACGTTCTCTGAGAACCTCAAAAAGTTTCTACGCTTTGTTTTAGATATACTGAAGAAAAATAAAACATTTTTTACCCGATGTAAATATCAAAACTTTAGTAATGGGTTGTTACACATGAGATTTCTGAATATGGCACTCTATTCTATAATGACTTTCTTGGAAATCTGTTGGCAAGATAGATTTCAAAACCTAAGTCTACAAAAGAATTGGATTATTATTAATAGGGTAATATAGTTTTGGAATAAATTGCTTTGTCACGTTAAAATATCCCATGTGTGGATAGTTTAGAAAATAAATCAAATGCTCCAAATCATGAAAAGTTTACAAGGAATTTTAAGATCTGTTTTTTCAAGAGAAACTGATGTGCATAGCGTGTTGTAAATAATAATGATAAACACCAGGCAACTGGTGTGAGATTGCAAATAATAATAATAATATACGACCCTAAAAATCTAAACCTAACAGGAGAGTGAGAAAAAAACCCACACACACACATCCAAATGGTAGCAAAAGTGTGAACCACAGCACTGGTGTGATGGGTGAGGGAGAGATGAGATGTAGGCAGCCTTCAGCAATGACCACCGGGCAACTGGAATGAAACTGTAAACCACACTATTGCTGTGGACTATGAGAGTGTGGAGAGAATGGCTGGAGACTTGAGGAGACTTGCTCTCACTTAACCTCCAGCAGTAACCACTAGGCAACTGGTGTGAAATTGCAAATAATAATAATATCGAGGCTATTGGAAAGGTTAAGTGGTTGGGAAAATATGTCCTATTTGAACTGAATGAAATGCTCCATGGCAGTTCTAAAACCGATTTCTCCCAGCTAACGCTGTCTAAGCAAAGAGAATTCGTAATAAAAGGTTCCATAATAAGGAGGCCATATTTTTATAACTACCGTTTTTGTTTTTCACATCATTATTCACCTTACAATCAATAGATGACATTTTATAAGCAATAATCCAATACTTTTTAAGATTTCGAAAATTATAAGAATGTTTCAATACCTTTCATTCTTTGATGCAATCTGGCATGAAAATTGTCGAGTCAGAATTGCTCAAACGACAAAAAATGTGTATAAAGTGTATAAAGTATTAGATATTGGGTAGTGTGTGTGGCATGGAATATTTTAGAAGTATGCTGTATCCTTGGTAAGTACATAAACTTGGCCAAACTGAAAAGATACGTGTAAAAACTTAGCTTATTGAAATGAACGCAAAGCTAAGCAATTTTAAAACAGTCATGGGTTAGATTTGACGTATGTTTTGACTGCAGGTGAGGTCAGGATTCTTCAAGGACGAATTGAAATAGTAAATAATGAGTAGGGGTTAATTTGTTGAGGAATATGATTTTGGCAGGTGTCAAACAAAGATGAAATTCTTAGATGTCAATGCTGAATAAGATATAATTTGATTATTAAAAGCCAAATTGTTGACACTGAAAGGCAATACAAATAAATTGACTGATCTGCTAAACATGGAACTTATCCAAGAGACTGACCCTCAAACTGAAAAGCATGCAACATGCACAAGAAAATCATGCTCAACCTAACATGGAGAGATCAGAAGACATAACTATATGTCAGGGAAAAAACAGGAGTCTGAGACATCATAGAATCCATTAGAAAATTCAAATTTGGCAATGGGCTGGTCGTGTTACAAGAACAGCAGACAACCGATGGACATCACGATGCCAATGGCTCCGCGACACCCATGATAGAGATGTCTGGCGAATCTTGGGGAAGGTCTATGTCCAACGACGGACGGTAAAGACTAATAATGACGATGATGACTAAGCCATTTTTATCGCGTCTAATGAGTTGATTGTTTATATTATCGTTATTTTCCGGTCAGCAACTACCAAAAATTCATCAGAGACAGAACTTTGAATGATTCTTTTGAATATGCAGTCCATATGAATTTCGATGGGTTAGGAAAATCAAACTGCTATCACATTCCCTTCTAATAAAATACTATGCTAGAAGCAGACAGTTTCGCAATACGACAGTATTCTAATGTCAACAAACCTTGGATTTATTTTTAGGTACTTCACTGACAGACAGGAAATGAGTAGACTACTTACGATCTGTATTTAGACTCGTTTCATTAGGAATGGGAGTTTTGATTAATTTGCCACGCAGTCAAATTTGGGCCGGAAAAATGTAGTTTCTCTGGAAATGATTGAGAAGCGGGAAGGAACGATTGAAACATGGGTGAAAATAAAAGTTCAGACGTTTTCTCTTCCAAGATGACCTTTTTTTGTAATTTTTTTTCCTTCTTCGAAGACGGTTTATACCAGCTATCAAACCCGATAAAACTGACAGTTATGATTTGTAATGATTGATTAGAGACACAAACGATCGAATATGGTTTAACAAAAATATATACACGTAAATAGGTGCGTGCTAGCGGCACAATATACGCACACACAAACACACGAACACACGCACACAGCTGTGAATAGTATGGTATTTAGAATCTTGAAATGAAATGGTAACCTCAGTTCTTGCTGAAGTTTTGATTACTATTTTCTAAAATATTTCCGTCTTATGTATTCTCCAATCTAATGATATTACACAGTAGATTCCGGTCATTAGAGCCATCGGTTATTAGGACCAATAGGGCGAATTCAGCGAGAACCAATTCAAATATATGTAATCATTGCTAATTTGCTCCGTTTTTTGTAATGACCAATGCGTCGTTTATTTGGACCAAGCATGAGTGCCACTTTTCTCTAGAAATAAAATCTGATAAAATTTCTGAAATATATTTTCTTAGTTCTCGAATCAACGATCTTTCGAATATTTTACTCAAGTTGAATGTGAATTTTCTAAAAAGAACGGTTCAAAGAGGATTCAAGTTAGGTTTTTGATGCAAGTTGTTCCCTTTAGATTAAAAACTTTCCAGATGTTTTGAGCAAAAAAAAAATGGGTTGTTCGGTTTATCGGACCAGCCTGTTACTAGGTATTTAATCATTGGCTACCAATGCGGCCCTATAAACCGGAATCCACTGTATTTTCAACTTTTTAAAAAATATTTTTAGATGTGTGAAAAAGTTTTCTAGCGAAAACTGTGTTTTCAGTGTAGTTTTTCAAGTTCCAATAAAAACGGCCAGTTTTAGAATAAAGTCAAACCTATCATCAACGATGCTTAGCAATTATTTTTTGTTTAACAAACGTTCCTAATCGCATTGCCGCCATGAAGTTACGTTGAGTTAAAGTAATTGGTCACCTGGTTCGATGCACGCAAATCATATTTAAGATATCCTGTTATCTAGGGCGTCGCGTTAACAAATTTGTAAAGAAAATCCTGGGGAAGGTATATGTCCAACGACGGAAGCTAAAAAGCTGCTGCTGCTGCTCCTGATGATGATGATGATTATTATTATTTTTTCTTGGCATTTTTTTCATTCAACCTAAGAATTCTCCATTAATCTAGCTCTAGCATAACGAAGTCTTTGTCGAGTATAGACCCTATAAATCCGCCAGCTAACATCCAAACGTTCATTACTTCTGGTATAAAAATCTACAGCAGGTTTAAAATAATTTCAATTTAGAAACCATCAATCAATACTGTCACTAAAACTGTCAACATAGGTTTTCTCAGTTTCTTATTTGGATCGACTGGATGGCTGTATCATTCGTACACGCCATACCTATGGAGCAAGAAGGCTGAAAATTTAAACATTTACTCCTTATTATGCCCAGGGAAAACTCTATTTATTCTAAATATATATATATTTTAGTGGGGGCTCAGTTTGTAATGTAAGTTTATGCTAAGTTGATCCCCTCTTTTTGCGTCCAGCAACATCAACACTTGTTTTGGGGGGTTTTTTTGAAAATGTAGACTTTTTCGTGATCACTGCCCAACAAAAGTGAAATTATTCGTTGACGAACTCAATTTGAATTTTCCACTTGATTACTGACATGGTATGCAGTCAAACGACTCTGGTCACGTGACGGTTTCTGATGAATGACTCAACAGATCTATTCACTCCTTTGATAATTATATCACCAGTCTGTTTTCGAGGTTGCTTATGAAAGCTGTAGAAAGTATCTCCAAAAACCTTAGTAGAAAGTATTTTTTCACATTGTCAATACAATGAAAGTTTTTTTCAAAATTTGCGAAATCGCTCAATTTGGAGAATTTGTTATTACTGAAATACTGAATATATCTTTTATTCAGTGATTTAAAATGCTGGAAAGCAAAGTACATTTGAAATATTTTTTTCCGAAGAAGAAGAAAATTTCAAACGTTGTTCTCTTCAACTGATGAAAATGATTTTCTGTCTTTCGTGAATTAGCACATTTTGAACTTTTTCTCTTCATTTAGTCTTCACATGAATTTCTCTGAAACAAATATCATGAACTGAAAACGCGTTGAGAACAAAGACAGAACAATCAGAATCGAAAATGCAGAGCTGAAGTAGACTTCAGATAATGAATCTCTATGAAACCCACAAAAGAAGGGCGAAAAACCACTTCGCGTTGGCAAACCTTTAGAAGAACAAGCTCAACCTTCAAGAAGAAGAAACTCCCATTAGTTCTTAAAAGAAGGGTCTACAACCAATGCATTCTCCCTCCACCTATGGATCTGAAACATAGAACTATGCAAATTCATGTTCAACATAACATGGAGATATCACAAGACAGCACAGTATTTCAGAGAAAAGTTAGGAGTAAGAGATATCGTTGAATCCATTAAAAAACATAAGTGACAATTGGCTGCTCTTGTAGCAAAAATGTCAGACAACCGTTTAACATTGTAACATCGATCCCTTGGGATCATAAGCGAAACTGTGGCTGGCAAAATATGAGATAGCGTCATAAACTGGACAGGTTCAGAAAATACAGTCTCTCCAACGCCCATGATGGATAGGTTTGGCAAATCTTGTGGAGGGTTTCTGTCTAACGACGTTCAATAAAAGGATGATGATGATGATGATGATTCTTCATTCAACTTATCCAACCAAACGACATTTTTCATATCTCTGAATTTTTGAGATGAAGTATTATTATTTCTATTAATATTCGGACCATCCTCATCTTGGTTGTTTTTCATACAGCGTTTCAGCCGTTGTACTCTACAGCCTTCATCGGGTATCATCTGGTAGGTGTGGGGAAGTAACGAACCGAACCCTTTATTTAACTGGCGGGGGTATATTGACCGCACTCCCCTCTTTGGATTAGTAGTATTGTTATCGTCTCACCAACAACCAAGATGAGGATGGTCCGAATATTAATAGAAATAGACATTTTTCTCTTTAGCCTGTGCTTTCGTGCCATGATTATAGAATTGCATCTGATTATTCGAGGTGAAACTCTTGCTGCTTTTCTTACCTTCATACATTGCAATCGCAATAGATCACCAGTCGTTTTGCTTATCTTGGGAATAGTTGATACGTTTTCAATAGTGTCGAACCCCTGTCCAAGCTGGAGTTAACTCCCCGCTCATAACAACAAGGAAATCATGAACAAGAACACATTCTCACCTAATTCAAAGGAGTAGCTCTCCATTGTTCGCTCAACGTAACGTGATGTACGAAGTTAACATTTCCCAACCATAAGTCTTATATATATATATATATATATATATATATATATATATATATATATATATATATATATATATATATATATATATATATATATGTGTATATATATATATATATATATATATATATATATTATTCGGACCATCCCCATCTATATAATAATATATATAATAATAGAAATGATAATAATACCTCATATCAAAAATTCATATATATATATATATATATATATATATATATATATATATATATATATATATATATATATATATATATATATATGCAAAAGTCATTGAAATCGTCCTCAGTAAAAGTACGAGCGGAGTTTGACAGCAACCAGGGTTTTTTTTTTCAATTTCCAATTTATAGTTTTAACTCATTACATAAGTTGGCGATATGAGGTTGATGCAGATGATTCCAGCATTATTTGGACAAAATTTTCTATTATTCATATGAATCTATATCATCATTATTCATAAAGTAATTTCCTGGGCTCTCTACGACATAACGCCACGCATTGGTGTCATTTTTAGATGAGTGTGAGAATGAAACGATTTACAGGACTGCACTTAGTCACCTCTGTAAGTGACATTTCAATTGGCGACCTTTTACTTATTTTGGCAGATATTCCGATTGTCTGAGTACCGACTAACCCTTCATAACAATTGAGTTAATTTCGCGAGAGAAAAAAAAGAGCAAAAATATAATGCAACAAAATATGAACTGAAATGTTCCACTTTAACTATTCATCGTTACACGATCGTTGGGAAGCAGCATGGGAGAGAAATAAAGAATCAACCTTCGGCGAGACTCGAACCTGTTTTTCTAATCTTGATAAACTGCCTCCTTTCTGGGGAAAGCTGCCTATCCGATTAGGCTATGGAGGCCAAACGATAGCAATCATTCAAATCTATCGATATACGTTTTATTCCTTATTTCCCCCTTGCGCCTGATACGCAATCAACTTGGTTTGCAATCATTAGCAGGCACAGATCCGGGAAGAATCAAGGGGGTCTGTCCCACCCCACCACCGTGCTAGGGCAAAGAACAATTAATTGATAGTTTAAAAGTGAGAGTTTTGGTTGAAACAGTAAGGATAAACTACTCATTGCCACGCAAAAGTCCTTTTCCTATATTTATCCTTCAGCTCAAAATACAGTTTTTGCAAAAAATACAGAGCGAACTGTAGAGTAGTCAATGAATTGCTGCTATGGTGATCGGTTGAAAATCACAGTAAATAGTATTCGAAGATTGTCATTAATGGGTGTATGAGATGATCCTTATCCGGGGGCATAAATATAATTTCTTATCGGCTCCGTTACCAATGCCCTCGCATAATATAGCTATATTTTCCTTATATTTCATTGCCAGAGGATTAACTCAGATTAGCTTTATTCGATGCCACAGACACGGAAGATTAATGATAAGTCGTTTAAACACGCGAAGAGGGGCGTCAAAAGTGTGGAATATTTTTTAGTGAACATACGAATAGCTCTCAGGACACATTGCTTAATCTTATGTCACCTTCGGGTTAATGAAATATGCCACCAGAAACATATTGGGTACTGATACATATACATATATATGTATATATATTATGTATATATATATATGTGTGTGTGTGTGTGCGTGTGTGTGTGTGTGTGCATGTGTGTGTGTGCAGCAGCAGTCCCGATTTCTTTAACATTTCTTTTCTATTTACGCTGTGTAGTCCGAACGATACATCCACCGTGTAATAAAAAGGAGAGAATTTCAAATAGAGTTTAAAAGTAATATAATGCATTTAAAAGTATTTCTGTGTGATTATATATCTATTCTTACTACATATGTGTGTGTGTGTGTTTGTATGTATGTATATTTATATACATGTATTTCTGTATGTATGTGTATGTGTTACATTAGGAGCGGAAGGGGAGATGTTTTTTGCACTTCTATTGAACAACCGAACACGGAAATATTCACATTTTATTCTTCGGCATCAAACATGATAACAGCAAATTTTTCTCTGGGAACCACCACAAATATTTTTTTCTCTAAAAATGATGGCTAGTCCCCGTTGAAATGCATCGAACTACACCCTAGGAATAAAAAATATAATCGAGATGTAACACCTATCTCTTGAGTCTCTCTCTTCACCTTCCATATTTGAATTTGTACATATATATATGCAAAAACTTATACATATATATATATATGTTTATAGGCATATCTGTATACATATATGCATATATATGTATACATATATATGTATATGTATAAATGTATATATATGTCTATATGTATATTTGTATGCATATATATATATAATTTGTCCGTCTTGCACTACAATGTGCTCAAGTATCGTGGGCTGAAATATGGTTGTACTAAGCAGACGTGCGCGGGAAAATCGGCATACTAACATCAGCGCCGAGTTGATATGCGCAGAAAAGTCGGCGTTCAAAAGTCGGTGCCAGGTAGACGTGTGTAGAAAAATTGGGGAACCATATAAATTGATGAATAGATAGAAGTAAGGACAAATGAATGAATGAAGAGGTAAACATAAGTGTATTTAGCCCCTAGCCGAAGTGCCTCTCTATGCCTGGTTAAACATTCAAGGATTGAAAAAAAGAAGAACTAAAGCTTTTACACCCGTAAAAAAGTTTCCCTTCATTTTCGACCTATTAAAGGGAAAGTATCCCTTCTTTTCGACGCTTAAAATGGGAAAAATTTCCCTTCACTTTTGACTCCTTAAAGTATTATATTGAAACACTTACTGAGCTACACGGTGTTACCCGGGAAAAAATTCATTAAATTTAACAACACAAGAAAGCAAATGATATTTGCAACTTTTGTGAAAAACCCACGAAGCCCCTCCTAAAACCTTCAAAAAATAATTTTTGTTAAAACTGAGAAAACACGTGCTCACTCTTGACGATAGAGTGGACCATAGGATTTTAATAGTGTCCATGTGTTATTATTGTGCTTGGTTTGGGATAAATTTAAAGGTTTTGTTCCAAGGAAAACATGTTTTTGTTTTTGGCTTAGGGTCAGATCCCTTTGAAAAATACTGCCAAACTGGCATTAGTACGAGAATGAATTCATATCAGACGACGATTAGAAACTAAAGGTTCAATTCAAAATTTTTTTTTTAAATCTTTCCTAAGTCAAAAATTTTTGGAAGGTTAGAAGGTCTGATGGACTTGAAGCACACAAAACTTGAAAGAAAAAGGATCCTATTTTCTCCGTCCGAGTTTGAATTTGGTTCGCCGATCTCATTTTCCGATACTCCAACAAAGCCATAATCGTTAACAATGATTTTTCTGGAAATAAATGAATCTTTTAATAGAGACTTACAAGTTAGGAAAGAAAAAACAAACAGCGTGACCCTAAATTGATCTGTAAGGTCAATAGAGGTTAGTACCACCTATCTTATGTAAATCCTGGAGTTAAATTATAGTTAGGTCATAGACAAAAAAATTTGCAGCATCTAGAATGCAGCCTTTAAGGAGCCTGTAAGACGTTCACGCGTGAGACAGGAAAACAGCATTAGATATAAAATAAGAAGATCTGTGTCTTGAACGGAAAGTATGGTTTCAGTTTAATATTATAATTACATTGTAAATAAAAAACCCTTTCTAAAAAATTTTTTTATTTTTTCATTTTCTGGTTTTTGTTTTTGGTTTTACTCTTAAACCTCCCCCTAGGTCCCTCAAGTATTCAACAAAAATTTGCTCGGACCATGTTTTGTATAGCGCGAAGGACAGTCATACAGTCGGTGTGACGCCTCTCACTTCTACATACAGATAGATAGGTTGATACTGACATGAGCAAGAATAGATAAATGTAGACAGAATCCAACCAAATATGTCAATGAAGTGATATGAGGTTGCAAATATGTTGGTTGGAAAAGCTGGACAATTGGCCACTGGTCAAGTGCACATATAAGCGACTGGTCATTGTAATACTGATTTCAACACGTGTCAAAGGAAGAAAGCCAGTCCCAGGCGAAAGTTGATCAGATCACCATATCCAAAACAGACAACTCTCAAACGATTTTAAGTGGACCCTATAACTCAGGAAACAACCATTAGTCGGAAATTGTAGTAAAAAAAAGTGAACTTATAACGTTTTTGTCACATTGGGCTCTCTCGTTTCATTCAGTTCAAGTGGCTTCAAGTTCAAATGTAGACATGTTCTTGATTTTCCCCTCTAAAAATGTCGGAATACGAGAGTAAACAAGTTAATTTCTAGCCGACTTTAGTTAATCTTATATATAATAAGAGTCGCGTCTGTCGCACTTAAAGTATCAGTAACAGTCAAAAGCCCCCCTCCTTCCTCATCCTCTTATTAAACAACCTTTCTCTCTCTTTCGCTTGTATTCGGAATGTATGCATACATAGTTCGCCTGCCAGCCTGTCAAACCAACTTTAAAAACTGAAGAAACTTAAATCAACAGTTTCAGTTGTCAGATCAAAATGAAAAATAATAATAATAAACACTTGAAGTGAGATTGAAGGAACTAGGAATTAAAGGAAGGATACAGACCACAGCACTGCTGGGGACTACATGGATACTGAGGAGAGTGTTAAAAATATGATATCTTCGACCCCCAGCCGTTAGCAGTGGCCTAACAGGGAGAAGAGGAGAGAAGAAAGGGGGGTGGACTCTGCATGGTGGTGAAGGTACGAACCACAGCTCTGCTATAATAGGTGAGGGAAATGCGAGAGGAGAGCTGAAGACCTTGGGGGGGGGGACTTACTGTCACTCGACCTTCAGCAATAACCACCGGGCAACTGGTGTGAAACTGTAAACAACAACACTGCTGTGGACTGTGAGAGGGTGGAGAGGGGCTGGAGACCTGAGAAGACTTGCTGTCACGCAGTCTCCAGAATAATAATAATAATAATAATAATAATAATAATAATAATAATAATAATAATAATAATAATAATAATAATAATAATAATAATAATAATAATAATAATAATAATAATAATAATAATAATAATAATAATAATAGGCAACTGGTGTGAAATTGCTAATAATAATAATAATAATAATGATGATGATGATAATAATAATATGCAACTGGTGTGAAATTATCAATAATAATGATAATAATAGGCAACTGGTGTGAAATCGTTAATAATAATGATAATAATAATAATAAAAAACATGGTTATGCTTGAGTGCTCATCTTGTCGCCCAATTCTTGCAATTTTTCTTTTCAAAGCTGAAATTTGTTTACTTCACCGCGTCTTTGCTGCTTTTAATAATGATCTCGTATGCAGCATTGTTAGAGCTAATTAAAGACGCACAATTGATGGCGACCGCGGTTGAATTTTCATGATTTGGCAAATAAAAAGAAAAATGTGCAGGGGCAGTCATGCATTTCTTAGATTTATGCATTAGCCATGAAAGTCACGCTTGTGAGAAGATGGGTGTGAGAAGAGGTTTTGTCTAATGGCTTTGACTCGAGTACATCGGCTATGACAAGGTTTATGAGCTTACCGAGAGATTATTGGAGAGGATAAAAGCAGCTTAAGCCTAAAAGGAACACATATTTAATAACATTCCTGTATGAGAACGATGTTATTAATGCGTTGGTCGTTTTAGAATGTACATCCCGTAGGGCAATGTCGTCATCTACAATAGGATTTGTCCGTCTGGGTTTCTGTTCTATCGGTAATCTGATAGGGTGCAATTGCAGCTGAACCATTTTGTCTGTGTCCGAATCGAAGCAAACGCCTGGCTACATTGTCTTTTCATTTACACAACAATCATACTTTCCACGCGCTGGTAAATCCTTGAAGAGCACGAATAAGCATCTATTATTCACATATCCACATACACGCTCTCGCACACACGCATTAACACATGCATTCTAACACACAAATGGGTTATGGAAAAAATGACCAAATTTGGGATGCAGGCCCAGCCATTAGTTTTCATTTAGTTTTTTTTAGTTTGTTTACGGCATTGGCAGAAGTACGATTTTATTCATAGTTGAGGTTACGGAAAATAATACGGAGTCGTATTATTGAGAAAGTCGCACTATTCATGCTATTTCCACTGACGTATCTGATTGAGTATTTAATCACTGGAAATACCTTTATTCAAAAGTTATAGAAAAAATGGATGCCAGTTGAAGCTCTCCAGAGAAAGCAAATTTAAGAAATCACACACAAAGATCAAAATAAGCCCAGATTTGGAGTATGGTTGTCAAACTGAGATTTATAATTATCTTTCTCTTCAGACTGGGCTAGTTCAACAAAAAGAAAAAGATGCTTACATCTTTTTTCTTCTACCTATTTCCTTCCGTCTCTTGCTTCCTTCCTCTCCCCTCTCTCTATCTTTCTGTTTTTATGGTCTGTCAGTCCATCTCTCTCTCTCTCTCTCTCTCTCTCTCTCTCTCTCTCTCTATATATATATATATATATATATATATATATATATATATATATATATATATATATATATGTGTCAATCTTGCTATCATTGGCTATGTTCTGTACTTTATTGTCTGAAAATCCAAGATGAGCAACCATCATGAATTCACAGGCTGTGTTACCTTACCACAAAATCTAATATATAGAGATCTCGTCAGTACTTTGAGTTGTTCGTGAGTCAGAATTCTGGATGTACAACGAAGTCTATCAGGTGGAGAAATTGATGGGAGAAATTTTCTTTGAAAGGTGTGTCGTGGTCGTCGAAAAACCTTCAGCAGATAACTTCTGGGGATACAAGCGATAAAATGGACTGTGGACGAAAACGTGTGGACAGTCGTTGTAACTTTATGAAAGAAAAACACGTATAGGAAAATACTGCAACTATTTCATTACCAGTAATTCAAAATACGAATAAGTGCTTGGGCGAAAAGCGTCGTTGAAGGGAGAGAAATGTTGGTCAGTTTTTTGCGTGTGTACGAGTATGTGTGTGGGTGTGTGCACGCACATGCGTGTGTGTGTGACCAATATAGTTTGCTTTCCTACGTCGACGAAGTTTTTTTCAGATGGATCTATCCGTCTATCATCCATGGCAGCTGATCGAGGTCTTTCTGCTTGGACTGCCTGCCCTCCAGATATACATAGTCTCTTTATCTGTCATCCGTCAGTTTTAACTTGCCTTCGTACTAACCAAATGCTACTGTGGCACGTACCATGTAAGGGTAGTCTCAAACTTCATTGTGAAACATTCCAGACACATGCGTACGAAAAGAGGGTTCCAATACCTGATCTTGTATCCCTAAAATGATAACATTTTCACTCCTTTTGTGCTTTAAGATTCTTTTCTTTCTCTCTTTTGTCTCTCCCCTTTACGTGCAAGCACACACAAACACCTATGTACCCACATTCACACTTGCATAACCACAAGTGCCTATTCACTCACCAGAATGTAATGGTAGGCTTCTCACAAGGTCGATATTTCACTTAGCTTTAGCAAAGATAGATAGATGTGAACAGACAGGCCGACAGAGGAACAGATAGACAGATAAATAGGTAGACGGGCATACAGATAGATAGGTGCTTGGTTTATTGGAATATTTTACTGAAAGTGTCCTTTTTTTCTGATTTAAAAAAACATTCTCTCCCTCTTTCTGTTTTTTCCCTCATTCATCAATGCCTTCTACATTCTTTATTCCTAATACTCTCCTTTTCTGTTTCCGTCTCTTTCTCTCTCTTTCCCCCTCTCTGTCTCTCTGTCTCTCTTTCTCGTAACTCGCTCACTTATTCCCATTCTCCACTCCAGTTTGTCCTTTCTTTTCCTCTTCTTCTCTTCCTATCCCCCCTTCCATAGTCTCCTTAAATGGTATGTTTTTTGTTTTTTTTCATAAACTCTCCTTTTCTCTTTTTATAAATCCCGCCGGGCTCTACGTGTAATGGCTACTCTGAAAGTTCCTTGAGAAAACATCCAGTCAGTTTAACAGTCAGTCATATTTTCAGATAAAAACGCTCGGTTAAACTCTTCAAAAGTCTTTTAGAATGTAAAGATTGGTTTCTTTTTCGCGACGCAGACATATGTGGCCGCTTGCTTTTAAGGAAAATGAAATTGTATTTGGGGTTTTCTTTATAACAATGAGGACAAGAAATTGTGCTTATTGACCCAAAATATCCTTTAGGGCAACGTCTTACAAATATTGCATCGAACAAAATGGGATGAAATCAATAATAATAATAAAAATAACATAAATGCAAAGTGAGCTCTGCCTAGGTTCTAATCAATAAAGCACCTGACTCAAATAACTTACTAAAAACAGATTCATCAACAATTTAATATTTTGAACTTCACCATTCGCAAGAGCCAAAAAAAGTTCAATGCACGATTAGGTTCCATCCGCACTAACATGACTCTGCCATATCGTGATTTGGCCGAGAAACTGTGAGAGGGTTTTTGGTGCTGTTCTTTCATCTTTCCTCTCCTCCTAGCAGTAGCTAACAGAAAGATTAGTAAACGACAAGTGATAAGCTACAGCATAAAAGCACCTATAAGTGGAATGCAACGAAGAACAAGACGTTTTAGACAGTAGTAAAACACAAATGAAATTCATAAACACTATTTGATTCATTCAGTTGGTACACTCGAAAAACGTGCATGCGTATAAACGAGGGTTTTCTATTAAAGATTGTGTGATTAAACTGCATTAAAGTTTGTCATCGTGCAAATACTTGTTTGTTTAGGAGATGTTGCTTTCGAATGCGAAATAGAAAAGAAAGTTTTTGCTGATCTTCATAGCTTTTTTGAGTCCCCAGAAGATATCGTTTTTGAAACTCCTTTCCTTATTTTTATTAGTCGTAAAAATTGCTTAGTTTGTGATTATTGATCAGATGATTTTATTTTTGGGGTTGACGTACAAAATTTATTTGCCGAGAGTTTGACCCTAGCACAACCATGGTTGTTTGTTTATTATTATTATTATTATTATTATTATTATTAATAATAATAATAATAATAATAATAATAATAATAATAAGAAGAAGAAGAAGAAGAAGAAGAAGAAGAAGAAGATGATGATGATGAAGAATAGAAAGAAATGCAAGAGAAAATAAGAAGAGAATACCATAGAAGGATAAGGAAAATATTAGAGACCAAACAAAACAGCAGGAACC